>JAQFVV010012523.1:700905-1371788 GCA_028023455.1 Epiperipatus broadwayi | reverse complement strand
AAATTGTATTATAAAATTTACTTATCCCATTATTATTTATATCTCTTACAAATATAACTTAAAATTTAAAATTTTTTAATAATTGACCTTTCTACCCTACCTATGACCTACAGACAAGGGCACAATATATATTGTGTGATCATCTATCTATATTTAACCTTTTTCCCTTCGCTATTCTTCCTTACTAACCTGTGTAAATATTTAGTATTCCATTGTGGTTGAGTTAATAGTTAATTTTTGTTCATTTAAAATCTCTTTCCAGTTTTATTCATGTTTGTTAATTAAATACGAGTCAGTTTCTTTTGTGTGCCAACTTGATCTCTTTGATAACGCCTCTTTTGTCCGCCATTAGCTTTACGTATATCTGATTCAACTATATACGTTTTAAATAATTTTTAAACCCTGTTTGTAGCGCAAAGCATTTAGAAATGCTTGCAAAAGATTCTTTTTTTATCGTACGTTATCGAGAAGATCGAGTTGACAATTTTTAATAAAATTGGGAATAAAAGAGTTAGACCGCAAGCCTATTAATCTGTTTTTATTGTCAAATTAGTTTGTTTCATTAATTTAGGGGAATAGTGGAGGCCATTAAATCATTATTCCTATTTTAAAGTCATTAATTAAAGATCTATTATTTAACTAACAAGCTTGACTTTTGCTAAATTTGTTATAAATGCTTTATTTTACTTTTCAATGATCCAGGCACGCATAACGCAAAACACATTTCTTAGTACTTTTACACACATTTAACTATTTAGCTCCTTAGGATTTCCTGTCCATGTCTCTACCACTGTTGCTAAGCTTTGTGGCCGGTTGAAAAATAATTTAAGTGTGGCTCAGATGGTGTTGTTGGTTCGTAAATTAGCCTCGAGAATAGGCGAAATAGGGCAGAGGTTATAGTATTCTTGATTTAATATCTCGCATATGGGTGGCTTCGAGGTACTTTCGCTTAGGATTCGAACTAGGTTAAACCAGCATACATAATCTGACTGTCACAGTATGGAAGCAGAAAAAAGGTAATTCGAACTACATAAGTGGCTTGAATAATAAGAAAATATTTAATAAGACGTTTAATAAACAGTAAATTGTTTATATATTTATTTGAATGCTCTTATGAATAAATCACATATTATACATCAATAAATATATTTGGTGGGTTAGGTTAAGGTGCTAATCATTTGAACACAAAACAAACTTACACATTTTTAAATTAATGCTTTAGCAGTGGCTCTGAAAGGTGATGATGAGAGTACAAATTTATGAAGTATTCTAGGAATCATTATACATATTATACAAAATATTTTCGTGCCATTTCAGTCATGAAAATCAAAAATATATTTTAAAAATGGTTTAATCATGGAGGACAACATTTGTAAGATTTAGTAAAATAATATACATTTAACTCAAGTATCTCTTATTAGTGGACATAATAATTTTAACCATTCTTTAAATTCAGAGTTAAAAAGAAAAGAACGCTTTGTTTTCTAGAATATGTATACTCTTAAGTAAATGGGATGAATTACGATGGCAGGATTTTACAAAAAATAAGAAAAAAACAATCTTATTAATTAAAATAATGACTATTATTGAAAAGATATATATATAAGCAAAGTGCAATTTTCTGATTACAGTATCGAAATGAGGTCATTAACTAAATAAATTAATACTAATGGAACCTTAGCAGGGCTGAGATAAAGGCAGAAAAATCCAAAGTAATGTCATACTTTCAAACAAAAAAATGAAGTGGCTAAGGGGGTACTGCTTAGACAAGTTTAAATAGACCTGGCATGGTCCCCAGGGTTCTCTGGATGACTGACATGAGAGGTCTATTATACAATAATGATCACCTGGAAGGTCAACTACCTGCAGGATAGGGCATGAAGAGAGTTTATGGGTCTGAATTTATCATAACCTTCTAAGTTAGAAGCATGTAATATTCAATAAATGATTATATCAATAATTCCACATAATACTGTCTTTAATAACATAAAATGTAAATCACTATTTTAAAACACATGAAGCTCACTTGAATGCTATAATTTAGGCAATCAACACTATGCTATATAATATATGGGAAATATTTAATTCATACAAATAGGTTTAAAATTACCCCTCTTCCCTTCCTTGTTATTTAAAAGGCTGAAATCCCACCCTCGTGAATTTTGTAACTTGATAATAATCAAGTCTTTGAAATATTAAAAGTATAGCTTTATAATACAAATGATATAAAAACAATAATAAGAAGTCAAAAAAATCACCCTTTCAGAATTAAATGCATGACATAAAAAATATTTGATAGCATTAAATTTTTGGGGGGGAATAATAACATTTTACACAAAGAATATATATATATATATATATTGATAAAAAATCAAGTCATATGACCTAATTTTAATAAAGCTCCTATTTACAAATGTTATATATAGAGTAAGTTAATTCCCTAGCACCTCACTGATGACGCTGGAGGCAGAAACCGCGGTCTGGGGTTGAGGGTATTTTTTGAAGCTTCATAAGAGTTTGTTTTTTAACTTACTCTATATATATATATATATATATATTTCTTTTAAAAATATTTTTTAAAAAAATCATGAGATTAGATTAACCTGGGGAAACAATCTGGCAAGCATATTAATTAAGAAAGTATATAAATCTAATTCAAAAGGGAAGTGTTTTATTAACCTCGACTCAGGAAGGTCTAAGTAGATAGGAAAAAATGACTTTATATATTAGGCTCACAAGATTGTTTAGTTTGGCAACTTAAAAATAATAAAATACAACAGTTTAAAATGAAAAAAGGAACCACACCAAGATTAGAGAAATAAGAGCAGACTTTGCATATAAAAGAAAATTAGTAGTATGAAAGCAAATTTACATTAATAGTTATAACAAAAAAACATTTCATTTAACAATTTAAAATGACATCCAGATAGCTGATGTAGAGATTAGATTAGAAGTAGTAAAATGTAAAGTCATAGGTGGTTTTTAGGTTAATTACCTTTCCATATTAAAGATACCATTTTAATAGATCGGCTGCAGCATGGTGAAATTAATAGGATTGAAATCATTTCCAATGTATTAACAAGTTTCCATTAGACATTACTCTGTTCTTAGATCATATTTTGGGGCATCAGTGAGATGATTATTTGAGGTGAGATTGGCCAGAAAAAGGCAAGGAAGATGATTAATTTTCTAGTCATCCAACATTTGAAAAAAATAGCATGGTGTCCTTTTACAACAACTTTTCTATATAATAGCTCTCTTCTCAGTAGTCAAAAATCAGCCCATTACATACAGCCCTTAGGTATGTGAGGAATGCTTTTAGTATCATTTTTTTAAATTTAATTTCTTTCACCTACTGTTTTGGAGATGCAACCATTATATAATTTGTCCAAAAATATAGGCAAATCTATTTCCAGAGTAGAAATAGATTTGCTAAAAATGTTTAATGGCAAAAGTATATTTCTTAATTTGATTTCCCTTTTTACTTTTAGTCCATTTTAATTAAACATCCTTTCCCAAAATTATATAATACAAAATTTTCATTCTTTAATTAATTTTTGGACAATTAACAGTTACATACTCCATCTTGGATTTTTTTTTAAAAAATATAGTTTTTACCAAATTTAAACAGAAACTTTTTTTTTTTTTTTTTTTTACAAACTAAAAAATGATATTGGTAAAATTAATACAGAGTTACACCTAATATATTTTGATTTTAATAAAAGAATTAATAATAAATAGTAAGAAATATTAAGAGCTAAATTTTATAATCTTTTAGGTACACATCTCAAACATGTATATATAAAATAAATATACATTAATGTAGGGGTGGGAGGAAACATAAGGTTCAAACATGGGTTAATAATTTGGTGAGTATGAAGGACCATGAAGCTCAACTGCTTCAATATACTATATCTGCACATAATTTAAATTAAATTAATGTAATAAAATTTGGAAAGGTTTACTTACCTTAAGTTAAGTTATAAATCAAGTAAGAAAATAAATAGTGTTGTTTTATTATTTTTGGCATTTTTGTAATCTTTATTAACAATCAACATCTTAGTTAGTTAGTTAGGAAGTGTCTTGTGTTCTCTCAGATCTTAGTGAGCTGTAAAAAAAGTTTGTATTCTATGATGTCAGAATGTGGAATTCCCATAAGGATTGATTGCCCTTGGATGTTTTGTATGTGTGTTGTACAATTCTATCAGCTACAATATACACCATCAATTAAGTTAGTATAAACACTTCTATAAAATAATAACAAAATATTTTTTTTATTTTAAGTTTAATTTTAATGTGAATTAGCAAAGACATATTTTTGACAGATCTTTTGAATTCTGCACTAAAATTGGATATTTTGTTTATAATAACTACAATTTAAAATAAAATAAAAAGTGGGTTGATTCTGATAGATAATGATGGAATAGAACCTGTGATTTTTTTTCATTATATTAAGCTTAAGTTAGATAACATTTGTTTCTAAAAATAGAAGATATATGAATAAATTGAAAGCTTAAATGTGTATTTTTTCATGTTGTTAAATAATAATTAACCAATTAGTGTGTAAAGATAATCAAAATTATTTTACAAATGAAAAAAAAATATCATATTACATTTATATAAGAATCTTTGTGCAAAAACAGACCAGAAAGATTTAGACACACACAAAACATTTTCGTCTGGGTGAAATATAAAAGCAATAAAAGTATTATGGGAATAACCATGTTATAAAAAATCTGGAGATCATTATAACTTACATTAATGTTAATGCTGCATTCTAAGTCTATGGAACAACCATTGTTTTTCAGAAGTAAATAAACCATATTTTCTAATGAATTTGAAATTTAATAAGTTATATATGCAATCTGATATAATATTTGAAATTTGTTTTTTCATTTTTTTCATAGATATTTTTTATGTTTAAAAAAATATCTATAATGTTTTTATTTTAATATCTGCTATATTTTTTTTATTTAAGAAAATTTGTATAATGTTTTTATTTTAATATTTGCTAACTACATATAATATTATATCAACCATGTTAACAATTAAAATTCTATTTAAAGTTTATTCTTACGTTAGTTTAGTCATATAATTAATATTTTATTTGTTTTAAAATTTATTAAGCTTTAAAAATTTTATCATGGACTATGCATGTGTTTCTAATATTAATACTTACATTACTCTCGGTTATTTTTTTTTCTTTTGACAAATATTATTTGCTAAACTCCAAATATTGGTTTTGAAATTTTTATTTTTTTGTCTAACATAATAAATATTGTATGGTGATTTTAATATATGCTAATTACCATTTTGGTAGACAATAGTAATTTTTTGCCAATAAACATTTGATAAGTACTTGTACTCGTTTTATGTTGGTTTGGTAATTCATTTTGTGAGGACAGAATATCTGGAACAACTTTATTATCATAGTGGTTGTAATATCGAAGGTTTGTTATCACTTGGTCTTGCCAATAGTATTCTGATACCATATTTCAAGTTTACTCGTTTAGTTTTCTTATAATATTTGTTTTGAATTTAACAACATATTTGTATTAATACCAGATGTACCTGACATGAAAAGCCATTGTTTTTGTAAAAGTTTTTTTTTTAATTGGGTGATTTAAAAAAAAATATTTTTAAGATATAATGTAAATTAAGCAAAAGTTTTTAATATATATATATATATATATATATATATATATATATATATATATATATATATATATATATATATATATATATATATATATATATATATATATATAAATGTGAAAAATTCATAATTAAAAAATTAGAGGGAAAATGTTTGGAACAACCCGACTTGTTTGGTACACTTCAGAAATATATCAGACAAGGTATTAATAAAGCAAAATTAATAAAGCTAAATTAAAATTAAATTTTTTAAATATATCTGTTATATTTAGTAAATGAATTTGACAGCATTATTGACAACTGCTTCATAAAATTAAATATGTTTATTAATGGTGGAATTACTTTCTTCGCATAAAATATGCTTCGGACAAACATAATAGTTTCTTTTAAATTGGTTGTGAATTTGACGTTACAGATAAATGTTTAGGGATTTCATATATAAGATCTGATAATTACATATCATATTATATTGGGAACAGTTTTATATATTATGACTTTGATATCACAACATTTTAAAAATTTTAATGAAACTTGAAATTTTTATGCAATCTAAACAGACTATATGAAACACATATAGACATGGGGTATATAGTGTGACCATTGGTTATTATTTAGTTGTGTCAGTGGTGGATCTGTTGCTGCCCCTAGTGTCGAAAACATCATAGAGCACTTACTAAAATGACATCATTTATTTTTATCAGCCTCAACAAATAAAAAAAATAGTAGAATAATCGACAGATTAACCATTAAAAGTATATTCAAGATAAAACATTTTATCGGAATTTGTATAATTTTTGACTAAAATATATTATTATTGTTTTTTTTTTCTAAAAAGAAGGAAGTGAATAATGAAATAATACTCAGAAACAATTGGTAGATAAAAATAAACAAAATATGCAAAGATTAAACATGAGATAGAGAGAAGGTTATTTTTCAGTTTCTGTTTGCAATAATACTTAGAAAGTTATAAAAGTGAAGAGTCTCTGATGAGTGACATCTTGTTAAAACATATTCAGATCAGTTCCATGAAACCCATGACCAACCTTGTCAGCAATGGTAATGGACAAAAAATAATTAGGACTATCATTAAAATAATTTTACAATCTTAAGCCACAGTAAGCCTAGCAAACTCAGAAACATAAAAGTCAAACATACATAAAACATGAATCAATGGTATAAAAAGAACTTTTTATCATAGTATCAGTAGTTAGACCACATCTGTATATGGATATCTCATGTCTGAATATAAAAAGCATTAAGGTGAATCTCACAATATTAAAGTGAAAAAAAAAAAATTCTTTCTAAAGAAAAAAGACAAGAAAAAACAATAAAATACAAAAAATAACTTTTAACAGAAAGCTGAGAAGTGCAGCTCTTCATTAATTAAAGAATTTTGTTAAAGTGGTTGCAGTAAACAAAAATCTAATATCCAATTGCTAAGGCAGTAAAAAGAAAAAAAAACTAAATTTGCAAATGCAGGAACTGTCAATAATAATATTAATGCATGTTACTGCCACGTTAAATATATTAAGTGACATAAAACAAATCTTAAATCATAACTCATAATAATTTTATATAATGTTTTAAATATTTTTGGATAATCCTCATAATTTTGCAATTTTAATAATTTTTGAATTATCGTCAGTGGTGGCCTAGCAGTTAGCACAACTGCCTTCCAAGTAGTTGGCCCGGTTTCACTTCCCGGTCAACGCATTTGACATATCAAAAAAACAATAAAATATGATTGTAGTATTTTCTTAATAATTATATTATAAATGATTTGTGAAATGACTTCAAATCTATTGTAAAAAAATAAAATTAATTTCTTTAGAAAATGGGAAGTTATGAGAAGATAAGATTTTATGTGTATTTCACAATTTCAATTTATTTTTCATTTTAAAAAGGCAAATCTCACAATAGAATTCAGTTATTCATGGAATTAATATTTTCATGTAACTATAGTCATACTACACAATAAATAAGTTATTTAATATATTACTGAAGCCATATCTATTCTGAAAAAAAAAAGATTATTAATGAAATGGAATTTCACTTATAACATATTTAATTTACAACTGGAAACTTTTGTATAATTATATCCATTACTTTATATTTTCACAATTGTTAGTCAAAATATTACATTGATTTTCTATTCCAAATCTTAATGATTTGTTTGTTCCTTTTACCACCTTACTATTCATATAAATGTGGATGATGAATGCATAGGAATAAAACTATAAAATGTGTGTAATGATAATATAATTTAAAATAATAATTAAGAAAAAGTGATAGTCGACTTTAAAATAATTTAATGTATAATAAAATGTTAAAGTGTTTGTTGTCTAATTGGAAATTTGTCATCTATTGACTCTAATCCAAAAAGATAGATTGATTTAAATGAGGTTGAGTTGCATAGAAAAGATGGAGATTATGAAGACATATGTTCATTGTTGATAATAAATGGTGGGCTACCATAGTCTGACATTACAGTAATTTTAAATTGAGGTTTTCTCAGTGCTTCTACTTCTTCACTGGTGAAATATACAAAAGATAAATTTGGCAGATTATAAGTAGTGGTTCCTGAGTGAATTGCTCATAATTATTTATAAACTCTCTCAATGTTAGCAATGAAAAAGAAAAAAAAATCCATTCTATCAATTTAGTTACCAACATAGAAAGAGTTTTTTTTATTCATAGTTCACAAAAAAAAGCAGTTTACTTGCATTTCATTTTTATATAATATTTATGGAAGATAGTTTGTATATACATTTTCCAAAAAGTTCTAATAGTTTGAAGTTAAATAATTCTATGATATTTAAAATTATCTCCAGATATTTTATCAGAACATAGAACTTTCCCCCCATTTAAAATGTGTTTTAATTTCATAAATTGGGATATATAAATTAGTATTAAGAATAAATGTATAATTTAAAGTGGTGATCTGTATTCTTATAATACTATTCAAAAATTGATCAAAATATACCCTCCAATTATTAAAATGTCACTATTGTCTTTTAGAAGAGTTTTTTTTTTTTTTTTAAAAAAATAGAATTATGGTTTCGTTTTTTAGGTTTACTTATTATTAAAATTGAAATCAAAAATATAAATTTCTGCTCAGAAAAAGTTGACTTAATGTGGGCTAAAGAAGTACTAATGTTATTACTACAGCATGAAAATTTATTTTGTACTGTTAATTAAATTGTTTATTGCATAATTATATTGTGACTAAAAGTTTAATAAGCTTATTAGACAAAAAAGTTCTGGTTATTTTTATTAAGAACTCAAATACAGGGAAACACTTTTTAAAAGAAAAACCTTATAAACAAGTCTATGAAAAAGAAGTCATTATTCTCCAATAATTGCAAATTTCAGGAGACAATGTTTTAAGCAGGATTTTTGTATTTGATTTATTCTCTTACCAGATAGATATATTGTTTACTGACTAATATAAAAATATATAGACAGAATAAAAGATGAAAATATTTGAAAATTTTATATAGACTAGAATTCAACTTTAGGCCTTATATATATGGTAGACGAGGCCGTTATATATAGATATCAGTTTATTACTATTCTAATAATTCACATGCAGTTTAAAACAACACTAATTCATGTTTAGAATGAAAAATACTTTTAATGAATCGCAGACGTAGTTTGTAAAGAAAAATTCTATTATACTCTGTTGTTATCGTGGTAATTTTAAACCTTCTTAAGAACCTAGTATTATTTTCTTTCAATTTCACCTCATTAATAAGATTTCAAGTATTTTATTAAGTCTTCTATTAAAAAATATCATATAATGATTCTGATGAACATTTCTATTAACTTTTAATAAAATTCACTAATATTAATGACAACAATAAAATTAAGTTGATAAAAACTTATTCCATAATACTTAAAGCAATACAATTTGCCGTATTTGATAATACCTAAAGCCTATGATAACGTCACTAAGTTCAAATTAACTTTAACTTTAATATTATTGAAAACAAATATTTGTCTTATCTTTTTAGCACATATTCCTATAAGTCTCTGTTTATCTACTTATTACTAGTCTATCTATCTATCTATCTATCTATCTATCTATCTATCTATCTATCTATCTATCTATCTATCTATCTATCTATCTATCTATCTATCTATCTATCTGTCTATCTGTCTGTCTGTCTGTCTGTCTGTCTGTCTGTCTGTCTATCTATCTATCTATCTATCTATCTATCTATCTATCTATCTATCTATCTATCTATCTATCTATCTACCTACCTATCCATCAGTCTGTCCGTCCATCCGTCTATCTATCTATCTATCTATCTATCTATCTATCTATCTATCTATCTATCTATCTATCTATCTATCTATCTATCTATCTATCTATCTATCTATCTATCTATCTATCTATCTATCTATCTATCTATCTATCTATCTATCTATCTATCTATCTATCTATCTATCTATCTATCTATCTATCTATCTATCTATATCTGCCTTTTTGTCTGTATGCCTGTCTGTTTGTCTATACATCTATTCTATTTATATATTGTACCTATAAACCTATCTATGCATTCTATCTACCTAATTCATATATCCATCCATATACAAATCAATCTATTTAACTATTCAACTATCAAACCATATGTTTATATATCCATAAGCTAATATAATCTAGTTCTCTGTTCAATAATTAACCATGTCATTCTACCTATCTATTTATCTGTCTATCTAATTAGCTATTTTTCTATTTATCTATATATCTAACTAAATAACTGATTAACATCACACAATCACCATTTCATATGCTTACACATACTGTTAATGGGAGTACCAAACTCTTCATAAAGTAATGCCACAAAGTGTAAGTCTTTGTAATCAATGGATGCAGGAAAGATTGTGCATAAAATCCCTATGTAATGCCTATTTATCCAGACTATGTTCTAGTTTGTGACTTTCATAAGTGAGGAGCCTTGAATTTGAGAGCACAGTACCTAGACCTCTCTGCATCCATTTATTACAAAGGCTTGCACTTGGTGACACTATAGTATGGAGAGTTTGACACTCTTAATAACTAACTGATCATTCATTTATCTATGTATATATCTATCTATGTACTTAATTGTCTATGTATGAAATAATCTATCTATGTTTTCTGTCTATGTATCTGTCTTTTTTGATTATTTAGCTTTCTATGTATATTATTTATCTATATAATTAATGTATTTTTATGTATCTTGGTATTTATATATTTTTGCCAATGATTCTAGACTGAAAAAGTTTTTAAGGTAACAATGTTTTTTTTTTCTTCTTCTTCTTAAGTAAAAAAAAGTTATATGAGATTTGCATGAGTTTGTATTCTCAATAACTTATTCCAAGCCTAAACTCATTATATAATAATGTGCTTTTATTACAAAAACAAATATTAAAACTATAACACTAATGTTCTGATTTGATCAATTATTGGAAAATAGAGTTTTAGAGAATACAAAAAAAAAATTCTCCCTTAGTTCTTTAATTATTATTTTCTATAACATGGAGAAAAACGCTAAAAACTTTTGATATGAAGACCCCAGAAAATAAGCATGTTTTGACGATTCGATTATTATATGTAATATAATATATAAGAACATAAACTATTACTAAAATTATATTTTCAATTTTGTTACATTAATATTTGATAAATATCAAATTATATAGCACTAATATGTTACTATAAATGTTGCTCTTAATATATGTGATATGTGGTTGTTTCCTTTATGTTTAATAAAATAAACAAAAATAATTCTATTTTGAGAGGTTTATAAACAAATTTAATTAAGATTGCTTGAATATTTTCAGAAGTTCTATTCATGCAAAAATAAAAACAGTATTGAAGTTGTATTTTGAAAGTTTATGATTCCAATCATTACAGATTGATAGTAAAGAGTTCAACAGGTAGATCTTAATATTTCGCAAATTTGATCATAAAACTTCTATTCAAAAATCTTTTCTATTCTAACATATTCAAGAAGATAATTTTAATTAGTTTATTATAAAAATATTACTTTAAAATGACATTTGATCTTTAGAATACTTAGAGAAATTTACCAAAATTAAATTCTACTAAAATTCATTTTATCATATTTAAATAATTTTCTCATTTTTATTTTTCATTTTCTTACTAAATGGATATTCTTGACCTGTAAAACGAACTGAACCATTTTTTAATAATTAGAACAGCATACTTTTTAAACGTTTTATTTTCAAAATCTGTTTATTATCAGAAGAAAAAAGAAGATTAAGTTATATCTTTTTTTTAAATAATATAATGAATATAATGTATTTTTAATAGTTTTTTTTAAAAAAATAAATATGAAATAATAACAATAATAATAATACCAGTAATAGTAATAGTAGAAAGAGTTTTGTTTTAATTTAAAGTTTTATATATTATAAAAATAAATATTTTATAGTTATTTTAAAGAAAAGTAATAAAATTTCTCATAGCTTAACTTGATCAATCATTACTTTAAAGAGTAAACTACAGAAGTAGGGGCAGTTTCTTTTTTTAGAAAATTGATAACCATAAATGTTGGGGAGAAGAGTAAGTTAAATTTTGTCTTTCATTAGACCTATAATAGTGTCAGGAAGATTGGCAATAAACTATTTTTGTTTAAAAATAGTATCAATGACATTTGACATAATTGATCAACTATGGGAATTTGTCTGAGAGGTGATTTAAAAGATTAAAGATAATATGGATTGTAAAATGGCTAAGGTGTGTGAGAAGAAATTTAGAGATTGAATGAGAACCTGGATTAGTACTAACTGGGTAGAATTTAATGTGTGTGCCATTTGAAATTTATGAATTTTATGATTGTTGTCACTGTGACCAAAGAAGCAGGTTGTTATATTAGGTGCTTCAAAGATTGGAGAATTATATTTGAAATGATAAAAAAGTGTGTGGCACTTTATTTTCTCCAGTGATAAGTTATGAATTTTTGATAATGAAAAAGGAAGGGGAACATTGGGTCAACTGTGAGATATTGCTTAATGGTATATTTTTTCTTTTTTAAGTGAAGGATAATCATCAAATATAATTGGGTTGTTTTATATTCTTGATTCAGATGAAATATAGAAGGTACTGTATCAGAGTCACAGAATTGACACGTACTTTTTGTGGTTTATATTTAGCTTTTTTAACATTAAGATTGAAGATTTATTTTTGTGTGCATGAAAATGGATAATGGAATTAATAATGTTACCAAAGAAAAACAAGCATTCACTGAATTAAGTGAAATAATATTGATTTTCTGGAAATATATCTCAGAGAAAACAGCTGCATGAATGTTTGATTTTAAAAATATTCTTACTGTGTTGTTAGAGGAATTGGCAGTAAAAATTTTAAGATTGATTATAAGTACTACATGAAGGTCAAAATGGTCAGAGAAAGAAATAGGTGTTGGCTGAATGATAAATTAGAGGTCAGGTGAATAAAAGAGAGGATTAACTAGAGAGATCTTTTTGTGTATAAAAGAAAATAGAGTTTGAAGAGATTTCTGCACTTATAAATTGCCTATTAATAGAATGTAAAAATTTGAAGACAAGTCTGAATAAGATGTGTTAAAGTCTCCCATTAGAATTATTAGCTGATACTTCATATTTAAATTAAAAAATATTTTAATTGCATTGTTAATTCACTTTTGTTGTATAGGTAGAATGTGATTACATTAATGGTAAAAGTGGTATGTATTAAGATAATTATACATACATGTTGATCAAAATAGAGAATTTTGAAAAATAGAAATAGGGATTTGTGATAAATTAAAATCCCTACCCCAACTTCAGAGATGTTAGATTGAGATATTTAAAACAAATAATTTACGAAAATTTTTTAGAGTCTATTTTATTGTTAGCTGTGTATTTACTGTCTGTAAACAATAAGTTGTTTGGTGTAAACTGCATAATCCAACTTTTAATTGGAAATACTCTCTGAGAAGAATTGATTACTATGACATTAATTGTTGTAATTTTAATATGCATTAATTGTTGTAGGAGAGAAAATGAAGGCTGTATAATAATTCAGAAAACAGTATTTTTTAGTTATGATAAAGAGATTGGCTGGATATAACATAAAAAATTTGAATTATGTAATAACAAATTGACTATTATATTCTTTTTTAACTGTAAGAAATAACAGTGTAAAATTTTTAGACTTGCATGAGCTGTTTGTAGTTTGACTTTAAAAGACACAAGGCTAGTGATAGATTTAATAGACAGTTCATTGAAAAAACTAATCTTGATGATATTCTACTCTGATTTCATTGCAAAGTTTTATTATATTATAAGAAATTAGAAACATTTCTGAAAATATCTGTTTAAAGTTCCAATTATATTTGAGATTTAATTATTTCTTTGCTAAGTTCATCCATAGTGATGAATTCATTTTCCAAATGAGATATAGAGGAATTGTCTATAGAGATTTTCTTATTTCTAGGAGATTGTTTAGGTTTCTGTACTCCTGCTAAGAAAGTCTGTTGTTCAGTATAAAAAGAGGAAGGTGATTGATAAATAAATCAAGTCCAATCGATTTAATGATGCTGTATTTTGTGATGAGAAAAAGGATGCAATATGAGTTTCTTGATATTAGTAGTAGTCTTGAGTTTTTTACTTTGCTTTGGTGCATATTGTCTTTTGATTTTGACAATTTTATATTCACTATCTTCATTATCTGATAAGAATGATGTGGTAGGGTCATTGTTTGGGATACTATTCATTTCTGTATCACTTGATATATCAACTTGGTCACAATTTTTTCTATTAGATAAGTTATTAAAAAGTAGGAGGTAGAATTTCTTTGTAGAAACTTTTGCATCCATAAGTGTTTGATTATCTACATTTTTAAATTACTGGACATTTTGTAGTGCTTAATGATTCTGCAGACTATACTAGCTGCTCAGAATTAATAAAAGAAAACATTGTGTTCTTTAAACATTGGTGGGTTCTGGTATTTTTAGACCATATTGGTTGCAAAATCAGTCATCACAATACATAATGATATGATCCCTGGTTTTGCAATAAAAATATAGACTGGTAATCATTTGGTTATAATTAGAAGAGATGAATTGGTAGAATGTATTGTAGATATATCAAATGATCATACTTCTTATTTTAATGTGATGTTGAATACAGCTTTATTTATTAAATAGATGTGGGATTGCAAATCTTGATATGCATAAACCTATATGGTAGTTTTTAATTTGATCTTCTAGAGAAGTATTTCTATTGGCATTAATTTAACAAACAATTTTGTCATTTACAAATTGAATGTGTTCTTGAAAAAGATTTTTCTGTACTGAATTATGAAACTCTAGAATTAGATAATGATTATTTGGATGGTCTAAAATTTGGTATTCCATGTTCTACAGATACTTTTGAGTTAGTAATTATAGAACTCATCAGTGGGAAATTTGATATTCATTTATAATGTTCTCTCTATCATTTTCAATTATAATAACCATCCAAAAACACTGCTGACATATGTACATGATTAATGGTATCGGATAATTCAAATGTTGAATAAATATAAAATTGATCAAACAACGTTTATAATTTCAAAGTACTAAAAGCTTATAATTTCTTAATACAAATTTTAGGCTCTTGGGTGTGAGTATGAAAATGCAGTTAATGGCAATGCTTCATGCTGAAGTATGCCAGAAGGGAGGAGGAGGTTTTTGATGATTCAAACATGTGGGTTATTTACTTTTTTAGTGACTTTTCTTTTTTTAAATTAATATATGTGTCCATTATTTTTAATTCACTTTTTAGCTTTAAGTATTTAAAATTTATTGTAAAAAAATATAGTACTTTGTGTTCAGACTAACACATAAGTTAAATACTAAATTTTATTACAATATATGTCCATAAATTATCTGCTTGGGCTTAATAAATTTGATATATTTATACTGAATAAATATAAAAGTGATCAAATGAAGATTATAATTTCGAAATGCTAAAAGTTTATAATTTCTAAATATGGATTTATATGCCCATAACAACATGTTGAATAATCATAAAATTGATCAAACCAAGCTTATAATTTCAAAATACTAAAAGCATATAATTTCTAAAATATGGCAACTAAAACAGAAATTGGCTGAAGTAAAGGATATTAATTTTTACAATTAATTAGATTTTTTCTTATCAGAAGAAAACTCTGATGTTGCATGCTTTCTTTGTTATATGAAGTTAGTAAAAAAATTGAGGTACGCAAAAATAGTGTTGTTCCCATTTGATCTCCTGATGTGGATATTGGATCTACACATGATCAAATGAGGTCATTATGGGCTGTTGAAATTTATAGTAATCTATATATCTATTTATACAATTTTTTATTTATTAACATCAAAGTGACTTTTACCATCAACAAATGAACATGGAAACATGTTTAAAAATAATTACAGATTTTAATAAAATTTTGATTTTTTTCACATGTAAAAGAGATATTGGTTTTAAATAAGATGCCCAATGAACAAATCTCTCTCATTTTTTTTCTCATATGTCATAGCATCGGCTGGGAAATGAACTCACAACCGTTTGCAGCCAACTACTTGCTTGCAAGATGGCTGCGATGATCTCTCAGCTAACAATGCTTGACAAATCTCTCTCATTTAGATTATTTTTATCCATCTTCCAACAAATAACAACATGTGAAAAATGAAACACACATCATTACTCTCTTTAGCAAGTAAAAATATGATTTATTAATTTTTTATTAATTGTAAATTTAATATTTTCTAAGCAATTTCACTGACGTCATTCAGTCAAAAAACATCGTAAATAGTAATTTAAAGTGAAAATTCTACTCACGCTCTCCTCAACAGTTCTTCAGATTTGCTCATATAAAAGAATTTGAGTTGTAGAAATAAGAGGATCTTTTTTATTCCTGCATAAATACTATATTTTGGATTGAAGAGAAAAGTATTCATTTATTTAACATTCTCAAAAGGTGCATGCTCAATTAGCTTGAAAGGCTGATATTTGAATGTAATTCTTTACTTTAGAAAATTATTCTCTTGTCTAATATTAAGATAATATCTGATTTTTATTAAATGTAGAATTAATATGCTTTGGCAGTTGTTTTTATATTTATTCAACATTTGGTTATAGACATATATTGTAATAAAGTTTGTATATAGAAATTATAAGTTTTTAGTATTTTGACATTATAAATTTGAAGGTGATCAGTTTTACATTTATTAAACATGTAATTATGGACATATTGTTATAAAATTTGTACTTAGAAATTATAAGCTTTTATCATTTTGAAATTATAAGCTTGGTTTATTGGACTTCAGCATTTCTTGGTTGATACTTCATATTGTCAAAACATCCTTCCAACCCCTGGCATACTTCAGCATGAAGCACCATCATTTACCATGTGTCTAGACTAATCCTTAGTAAGGATAATGATTTAGAGTATGCTATTTGCCATTTTGAATTCTAAGAATCATCCAAAACTGTGGCTGACACATACAAGCAACTCTTTATGGATTATTTGATGTCATTTATTGCTTGGGTATGTCATTGGTAGTTTGGAGCACTTTTTAGAATTCAAAATGGCTGAGATCACATTCTAAATCAGTACTGGTAATTTTGTTATTGATATATTGGAATCTGATACAGCTACAATTAGTTTTGACATTCCTATTTTAGGATACACAAACATTGGTACTGTTAAATTAAATCTGGATTATATTTTTTCAATTTTCAGCAGTTATTTCATTTGAATTAAGTTGATTTAAATCTGACATTTGATTTTGTTTTTCATTGTGTAGATTAAAAATATCACAAATATTTTTTTCATTTAATTTAATCATTTCAAAATCTTTGCCATTAATACTTTTTTTAAAAAAATTTTGCATAAGTATGTTTAAACTTTTGAATATTTTAAATTTTTCTTAAATTATGTCAAAAGCATATAAAATGAATGTTATAATAAATAATACTTGGTTACTTTGCTTAAAATGAAAATCACCTAACATTAATAGATCATCAGGCAATTGAGAAATCCCTTTATAGAAACCAAAACATCATTATAATATTTTTGCACATATTTTCTAAATATATATTTTCATTTTTGTTAAGCATCAATTTCAATATATTATTTAAACCCATTTATCATAAAAGTAAAGTACCTGCTTTATTACGCAGTACATATTTTCAAAGAATATTTGTAGAATTAAGATGTATGAATAAATCAATTTTGAAAGATTTAGAAGATTAGAGAAATGCTAGTATACATTCAGAATTTTGAAAACATTACTGTTAGTCAAGATTCCTATGGCTTTAGTAAAGGTTACTTATTTTTCAAAATCATTTGAAAGAAATATATTTAATAAAAATTTCTTATGCTTTTAATCAAGAACTAATATTAATCCAATGATTTTTGGAAGTATATTATTAGAGTAGTGATGAGAATCCTAAAGTCCTATCATTTGAATGTTGTGTTATATGATTGGTTATAGATTATCTCCATTTTATATTTTGATACATTGTAAATTCTTAGTGTAAACAATTCTATTGTGCATACATTCTTTGGTTATCAACTTCATATACTCACTTTTCAATTGAAGAACCACATCTTTATATTTTAAATACTCCTAAAGTTATTGTTTGCTCCTTAGTTATGTGATTTCAAATTTTTCTATTTTTTTATAAATAGGAAGTTTATAATAAAACATGTCTTGTTTTGAAGGTTTAATTTTAATCTTAGATATATATTTTATATAGAATAAAGTTCACTATATTTATAATACTAATGACAATTTATTGTTTGACTTCTTTTTATTCAGGACACTTCAGTAAAATAATTCAATGTAAGATTTCCAATGTCAGTCACTATTATTTTTATATTATTGGTATATATCTCAAACAATTATTATATAATTAGGTGTACGTCACTTGAAAATTTGAAAAAAAAATACTAGTTGTGCAAAATCCATTTTAGGAGTCGTTAACAAATGTTTTTTTTTTTTTTTTTTGAACGTGTATGCAAACATAATTTAAAATAATATATGTGTATATATTAAAAATTATCAGTACTATGAAGACAGTCATTTTAATTTTAGATTAATTTTGAAACTCCCAATTAACTATATGCATAACATACAGAACATAAAGTAATGTTTGTTTGCTTTTAATTCCAATATTATTCATTACTGCATAAAATTTTTATTATATTTTTATGAATTTTAAGACGAAATATTATATTCTTATTTTTAAAGACTTACAACAAAACTGAAATTTGAGTCATATGACACATCTAGTGAATGTCATAATAGTTATCATTGAATTAATAACAACCGTGTTGATAAATAATTGAAGATAGAACATTTAAGTCGGCATTCCAAGACATAAATTAATAAAAATGGTTGGTTTTGATGTGTGTTCCCATTACTGTAAACTTAAAACTGATGGTGATAATTGTTTATATTATTTTTAAAACTTTATTAATGTAGAAGATATAACTTTAATTAAAAGAATTAATAACAAAAATATTTTAAGATTTCTTTAATAATTCTTTAATAATTCAATAAACATTATTAAATCAAATAATTTTCTAAAATAAAAAATAAAAAAACTTTTATTTTATTTTTGAAAATACTATTCTACATTTTTACGCAACTTAACTGTTATCCGTTAGCAATTAACGAATATAAGTAAAAAAAAAGAAAAATTGAAAAGATAACCGAACTGATAAAAATTGTAGAAAACCATTTGAAAATCCTTTTAGGACTGTAAAAAAAATCCTAACATGTTGAATAGTAAAAAATCTAATAAATTCATATGATTTTGTTGTCGTTGTTATTTTAGAAACATTTTACACGGAATAAACTCTTTCAAATTATACAGAGTACTGGGGGTGAAATAAAAAGTCATTGGTAGAAATAGAACAATAGAAATACAATAAAATCTTTAAATTCGAATGTGTTCATAAAAGTAGAAAAAAAGTAATAATTTTGAAATTATTTGGTAAATAATTTTCTGTATTTCAATTTAAAGTAAGACATTGTGAAAAATTTTTTGAATGATTTAAATATTTTAATAATAATAATAGAAGTCAAATTAAGGTTATAATATACTAATAAAGCAATTTTTTTTTCATTTCTATCTTCTTTCTTTCTCTTTCTACCAAAAGTAATGTGGCCATCTACTTTTTTATTTATTTACATCAAATTCCAATGAAGTCTGAAAGAACTAATACTCTGCATAATGATTTAGTGCAACGGTAGAAGGATAAACTTTAAATCTCAAAGTACATATATCATGACTCTACTCTAACACTTCTGATACTCAATCTTTGTAAAAGTAGTAGTAGTAGTAGTAGCAGTAGCAATAGTAGTAGTAGTAGTTGTTGTTGTAGTAGTAGTAGTAGTAGTAGTAGTAGTAGTGGAGAGGGGGTAGTGGTGGTAGTATTGGTGTACTGGTGGTAGTGGTGGTGTTGGTGGTGGTAGTAGTAGTAGTAGTAGTAGTAGTAGTAGTAGTAGTAGTAGTAGTGATGGTGGTAATGGTGGTATTATTATTATTATTATTATTCAAATGTGAAAGTAATTAACCCTCTATTTATTTGCTGTACTATAATATTCAACTAATGTTGTTAAATAGGAATAAACTCTCAATCCACATCATAACATAAAGACTTTTAAAGGATAAAAATAGCTGTCTTATCTTCATACCTAAATGCAATTATACAGACAAATATTAAGCATCTTAGAATGAGAGCTTAAATATATTAAAATATTCACTTTACTTACATTTTATTTTATATTCTATTAACAATGCTGCATGTGTGGGGAGTTCATTACCTATTCATTAGAATTACATCTTGAAACTGCACTAGTAAAAATTCTTGATTATTTATATTATTGTTGTTGTTGATATTAATGAAATGCTATTTTTTAAATTGATAGATAGACCATATATTACATTTTTATAATACATTTGGAAAAAAAATAAATTAGTTGAAGTAATTACATTCTTAAATAAAAATAGCCAATCATTTCTAATCAGGGTTGCATCTCATTATCATGATTATTTTTAACCTAAAAAGCCATGAAATCTTCTATCATGTGTAAATTATTTAACTAATAAACATCATAATTAAAAATTTTTAATCTTTTTTTATTATTGTATCATAAAATATATGTTTTTACACATTAGTCAATAAATTTAGCAATATAAATTGGATTAAGACACAAAAAACATTTTTAAAATTTTCAAAACTACCCAGTCATTAGTTTACTCTAAATCAAGAATGCAAAAAAATAAATTTCTTGTATGCATTAAATATATTCTTATTCATAATTCCAATATAAAACCTGCTTGGTGTTATAATTACTACTTTATAGAGTCTTTTACTAACTATTTTACAAACAATTGTCTTTAAATTAAAATTGAAAAAAGTCTTTATCAGCTTAACACAGGTTTTTTTCTCTATATGATATGCAATGAAAATTTTATTATGAATAATAAAATTTGTCATGCCATCTAAAGTAAATATACATTATAAATAAAATTTCCTGGTTTAGCCATCTGTTTTTAAATAGTGCTAGAATTTTCTTAATTAACTAAATAAAATGTATAGACAATGCTTCTTTTTGTATTCAAAAGGTGACAAAAACTATATATATTATAGTCAAAATAAGAGTCATAGATCACATGATCATATTCTCTTAACCTTGTAAGTTATAAGCAATGAGGATTGCCAATTCCTCAATAAGCTTTGTGATAAAAGCTTAGCTAGGGAAAACATTTAAAATATCTCTGTCAGGACCCCCCCCCCTTGTTGCTCTAAAATTGTACTGTTTGCATAATAACCATTTATCTGTGACTGGAAGCCAATTATTTATGAAATCTCTGAAAGTTTCTTTCTTAGATAAATAATAATGATATTCCAAGGTCATTTTTTGTTTGTTGATAAATTGAAATAATTATTAATATCAGACTTATAATTTGATGGATTTATGTATTCTTAAATAATCATTACTTTTGAAGTTAACTTATTATTCTCATAATTAATGGTTAGCTACATATTCCATAAGTAAAAGATAATTTTTTAAAAGATAATTAATAGTTACAATAGTGTAATGTGTCTAGTAGTAAAAACTATAAATGATCTTGTAATTCTAGGTTTTTTAGAATATCAAAGATGTCGTTGTTGTCAGCATTAAACACTAAAAATATCATTTATTTTATAACAAGAAAAATATATAAAATTTTATTGTATTGAGAACATATCTAAATCAAGGTTTTATAGTACTAATATTTTTTCTTTATTTTGGTAATGTATAAAACTAATTTTTGAAACTTTGTTCTTGGTTTTGTATTACTGTAAAAATTAAGATTGCTCTCACAGTATATTTAAATTTCAATTATCAATAAAATTACCAAAAAAGTTACTAATTTTATTATTGCAATGAGTTTATTTTGAAAAAACAAACAAAAACAAATATTTTTATTTGCTGAAGCAAAAGCTTTTATTTTAATCAGGTTAGATTTAAGCTTCACCCCCCTCCTATTTTCGATTCCATTATATAAAAAAACTACCATTTCTGCAAAGAACAACTTAGGTATTTTAATACACAGAATGCAGTCGCAATGTTATGATAAATATCATCATGCATTATCTTCTATAGCCACAACTCTGTTGGTGATTTTTATTTCATGGCTATAACTGAAATGAATTTTGGAATTAATTATAATGAAAATAACCTTGGTATTTGTTTTAATAATTGTTAGATCATACCAATTTGCACCATATAATTTAGGTTAATTCACATTGAAAACTTTTAAGATTATAATAAAACTTTATCAAAAACAATAGTGTATTGAGAACATGCAGTTTAAGAGATTTTTTAATTCCTACTAATTCTTAATTTTCTTTTCATGTCCTTTATATATATATATATATATATATATATAAAAATATATATAAAGAGAGATATATAAATATATATATATATATATATATATATATATATATAAATATTAAACAAAGGCAAAACTCTCCATTACAACAATTATGTGCTAGTATGAGATGGTGATCATGTGATATATAAATATTCTAAAAAATATAGATAATGTTCTTATTTTAAATGTATTCTGCATATCATTCTTAGTTATAAACAATTTAAAAATATATAGATACAATATTTAATAAATATCTAAGATTTGGCATATTTTTTCTTCAAATAACTAATAAGACATGAAAATATACTCCTATACAGTCAAAGACATTATATTATTATCATTTATCCCAACCGAAGAGCTGAAGATTTAATTTAATTATATAATAGAGATCCCATTGACTAATTTTATATTAATAATTTATTAATTAAATTATTTCTTTATTAACTTATAAAATATTAAATTGAAATACATGATTTGTTTATAACAGAGTCTTAATGTCAGTTGGGGCATAAGAAATGTTGCTATACATTGTATCTCAACTCTTATAGCTATAATGTCAATACATAACAATATGAAGGAGACCTTCTTTTGATTAGTTGCAGCTTCAACAGGTGTTTTTGTTTTTATTCAGCTTACATAATTAGTTTTATTAGTTGCTGCACATCAATACACCTATGGGGGAAATAACTTTATTTATATAATGGAGATCTCATTTACTAATTGATTTGCATCTATATTTACAATTAAAACATATTTAAGTACATGACTTTTTAATATGAGAGCCTTAATTTTAATTGGGTTGTAAGAAATATTGCTATACAGTGTATCTAAACTCTTAAAGCTATAAAGTTCAGTTAGTATATCATGCATAACAAAATGACTGACTGAACAAAAGTGACCCCTTTTTTCTGCACATCAATATAACATGGCTGTGAATTTAACTTTATCTATATCAGAGATCAAATTCACCAATTAATTTACAACTATAAACCCTTCTCAAGTATATCTATATCTCTATAAACATCGTTACATATGTATTATCACACTCACATACATACATATATGTATGTATATGTGTGTCTGTGGGAATCATTATATATGTATCATATATATATATATATTATTTTTGGGAAAAAACCGAATATTATTGTTTGAGATCTAACGAATTTTCTTTCAAAAGTTAACCTTAATAATGACGTTTGCTAGTCCGTCAAAATATCGGATTGTAATGCAAAATAATACACATTTTTTCCCCAAAAATAATAATTTATCTACATCATACAACCGTGAAAACATTATATATATATATGAGTGTGTTTGCGTGTGTGGTGACACATATAAAGATGTTTATAGAGATATACATGTACTTGAGAAGGGTTTATAATTGTAAATTAATTGATAAATTGGATCTCTGTTATATAGGTAAAGTTAAATCCACAGCTATGCTATACAGATGTGCAGCCAACAATAAAAATGTTTCTTCCAGCTGAATAAAAACAATAAAAAAACCTATATATATGTGAGTTCAGGCTGTGATGTTTAATCGATTTAGATATATTACAGCACATTTATATGTAAAAGTTTAGATCTTTCTAATTTTATAAATTTATGTATTATAATTTTATTTCATTAGTTTCATTGAGAATCACTCACACACACACACACACATACACAAACACACACACACACATATGTATATATATATATGCAATTTCACATAGGACTAACGTACATATATAACAAAATGTTTATTAAAAGATTTTCTAAATTTGTTAAATCCTAAATTTAAAATAAATGTGTTGTCAATAAAAGTCATGCCATATGCCTTGTTTTAGAATAGCATGAAAGTTAAACTGTAAATCTATATTTTGACAATAATAATTTTTAAAGTATAACTTAGTTAAAATCAAAACTCATTCAACCTGCACTATTTAGACCCCATTGAGAATTGAGTTGGAAAAATCAAGATAAAGTTAGAATTAAAAAAAGTAAACAATAGTAAAGTTAATTTTGTAATGTTAAAATCAAACTTGTAAACAACAGAATGGATTTTCCAGCTTGTGGAAAAATATAATATAGGAGTAGAAAAAATAGTATAAATATTCTATATTTGGCACTGTAAAAATGCTATTCTATAATTTATGAAATTCTACACAAAACTATGTCGGTTTTAATTTTAAAATGAGCAGGTTAAATGGCCACAGGTTGCTGTTTCTTAGTATAGAGAATGATCACATTCAACCCCATCATACATGCTTTAACAACATGGGATCATCATCATCACTGGGATAGAGGTTCCAGCCCAGCTTGCTGCCAGTGAGAGAGACTTCACCACCAAGCAATCTATCAAGAAAGGAGTACCATATGTCTGCTCCCATGTGCTGAATGATTTAAGCTCAAGAATAAATTGATAACGTTTTTCAAATGTCAGAGGTCTGAAATTATTTTCTAAACTATTATTAAAATATCTATGAACATTTATTTATTAATTTCTTATTAAATGAAATCATTCTAAAACTAAACTGTAAAATTTGCTTATATCTAAATTAATGCAATTCATTTTTTTTAAACTTGTAATAACTATAATCAGTTATTATTTTGATTTTTCTAAAATCGGTGCTCATGCCTATAATTGCTGTTTTAATTATTTTATTTGCACTTATTTATTTTATATGTTATGATATACCAAAATTTTGAGTTAATGAGTAATTAATTTAATAACATTTGGGGAAAGAAAATTAGGAGCTCTCCAGTGTAAGATTTGTCAATGCTGTTTAACATGTATGAATTGCTGCGTCAAAATCTTATTCTAATAAATAATAACCGATATCTCCATGCTCATTATTATCCTTGTTTTATGCATTTTAGTTATATTATGGGTAGTAAGGTTTGCCTAGTGAATTACCAGCTTATAAGATAATTATTAGTTATAAGTTAAACAATAGCTAAGGGTGATATTAAAAGGATATTTTAATGTTGTTAAGGCTATCAATATATTTTCTTTCCCATCCACAACTAAATATTATGTATATATATATAAAAACAGATTCAGTTAAAAAACTCGATTAATAGTTAGTTAACGCTTTAGCTAGCATGACTGCTATATGCTATTCCAGAACCAAAGGAAGTTAGTTTCCACAGACCCTAAACTTTTTATTCAGGAACATTAATTAATTAATTATTATATATGCATTATTATTACTTGGTATTGTGAGTCTGTCTTTATTGAGCACTTAATGTGCACCAATGTCTTGCTATGTCTAACAAGCTAGAAGTGGATGCTGCTCCCATCCATCTCTTTTCAGGTTTAGAGGAATAAGCAGGTTACTGAGTTTAAGGCCAGAACCCTTGAGTAGCCAATCCGTGTTCTAGAACAAATGTTCTTTATTATTGCAGCAAGCTGTTAAGTCTTAGAGCACTGAATATTTGATACAGAAGTCATAAAAAATACTCATTTGCACACCAAACCTTAATTTATTTTAGTATTTTATAAGTATCATCATCTTCAGACACAAAATCTAAGCCTAACAGTTCTTCTCTCCCTTAAAAACAACATTTTAGATCATAATATTGGCAAACCAATAATGAATTTGGCATATCAATATATTAGGCATGATTCACAACCCACATACAATTATATAAATTTAATTGTCATATCAAAGATGAGACCACTATATCAGTTTATCCCATCATTTCTGTAATGCTTGCATGTGTAATTATGCCCATCTTACACTCATTAATTAAAGTTTATTACTGATCATTTATTTTTTTAAACTTATTTAAAATTACAACTATAAAAATGTCTTTATATAAGTTTAAATTTTTCCTGTTTTTAAATACTCTGATCCATTTTCCAAAATGTTTGATCTAATGTTTAGCAATTTTTAATTTTAATTATAAAATTTTCTAAACCACTTTAACTGACTAATTTGTAAACCACTTTAATTGCTTGATTTTTTTTGTTTTGAAATCTCTTATCTAAACAGTCTTATTTTTGTAAACTAATTTTTAATTCAGTTATCTTGCAATTCATTTTTTTTTTTTTTTTATAAAAGAGAGTTTTAATATATTTTACCAGTTTCTTTTAAATTTAAATATTTTATCAGCAACTATTACAACTTCTATATTATTTAATATAACAATTAATAATTTATTTTAGAATACATTTACTATTTTATTTTAAACAATTTGTTTTATTTAATTAGTAGTACATTATATAACAATTTTTTTAAACTTTTGAATGTTATATTTATTAGCATTTTCATAACTTCTAAAACCATTTCTCAAACATGTGGATGACCACATGACTTGACACTGAAATGAATAGTACATTATTTCTTTCAATACATATGAATTTTTACACATTACATTGCTAAATATTTAGATGTAAACTTTTTGAGATTAGCTTATTGCAATTGTTTATTTTTAAATATAATTAAATATTACTCCAGATGATAATGCATTAAAATCAAAATGATATTACTTTAACTTCATATTCCTTTATATATCAGAAAAAAAATCTACAATACCTTTGTTAGAAGACATAAATTTATTTAATCTCTTTCTGATAACTTCTGTTCTTGATATATTTTTCCTAACAACTTATTTAAATTTTATTAGAGATGTAACAAAAACAACTCTGAATTTTAACAAAAAATGAAATGTTATATGAATTATGGGAATAATTGGATGTTCTACATATGGTAGTAAAATATTTGCATCCAAATTATTTAATGTATTTATATTTAAATTTTTAAAAACAAAAATAATTAATTATTTTGGAGCAAAATTGCTATCCATTGTAATTAAAGAATGTCACTTATTTTATTAAAGGTATTTTTGTCATTTAGTAGAAAGTGGCAAACAGCTAATGTCTGTTATTAGAAATGTAAACTGCAAAACAAAAATTCGTAATGAAAATTACAATTCATATATAAGAACAATAGAACTCTCTTATTACAATGGATGATACCTAGTGCAAAGTATATTAATCAATAATGCCAAAACGTTTGTGCAATTAAATCCTTATGTAGTGTCTACTCATCAAATATCTGCAGATTAGTTTCTAGCTTGTGGTTGTCATAAATGACCAACCATGGATATGATAGCAAGGCATCTAGATCTTTGGAACTAATGTATTCCTCCAGAAACTACTTTTTACCTATTTAGTTTTATCAATGTAATTAATTTAATTAATCTAGAATGTATAAAACAGTACTTTAAATTAGCCCATAATCTTTTAAAATTTTACATCTTCCAAATTATGGTAAATAAAGTAAAGTTAACAAGATAAAAATGTAATGTTTTTAAAAATAAAGTCAATGATAAAGAAAAAAAGATTGGAAAAAAAAAATTTTCTTCTTTATCATTTTCATTTTTAATTTGTAATAGTGATTCCATATATAAAATTATTAGTGTTTTAAATTTGAAATAATTATATTTTTGTACTCTTCCAAGGAAAGATCTACACAATTATTTTAATATCTTGAATAAAACCTATAAATATTTTTATTTGTTATTAATGTTTAAATAATCGTTTGCTTTTCCAGATAATTGTAGAAAATGACATTGCAAAAACCTTTAAATAGAGTAAATGTCTTTTTGGGAATGTGATCTTATTTAAATATTCAAGAACTTATATAAAAAGAGATAACTAAAGGATAATGAATCAACAAATGTAGTTACATAAAATAAAGTAGTTGAATAAATGGCGATTTTTTTGACTAGCATTTATAAAAAAAATCAAATGCTGATGTCCAATAGACATAATATTGTGGTGCTGAATATAATTTAAATAAAATTTCTCAATAACGTTGAGATAATGTTATCTCAATATCCTAAGGCAAATATATATGATTTTTTAACTTTCTATCTGTGATAAAGCTAAGTATTTTATTATAAAGTGAAGTATTCATGAAATCATGAATTTAAAAAGAATTAAACCATCTATTTATATATAATAAAACAGATTTAATATTAGATAAGGAATCGTATATAGTAAAATGAAAAATTATTTCATCATGCAACTTCTCTTACATGTAAAGTCATTATCTAATACTTAAGAAAATTTCGAACTATAATATAATGTGAGGAAAGGTTTTTTATACTGCCTAAAATAGTTTTATGTTATTGCAGAATTACATATGTATTTATTTTGGCTTGGAAAATGTAGCCAATTTCTTGTTGATTGTTTTAAAATATCAAATGTACTATTTTAAAGCCCTTATTACTTTCTTAGAAATAATTTTATAGACTATAAACTATACTTTAATTAATATTTTGTAAGACAATAATATTAGCAATATACTAACTTCTTTGTAATTATATTCAACCAGCCATTTAACCATTCATCCACTAATGTATCCATCTATCCATTTAATTGCATATCTATCTATCTATCTATCTATCTATCTATCTATCTATCTATCTATCTATCTATCTATCTATCTATCTATCTATCTATCTATCTATCTATCTATCTATCTATCTATCTATCTATCTATCTATCTATCTATCTATCTATCTATCTATCTATCTATCTATCTATCTATCTATCTATCTATCTATCTATCTATCTATCTATCTATCTATCTATCTATCTATCTATCTATCTATCTATCTATCTATCTATCTATCTATCTATCTATCTATCTATCTATCTATCTATCTATCTATCTATCTATCTATCTATCTATCTATCTATCTATCTATCTATCTATCTATCTATCTATCTATCTATCTATCTATCTATCTATCTATTTCTTTGCCTGCTTGTATAACCATTTTCTTTCAGTCTTCCTGTCTATTTGTTTACATATGTATTAATTAATTTATTTTATTTGCTGAAAATTGTGAAGTATAATTTTAATTTTTTTTTACAAAATCTTATTTACAATGAGTGATTTCAAACTAGACAGCAATTGACATATTAAAAAAAATATTTAATATTTATTATATTATTCATTAAGAGAAAACAGCAGATCATTTTAACAATAATCTGAAAACATTTTATTATAAATTCATCTAAGTATTTGTATATCAAATGGTTCTGTAAATTATATAGAATCCAATATTTTGTGATATTTATATTACTCCTCATTATTGCAAAGTAATATAATATTAATATGTATTTATTTGATAAGATATTTCCAAAAGAATTTAATATAGTTTAATAAGGTAATGGTATCATTTGAAAAATGTTTGCACAAACTTTTATAAATTTACAGAATTTATAATTATCCTAAATTGTGGATGGTCGGTTTAAATATTACATAACAATACAGCTTAATATGCCTTTAAAAGTTCATAATTTATTAATGATTTTCCTGCTTAACCAGAATTAAATAAATATTTATATTGTGATGATCGCACATACTGCGATCACACATATAGATATTTAACATTTAAAGAATATTAAATATTGTGTTTGGAATACTAAAAAGTGAGTTTAAAAAATTACAAAACAAAGAAATGTTTTAATTAAGAAAAGAGAGGGAATTAGAATCGAAACGATTCTTATCTTTTACCCTCCAAAGTCAAGATTTTGTGAAATGAAAAATAAGTAAAGTTAGAAATATTGAATTGGTACATTAGAAAATTAATAGTGATAAAGAAATATAAATGAAAGACAAACTAATATATGATGTATAAGAAAAGTAAAGTTTGAAGAGTTTAAATAAGAGTAAAATAAAAATTTAAAACATGACCAAAAGATAAAAATCTGGATCATAAAAGTACACATTTGACGATAAAACAAAATGCTTGTCAAAATAAAATAAAAAGACATTTATTAAAAATCTGTTTAAGTAAAAGAAAAAAAAAGAAATAAATGCAATATAGTGCTATGAAATTAGGTAAAAGTAAATCTATATAAATGGCTGAAGGCACATTAAGAAAAGAAAGGTGGGAATAAAAGCGAAAACAAAGTATCAAAAGGACAAATGACTGTGGAATTTTTTTAATTAAAACATTTTTGTATGATCATTAGAGTTGGAGACTTCTTGCCGAAAGGTTGGTGGAAATACTGCTCCAATAATAAGCAGCCATAGTTAACAAGATATGATTTCTAACATCGGTGCCTCATCAAGAATGGCTGTCTAAGGGTTGTCGTGATCGCTTGCCGATCCAGACTCACTGTGCTCTAATGGTTCCCATCTAGATGTAACAACCACTGATGTAGCACCTGCCAGAGTGTTCGATTTGCCTTGTCCTTGATGTCCTAAATGCGGAGGAGTTCCCACAACCAAAATCTAACCTAAGAGCGACCGTTCCCTGCTAAAGAAGTGGAGAAATTCCATGTGGCGGTCAGCAAGACTTCAAATAAATTCAGAGACTTAATAACCTAGGTAAATATGTATACTACATTTTATATTCCCTGTGCACATACCTTTAATTTAGACAATGGCCAAATTCTTACTTTGAATGATAAAGACATTCTTTAACTTTTTTATATATACATGGAATGACGATTATAAATGTTCAATCATTTATAGGATCTTTTATTTTGTTTTACTCCTAGAATTATAGCAAATAATCTGTTTTTTATTGTGTGTAAATGATTTAAAGTGTTTCTTTTATTGTTTAATTTATTGTATGAAATATCTTTTATAGATTAAATCTGTTTCATCTCGTTCTTCGACACTCCAAAAAGTAATATAGTCTTAGGGTTTGGGAAATAATTATTACTCATTTTGAGTACTGAATTAACATGTGAAGCTAGTGGTGCAGTATTTTGATCCAATTAAAATTTATAAATGTCCAAGCGCTGTAACTCTGTTAAATCTTACAGCAGTCGAGAGATAGTTGACCAGGAAAGACAAACTTAGGCCTATACCCATACAGTTACAGGTTTGGTCAAGTACGGATATAGACTTGTTTATGTCCATATGTTCTCTCTGCTTGTGGTAGTGGAAGGTGGACGTTCTTGAATTTTTAGAATTACCCATTATATATAAATAAAAGGGAAGTTAAGCTTTCGATCGTCATGTTTCTGTTACAATATGAAAATCTTTCTAACATGGAAAAGTATACCAAGGATAACTATACCTAGTGTACTGGCCTACTGTAATGAACTTTCAAATAAATACAGTAATTAAATAATTAAAAATTTTTATTCACTTAGGAGCGCTTTAGATTATCTCAGTAATCTGTGTCAACTAAAGCTTTGAAATGCTAACTTTCCCACAATTCCATGATCTTAACATTTTCTGCTTGCCTGTTAATATATATATATATATATATGAAAAACAAAAACAAGTTATAAGTTACATAACTTGATATATATATATGACAATAGATGGCGTTCTACCAAAAACACCATCAAGCATGTTTGTTTACATAAACATCAGAGCAAGCATTCACTATCTCTAACTTAATTAGTGAATGCTTGCTTTGACGTTTATGTAAACAAACATGCTTGACGGTGTTTTTGGTAGAACACCATCTATTGTCATAAATACAAGTGTTAGCAAGTTTTAACTTGTGTTTTTGTTTTTCATATATATATACATACACATTTAGGCCTTATGTAATAAATTGCTTGTGCCTTTCAAAAATGTATTATAGGTTTAGAAACTTTTCTTCTTGGATCAAAAATTAATTTACTTCTATTATTATTATTATTAGTTAAATCAAGAATTGTTAAATTACATCATATTAATTTTGTTAATTCACTTATAATTTTATAGTATTGACTTTTTAATTATTATATGATTCTATCATCTTATTGCATCTTACATTTCTGTGGAGATATTGGATAAGATAATACAGAAATTGAGATTTATTAAGCATTATTATACGACAACTATTAGTTACTAAAGCTTACAGTAGATGGCGTAGAGGTGATGAAAAAATATGTAAATTGTTTACAAACAAGTATTGTAATTTCTCCTTAAGTTTCGTTTGTTTTTTAAACATGTAATTATCCCAATATTTAATTCATTAAGTAAAAGTAATGTATTTAATTTAAACGATACTATATTAATTGTTTTTCATTAATATATTGACCAATTAATAAAAAAATAATTTTGTTAAAAAAAAGGGGAAAATTTGGGTTATATATCTTTCATAATTAGGTTTTTAATTTTTCGTACAAATAAATACAGAAATAATAATGAAATATTGAAATCAACCTGGCAAACTTTTTTATGTTTCAAAGGCATTAATAAAGTAAAAAATATTGTTCAAGTCTGTAGTACTAATGAGATTAAAGTTTAATCAGCATGTGGTTAAAAGTCATTATTTAACAAATTCCATTGAGTATTAAGAAAAAAAAATAATATATGAAAATGTAATTTTAATTCTGAGACCTTCATTAAATCGCTTTTTTTTTGTAATTCTTTTAGAAAAAAAAGATCTTTAAATTAAATTATGATCACATTATTTTTATTTTTAATTATCGTACATTATACTCTTGGCATATATATATATATATACTATCCAGAATAACATATATGGGTATATATGCAAGTTATTCGTCCAGTATGTGAATTTATTGTGTGGATGTGAATATATTTGTCTAAAAAATTTACAACAAAATGAAGAAGAATTATACCACTAATTATATTTACTTACGATTTAATAAAGTTGGCTAATTATACTGATTTAGTTATAACAACGTCAATTGAAAGCAGTCTAGGAGTTAATATAAATTTCATCGTTATCTTATATATATATATTACTCAAATTTGTGTCAAATAACGCTAAATTAGTACAAAATGAAACTGCTCTTGTTTATATTGCAATAAACTGAAAAAATTAAATGATGTTGGGTTGGTACTAATATATCTAATCAAACAAAAGATATATATTAAAACAGAAATAAAAGTACTAAAATATATAATAACTGACCTAACATCAGATTCGATATAATTTATAAAATCACTTTACTATGGGTTCAATATCTTAGCATTTTCAAAAATTTAGACAATTACTTTAATAGTAAAGAAAGATTTAAAGATGATATTATATTCATAACAGCATTGGTTCCATATTTGAATGACAGATTTTTATTTTAAAAGAATAATACAGAAACTGACATGAAATTATGAATTGAAATACACTACCATGGTAACTTTTGAATATACAAGGTTACAACTAATAATACTAAAGAAATAGAGATATGTAAAACTGATTTTAGACAAATGAAAACTGAAAGAATCAAGTGCTTTTGTGTTAATAGAAAGTTATAAAGTTTTTTTATTCATTAATACATAGTTTTGGATTTATTCACAATGTTAAACATATCAAGATATCTTGTTGAATGTATAAAAATAATTAGTATCACACCCTGTCTTTGGAGGTCCTTTCTGAAATCATTATTCCAGTTTATATTTTGAACTAGTTTGAAGAAAGACTTCATATAAGAGTGTTTTATGGTGAATTTGTAATAAGTTTTATAAAAGAGGTAGATGCCATCTATATTAGTATTACCTCAATGACATAAAGACAATCTCAATGACATAAAATTAATGTCAATTGTTAACATTCATTGGAAAACTGCAATTAGGCTTGGTGTTGAAGTAGTTTAGAAGTAAAAGTTTTCTACTTAGAAAATTAAAATACATCATAAAATAACAAACAAAAAATGGTATCAGCATGTTTAACATGTGGATGTAATTTTGATTCACAGATTGGTTTTATACAGTGACCACTAAATTTATTTTTAGAGTATTTTTTTTCTTTTTTTTTCCTGGGTTGCAATGTCCATGAACCTTCTAGAGAGGCTGATTACTATAATAATAATAATAATAATAATAATAATAATAATAATAATAATAATAATAATAATAATAATAATAATAATAATAATAATAATAATAATAATAATAATAATAATAATAATAATAATAATAATAATAATAATAATAATAATAATAATAATAATAATAATAATAATAATAATAATAATAATAATAATAATAATAATAATAATAATAATAATAATAATAATAATAATAATAATAATAATAATAATAATAATAATAATAATAATAATAATAATAATAATAATAATAATAATAATAATAATAATAATAATAATAATAATAATAATAATAATAATAATAATAATAATAATAATAATAATAACAACAACAACAACAACAACAACAACAACAACAACAACAACAACAACAACAACAATAATAATAATAATAATAAAGAAGCAATCCTTAAGTTCTCCGATGTAAGTATTTATTTTTTACTTCTGTTCCAACTTGTTATTCGCAAAACAAACATAATACAGGAAAAATCGTTTTATATAATAGATTAATAGTGTTTTTTGAAAAATATCGGTGTGTTTTAATATCTTTTTTTTAAAAATAAAAAAATACTGACTTGAGTCAGAATAAATCATGGCTACTGCCCAGTCAAGCATGAGCGAATTAAGCACCAATACGAAATTAACAACATCGTTAGTTTCAACATCACCTATTTCGTATGCAAAAGTACTTAAAAGTAATAGCAATACTACAGCACCAACTCAAATACCACGCTTCCGTAGAACAAACACAAATGATATAAAAAATCTTGATCTAAACACTTGAGAGGAAAATCAACCCCCAGCCACAATCTGGACAAAAGAAACGCTTGAAAATGTGACGGACCGTTTCAGTAATACCGTGCCTCATACGTTATTTGAAACATTTCACAGATTTTTTTCACCAACTTCGTTAGTACTCGCAGTAACCGATAATCAATGCTCATTATATCGTTTCCCAAAAGCTTTATTATATGAAGCAATCACACAAAATGCACTATGGGAAACAATCTCTTGTATTGATGACCATCCAAATTCTCGATATATAACCATTGATTTTTATACTCAGCAGCAAAAAGAACGTTTTCAATCCACTATTTTAGCACTTGATAATTACGCACTCGTAATTATAGATGAAAACCGGAAAAATATAATTACTGGAGTGCTTAAAAATACTTATCTTAAATACAACGTACAAGATTTTCAAAAAATGATAAACCCGTTTGGAAAAGTAATTGCCCTACAGCCTATATATTTAAAAGACACACCTATACCGATATGTAGTAATCGTTTTGAATTTAAAATAAAACTACATAAAAACATAGATGCCTCAATGATTCCAACACAGATTACAGATCAAGAAGCGACACTCTCTCTTCACATAAGAGGTCTAAAGCCACATTGTTTTGGCTGTGGACAGGTGCAACCCAATAATAGAAACCGGAAAAAAACAGGTTCAAACACCCACAAACAAAAATAATAATGGAGCAGAATTGCCTATCCCAAAGACCAACCAAAAAAATAATAACACAAAAACTAACACAGAAATCCAAGATTCAAACGAAAATAATTCTCAAGAAACCACAACACAAAATACAGCAATTACATCACAGGATCAGCATCTCAATAAAACAAAATGTGTACCAAGTAAAAATCAACAAACAGAAAGTAAACACACACAGTTATATAATGAAAATATAAATCCAGATAATATAAAGATACCAATAATAAAAAAAACTACAATTATAAACAAAACTGCATCAAACATAATGGATGCAATAGAAGCCACTCTTCCACCTATTCAAGAGAATACACCAGAGGGAAAAAGAAAGCCAGGTCGACCACCAAAAAACCATGAATCCAAAAAGGCAAAAAAAAAACAGACCAAAAGCACAACTCATCAGACATATACAATTTAGAAAATGATGAAATAGAAATGGATGTACGCCAACAACAAATGGACACCTGTTCGGTTTCATCGCAAATTGCCTGTATAGAGTCTGAAGCAATATTAAATGAAAGAAAAACTGATAATAAACCCAACAATGTCTTAAATATGTATCAGCATCCATCTACTTCAATATAAACAAACATTTAGTATTAAAAATAAAATAAATAATCAATACCCTGTTAAAAAATTATTTAAAACATGAAGATAAAAATTGGATCTCTCAACATTAGAGGCTTAAATGCCACCAAAAAACTTTCTGATCTCAAAAAATGGTTACATACAACACAACCACACATACTGGGGCTTTTGGAAACAAAAATATACAGCAGCTCTCAAATTGATCCATCAAAATATTTAGTCAGCCAAGGTTTTTGTGGCTGCTCAAGGCAATCATCATCACCATCAGGTGTCACAGGCATAATTATTTCCCACAACTGCCCTTCGATTCTTTTAAAATTATATATATTGACTCTAATCTTATCATATTAACACTCCATCATAAAAATATCACACTTAACCTAGTATTTGTATATATACCACCAGGCCCTGTCATCATCTCCAGAATAATAGCAACAATAAATTCAATGCTTACAGCAACACCAAATCCCATAATACTCCTGGGAGATTTCAACATGACCTACCAAACTTTTGTCACCAAATGGATCCATCAAATAACAATCCCACTTATGAGTGCTGAGGGTTTTCTCCCATCAAACTCAATATCTTTTAATAACAATAGATATAAGTCACTTATTGATTTGTGTTTCTACTCACCAATGTTACATCATTATTTTAATCTTGAACTCTGTCCATCTATAATCTCAGATCATGCTGCTCAGTTCATCACCCTCGACCTAACAAAAATACAAAATACAACAATAGCCCTCCAAAAGACTATGTGAATACTTCTTCCAGCACAAACAACTGAATTCTTATATTCAGAAACATATATAATGCTCCAAAAACTTCAAAACATGTCACTTGATCCAGTACAAAAGTATATAGCATTCACCAATATACTTTCTTTCAACATCAATCATATTACCTGCAACTCAACACCCCCCACCAGATTATTAGCATTGGCAGATGAACTACATAAAAGAATAACCATTTCCAGACCAACTACAGATAATCAAACACAAATTAAAAAACTTACGGAAATGTACAACAATACATGCAATACACTAAAGCAATATGTAGCAATAAAAAAGAAAAAAATATGCCTTACACAACAACATACTTGGACCAGAGCATACGTACGGTGGGCATTGGGATACCCATCCACAGTCAGAGTGCCTATGGCACTTGAAATAGATGGCTCTATAACAGCTGGACATAACATGATAAACCCAATATATCAACACTTTAAAAAAAAACTGCAAAAACAGAGAGTGTACATACCAAATGAAGACATATTTGGAGACCCTGATACAGACACACCAATAACAACAACTGACATTGCATTTCAACTTGCAACAATAACAAACACATGTCACCCAGGACCACAAGGAATCCCCAAATTTGTGTTCAAACATCTTAGTCACTTCACATCAAAATACCTGTGCGATCTAGCCAATTACATATCCCAAAAAATTTACAACATACAAAGTCTATACCCAATTGCAATGGTTCCATTTAACAAAAAACCAACAGCAATATCATCTTTATCTAATCTACGACCAATTTCAATGGGACCTTTAGGAATAAAAATTCTTGAAAGAGTGATAAAGAAAAAATAGAACAACACATACTCCCTGAGTTATCATCAGCACAATATGCCAAAAAAGGATCATCCATTGGCCAGGGTGCCTTAATGTACAAAACAATTATCGAAGTAGTAAAAAAAAGAAAGAAATATGCACCAATTATAGTTCAACTAGACATTGAGGCAGCTTTTGACTCAGTGGCTATAGCCAAATTATTAGACGTGCTGAAAAAAACAACAACACCTCCATCCCTATTATATATAATAGCCAATCTGCTACTTAGCTGTAAAATTCACATCACATTGAATGGAAAAAAATCACCAGCCTTCAGACTGAGTCAATCCATCCCACAAGGATCCACCCTAAGTGCCTTGCTCTTTACAATATATATAAATCCTCTATTAATAGAAATACAGAAAAAAATAAAAGGCATTCAAATTCCAAACACTGCTTTAAATATATCATGCATAGCCTATATGGACGATGTAACTGTTTTCCTCCCCTCTAAAAAGAACCTCCCTATATTACAAGAGATAATCAAGAATTCTACCTCAAATTTTAAATTAAAAATTAACACAAATAAAACTGCTGCATGGTCAATATACACAGGCAAGCACTGTATAGAGATGTTTAATGGTAAACCATCTGCTTTCCTTGGTTTCCCATTCTACCTTGGAACCAATGGAATGAGGCAAAAAATTCAAAATAAATTAAAAAAAGATGCTGAAAAAAATCACAGCCTCACTTGAAAAGTCATACCTGTCAATATATGCAAAGGTAGCACTATTTAATCAACTTATAATTACAAAAATTACATACTATACACCTATAATAAAATTTGCAAAAACATTCATATCTAAAATCTCATCAATCTGTAACAAACTAATATGGAAGAGAAAGACAGTGGCAATATCTTTAAAAAATCTGAGCAGACCACCACATAGCAATGGTTTTGGACTCCATACAATCAATGTTTTTTACATGCAGAAATCAGTAAATCTAATAACAGCAACCATAAAAAGATTTCCAGACCTGGAGTGTGTAATCAGTATAATACCCACAGACAGACCACCCCCTTCATATGGATATCTATCCACACTGATTGAAGAACTCAAGCCAATATACAACAAAATATCACTCAATAATAACAACAAGTATACATACTGGGACATTTATAATATACTGTATCCAAACCAGACGCCTAATCTACAACCATCAGTTCTTGGAATAGACAACAGGCAACTACTGCAACAATTCAGAAAATGGTCATTAGAACCAAAATTATTTGATTTTCTACTTAAGCTTAATCTCAATGTTCTACCCACAACCCATTTCCTTAGATTTCGTAGACTCTATACAAATGTAGACCCCATGTGCGCGCTATGTCATAGAGAAGAAGAGACACAAGATCATTTTCTTCATTCCTGCAGTGCCCTAGAAACAATACGTCGCACAATGTTTACCACATACAGAAAGGCTATCATTTCAATTGATGAAATAATAAATACGTTTAAAAAAGGCAACAACCCTGCTATTCGTGCAGCAATATACAGCCTTTTTGCCTACTGGTGCACCAGATGCACTTTTGCACTTGCCAATAACCCTCGATGCCACCCAGCAACATATTCAATAAAACTAGAACTGTTAAGAAAAAGAGACAGCATCCTAGCTCAACCAGATATATTTGCAGCCACATGGTCACACTTGAAACAAAGATCCAGTCTATGAAATATAAAGGCCAATAAGATAGATGATGACATTTTGAACATCAGCATTTTTTCCAACTTTAAAAAAAATGCAAGCATAAACTGAACTAAATAGAAGACCAAATTTAAAAACAAGAAGAAAAAAAAAAAGTATGCCGAAAAGATAAAGACTTATATACTGAAAGTTGTAATTTGTTTTTCATTTGTAAAAAATCAATATATTACTAGATGTGACTCTGTAACTTTTTAGACTCAATAAAGTTTTGCTTTGAAACATAATAATAATAATAATAATAATAATAATAATAATAATAATAATAATAATAATAATAATAATAATAATAATAATAATAATAATAATAATAATAATAATAATAATAATAATAATAATAATAATAATAATAATAATAATAATAATAATAATAATAATAATAATAATAATAATAATAATAATAATAATAATAATAATAATAATAATAACAACAATAATAATAATAATAATGATAATAATGATAATGATGATGATAATAATAATAATAATAATAATAATAATAATAATAATAATAATAATAATAATAATAATAATAATAATAATAATAATAATAATAATAATAATAATAATAATAATAATAAAAAAACAAACAGTTAAAACAGAAAAATATGGTTTAGTAAAAGTTAACTAATATAGAGAAAACTTAATTACCAATGTAATTAAAAATACATATTTAAATTACACAATCAATAACTTCAATAAATTAATGCAAATGTTTGGAGTTGTTGCCTTTCAGCATATGTATTTAAAAGAAACTCCTATACCAATCTATAGCAATAGTTATCAATTTAAAGTTAGATTAAATCGAAACATAAAACCAAATAATATTTCCACTCTTATAACCGATCATGAAATGATGCTACTTTTAAGAACTCATCAACTTAAAACACAATGTTTCCACTGTAAACAATGAGAACATGTTGAAAATGCATGCCCAAAACTTAAATATAAACACTGAGAGCACCCTCATGTCATCAGTGTGCACTATGTGTTAATCAAAATAATCCAATTAATGACTACATAACCAAATGTCAAAACAACTCTAGCCAGAGTGCAATCAATAAATGACAAAAGTGAATCAGTTTTACAAGAAAACCAATCAATAAATGACATGGATAAATCAGCATTACAAGAAATTAATTCATCTCAGCAAGTAATATTACAAAGTGATTGACAGATTTACAATCAATCCATAACACTTCTCATTAAACTTTGCAAGATATTATGTATACTACCTAGAACCATGCATGCCATCTATAGACTTGAAAATAAATGTAACTGCCAAGAGAAAATCAGCAGAATGTGGAGCAAATAAAGCAGTAAATGGAAAGGTGGCTAATGAATTCAGTGACAATGACATGTCCCAGATATTAGATTATAAAAAAATTTAAAAAGGGAAAAAGTCTCAATGAATACAGAGTTTGAATGTACTTCAGAATAAGACTCTAGCACCTTTAAAAAGTGAATGTGCAAGAACTATCACAGGAGGTAAAGAGTAGAATCTTGAGACATAAAAATTCTTTGTCATTATTTGTGTAAGTTATTTAAGCAACAAGAATTACAATCTAATTACTGCAACAAGTGTGTTTGTTTTTAAGTGATACTGAAATGAGAATAAAAATAGCATCAATAAATATCAGAGGACTAAACTTGCCAGAGAAAAAACATCAATTAGTAAAATGGCTTGAATTTGTTCAGCCTCATTTATTAGGGCTAATTGAAACAAAAAATTATAATAAATCACAGGTTAATCCATCTAACTATCTTAAAAATCAAGGATTCTCAGCATTCCCAAGCATTATTTTCTCCCTCAGCAGGCACAGGAGTAGTCATAATCAAAACCTGCTCCTTCTATTAATTTAAATAATAATATAGATGCACACATATTAATTATAATCTTATATCATAAAACACTTACAGTGAATGAAACATTTGTCTATATACCAACCAAATATATAGGTTAATCTAAAAGTGAAATGTGCTACCCTGTGGTCATAGTGTTAGTCACAAAGAACTATGAGAAAGAGTAATCATGTTCAATTCCTGAGTTACATTGTGCTATGCAGAGAGAAGGAAAATTTGTGTTGTCAAGACTGTTATTCAAGGGGTTGAGGCTATGAAGTTTGGACAGAGGTTTAAACCAGTGTCCCAGCTGTCCCAGTGTCTATTAGCTGAAAGTCCCTGATCATTAATTTGGGACTTGTTGACTGATTATACAAATCTTGACTAGTACAGTTTTTGTATAGTTTGGCACCTTAAATGTGTGGCTTAGAAATCTATCTTTGTGCAATCAGAGAATACCAATAGATATCATTTTGAGCATTGACAAATTTTTTGTGTATAATCAGCTATGTCAATATGTGACTTTGAAGTCTATCTTTGTGTGACCAGAAAGTACCATCATATTTATATAAGAGAGTGTTAGAAACTTTTCACTAAAGTGTAAGAAATATTTTTGTAGTATAGTCTGATGCCTTCAATGGGTGGCTTAGAAATCTATCTTTGTTAGACCAGGGAATAGCTTGGGTGATGACAAAAAAATATGTAGAATTTTCTTTCTGTCAATGTATAACATTTTTGTTGATATGCACATTTTTTTTCATGTAACATGAATAAGAATGTGATATGTGTGTTCAGATTCACAAAGTCAAGAAACTTTTAATTAATATAAGTGTATCAGATTAAGACCAATGCATAAGGAAATACACCACTTATAAATTAATAATATATAAAAAATATTTTTATTTGCTTTCTTTAGCAGACCTAGTGAGTGATCTTCAACAAAACATATGAACATGATGTAAGGGGTTAGTTTTAGTATAAGAGATAGTGGGAATTTTTTTTACTATGAGATAAAGATGTATATCAACTGAAATGTTTTTTGTAAGATAGAATAAAGAGAAAGGGCAGACTTTTTTTTAGAAAGAAAATGACAGATGGATATGAAACAAAAATAAGTCAAATCAAATGGAATTGAATATTGAGTGATGACCTGGAGAAGTGGACTAGTTTATATTTTTTGGTATATATAATGCTAACAATAGACAACAATGAGGTGGATGAGAACTGGGAAGTGCAATTGACCTCCAAAAGTGAGAGTTTAGTGGAGATAGAGGAAACGACCTGTGGCTGCATTAATTATTGTATTTGACTTTTATTTAGTTTTGTGTTAAAATATGAGGAAAGAGTAGAGAAGTTGTCATCTGCTCTATTCTGGACAAGCTAGCCAGATGCAAGCTGTGAGTACATCAAGATATGCTGAATAGCTGTCAACTATTGTAGAAACAATTACAGAGCATTATGTCCAGCTTATATACAAACTATATCTTGCTAACTTTAAAATTCTCTATTGCTTTAGGGAAAAATAAACCACCAATCAAAAAAAAAACACCATCAATTGCTGATTCTTAAACAAAGAAAGTAAATGGATTTTAGTGAACACTGCTGTGGTAATCAAGATCAAGATGATAGAAGCTTTACCAGACATAGATATGTTTGTACAGATTGAGTTTGCTAATATCTATTAATATCTGAATTCAGATCTTGAACTTTTAGTGATGAAAAGGTTATTTAAAGTGTATGAATTTGGAATTCATTTTTGTTATCATGTATTACTAATACAAGATATTTTATCTCCCATATTTAATTTATACTGAAAAATATTTTATAAATTGTTATGATTAATTTCATGTAGAAGTACATCTGTTTGTAAATTAGTATGGTAAGAGATTGTTGTTTTTTATTAGTTATGCCAAAGTTTAGTCAGTGTAAATGTAGAAAAAAAATTTTTTTTATAAAGAAATTAACTTATTAGTGCAAACCCTCATCATGTGATTAATATTTAGGTAATATTTTACAATCTGAACTAATAATAGCTGTCACATACACTAGCCATAAATTGTAAAAATAATACTTTAATCATTAACATGAATAGTGCATATTAATGACCTTTGGATAGCATAAAACAGGATCCATAGACAGAATATATTAAATAAGAATGTATTTTTAATATTTTATACTTTTAAGTAGAATACAGTCCAGGTTTGGGAATAATCAAGCATGGAAAAGATAGTTGGGTGTATTTAATTTACTTGAGTTGATATACTTTTATTTCTGTCTTTTTTGCATATATATAATATTCAACTCAATATATATATATATATAATAGAATCAGGAAATCTCCAACATTATTAATTGGTATTGAAACTAGATAGGCCAATTAAATAAAATAATATGTTATTATTTTAAATATTCTAATCTGCCCCAAACAAAAGAAAACCTGATTTTAAATCAAAATTTAATTTTCTCTTTAATGTTATTTCGTTTTTTTTTTTTTTTTAAAAAAAAGACAAAAACAAATTTGCATAATAATCACCTAGAAAATTTTTGTTAATTGGACTGAATAAGGTTATTAATATATATATATGTTTCTGCACAGGTGCATGGATATGATGAAATTAAAGTAAAAGATACACTGGTAAAAACAAATAATATATATATATAAGTACAGCAAATATATATATATCCAAATATTTTCATAAATAAAAATAATCATTACCATTATTGGATACGAATTTCTTGTATATGACTAAAGCATATTGATAGGACAATAAATTTCTGTGAACATTTTTGATCTGTTCTGTTTGTTATCTGATCTTGCTTTAGCATTTGTAAACAAAAAGTATATTATGAACAAACAAAAAATGGTCTACTGAAGAAAAAAATAAAATAAAATGAAGTTAATTTTTAATTTTTTAAAATACAGAATGTACTCGTTGCTTCTTTTTTTTATTCTTCTCTTTGTCTTTATTCTCAACGATCACGGTTACACAGGACACATTTTTGCTATTAGGAGGGAGACTAATATATTCGACATTTACTCCCTTATTAAAGTAACAAAGCATAATATCAGTTTTAAAAAAATATGAATTCTGTTAAATGGTCAGAAAGACAGAAACATTTTTTTAAAAGCTGATAACATGAATGAATAATATAAATTTAATAATATAATATCATTGGAAAAAAATGTAGAAAAAAATTATACTTTAAAAATATTTATTCAACAATCTCCGTAAATAGAGAGAAATTTAAAGATATAGATATTACATAAATAACACATTATTATAATTTTTTGAAAATATAAAACTCTGAAATAAAAATATTAATTATATTTTGATTTTTTTTATAAACTATTTTATTTGATTGATTACCAATATGTTCTTTAGAAAAAAAGATTCAGGTAAGAGTCAGACAGAACTGCAAGGAAATGGGACACATCATTATTTCCTTAAGCCATGTAATAATTCTAATCAAGATAGCTTTAAACTATATACAACAATTTTTTTTTTTTGGCAAATAGTCATGAAAAAATAAAACTACTGGTTCAGAAAAAAACTCATATACAACGGAAATTATTTTGCTTACACACTAATCATAACATAAACATGAAAAGTGGAATTAAAATATCACTTTCGAACAAAAAAAAAAGAAATCTGTTCAATAGAAAGTCACTTAGCAATTGAAAAATTTATTAAACAAAAAATTATTGTACATAATTATTATACTTTAGTTATCACTAAAAAAATCTTAAATACACAAAAAAAAAAAACATAAAAAATAATGATAAAGACTGCAGAATATTCACATATGTATAGGAATGGCAGACAAGTAAGTAAATGTATAATCAATGTAATAGGAAAATCTTCAAAACATAGAGTTTTACTGCATGAAATACTACCCACATATATTCTAAACTTGAAAGCTGAAAAAGTTTGTCTTCATGTATAAATGCTACATGTATGTAAAGAGATACATCTCAGGAAAATTGGATTCCCAATGAAAATAAAAAATAAAAGAGTATAAAATAATAATTAGAAAAAAAACATCTAATGAGGCTAAAGTATCAGATTATGCAAATCCATTGAAAATATGTTCAATTACAAATACACTAGAATATTGGTCAAAAAAAAAAGAAAAAAAAGAAAAGCTTATCACATGACAATTGTGATTAACCCATTAAGTCGATCTAGTATTAGTACGCTATAAAATTTCAAACCACTCCTTAATTTTCTTTTTAAAAAAAGAAATCTGGACAAGATAAATTATAATTTATTTTAAGGATTATTGTCTGTACAGAATAGTCGAGTTGATTATAGCAGCACTATAAATTCAGTATTCATGAATATAAAAGTTACCTATAATTATGATACTATTTATCACTGGTAAGCCAAGAAATGCTAGAAGGTGAAAAATGACATCATTAAAATGTTGCTTTTCTTAACTTGTAATCTATTACTATCTTGTAGATGTAATTGACAAAGTATAAATAATATTTGAGTTTTTCTAAGCACATTTAATTGTTCAAGTAATGATAAAAATAGTAAAACACATAACTATAAGTAAATTACCATCATTACAAACTTTCACACAATTTGGATTTGATAATATATTAAGCTGTAGACATTATAAAAAAATATGCCTAAATTCACCAATGTAAAAAAATCGATTAACATTACTTGTGCAAATGTAAATCTGAAAAGTTCATCCAAATGGCATGCAACTAAATCTTCTGGTTCACTTCCAAAAATTTCAGAAAATTTTATAAGGAGTAATATTTTTTAAAATCAAATAATAATGATTAAAGATTTTCCAAACATCAAAGCTTAGAGCCTGTTAGTAACACAAAATATTTTCAAACAAATAAATTGCAAAGCATCAAATCTCATATGCACTAAAAATCTTAGTTCCAATATATAACTGGCTCTGGATCTTTTATTTTAAGAAAATGATTATGCTTTGCCATCACATCATCTAATATTTCATTATTAGTGAGAATATCAGTAACCGAATCATCTTAAAAACATTAAATAGCAAATACAAAGAATACTTGAGAGTGACAGTAAAACACATTGAGCATTATTTATGTAGAAAAAGAAACTATAATATCTTCTAAACATACAATTCTAATTTTTTTTACAGAGGGAAAACCCTTCATACAGTAGCACCACTCAGTGCAAACCAGAGTAATTATTGGATGCAAGACAGTTTGTGCATAATATCCTTATCTAATGCCTATTCATTCAATGTCTGCAGACTAATTTCTATCTTGTAACTTTCATCAGTGAGGAGTATAAGATCTGAGAGGAAAAAAAATGGTGATTATGTGATGTTTATTGGTTTCTAAATTTCTTCTGGTAGAAAAAGAAAATATTACAATGATAGTTGATGTTTCTGATTGTCATTACAAAATAAGAGAACTTTTGGAAAACCAATAGTAAAATACAAAAAAAAAACATTATTGCAGCTAATTAAATATAAACATAAGTATACTCATTACATCATTACTCCAAAAACATTCTAGGTATTTTACTGATTCTGAAAAAAGTAAAGTAATAACCATTTCAGAAAGTTTTATATCAGTATGGCCAAAAGAAAAATCATAAAGTCATACTTCATTAGGACTTATTTTTATTTTGCAAGTTCTTTTCAATATATAGATTTTTGTCAGGAATAATAAGCATTTTATGGAATTACACAAAAAATATGAAAAGAGAAAATGAAAAGAAAAAGTTTATTCACAAATACAATAATTGATGAAATATTCTTATTATAAAAAAATAAAATGAAGATAAACTCTAGAAAATAGAATATCACTTGCTATTTATAATATGACATTTATCATAACAATATACTTTCACCATAACACAATAATTCTAAACCATTAAAGTATGTTTACATGTTCTTCACTGTCACTCTTAAATAATAATATTTAAATGAAAGTATTTGAAACCACAACCATAAATATTATTCCATTTTGCTATGTCAATATTCACATTATGAATACACATAAATTTTACTTATGCATTAACAACATAACACTATTTTGCAGCACATTGGCATATAAACACTATTGTTTTTAAAAAAACTTGCATCCATAATATAATACATACTCAAAATATTTTAAGATGATAGAAATATTAAAAGTGAAATTAAATTATCACATTGAAACAGACACACAGTTTTTTAAAAAGTCAATTACTTGGAAAAATAAAGTACATCCTAGAACAAACACTTAATTCATTAATTATAATTAAGAAAACCATAATCAGTTAACAAAAGTTAACATTTCATGTGCATTTTCTAGAAATATATTTTCTATTATGTTTTATGATTTATATTTTAGAATTTCAAATAGTGTTAAATTAAAGCATTTGAAATAAAATAAAATTTAATTTTTTAAATCAGTAAAATATAATGAATGTCTCTATTTAAAACTTCAAAATTAGGAAAAAATATATAAAATTAGAAATTATTACTTGGCAATACAGATTACAGAAAAAGTGTAATTATTTAATTTTGTAAAATTGCATCAAAAAAGCTATTTGATAATGACATAGAAGAAGTAGTTCATGCTAAAATAAAATTAGAAACTGATATATTATGATGCACTGTAACTTCTTTCACTGATACAGGAATCTCTCAGCCACTATGCCCTGACAAAAATGTTAGCCACTTTATTTCCCCTTTCCAATACCCACCCTAAGTTTTTCCCATATTCATCTCTATCCATTCCATCTGATCTCCATAACATAATCTTTGTCAACTCAATGGATTTTAGATATAAATATCTCTTATCTTTTCCCAAGCCCAGCATAAAAACCAAAAACCCACATGTTGTATAATCACTTTTTTATATTTATTCTTCCACAACTTTACTATTTGTACCCTTTCTACTTTCACATATTTATATTCAAATACCAGAAACATAATATTTTCTAAGCCTTATTTACACAACTTGCAGATTAAATTTCCCACATTTCCTTGTTAATGCAAATCCTGTTCTGACCTTAAACAGTAAACTACTTTCCTGCTATTATCATAAATTAACTCACTTCCAATTTACTCTCCAATACTATTTCTCCATCTTTCCAACTCTCTATTCTTTATTAATGTATCTATTCTTCTATTTCATTCTTTGCCACTATAACATTCAACAATTCTCCTAACCCAATCATTTCAACTTTTATATAAGTATACTGCCATGAATTCTTTATCCAAATCTTATGAATACCACAATATCTTTCTCACCTATTCTGTTGCCTGTACTATACTCATAATCCAATTAAATACTATTTTGATTAATCCCTTATTATTTATAAATTGCAATTAACCAAACATTTTCATTTTGATTTTTTGCATTTGTCATATAAAAATCTGATTATTTTATTTGTCATTGGATTGCCTCTTTTGCTATCCATATATCTGCATGTAATGCATGCCTTACTATTTCTCTTTGTATGAATTTTAAAATAATCTGACATTCCTTTTCTAAACTAAAACATGTCACTTCATTATCATATGTTAACCTTGCAACAGCCACTTCCTTCCACACAATTCTACCTATGTCATATTTATTATATAAAAACACTTGTTAATTTCTTCATCACTGTCTTTTTTTCTTTGCTTCATTTATCAATTTTTTTCCTTTTCATCCAAACAATTTCTCTAATTACTTAAGACAATTCCCAAATAGTTATAATTATCCCCCATATTTAATTTTATATCTCCCAATAAAAATTCTTGTCTTCTATTTTCCTAGTACTAATCATCATTACTTTTGATTTTTCTTCATTAAATTTAATTCCCATCTCTTTACCCACCCTTGAACATGTCCTCATTATAACTTCCACATGTACCCTTCTGTTTGTGAACAAGAAGACAAAATCCACAAATAAAAAAGATGATAATGTTTATACTCCCTTGCCATCTATTAATGGTATTTCTATCCCCTCTTTCTAGTCTCTCTATTGTTGGTATTTCTATCCCCTCTTTCTAGTCTCTCTATTGTTCTCTCCATATTTTTCAAATACAACAAAAACAAAATAATTGACATAGGGCATTCTTGCCTTAGTCTTATCACATTTTAAAATTTAACTGATTTTATACTCCCTAATAGATATGTATAACAATTAGCTACATGAATTCCCAAATTTACTAAACTTACACATAATCTATTTCTATTTACTCTATCATATGACTTCTCTATATCTATAAAAATCAAATATAGTTGTATATCTGTAATTCTACTCATATCTATAAATTGTGCAACTAAAAATAAACTATCTTCTGCACACTTATTCAACCAAAACATCATTATATTTCTCCCATTATATTATTATCTTCCATCCATTATGTGACACTTCCCACCACCATAAGTGTAAAAACTTTATATAATACTGACATTACCACTATTGATCTATAATTACTTTCTATGTTTTTTAACCTTTTCTTTAAATAGAAGCCTTACTCTTGAATTACTCCAATTATCCAAAAAATTTCTCTTCTTTGGCATCTTAGTAAAACATGATAATAGATTGAATCTTGCCCTATGTTCTAAATTCATTAGTCTCCACTGCCCATCCATATAAACCTCTTGCCTTTCCACTTTTTAATTTTTCCCTGCCTCATTCTGTTCATTTTTTGTAAACGTTATATTTTTATTATGATATACTTTTATGATTGTTATTATTATGTCCTTCAACATCACCAACATATTTTTTAAATCCATTACATACTCATTTAAGACTGTTTCTAATTCTTCTGTAGAACTACACTTTTTTTCCTCATTATTTAGTAATACTATTTTTCTATCCCCTACATTTCTTCTTTTATTGTATTTCCAAATTTTTTTACTCCCATCTCTTTTACTTTTATTAATATCCTCCAGCAATTTACAAATTTTAATTTCATTATCTCTCTATAATTATCTATTTTAGTCAACTTCTTTGTTTAAATACTTTTCCCATTTAACATTAACATCTTTTTTTACTTTCTTTGTTCTTAATAACACACATGTATATTTTCTGCATGATTTCTCTCTTTTACACTTTTACAAACTGTAATTTTTTTATTACTTGTATTTTTCTGAATATTCTCATCTAAAACCCTATTTGCCACTTTTTCGACTTCATCACATCAGTCCTTAAGTTCATCCTCAACCAACTCTTCCATTGTTTCATCCACTTTTATTTTATATTCTTCTAATTTATTCTCCATCCACATCTTTCACTATCCTTTCTACTTTATTTTTATCAGTAACTTCTATTATCAATAAAAAGTGAAACTAAAGTTGATCAATATATTTTTTATAAATGAATATATAAATTACAAATCAAAGATGAGTATTAATATAGACAAACACTATGTCTTGCAAAGTATCTTAGATATAGGAGTTAACAAAAAAATGAAAAAAAAAAACGTTATAGATAAGTATATAAAATTATTTTCAAATTGTATGTTGTCTTTGAAAAAATAACAAAGAATATTAGAGTATTTACATATCTAAAGACCATTGCATACATTTATAACTTAACTCTTGTACTAGATATCATGGGTCAGATAAATGCACTTGAAAAAGAGAGACACATAATAAAAGTAGAAATGATCTTTTAAATAATAATGTATGTTTTGAAAAACAAATAAATAGTCAGATATAAAACTGTAAATAACCTATAATATGCTGTAACCAGTTGGCTACATAGCAAAAATTATTTAACTAATGAGGGGAAAGTAATATTTAATTTTCTTATACTTATTTTTTTAATCGGTAGTTATTTAACCAAATATTTTAAGTCCCAATATTCTAGTATGATAATTCTCAACATTCCTTTATAATTAAAAACCTTTTTTTTTTGTTGCAAAAACCAAGAAAGAAAATAAGATAATCAGTTAATTGCACTAATTTGTTTTTATTTTTCATTAAACAGAGATAAAAAACAAGACCTCTAATTAATTAAAAATAAAATTTGAAAGTATTAAAATCTTATTTTGTTCTTCCCTGTCTCTCTTTCTTGTTAAAAATATAATACTCTTAAATATACTTAATAAAGAGAATCTCATACTAGTTTATTGGGACTTAAAATATTTAGTTTAAAAAGACCCATTCAAAAAAGTAGGTCTAAGAAAACTAAATATTAAATTTCCCCATTAATTAAATAATTTTTTATACTCAACCGGAGGAACATGCTGACAACTATTTAGTTATGTATTTCTTAGTGCAGCTATGTAGTCAACGGGTTACAATATATATATATATATATATATATTGTACCAGTCAAAATAGTATGCTCACTTAACAAGATTCAAATCCTAAGCAAAAGTACCTCGAATCCGATCATGCTCGAGATACACAGGTCTGGAGCAGTCCTGAATTCTAACCTAATTGTCTATTCTTCGAATCTCTGACCCAATGAACAACAATTCTGATGACACAGTAAAATTATTTTAAATCCATACCCAGAAGCAAAGCAAAGTGGTAGAGCATAAGATCAGACTGATGATGATGATCGAGGTCGGAGTAGCCCAGTTATTACATTATTATAGTTATTTATTAATGCTAAGCTCTTAGCTAAAGAAAATAGTTTCTAAATATTAACTAGAAAATAATAATTCAAAACAAACCAGGATTTACATGAAATAGATATATTTATTAAATATTAAAGATGCATATACATATATTACAAAAGATTTAGGAAACATATGTATATTTTACCAAATAGTTTCACACTTGGGACAATATTATTTATTTACAAGACTTGGGAATTTGTTGTATAAAATCCCCTCTATGCACTCATTTAATAAATATAATTTTACAGATACAATTTTATAGTGTTTTATAACTTATGCGGAGTTAATAAGCTAATTAAAGAAAACTTTTGCTACGGAGCGTTGTGGATGCCGAAATTAAATATAAAAGATCGTGACAGTTTTAACAGTAAATGATTTATTTGATAATGGGCAAAATATATGATTTCAATCATGTATTTCTTAGGAGAATCATTATTTATACTTTTATTCACATTGTTTGGAAAAGATATCTTTTAGAAATAAGAAACAAACAATGCGCTTTATTGACGAGAGTAAGTTATGCAATCATTAATATAAATTAGATTTACATCTATAGGAATCGATAAAGCTTTTTAAAGGAAAGCATCTTAACTCAATGAACTAAATGTATTTTTATGAAATGAATCATTATCTTTAACATATCATTGTGACTTACTAAAGGTTTAGATGGACGGATGATCAAATTCAAGAGCAAATTAATGGTACTAGAATACAATAACGGAGTAAGGCCTCATGGCAATTGGATATTTTATCATTTAAAAGAATATTTGAGACAAACTTAGATTTGATATGTCCGCACATTCTAGCAGAGCAATATTGAAGGAGAGGCTGAGTTTGAGACCTCAGATCATTATGTACTGCCATCTGCAGCACATAATCCTCATAAACCTTACATTCCACATAGAGTAGTGTCTCTGAGCGAACGATTTTGAAAAGTAGGATGGGAGCTTCATACTTCTGACGCCCCAATGACAAAGCAATCAAGAAATGGAAAGATAAAATATCAGAATAAAAGATAATGTATGCCAGCAATATTTATATAATTTTATATGATTACTTAAAGTTTGGAAAGGGTCTAATCTCTTGCGCAATAATCTGTTTTCAATTCTGAGTCATTTAACAAATCATAATGAATGATAACTTTTATTTATATTATTAAGCTAATAAAATTTATATTTGAATTTGATTCCCATTATTAACTAAAGAATTAGCTCTTCAGGCAATGGTAAGAAAAGGTGGAATTTTATATTAAGTGTCGCAATCTTTTATAAGGGCAATTAAACAACAAAATAAAATAAGCTTCCAAGATAAAATACTTTTAAGTATACAACCAACCTGGTGAATGATCTCTATTTTAAATAAACAAATGAATATAATTTTACTAATGAATTTAATTACAGTCACGAGATTGATTGATACCGACATATTAGAGAAAATAATATATATATATTAAACAAAATAAATTGTATACATTTAATTATGTTATATATAGAGTAAGTTAAAAAACAAACTCTTATGAAGCTTCAAAAATACCCTCAACCTCAGACCGCGGTTTCTGCCTCTAGCGTCATCAGTGAAGTGCTAGGGAATAAAAATACTAGAACTAGTCCAGCATTTTATCAATGCCTAACTATTGAGAAGAAAATCTGAAACTTTCAGACATTTAAATGTCCAAAAGTCCAGCTATCTAACTCAAATAGCCGTATGGGACTGAACTAAGTTCAGATACACCATATATTAATAGCTCTAGCAATATAAAATCGCCAAAGCATTAATAGCAAAAAACTAAAATTAAATTGATAAAAAATCAAGTCATATGACCTAATTTTAATAAAGCTCCTATTTACAAATGTTATATATAGAGTAAGTTAAAAAACAAACTCTTATGAAGCTTCAAAAATACCCTCAACCTCAGACCGCGGTTTCTGCCTCTAGCGTCAGCAGTGAGGTGCTAGGGAATAAAAATACTAGAACTAGTCCAGCATTTTATCAATGCCTAACTATTGAGAAGAAAATCTGAAACTTTCAGACATTTAAATGTCCAAAAATCCAGCTATCTAACTCAAATAGCCATATGGGACTGAACTAAGTTCAGATACACCATATATTAATAGCTCTAGCAATATAAAATCGCCAAAGCATTAATAGCAAAAAACTAAAATTAAATTGATAAAAAATCAAGTCATATGACCTAATTTTAATAAAGCTCCTATTTACAAATGTTATATATAGAGTAAGTTAAAAAACAAACTCTTATGAAGCTTCAAAAATACCCTCAACCTCAGACCGCGGTTTCTGCCTCTAGCGTCATCAGTGAGGTGCTAGGGAATAAAAATACTAGAACTAGTCCAGCATTTTATCAATGCCTAACTATTGAGAAGAAAATCTGAAACTTTCAGACATTTAAATGTCCAAAAATCCAGCTATCTAACTCAAATAGCCGTATGGGATTGAACTAAGTTCAGATACACCATATATTAATAGCTCTAGCAATATAAAATCGCCAAAGCATTAATAGCAAAAAACTAAAATTAAATTGATAAAAAATCAAGTCATATGACCTAATTTTAATAAAGCTCCTATTTACAAATGTTATATATAGAGTAAGTTAAAAAACAAACTCTTATGAAGCTTCAAAAATACCCTCAACCTCAGACCGCGGTTTCTGCCTCTAGCATCATCAGTGAGGTGCTAGGGAATAAAAATACTAGAACTAGTCCAGCATTTTATCAATGCCTAACTATTGAGAAGAAAATATGAAACTTTCAGACATTTAAATGTCCAAAAATCCAGCTATCTAACTCAAATAGCCGTATGGGACTGAACTAAGTTCAGATACACCATATATTAATAGCTCTAGCAATATAAAATCGCCAAAGCATTAATAGCAAAAAACTAAAATTAAATTGATAAAAAATCAAGTCATATGACCTAATTTTAATAAAGCTCCTATTTACAAATGTTATATATAGAGTAAGTTAAAAAACAAACTCTTATGAAGCTTCAAAAATACCCTCACATTTAATTAATACACATAAAGTTATGTAAACATAAATTAAGCATGAAAGCAAACGTATATTTAGAATTACATAAGTATTAATAAAGGATTATAGAGAGAGAGTTTACGAGCAAAACCAGCAAAACATCATAAATGGATCTATGAATTAATTTAGCTACAAACTGTAAATCACCTGAGAATGTTCATATTAAGGCAGCTCTAAATTATATGATTTTACCTAAGATATCAGCATAGCGGCAGGTAGGTTGGCAAATCTACGTCATCTCTTATGGCGGGTCAGATGGAATTTTGATGGCTGGTAGACAGTTCTTCGAGAAAAGAAGAGACAGGTGCTAGATTCCACTACTCACACTTCATTGCACAGAACTTGTGTTGGCTTCTTAAAAGTAATTTACTCAACTGACTAAAAACTCCTCTGAACTTAACTAAAAACTGAAGGTAAACTCAAAGTAAACTAACTTCCTTTGTTCTGTGGTTCCTTTTATAATATTTCAATACTGCCCAGAATGCATTTTCATATACCAACCTTATCTCTGTAATCCCTTTAAAAACAACATTTAATTAGCAAAAATATTTCCAATAGATAAGGCTTGAAATACCATTTTTAGCCATTTTAAATCATTCAACAACAACTGATAAACAATTTTTTTTTTCGATTTTAATTAAGATTTATAAATTTTAATTATAGACAACGATCTGACTAGTGATAAAGATAATTTCAGTATTTCAAGCCTTCCCCATTTTTCTTTGTTGTTACATTCCAATAGTTTAATTAAATACTTTAAATCAAAATACATATAGATATAACAACCAATAGTTTAATTAAATACTTTAAATCAAAATACATATAGATATAACAAAAAAAAATTACAATTATATAAAGAAAAACATCAGCAATAAACATTAATAACATTATTGCTTCATTCATATATATATATATATATATATATACATATATATATATATATATATATGAATGAATATATATATATATATATATATATATCACACACACTGCTGTTTTATTTTACTAAATAAAAAATAATTTTACTAATCTTTCTAATGATTCAGCATACAGTGTGTGAGTGAATAGCATATATTTATAGCAAGGTCTGAATTGTGGACCCCTAGGAGGTTAGTATAGTTGGTGGCACATGAATCATCAATGATGAATAGACATCAATTGCTTCAATATATATATATATATATATATATATATATAATTATATTAGAAAAAATATGAACACTTTTATTGAAAAACCATGGTGTTACATATAGTAGATAAATCAACTCATATTTGAAAATATTAAAACATTTAAGTTAGATAGCTGAATTTGAATACATGTAGATGTCTGAAAATTTCAGATTTTCCACTCAATAGATAACTTTTAGCTGAGTGCTTAGCTTTGGGTTGGTATTTTTAGATCTAGTGTCTGAACCTACCCTAACACCTCTCTGAGGAGTGCCAAAGCATGAAACCATGGTCAGGGACTTGGGGAGGGGTTTCTGACAGAGATATTTTAAGTGCTGGCTCTGGCTAAGCATTTATCATAAAGCTTGTAGAGGAATTGGCAATACTCACTATTTATAACTTTCAAGTTTAAGAGATAAGGTCATGTGATCTATGAATTGATCTATGACTCTTATTTTGACTATTTATAGTCTCTGCCAAAAGTTTTAAGCAATTTTATATTACTATGACTGCTAATATATTGTATGTCTGAAGATCTATCAGCCCCATATAGCTATTTGAGTTGCATAGCTGGGTTTAAAGACATATAGATGTCTGAAAATTTCAGATTTTCCACTCAATAGATAACTTTTAGCTGAGTGCTTAGCTTTGGGTTGGTATTTTTAGATCTAATGTCTGAACCTAGCCTGACACCTCTCTGAGGAATGCCAAAGCATGAAACCATGGTCAGTGGGTTGGGGAGGTGTTCCTGACAGAGATATTTTAAGTCTGGCTCTGGCTAAGCATTTATCATAAAGCTTGTAGAGGAATTGGCAATCCTTACTGTTTATAACTTACAAGCTTAAGAGATAGGGTCCTGTGATCTATGAATTGATCTATGACTCTTATTTTGATTAAAATAGATTGCTTCATATATATATATATATATATATGAAAAACAAAACAAGTTTTATATATGTAAAAACCTGCTATCGCTTGTATTATTGATCAAAAGATGGAGCTTTACCAAGACCTCCAAACAAGTGTATTTATGCGTCAGAGTCAATATTCACTGTCTCTTTCATTTTGCTCCACCCTCAGATCAACTGATTTCAAGCTGATTTGCTCTCATCAGCGAAGGGATAGGAGTTAGAAACTAGACCTAAACATTAACTCCAAGCGTTTTATGCAAAACGTTTCTATCAGTTTGCAAGCATGAATTTTTTAGACACCTAAATGTCTTCAAACTCAGCCTATCAAACTAGATAGCTATGTGGGTCTGATATCAGTTCAGTTTCTCCACATAATCAAAGCTTCTGCAATCTATAGCATTGCAAAAAAACTTTAAAGGTACATTTATGAAAAACAAAACAAGTTTTATATACATAAATACCTGCTATCCCTTGTATTATTGATCCCTTCACTGATGAGAGCAAATCAGCTTGAAATCAGCTGATGTAAGGTGGAGAAAAATGAAAGAGACAGTGAATATTGACTCTGACGTTTATTTAAACAAATACACTTGTTTGGAGGTCTTGGTAAAGCTCCATCTATTGATCAATAATACAAGTGATATCAGGTTTTTACATATATAAAACTTGTTTTGTGTTTCATAAATGTACCTTTAAAATTTTCTTGCAATGATATAGATTGCAGAAGCTTTGATTATGTGGAGAAACTGAACTGATATCAGACCCACATAACTATCTAGTTTGATAGACTGAGTTTGAAGACATTTAGGTGTCTAAAAAATTCATGCTTGCAAACTGATAGAAACGTTTTGCAGAAAATGCTTGGAGTTAATATTTAGGTCTAGTTTCTAACTCCTATCCCTTCACTGATGAGAGCAAATCAGCTTGAAATCAACTGATTTGAGGGTGGAGCAAAATGAAAGAGACAGTGAATATTAGCTCTGACGTTTATGTAAACAAATACGCTTGTTTGGAGGTCTTGGTAAAGCTCCATCTATTGATATATATATATACTTAATTTTTTTTAAATCAATAATTTCAATTTCTGTGGTCCATTTGCAAACTTTTGTTTCTGTATAAATATATGAGACCATAAATATAGATGAGATTCCAATTTTATTGTTAAAAGAGGTTGCCTTGAGAACAGTTTGAAATTGTTGATTGTTATTTATATTGCCTGGTCTCTAATGGTTATAAATAAAACCAGTTAGCCATGAACATTATTATACTTATTATTTACATAATACTTTGTGTGCAATTTGGATATTATAATTGTAACTTGTAATGTTATAATTGACTATTTATTAGTCTGCATTCTGAACATTATATTTCTCTGCTGAAGGAATTCAATTTAAACTTCCTTGTATCAATAATTTCAATCTCTGTGGTCAAGTTGCAAACCTGTAGTGCTTATATAAATATATGAGACCATAAATAAAGATGAGATTCCACCTTTATTGTTAAAAGGATGTTCATTGACAATAGTTATTCTACTAACAATTTCATTGCTATTGATTTGATTTGATATTTGAGTTGATGAAGAAAGCCCATATTACTCCTTTTTTATTGCAAAACATTACATTATAGAACATTTCTGTACTTAGAGTATGAGGATATCTCAGCTGCAGTCACTTATACTGTGAAGCTGCCTAGATTTGTTACTATCTTATTAAATACCCTATATTCACCATGTGATGACTAGCAGTTTTATAGATTATATCAGCTTGTTCATGGCCGGCCATCAAACCTCAAGTAAATAAAATTGTAAATTAAGATCTGGGGATGTAGATTTAGATCCAGTTGTTAAGGTGAATTATATTTAATTAAAGATTAATACAATTTATATTATATAACTTAATATCTTTAAGTGATGCTTCTATAAGTCTTTACAGTGTACCCTGGCCATGACCAGATTATGTCTTAACAGATTTGTATTGTATCATTTAATTTTAGCCCCTGGGTAGTAACTTTTCAGGCTCAGTTCTTAGCTTCTCATGTGAGCCAATTTTCTGATGACTAACTTTTTGGATTATATATATATATATATATATATATATATAATAGTTATATATATATATATAAAAAGAGATCTATGTATATATATATATATATATATATATATATATATATATGTAGACAAATAATACAGCAATGCTGTAAATATATAAATATTTGAAGTTATATTACTTTTTTTGGTGTTATTTAGAGAATTATCTAAGCATTTTCACATTCATCATCATCATTTTTAACTGTTATTAATACACTGCATGATCCAGGTTTCTTCAAGATTAATTCAATCTCTTCAATCTATAGTCACTCTTCTCCTCACTATCCCATCACATCTCCCTATTTCATTCTTCCAACTCATGTGTTATCCTTTTCTCTGTCTTTTACAGTCTCTTGGAATCTAATTCAAGATTTTGACTGTTCCTTTATTATCTTTTCTTATAACATTATTTCTAGTTCAACTCCACTTCAGACTCTGAATTTTTTCAATAATGTCAGTTGCATCTGTTTATTCTCTCACCCTATGTATTTTATTTTCAATATGTTTATGGTACTCATAATATATGTCTTTGCAATTTTGGTTAGTGATTTAAAGTCTCTCTTTATATTTTTTCTGTTTAGTACCTAAAACTAAGATCCATAAGTAAGAAATGGTAACATATATGTAGTAAAAATTTTCCTTTTCAAACACATAGACATAATTTATTTTAATGTTAATTTTTTCATGCTACCATATTATTGACATTTTTTTTCTTATTAATATTCATAATCTGATAACATGTAGAAAATCTTCAAGTGATCATATGGGGAACCATGATCATTTAAAACTGTTACATATTTATGATGACATCATTACACTATTTGTTTGAATATGTAAATATTTATTTGTGTATAAAATACTTTTTAAATAAAATTTTATATTCTATCCATCAAATGGACAATATATGCAATGTTTTATTGTCAAATACCATATTCAGCCCCACATTGGTGGGTCCTTTTATGTACTGGTATTAAAACTTCATAACAGATATGAATGGAGTATTAATTCTCTACAAGAACATATTAAATAATTTCCATCATGATAATTCCAGGTTTATGGAATATACAATCATTCATCATTGTCATGATTGGTTATTCTTTTATCAGAAAAACATAAGACAATCTAGTTACCAGCCATAATAAATAGACAGACTATATATTGGAAGAACACCATTCTTACATCAGAATTATAATTTAGAATATTCATCATATTTCCAAGATATTTAAGAAAATGTTAATAATAAAGTTATATTTTAAAAAAAAATGTGAACACAGTTATAAGTTTAAATAAGAATATTTAATTAATAACAAAGTATAATATATATATATATTAAAAGAAATATGATTTTATATTATTTAATTCATTATGAAAATAACACATAAAAGTATTGCAATAACTAAGATTGGATATTTTAATTTAAGTGAAATTATATATAATATACATTTTAACTTCAAATTCATTTTTTACTTATCAGAATGACCAGTTTTTAAATAGTAAATTTTAAAATATTGGAAACACTTTTTAATATTTTATTTTACTGTGAGCTTTAGGATTATCACTATGAAAAACATGTCATAAATATATACATGCATCATTATAATAGATAAGGTAATAATCTAACAGTTAAAACAAAGTAACATTTTATAAAAATATTTCTGGGTAATTTACAAAGATATAGATAAATATAGCTTTACTTCTCAGTATATGTAAAATATATAATTGTTAATTAGAGAAGATATTAATTAGTATTAAAGTTTATCAGCTTAACGTTTTCGAGGATCCATGCCTCATATTCATAGCCTTCATAAAATGTATAATAAACTTTAATACTAATTAATATCTTCTCTAATTAATAAGATATAGATGAATAAAAATACCAATAACTACATTAACTCATCAAGTGTTGTTAGCCGAGATGTCATCACTGCCACCTTGCAAGCAAGTAGTTGGTTGCAGACGGTTGTGGGTTCGTGTCCCAGTGGATGCTATGACATATGGAAAAAAATAATAACTACATTAACTATATTTAAAACCTTAACATTGTAGTACTATCTTTTAATGTTTGCCATTTATTATTATTATTATTATTATTATTATTATTATTATTATTATTATTATTATTATTATTATTATTATTAGAAATAGGAACTCTTTTTTTATTCTTCTTATATATAGTGTACCACTATTAAACAGCATTACATGTTCCCTAATTTTTTTAAGATAAAAATAAATTATAAGTGGGTTAAAGATTTTTTTTAAAACAAAAATTAAAATGAAAATAAAAATACTGCACCATATTTTTTTTAGAATAAAATCTCTTAGCTGGAGGGAGAGGGGAAATGTATTATAGAATTAAAGAAAAGTTAAAACTTTTTTCTCTCTCTCTCTCTTTAAAGAAAATAGCTGCTATAAAGTAAAGCTAAATAAATATATAAAATTTTAAATAAAATTAGTCTGTAAAAATTTGTTTGTAAAAGAAAACTTTTGAAAATGCAATTACTTTATAAGAATACTGATTAAATTGTATTATTTTTTTTTTAAAAAAAACAACAAAAAAAACAACTATCTTATCAAGATCATTTAGATGAATCTGAATGGATTAAGATTAAGGCAAATTAAAAAATCAATTAATTAAAAAAATGTAAAATTAATTAAAATACAGATTTCAGATTCAGATCAAAATTAAAATAATGATAAAAAATTAAAACAATAAAAAAGACATATGTATATAAAGATGTTCTCTCTATTGTTATAATATGTATGCAATATATGTTCATGTAAATAATTAAATATTAATGTTTGCTTTGTTATTTTGTCTATTTTCTCTTTGTATCCTGTCAATGTGTCACCAGTAAATTAATGTAGAGTTATGTGTTAAGTAAATATGCTGAACCCTGAGACATAGTGTGAGCTAGTTATGGAATATTTCAAGTGCTGGATTGTGATTCTGATGTTAAAACATGCTAATTATATAACTTATGATTGTCTGTGATCTGAGGTTGATCCTCAAATCAAATCAAATGCTTTGCATGGCAGAGGTATGAATCTAGTAGCCAAGGTGAACCATGGGCTGGAAATGTGATCATGTTATGTTTTGCATAGTTTAGTCTGACTGTGGGTATCATTGATAGCTCTGCTATTGATGATTTTCTCTCCTCTGCTTGATTGGCCAGTCTATTCGTGCAATATTAAAAATATAAAATTTAATATTATGATAAATAAGGTTTAAACCCAATTAAACAACTTCTTTTAAATAGACCAGTTGAATAGGAAAGTGCTACAACTTTTATCTATTTTTCCCTTTGATCTGGGATAATGTTTTTGAATGTCTAAAAGGAATTACTGTCTAAATTATATTTTGAAGTTACTAGTAAGGAGTGAATTTAAACAATTATATCAAATATATTAATTCAGCAGATTATACAAGTTAGTTTTCATTAATATATCAGGTTGGGTAGATTATCTCGAACATTGCCCCAAAAGAAACCTTGCTATAAATTTGTCCTGATAAACATAAATGATAAAAATTAAGGTATATTAATAAAACAGCATTACTTTTTTATATTTGGGAATAGTATTTTATGGTTGAAAAAATGGTGATGAACCTTAAAATAAGCTACACAGTTTACAACACGAAAGGAAAGTGCAGCTAACTTTCACAAATAAAATTGGTAATTAGTATCTTATTTATAGTTTCATTTGCATTTGTTTACTTTGACTTTGGATAGATGAGGCTGATTCCATAGAGCTTTAGTAAAAGATTGTCTCAGCAAAGAATCAGAATCAGGATGAATAAAACAATTATCTCAATTGTATGCTTTGTTTATCTTCTCCAGATTGCAATTTTAAATTCAAATTTTGATTAAATTTCAGGTTTAACTAATTTACAAAAATAAAATAATCTCAATAATAATGATAATAATAATAATAATAACCACATACAGAAAGGCTAACATTTCAATTGAGGAAATAATAAATACATTTAAAAAAGGCAATATTCTTGTTATTCATGCAGCAAAATACAGCCTTTATGCCTACTGGTGTACCAGATGCACTTTTGCTCTTGCTAATAACCCTCAACACCACCCAGTAACATATTCAATAAAACTAGAACTGTTCACATAAAGAGACATCATCCTAGCTCAACTAGATGTGTTTGCATCTACAAAGTCACACTTGAAGCCAAGATCCAGTCTATGAAATATAAGTCCAATATGATACATGATGACATTTTCAACATCAGCATTTTTTTCAAATTTAAAGAGATGCAAGCATAAACTGAACTAAATAGAGGACCAAATTTAAAAACAAGCAAAAAAGGTATGCAGAAATGATAAAGACTTATATACTGAAAGTTGTTGTAATTTGTTTTGCATTTGTAACCAATCAATATATTACTAGATGTGACTCTATAACTTTTTAGACTCAATAAGGTTTTGCTTTGAATAATAATAATAATAATAATAATAATAATAATAATAATAATAATAATAATAATAATAATAATAATAATAATAATAATAATAATAATAATAATAATAATAATAATAATAATAATAATAATAATAATAATAATAATAATAATAATAATAATAATAATAATAATAATAATAATAATGATGATGATGATGATGATGATGATGATGATGATGATGATGATGATGATGATGATGATGATGTATAATAATAATAATATATATTTTATATAATAATAATAATAATAATAATAATAATAATAATAAATATATAAATATAATATATAAAAAAAAAAAAAAAATAATAATAATAATAATAATAATAATAATAATAATAATAATAATAATAATAATAATAATAATAATACAATCTATGCTGATAAAATGAAAAATTATAAAATAAGCTTTCGTTAATTTAGATTCACTGAATCTTTTATAAAGAATAAAATTAAAAACGAAATGTATATTAGGGCTTTTATTCTTACTCTAAAAGCAAAATAAATTAAAATAAAATTAGAAAACTAAATTTAATTTTAATTAATTTTTACTTTTTAATTACTGGGTATAAATAAATTTATATTTTTAGACTTTAAAATTTTGTAATAAATTTCAATCCTCTTCCATTGTATATGGCATATTTAAAATGGTGTTGGACAGTGTTTTAATAATTGTAAGATGATTTTATAATTAACCAGTTGTCAATTATTTCTGGTATGTAATAGTGTTTATTAAAAATGATAGTTTAGTATTGTGAAACAGAATCATTATGGTTAAGAATACATATACATTAGTCTATGAATATGTAGAAGATATTTAGTAAACAGATGTATGTGTTTATATATATATATATTGTAACCTTCTTTAGTAAACAGATGTATGTGTTTATATATATATATATTGTAACCTTCTCCCTGGTCTAACTGGTCATCAACGTATCATGCTGCACGTTTTAGTGACTAAACCCTCCTATCAATAATATAAGCATAAAGAAACAAAATTGTAAAACTAATGAAATGATTCCTGTATTGAATAAAACTAGCATGAAACTATAGATCTGAAGAATATCACAAGGTGATTAATAAAAATAATAACTTCTGGTCAAACCAGCTTTGAAAATCCACACAAACAAAATGTGATGAGTTAAATTTGATATTCAGCAGACTAATAAATAACTAATAATTATATCTCTGAAATGATTATAACATTAAATCTATAAATGATATGATAAGTTTATTATGATGTAGATGACTAAATAAATGATGGAGAGAAGTAATAATTAAATAGTGGAATGAAATGAGTCTAAGAATGAAGAGAAAAGAACAAAGATGTATGAGAATAATGAATGATTAAGATGAAGATAGAATAAAAGTTAATAAATAGTTAAGATGATAAAAGAATAAAAGTTAATGTATGATTAATCACTTATGCTAATAAATTAATATCAAATGAGAATGAATAAATAAAAGAATGATCAAGATGAAATTGAAGAACAATGTTAATGATGAGACTGAAATCTTAAACTATAAACTAATGTGGTATTAAATGGTAAAAAGGTAAGCTGAATAAAAATAGGGATTTCAAGCTTGACACAAACAGAATATTTATCATGAAGTTAAAACAAACTATACATTTTATACCAAAAGAAATAATTTATACTTTAAAGTTTGGTTGACTTTCATAAAACAGTGAAAGTAATCTATTTCAAGTCCAACTATAATAATTAACTAGATATAAAATTTATTACAACTTCAAATTCTACCTTGAAACTTAACAACTAATTCTTCTCAGAGATCTAACACTCAAAATCATTATACAAAATATATTTGGGTCAGTAAGAGGGATTTTACCACTACCCAAACATAATGCACATAACAACTTTCAATATAAACTCAAATTAAGAACTATATTTAACAGTTACACATAAATTTATGAACTCCATAACTCTTATAACTTTACTATTTAAGAAATAGGAATACCTTTTTAATAAATAACTTACCAAATTCCTTTTCTCAAACAATTATACACCATGTGGTCAAGATCAGTGAATGATAACTCTGTGGGTTCAACTAAACCAATTAAATCAATATTATAATTAACTTTTAATCTATTACTTAAAATAATCTGTACTGTAAGTTCATTAACATTTTGATTATTGTGTGATGATGCATTAGATGTACTAATAAATTATAAGGCTTAACAAAATTATTATGATATAGCATAATATATTTAATAGTACTATGTTGGTTGATAATGATTTCAATTTATAATCTTCTGATAGGTCAATAGAAATAACAATAATAGTGTATATATGGTGCTTATCAATAAGATTACAGGCAACTAAATAAATTTTTAAATACAACAAACTTTATTTACAATATTTACAAATTTTTAATTCAAAGACATGGCATGAAATAAAACTAATATATTAAAAGAACTTATGGATGGGAAAATACCTGGTATCCCATTGACTATATACTCTGTAAATGATACAATTCACTTATATAATGAAATTTAAAGTATCACTTATTACGGTTTAGCTTATTTTAAAGAAAAAAGATAATGAAACTTATTTAAGCTGAACTAGCACTTAAATTACATCTAACAGTATATTTAGAACCTTAGGATATACACCAAGTTTAAATTTAGAATTAAAAAAAATTATAAAGTATTGCATTCTCCTAAAGCCCTTTCTTTTATCAGAATATGATAAGGGCAATTATCATATTCTGCACAATTAATAACTGATTCAAATTTGAAATGAATAGGTTTGGTATATTAAAGAACATACAAGAACATACATCAAAAGTCAAATACATATAGATTGCACTAAAACATTACCTATGTCCACAACTCAATTATTGAATACTTAACTGATCTTACCAATCCATTGTCAAATCATTATTTGATTAAGATGAATCCATGCTGCCAATGTGCATCTCTTACTCTTCCATCTATAAGTTGTGCAATTACAAATAGATCTTTGTTTGATCTATCTATAACTGATAATGATCCTACAACATCATAAACACTATTATAATTAGGCCAACACTAGAGCTAAATCAGTGCTCTTAAATCTAACATTATTTTATACTTGCTATATGATTTTTGGACTACTATACTTCACATTACATGGTGAAAAAACTAACTCTATATCATCATGAGGGATTTACCACTAAAAAGGGAGGCTCTATAAAACAACATGACAGTTATATAATACTATGGCTAATTGTACTACCTCTCTATGGGTATATACATGTGTGGGCTTTGCCTCATCACGAAAAAAATAGAACTCAGACCATAGATATTCTTTCTTTTAGGATTATTTATGCTGATAAGCATTAATTACTGCTTAGTCTCTACCAATCTATCCTCTCTTGGAATCAGCAATAGGTGATTTTCCATCAGCTCATGCTCAATATTAATATTAATCTATTGGATGCCATTCTATTGGATCATTCTATCAGCTAAAAACTGTCACAAATCATTCTCAATATTATAGCAAGGTAAAACAATACCAACAATATCAGTGAAGATATACATATTCCATTTTACAATGCAAAACCATTAATGTATCAATAGACAAACCAAAAATACATCTGTCAAATGATCGTTAATTATTTTAAAATGACAATTATACTTTTGTTAGAGAGAGCACAATGTCTTTAAGCAATAAAGATCAAACCTGCATTTTTATTCAAAGTGGACAAGTTCATTTCTATACAAAATTACAAAATGAAAAAAAGGCTTATATCAAATTTTCTTTTATATAAGAAAATAACGTGGTCATTCCAATATATATATATATCTTTGACAAAATATCTGCATATTCGCCCTTTAATAAAATACACCAAAATCGGTTTTAAACTATAAGAGATAAATATTTTTCTCTCTTCAGATTACTGACATTAAGATTATATTTTTCCTTACTTGGGACAATAACAAACATGTGTGTAATAATAAATGTATATGTCTTTATACATTTTTATATCCCTTTGACTAAATATATTTTTAGACCATGTACCACAATAAAGCATATATGTTTAAAAAATAAAATTCCCCAAATAACACATAATGTTAATATACATAACACAGCAATTATATAAAAAAATAAATGTACATTTTTATCCATTAAATTTTTATCTTATTCGACCAAGTTATTCCATCTGGTGAGTTAAAATGATAAAAACAGATATTATGATGAGCAAACATTCCAGACTATGCATATATATATATATATATATATATATATATATATATATATTATCCTGTTTGATGCTAATATAATAAGGAGCTATTTAATTGTCTTCAAGTGTATCATAATTAAAATCAGTTTGTTCATTTTTCTGAAGACAATTTTCCCTAATAACTGTATAGATTATTATAATCTTCAAAACAAATTTTTTAAAGACCTTTAATGATTTATTTTGTAAGCGTTTCCAGTGAAGTATAACAAAAATCATTTATTTACATTTAAATCCAGATAATTTTCCTTTAAAATGAGTAGAATTTTATTACACTTAACATATTTATCTTTTTTTAAAATTCTTTGTTAATTTTATTCATTCCTCCACGGTAATATATATATATATGTAACAATCTTTAAACAGTCAGGGCATTTTTAAACCATCTTTAAAATCTTACTTATATGCATTGCACAGAAAACACATTTATCTTGTAGCAAAAGCATCATTGTTTGATAAAAATTATATTAGTTTTCTGTAACTGATAAGCAGTTTATAAATGGGATTTGTGATAGTCCTACTATATATTTGAAGATAGTTTTTTGTAGCAATCATTGGCATATTTATATATTGCAGTGTATTTTATTGTCATTCCTTACATAATGATGAGTTATAAGCTTTTTCTTAATACCTTTACAAAAAAAAATCTATATTATCTTAATATGTGATAATATACTTTTTTGTATTATAAGGATTCATTATGAGCAATCAGTCCATAATATGTATACTGATCAATAAAAATAAAGATTAATTTAGAAAGTTAATGGGATGGATGAAGATTATTAGGCACATTGTTTTTGTTATATCATATTTAATACTAATGTTACATACTCACATATCTTTTTACACATTAAAGAAAAGAAGGGAAAGTAATTCATTTGTAAAAACAAAATGTTTGAGGATAATTATCTTTTCTATTATTATTCTTCACATAGTATATATTAGTAATAAGATTTATTATTATTTTTGACTTGCTTATAGTGCTATTTATTTACAAGTGAGAATAAAAAAGCATAAAAGGAAAAGATATAATAATTAAATTAATCGTTTTTTAATTTAAAATTAAAAAGTTTTATTAATGTTAGTAAATTATGTAATGTATTATTTGAATAAAAATAATATTTTAATGTAATAAAGCACACTCTTATTATTCGTTTAATTTTTGCATTCATTGATTAAGACATGTGTGTGGGAATGGAATTAATATGTGCGAAAAGAACTCTAATTATATTTTTCTGCATTCTTTTAAAGTATTAAACATGACAAAAAAAACTATGATTTACTCATCGCTTTTATTATATATTTTTTCTTCAACAGTTAGTTTCAGAAAAAATATACAAGGTGATAGTTCCATTTTAGATAGATGATGTCTCGTTTTTTTTTTCCATTTAATAATGAAATGTCTAATTTGAAATATTGCTCTCGTTAAAGTATTTCAAGTTACATTGGAGACGATAATAAATTTTAAATTAAAATTATTAATCTAAATAGATGCAATACAAAAAGTAATAATATGAGTAAAAAGATTAATGATTAACAGATGCCTAGTGTTTAATGTTCATCGTTCGCTTACAATTGCACTATATAATGATAACAATGAATAATTTCATTGATGTAATATATAATTTTCAATAATATCTGAATAATTATTTGATGTATTTATCAATATCTATATAAATATAGAAACTATATAAATGATGATTTGCGTAAGAAGGGTTGTTTGGTGGGAAATTTTGTTATATCAATACTATTTCAGATTGAATTAGTCAGAAGAACTATTGATTTCTTTTTAAAATAAAAAAAAATCTTTAGAGTAAATCACTTTTAGAGTAAGTAAAGTAATGATTTTCAATAAAATATAGAATTTGGAATGCTCCTAAAATTTGTGCATTTAAATAAAGTAAAAATGATTATTTTAACGCAGTAAACAGTCCAAAGTAAAATATAATTCAATATTTACTTACAAGGCTTTAAAAATCGTAGCAAAATTATTTAATAAATTATTAAAATTATTTAATAAATATTTTATCCGTACATTCTATTTAATTATAGTTTTAAAAAAGCACAATAAAGATAAAATCTTTTAATATATACATAATAAAACTTTCTTAACACACATATGTAATATTTTGTTTTGATGCCATTGCACAGTAATTAGTATTATGAATTTTTTTTATGAACGGGCGACGATTGAGTACGACTATTGGATATGGAACCCAAGAAAACGCCACAACACCCTTGTTAAGAAGCCTAATATTTTCTGAATAATATAAGTGCTTTCATTCATAAACACTGATTTATTTATGGTAATAATATCGAAATAAAGTAATCAAAAACCAATGCAATAAATAAACAAAAGCTAAAGATATTATATATATATTTTATAATTAGAACAATTTGAATATATATATATACAAAAGCTAAAGATATTATATATATATTTTATAATTAGAACAATTTGAACCCAGATCTTCAAGCTCCTTTAAGTCATCCACTCCATGTTATAAAACTGATTCATATGATCACATATATTTGAAAAAACACTGTTTATATGTATGTGTGTGGCTGATGATAATCTGAATCAACTGATGAGTGATGCTTTAGTACAACATATTAATAATGGAGATCATTTATTTTTTTCTCATGAATGTGGTCATGGTGTCAGTTTTATAAAATGGAGTGGATGACTGAAGAGAACTTGAAAGTTTGGGTTCAAATACCCTCTCATTATATATATATATATATATAATACTTGTATTTAAATATTTTATATGCTCTTGTCATTTTAGCTATGCTATCATTTAATGATGTTTTAGCATTGAATTCTTAAAACTATATGTCACAAATAAATTTTGTTACAATTGTTATCATGAATTTGTCTTAATTACTGGCATCATTTTTTAATAATTTCTGTACTAAATAATAGCTACAGCAACACATACATCACCAACATTCTAGATAAAAGAAATGATAACATTGAGAAGCAGTGGAGCATAAAATAAAAAAAATAAAAGCACCACATTTCTTCACTATTATTATTATAATATATATTGCATTCAAAGAAATTTCACTGCAATAAAATTGAGTTCTTTATTATTAAAAAAAAAGGTGAATTATTAATCTTTTAACAATATGACATTTTCTATTGCTCTACCTGGTGGGACATTTTGAAAATGCTCAACTATTCACTTCTGCATAAAATTTTTATTTTATTTGAAAACTCCCTAAATTGGACTTGATAGGGTTTAATTTAACTTTATAAACAAATAATATTTTTATAAAATCACATTTGACCTCTACAAATATTTAAAAACTGACTTGTAAATAGAAACAATGCATCATAAATGTCAGCAACTAAATTAGTTTTTTTTTCAGAAAATAAAAAAAAAAAGCTTTATTATTTTAAATTTTATTTTAATGTGAATAATCAAAGAAAAAATTGTGATAATATATATGATTCTGCTTTAATCTCTGATATTTACTTTATGATTATTAAAAAATTTGAAAAATTCTAACATGTCAATTTTGATAGGTGATGTTAGTAATGAGTTTCACATGAAATGTTATTAAGAAAGAAAGAAGGTCATCAAGAAGGAGAGAATGTCCTAAAATACATCTTCCCTTTAAAAAAACAATAAGGTAAAGATGATTTACATTTTCTAAAGATTTGTAAAATATTGACCTTTCACATTTTTGTAAAATAAATATTCAATACAAGCAATATAGAAAAATCTACATTATTTAAAAAATTACATGTAAATACAAATTAGAATATGGTAAACTAGCATTCTAAATTCACAGAATCACTATGTTTTTTTTTTTGAAAGAAGCACTCAATGATTCTAAGTGAATATGAGAGTGCTTTAGTCAACATAAAGTTGAAAAAATATATATAAGGTAGAGAATCAAAGTCCAATTGATTGTATAATTACACTATCAAATTAACCTAGATTCATATCTGATATTAAGTTATTAAATATTTATTATAGTAACCTCAACTTTATTATCTGTGATCACTTTTTATCCTAGGGTGAGAATGGTATATTTAACCAAAATATCACCCAACTCTCTGCTTACATTCAACCCATGCTTGTAAAAATAATTTAACTTATTAACTCAAAAGTTATTCATTATAAACTGAGCCTGTTTAGTGGACAAGTAATGACCAATGATGTTTCAGCAATTTCAAAGTAGTTTTATATATTTTTGTCAATTAGTGAGAAATCTTGGTCTTAATATTTAAACTGCTAGTCTAATAATATGATATTAAATATAAAAACAAGTTATGAATGTGAATGCAAGACAATATATTTGGTATAGTTATATGGACTTGACAGTAACCTAATAATCATATATTGCATCAATTTCAGTTTTATGCTAAATGTAAGGACTATTCATTTTTTGGTTTAATGACAAATATTACTATATACCATTACTTATTCATGCTGACTGTAAATGGCATTGAAATAAAATAAATAAAGAGCTATTCTTAATTTTTCACATTTTGATGTTATTTGAGGCACTTTTTTCTAATGGCTCTTTGAATGCATTTTTGAATCTTTATTTGTATTTTATATCAATAAATTGCTCCTGATTTATTAAAAATATAAATTTGCAAATGAAAAACATCTTTAAACATAACAGTTTAACTTTGTAAAATAAACAATCAAAACAATAGATTTTTTTTCTAATTAGACAATTGCTGCATTGCTGATAAAGATTATAAATGAATGAAGTATTTATTATTTGAAACTCATTTCTAAAATCTAAATAAAATATTCTAAAAGATATTATTAAGCAACAAAATTGTGTTTTAAAATCCAAAATTATAATTATAATTATTTAAAAGTTACAAAAAATTACTTCTAAAACGTTTGTGAGGGCAGGTCCTATCATTATTTTGACTTCCCCCTGTTATAATGTTTTCTTGATTTGTTTTCTTAAAAACATATATTTTGTAGTAACATGTAATGGTGTTCATGAATATTACTGTTTTTTAAATAAATATGTTACAAATATTTTGCAAAATAGGCATAAATATATAAAAGAAACTAGAAAAATATTCAATTTCTTTTTCCAAAGTAGCATAAATGTAATTCACTTGTAAGCACTTTTGCTATCAATCTTCAATTCTAAAAACAATGAATTTAACAATTTATTTTATTATTAATCTATAAATTCACTGTATTTTCATGATATCTTTATACTTTTATGGTTTTGCTATCAAATGAATACAGAATTGGTAGATTAATGTTATAGATGGATACAAGAAAGTAAAGATAAGCTGAAGTCAATGATAACATGATTCATTGTAAATGTATGATGTATATAAATTGTAATAAACTAAAGATCAGCATTTTAAGCTAATGTACATATGCTTTTTTATGAATGTTAATAATAAATACTTTTATTTTCAACACAAGATAAAGTTTTTGCGAAAGAATAAAATGAATCCACCTATTCTTTCAATCCAAATGCTTATGTATGGGCAAATCTTAAGTACTGGAAATGAAAGTGTAAAGATAAACCAATCACTTTAAATTACTCTTTACCATGTCTGAATAAATGACGCCTACAAAATTTTCTAGAATTTACGACATGTCATTTTTAAATGAAACTAAACATATATAAATGAGATATTTATTTATATAGTGCAATGTACAAAAATCTGTGTTTCTTCTATGAGTGAGAAATTTAAAAGTATATGCTGAATATAAATAAAATGTATTATATTATGATTTGTTAAGTAATTTCATATCACTGTTATATTTGAATTAGTGAATGGTTTTACTTTTAATATCAATTTCATTATTATTAAAAGTGCATCCATTTAATAATTAATTCAAACATATAGATATATATATATATAATAAAGTGTCACTGACAATTACTATTATTATTACTACGAGATGACATGGTTTCAGATTGCATTTTTTCAATTTAAATCATTGCCGCCTTATTATATTAATGCTGACATTTTATCTAGAATATTATATACAAGTTCCAAATATCTTTCAATGTTTGTATATGTATTTTTTCCAGAGTTATAGATATAATAACAAAATTGTCTGGATATTTTTAGAAATAAATTTCACTATTATATAATGAAGATAAATACCAACTAAAGACAAACTTTGGAAATTAAAATCATGCCATATATTTATTAAAGCAAAAAATTAATAAATAAATGATGTGAACATATATTTTGATTTCTTCATATACCGATTTTTTGATTGAATCTCACCAGTTTGTCTTCCAAGTAACAGAGATCAATGAGAAATGTTGCAAAGATGACTGTAAATTAGAAAATTACACATATTTCTGCAATTTTTCTGAATGACATTTATTATTTGAAAATCGATGGTGAGGTGAGATAAATCAAAAAGTCAGTAAAATGACGATCACATTTACAACAATCATATATATATATATGGACAATTATTGAATATATATTCAAGTATATATTATGATTAAATTGGCCATCAAAATTTATTTATTAGTATTCAACAAATACTACTAAGCCTAATAATAGAATAAAATTAATAGCAATAAAAAATAATAATTAATAGTATAAAAATACTAAAATGCTGCCACTACAATTTAATTTCTATAAAAGCCCAAATAATAATTATTGCTATTTATTATCATTTATTTAGTAAATTTAACTTAATAATTTTTTCTAAATTTTATATGTTATAAGCTTTCCAATATATATAATGTATCACGTGAATTAAATAACGGATGATGTTTACAGAAGTGAATGTTTGGTTATATGTTATTTTATTCTATCATCTTTAATCGAATTATTAAAGAAAAAAAAATTACATAAAGTTTTGTTTTGGATAATTTAACAAAAAAAGCAGGTTAAAGAAGATTATAACCAATAGTTAGAACACGAAAAAAATCACTTTGAATTTTGTCTTTAAAATAAATTAAAGTTGGGATTCTTTTGTTGTGTTAAAGAATGAAAACCTTTCAATTTGACTTTTGCCTAGTACAAGACAATAAAGATTGGAAACTTCACAGAGAGCCACTTAGAAGATATGCAGAAGGAAGATAGACAATGGTACAATATAAGTACTACTTAAAGGAGGCAGTGCTAACAAATTATTTGAAAGACTTAGACAAAAAAAAGAAAGTTTATTATTTTATTGCCGTTTGAAAACAAATAAATGATAAAATCAAGTATTTTTAATTTAATAAACAATATATGATTCAAGTTAAAAATATGTTGCAATAAATAAAAGTAATTGATAAAACCATCAAAATTAAACAATACCCTGAATTCATTATTAGTCTCCATAAATCCCAAATATTTAAAACAATGCTATTATTGTATGTGTACTTTAATTATCAAATTTTAATATTAAAATTTGTCCATAATGTTGCCTTCTATATATAAAATTAAAAATAATCAATTTAAAACACAATTGAAATAGACAACTCACTATAAATAAAAATATTATTTAATACACCAATCCAGATTTCATTATTCAATGAAGCCTTTTAAGATATTTAGTTTTTTTTTTTTAATGTGTCAAATAATCAGCCAGGAAGTGAACCTGCAAACTAGGAATAACTGCTTGTAAAGCAGCTGTGCTGACCTTTTGGCCACCAATGCTTGACAGATGTTTAGTTTTGCATAATTGCATCACCAATTATCCTAAAGCAACTCCATCAATGGACGTTTTTGTATTTTACATTACAATAAATATAATTATTAAAATATGTACATTAAATATAATTAGCAAAATACATATATGTACATAAAAATAAACTTATTACAGTCCTTTTTTCCCCCATATATTTACAAATAATCTAAAAAAAAAACCAAAAAGACAATAATAATAATTATCCATTCCTTTTATTTTAAAAATCATAAATCTAACATTTCCAATAATCTAACAATGCTCACCCCATCCCCCAATCGTGCTGGACCATTAACTATGTTTACACATTTGTTTAAATTTTCTTTAATGTACAAAGCCTCCTAACATTTTTTTCCTTGTAATTTTTAACATAATTTATTACCTGGATATTTTTTGACAATTCATTTTATATCCAGTATAATATATAGCCCTGGTCTTATATCCTTTCTGTTAATTGCTCTATCATGCTCATTACCTTTTTCTATTGCAGTCTTTACTGTCTGATCTGTACATATATATTATATTGGAAAAAAGAACTAATTTTATAAACCAATGCTACCCTATTTTTAGTATTAATTATTATTTTTGGAATTACACATCCATTCACCTATATAGAAGAAAATATTATAAGGAAATTTTAGAATATCAATGATATGTTGATGATATAACTGTAATAAGTCATAGTAAAAATATTGTTAATGCAATTAAAGAATTGAACAATAAAAAATACTAAATTAACTTTACAATGGAAAAAGAGGAAAGGGCATTAAAATATTAAGACATTTTTTAAGAAAAGTAATTAATGGTGAAATACTTATTAAACACTATATTAAGGGTAAAGAAAAAAAGAGGGGTAATCGATTCAAATTCAGATCAGCCATGGTTGCAGAGAATAGAAGTTTTGAAAGGAATTTAAGTTAAGAAATGATAGTTTAACTTTTAATATAAAAGATGCATTTGAAAAGAAATTGGAAGTTGAGAAATATTATATTAGTATGAGATATAAAAGAAAAGATAACAAAATTTCAGAAATAATAATAATACAAAAAATAGTATAAGGTGTAGTGGTTTCCAGTTTCATATTTAGAGCATTTATATAAGACATTGATAAAAAAATAAGTTACCTGATGATATTAAGGTAGGATGGAAAAATAGTAAATCTTTAGGAAAATGGATGTAAAAATGAGTAATACTAAAAATAGGGTAAAGTTGATTTATGAAATTAGTTATGACATTTGCAACATTTAAATATGGAAGGTTTCTGTGCATGCTCCAGAGACTATTCCTCTCCTTCAGCTGGCACCGGACTCATAATTTCTAGAAATTGCCCATTCACAATATATATATATATATATATATATATATATATATATATATATATATATATATATATATATATATATATATATATATATATATATATAATTTTGGACACTAGAAATAAAATGGATTGTGATAAACATATTCTGGTGATAAAGTATCTTAAAAATTATAAGAAAAGGTAATGTTATGAGATTTTGTATATTCAAGAAAATTTAAACAAATGTGTAAATAGGATTAAAGATAACTACACAATTGAAGGGGAAATGGGCATTGTTAGAGATTTATATATACATTCTACTAATTATATTTAATCTTGTATTTTAATAAATATATTTGTTGTAATGTAATGTAAATAATGTCCAATTGGGGGAGATGCTATAGGGTCATGTGATTGTATAAAAGAAACATTGAAAAGTTTCTAATAAGGAATGAAAGCTGGATTGATGTATTAAATGATATTTTTATTCATAGTGAGTTGTCTATTTCAATTTTGGTTAAATTGATTATTTTTTATTATACTGTATTTGTTATAAAATTGTTAGACCTTTATAAAATATCCAAAATTCAGAGACCTTATTATAAGCTTTTTTGATTTTAAATTAAAGCATCTTAAATTATTTTTAAGCCACATAAAAAGACTGTTAAATAAAATTGTTATCTTAAAAGAAATTTGGATCAATAACCACTAGAATTATTAACAAATATTATTTATCAAAAAACATTTATCTCTCAAGAGTTTTCTTTTTGATACAAGTGGAAAAACTAATTCTAAGATACATGCACAGACTTGGTCAAATAATAAGTAAATAATTTATGTGTTCCAATACATGATCTATCAGTATAAAGTAAATTCAACCAATAAACATACATTTAAATATTATAATAATATATTTATTAAAATTCTCAATGTAGTGTGCATTTATTTTTGGAATGATTTTTAATATTATAGTTTTTTTTTTTCTACGATAAAAATTAAATATTATAGTTATTACAATATTTAAGCTCCGCACATCAGCTGGTCACAATTGCCAACCTGGAAATTCAGTAGTTGCTTGCAGAGAGCAACTCGATCTTAAAAGGAAGATAAAAGAGGCTTACTATATCTCTAGAGATGGCGACGCCATAAATAGAAAAGACTCTTGCTACAAAATATCCAAGAAATGGAATGCGTAATCATTTCATTTGCATAAATTTACATCGCTCCTAATCAATTTCTTATATTTTTACAAAACGGCTATGACTATGAGGGCTTTGACCTTTGAAAGAGCTTAGCCATTTGATTATATATATATATTAAAAATAAAATAATATATACTTTTCTTTATTTGTTTTAGCTTTGTGTGCTTGTATGTGTTAGCACATTTTATATATTTTGATCTAGAATAATTAACTACAGTATAAACTGTTTGCTTATTATAATATTTAATGATATCCCATTTATAAAAATATCTATATTCTAAAAAATACAAATTAATTGAATTATTTTGGTCATTAGACGCTTATTCCTAAGGTTACAGCCTTAGTAAATATTACATATGCCTTTTTGTTTCGAAATAATATATTTATTTGATATAATAGTTTAAAGTTTGTTGGTAAAATATTTGTCAAAATAAAATATTAATGTAGATTTTGCTCAGTTCTATAGAAAATGTAATAAATTACTTGAAAACATGATTGATTAAAGATTTTTTTATATTTCTTTTGAAAGAAAGAATGAGAAATATTATAAAAATTCATTAATATAATATATTAGCATTTAGCCAAGACAATTATTAATTACAAATATAACAAAAATGTAAAAAAAAAGAAGAAATGAACGAATAATTAAATATAAAAGTTTAAAATATATTACATATATATTTAATGAGCATGATATTCTTAAAAATTTTCTCCAGAAAAAAGCTTGTTTATATATATATATGTGTGTGTGTGTGCGTGCGTGTACTTATCGTTTTCTTTAGTTCACGTCTTCAAAAATTAGGAAAGCAATGACTGAGTTGGGCACTGAATGATATTAATATTCATTGTAATCTTTGCTTAAAACAATGCAGTCACTAATAAGTCAAGCTATGGGCAATGATCACATGTTTAGACAGATGTTTTAAAGCTTCCTTTGCACACTACAGAAAGAAAGGATATACAAAATATCTTCTAAAAATGGCCTATACCACACAGTCTTGCTAGATTGTCATACCTGATGGATTACATATTTCAGTGATAGAAATAATAACAATAGCAGCAATCATATCATTAGTAATAGTAAAACAGAGCACAATGAGAATTCTAATGATAAGTAATCTAAATCTAATATGTTTTAAATATAAGTATATGTAATGCATGAAATTTACTTTATACAAACTCTTCAAGAGTAGAAAAAAGATTGTGCACTTGTAGATAAAAAGTTAAGATTTAACTTTAATATAGCTGATTTTTTATGAAACTCCTATCCCATAAGAAGGACATTTAATAGACCAAATGGTTGAATAGTTTTTTAGATGATAGAGAAGTTAATGAAAAAGGAAAGCATGGTAAAGAATTTGTTATAAATTCTCATTTAGATCATTTAATGTTGAAATTTCTCAATGTAACAATGGTGTTATAATTTCTTTTACACATTTGGTATTAGTGCTCATTTTATCACTGTCTTCGCTTCAATCTTAGATTTAAAGATTTTAAAAACGGAAAGCTTTACAGTGAAATAATAAACTATGTTATATTTTGCTCCAACCACCACAAGCATAAACATATATAATCATACTGCATAACAACAGGATCATTTCAATATATGGTAGAATTTTTCCAATAAAATGGAAGGATGTATATGGGAATGAATACACCTCAAATTAAACTCCAGAAAATATAATGCGATTTTTCATATTTACTTTTTTAAATATGTGTATGCAAAATAAATGTGAATTTTATACTACCAAAGATATGAATTTTATACATTAAGATTTCTTTAATTTATTGAATTTTACTAATTTTATTTTTTATCTTAAGAAAACCTATTTAGATATATTTTACATTAGTTATAAAATGTAATGTTTGTGTAGATTATAATTACAAAGTGCAAAAACTATATATGTGGTAGCAAGTATCTAACCATAGTAAAATTCTTCTCTTAATTTACATTTCAATGCATCATCAAATATGTGAGTGAAGATTGTTACAATCATTGATATTGTGTTGTGGACATGATGATAATGATGACATTGACTACATCCATGAAGATGACTATATATTTAATATTTATTAAGATTCCCAAATTTAATTTATCACTAATTTATAAGATAATATTTAAGTAATATTAAATGCTTACTACTATTATAAAATTGTAAAGGCACTTTTTTATCATAGTAACCAGATAATATATCTCATAACACACACATACTCACACACACACACACACACACATATATATATATATATATATGTTTAGAGTTATTAGCACACTCTTAATTTTACATATTTGTAAGTGCAAGCTATATATAAGTCATGTGACATCTGACTTGTCATTATTACTATTATTATTTTGCTGTTGTGGCTTTAGTTAATTAAAGAGCTAAGCCTATTAATATATGGAGTATCTGAATTAAGTTCAGGCCCATATGATTTTTTTAGTTGGAGAGCTGACTTTAAAGACATGTAGATGTCTAAAAGTTTCAGATCTTCTTCTAACAATTATCTTTTAGATAAATGCTTTGTTTGAGTTGGTTTTTTAGATCTAATGTCCCAACTCCTCACTGAAGAGACCCATAGGTCGAAACCGGTCTGGGGATGGGGACAATCCAAGATAAAAATGATTTGAATGCCTTCTCTTGTAGTAGCATTTATCATAAATAAAAAAAAAAGCTTGTTTAGAGTTATTAGCACACTCTTAATTTTATATATATATATATATATATATATATATATATATACTCTGTAGTCAAGTTGCAAGCTTTAAGTGTCCATATATATTCAATGGACCATTAATAAGAATGGATTTCCATTCTTGCTATTAAAAGGTGTGAAGGTTGCCTTGACAGCAGTTAGAAATATTGATTACTATATTTTACTGTGAATGTTTAGATGGTTACTGGTTGGAACTTAATTATATATATTACCTCAAAGATTCCATTATACATAACTATTGAAATCATATATATATATATATATATATATATATATATATGATAACACGGATGAACCCGCAAAATATGTATTTTATATATATATAAAACATACTACTTATAAAATTTGTCTATCTATCTATAACATATCACCATCATTTTAACCACCAATGATTCACTGCTAAATGAAGATCTCTCCAAGTTCAATCCATCTTCTATGATCTCTCGCCTTTTTTCACAACATCTCTCCAGCACACTTTATTTATTTCAGTCATCCATCACACAAGTAGTATTTTTACAAACTCTTGGAATGCAGTATAAGATTGTAACTGTTTATGTATTATCATATTTTGTAACAATATGTCCAGCCTAACTCCAGACTCATAATTTTTCGATGATATCAGTAATACCTGTTTGCTCTCTCATTCATGTATTTAATTTTATAACTATTTCTAACAGTTGAATATATTTTGTATGTTTAAATAAAGTTTAATTTTTTTTTATAAAGATATTCAATATTTATATAGTTCAAAATATAATTATGGCACACACATAAATTTTTAAATAATTCTGTTTTCAAAACAATATCAAATTTCAAATGGTTTTATATATCAGTGTAGTAATTTCTACAATCATATAAATTTCCTTTATTTTTAAGTTTAGATTATATTATTATTTTATATATTAAATTAAAAAATCTAATTATTTAACTGATCTGTATTTATTTAACTATATTCTAAGATTTGCAATAACAATAAAATCATTCTGCTTTTTTATTTGGGAATCTTTTCTTCTTTTTAAATCGGCTTAGGTTTATTACATAATTTTAATTTTTATAATGTAACATTTGATCGCATTATCTTCCTACATATAACAATAAAGTAACATTTTAACATTGTTATAAAAAATATAATTCTGTCTGTATAAGTACTAAAGGCCACATATTTATGAATAAAAGAATCACCAAAATTTTTAAAGTTTAGGAATGAACTATTACATATATATCAATCATAATTTTATTATGTAGCAAGAAATTGATACTAGATTATATTTTAATAAAATATCGGTACATTTTGTTATCTTCTCTTAAATTTATTATGTGATAAAGTGATACCTTTAAAGTTTGCATAGGTCAAGGATAAAGTCGTTATTACTGAAAAAACCTAATTGGAAGGAAATATACTTTGCTTATCTGTTTCTTGCTCCATTAAGTCTTCAATAAAATATATTCTGAATAAAATTATAAAGTAATTTTATTTTCAATAGCTGATAACAAGAATGAGCTGCTAATTAGACATTAACAAAATAAATACTTGTATATGTATTATCTAATAATTTCAATATCTTTATCTGCAAAATCATTACTTTTTTCATCAGATCTTAAATGTTCACAATTTGATAATCTTTATTAATAAATCATTGAAACTCTAAGGTATAATTTTTTAATATTAATTTTAACTTAAAAATAGCAAAAATATTTTTATATATACATACATAATTTACAACTTAAAGATAAATTTAGCAATGATGAAATATTATAAAATAGAACAAATATGAAAGCTTGTTTTAAATATAAGATTATTATTAACAAAATTAAATAATTCAGTTACAGACAATAATATAGATCTGAACCTTCCACACATCACTCTTCCTCACTTTCCTAAAATTTCTTATCAGTTAATTAAATGTTTATCTAAGAAAACCAGAATCATCTTTCGCACACACCCCTGCACTAACTGTCTTATAAAGAATTCTAAAGACAAAGTGGATCTCTCTCAAATCCCCCAAGTCGTTTATAGCATCTTATGCCCGCAGCCTGGATGCCTTACCATTTACTACAGTGAATCCAAAGTCATTATTAATAGCAAAGCCATTCAACATAGATAGGCATATAAGAGAGCACAGAATAATAATGACAATTCTTCAATTTTCTTGGAGCACATAAAAAAGACCACTTATACATTTGAACTCTCCAACGCTACAATAATATGCATTGAGAATAATGTATGTAAATGAAAAATCTAGGAAGCATATTTTATTACTAGCAACAATAACTCTATTAACAGACCTGACACTTGCTTTGATATTGTCAAGCATAGATCCAATTAAAGAATTTACATATAATTTGTATATTACCATCTACATCCTACTCTGCATTATTTATTGTTGTAGCTATGAATATGAGGCAATATGCCTTGAAAGTGCTCAGCTGTTACGTATTTATTGATTTATAGGAGTACTTAATATAGCTTTTCCTGCCAGCACCTCAACACACTTGTCATTGTGTTATCTATAAATAACTGTATTATCCCATAATTAAAAACCAGCTACCATTTTCAAAATCCATATAATTTTTTGAAGATCAATCCATCACGTTTTAATTGAAATATCTTATCAAAAACTTTTTACATATTTATCACACATTATTTTTACTATTAAACATGTTTTATTTTTTTTTTTTAACATCATATGTTGATAATATTTATATTAGTTATAATTGAAAGTGAAATGCCAAATAATAAAGATTTAAAAATTAATATTTGAACTTTAAATAGAAAAAGAAGTTATTAAATACAATTCTTAACTATAACTATGATGCCTTGCATATTGAACCTAAATTTGTTTATTCAAAAACTTGCTAGAATAAAATATTTTTTATTTGAATTCCATTTTGAAAGTAAACACAAATTTAGATTAGACATTATTAAAGAAAGAAAATATATCTTAAAATTATTAATTACACAGAGACAAAATTTTACATATAGTATCAACACTCAGTAAATGTCAGAGTAACCAATGTATGCAAAGATGTTTATATATACAATTTTTACCTAGTGCTTACTCATCCAATATCCACAGACTAGTTTTTGCTTGTATATTTTATCAATAAAAAACTATGAATCTGAGAGTACTATACCTAAATCTTAGTATCCAATGCAGCCCTTCAGTACTAGCCTTTTCCTGTACTGGTTAACTATAAAGCTTTGAGTCCAAAATGAAAACCCAATAATGTTTTCAATTTAAGTCCATTAGCTTATATTGTCTTATACATCTTGAACACAGTTCAGCAAAAACACTGTCACTTCATTCCTATTTGGCAGGATTGGTATTAAGCCACTAAACAGCAAATGATCACCATTCTTGAAGCTTACACAAGCTGTTTACTTAGAGGCAAAACTTTCTATACATTAGTGTCACTTGGTGAAAGCCTACTAAATAATGGATGAAGGTTTGGTCATAAAATCCCTATCTAATGCATACTTATCCAAAACCCTTAGACAAGTTTCTATATTGTTGCTTTCATCAGTGTTTTCAGTTTCAAGACTCCTCATTTATGAAATCCACAAGTTAGATAATAGTTTGGGGATATTGGATCAGAAGACACCAGATAAGGATTTTATGCATATACCTTCCTTCATCCATTGATTAATCTGGCTTGAACTGAGTGGCACTATTGTATGAATAATTTTGCCTCAGTGTAAACAGCTTGCATAAGCATAAAGAATAGTGATCAAGTGATAGTTAGTTGTTTAATTAATAGTTATATTGATTATTATTATTAAAATTTTAAAATATTTTTTTTACCAGTGATGATAAATTTAAACAATTGTGTTTACTCAGTAAACTGCTTTTCTTTAGCTGTAACAAATCTTTTACATGTTGTCTCTAATAAATAAATATTTTTAAATAAAATATATTTGTAATCGCATAGGATATTGGTTTAAAATAAGTTTGTACATAGAATATCTGATGAAATTTCTGGAAATTACATTTTTTTCTCTAAAGTAAAACAAGGCACCAATTACAGATTGTCATTTCTATTTACAGCAAAATGGGTCACATCTGATCTTTTTTAAAAGCAAATTATATATTTAATTTCTTAAAGATCTATATCATGCTGACATCTTTAGAGTTTTTTAATTAACAATTTTCAAAAATTTCTATGACAAAAGTTGCATAGAATGTTCTAATGTTACAAATAGCTGCAAAATAATGTAGAAACAATACAATGATTCCATCAAACAAAACATGTAAAATAAGTGATTTTGCAGTAACTCAGTGATATGTCAAATGTGTCTTTAAGTATCTGGCTTGCAAATGATTACTGTAATGTTTTCACTTTTGGTAATTCTGCAAATAAGTTTTTATATAAGTATGAAAAATTTTATTAAATAAAATTAAGGTAAAAGTAATAACCTATGAATAAAATACCCCACTAAGCAACTTATTAATTCCCCAATAGGTACAATCAATGTGTAACAATGTTACAAATTTTTATATATTTTCATTTCATAGAATGTTGTAAGTTAAAAAGGTGCTGTCTGGTATCATCTAGGTATGTCTTTATTTTGAAAATATAATTAATTTATATTTTTCTCACATAGTGTAAGTTTGTCACTTTTTCAGATTAAGCATTATATCATACTAATGTGCTGAAAAAGTAAATAATTGTAATTTTCTGACTTTTGTGATTGATGGTTATATTTTTTTTATCTTTTAATATATGAATATTATAAATAATATATACAATAAAAATTCAAATTTATTGTATTATGGCAATTAACTATTTTTATCTTTAAAAACAACAAATTGATAACAGTTTGAAGTGACATTGGTTGCATTCTAAACAAAAGTAAATTTCTCCAATTTTTGCAGTCTACATTTTTTACACAAATAGTGTAAATAATGGTGATAATAAAAAAAACTTATATTGGGAACCTTCATTATATCATAAAATAATACTTTTCTTAGGAGCACTATCCCATATCACTGTAAACCTGATGTCCCACAATTAATGTTGTAACCATTATGAGTTAAGAAAAAATATTAATTTATATGTAAATATAAAGTGTAATGAATATATTTTAGTTGCTATAATATTTTTAAGTGATCATTGTCACCATTTTGAAAATCATTTGTAGTTATATACAAAAATAAAAATTAACATAAAATATAAGCTTATTTAATTTTTGGGGCATTGCCATGTATATTTTTAGGCAAAAGTATATATATAAATTATTAAAAACTAGTAAACACATAGACAATTCAAATAACAAGATAATCAACAATCTCAATCTGTTGTCATGGCAACCTCCTTTTAACACCCACATGCATATATATATATATATATATAAAAAAAACACATATTTTGTTGGCCCCCCGTTTAAAAAACTTTTAACAACCATACTCTTTCCCGTTTGTTACTTCACCCCACTTTTTATTTTTGGGTTGGTTGGGTTGAAAGTCTAGTAATTTGAGGGATTGGAAATGTAATTTATCAAAAAAAATTTTATATATATATATATATATATATATATATATATATTCAGAAAAAAAGTATTAACTCAACTATCCACTCCATCTTATATAACTAATACACTTGACCAAATACATGTGAAAAAAATAATCCCAATATTCATATTTCATGATGAACCAGCACTCATCAGTTGGTCCATATCACTATTTTCCACACATATATACAAACAATGCTTAGTTTATATGTTGTTAACAAATCTTCAAATTCAATGGACAAGATTCAATCTTCTTCAAGCTTCAACTCTTCAGACATCCATATCATTAAAAGTCCAATGATTGAATGCTCAGAATTATTGTTGATGTCAATATTATTGTCATACCCATGTTGACTTCAGGTCACACTAACCTCTCACATATAGAATGTTAAAACACATTCAACGTTGTATGAATATGAGTATGCTAATGGATTTACTGTGATGTGTCTAAACATAGTCTCCTTATTTCTCTTCTAAGGCTCCATCCATGAAAGATTAATTTTTCAATTGCCTGACTTGTAAAAAAATGACATTTGACATCACTCTAAATCGGCTACTTTTTATCCCACGTATACAAATGATATGTCATTGAAAAGAAAATCAAAAGTTTTTTAAGATGGTGCCCTCTTCAGAATTATTTTACAAGTAAAAAAATCAATAAAAATGACCATATATGTCAAACAAAACTAAAGCACCGCCTTTTCATCTCCTTTCTTGAATTTTATTGGCTGTCAAAATTCTGTCAAGAAGGAAAATGGCTGCCAAAAAGTAAAAAGTTACATTCATTTTGTGTTTTATTTCGAAAATGATAAACGAATGTTTACAACATTTTAAACAATATTTGAATTAAATTACAAATTATTATTGATAAAATAATACTAAAAATCAAATTATTTTAGAAAAATAGTTAAGATGTTACCAAGAATTATTTATTTACTGCTACATATTTATTGTAACGTAAAAGTAAAAAAAAATATTACATCAGAAATCTTTTTGGTTGGTCAAATAGCAATTAATTTTAATTTCACTGCAATTGAATATTTTTTAAATTATAAATTAAATTTTATTTTTGAAAAGACTTTCGTTTACTTTCATAATCTGACAAATTATTAATATACTTTTTACAAATGAAACTAACATATTTATATTATTAAAAGATGAATCTATTTTAACAATTGATTTTGTTAAAGTTGTGAGTTGGCCAATTAAAAGTTTTGATTTTTAACTCATTCGGCCAATTATATAATCATCGGTGAAAGGGTTAATAGATTGGGTATCATCAGGATTGTTGTTCATAAGAGGGTACATCTGAAATACAGGCAAACATGGCAGAGTGCATTTGAGACAGTAATGCTTAGATACTAGGTTTTGTTATATGAACATACCAAATCAACTAGTACAATATATATATATCCACAGATGGCGTTCTACCATTACGTGTCTAAAAAATTCACGCTTGCAAGCTGAATAGAAATTGTTTCATAAACGCTCAGAGTTTGTATTTAGATCTAGTTTCTTTATTCCTGTCTTTCACTGACGATAGCAAATAGCTTGAAATCATGATCAGAAAGTGGAATTATAGTTAGAGATAGTGAATACTAACTACTCTGACGTTTATGTAAACAAAACATACGCTTGATAGGCGTTTTTGGTATAACGCCATCTGTGGACATAAATACAAGCATTAGCAAGTTTTTTAACTTGCATTTTTGTTTATCATAAATGTACCTTTGAGGTCTTTCTTGCAATGATATAGATTGCAGAGGCTTCTACTATGTGGTGATGCTGAACTGAGATCAGACCCATATAGCTATCTGGTTTGCTATGCTGAGTTTGAAGACATTACATGTCTAAAAAATTCACGCTTGCAAGCTGAATAGAAATTGTTTCATAAACACTCAGAGTTTGTATTTAGATCTAGTTTCTTTATTCCTGTCTTTCACTGACGATAGCAAATAGCTTGAAATCATGATCTGAAAGTGGAATTATAGTTAGAGATAGTGAATATGAACTACTCTGACGTTTATGTAAACAAAACATACGCTTGATGGGCGTTTTTGGTAGAACGCCATCTGTGGACATAAATACAAGCGTTAGCAAGTTTTTTAACTTGCATTTTTGTTTATCATAAATGTACCTTTGAGGTCTTTCTTGCAATGATATAGATTGCAGAGGCTTCTACTATGTGGTGATGCTGAACTGAGATCAGACCCATATAGCTATCTGGTTTGCTATGCTGAGTTTGAAGACATTACGTGTCTAAAAAATTCACGCTTGCAAGCTGAATAGAAATTGTTTCATAAACGCTCAGAGTTTGTATTTAGATCTAGTTTCTTTATTCCTGTCTTTCACTGACGATAGCAAATAGCTTGAAATCATGATCTGAAAGTGGAATTATAGTTAGAGATAGTGAATACTAACTACTCTGATGTTTATGTAAACAAAACATACGCTTGATGGGCGTTTTTGGTAGAATGCCATCTGTGGACATAAATACAAGCGTTAGCAAGTTTTTTAACTTGCATTTTTGTTTATCATAAATGTACCTTTGAGGTCTTTCTTGCAATGATATAGATTGCAGAGGCTTCTACTATGTGGTGATGCTGAACTGAGATCAGACCCATATAGCTATCTGGTTTGCTATGCTGAGTTTGAAGACATTACGTGTCTAAAAAATTCACGCTTGCAAGCTGAATAGAAATTGTTTCATAAATGCTCAGAGTTTGTATTTAGATCTAGTTTCTTTATTCCTGTCTTTCACTGACGATAGAAAATAGCTTGAAATCATGATCTGAAAGTGGAATTATAGTTAGAGATAGTGAATACTAACTACTCTGACGTTTATGTAAACAAAACATATGCTTGATGGGCGTTTTTGGTAGAACGCCATCTGTGGACATAAATACAAGCGTTAGCAAGTTTTTTAACTTGCATTTTTGTTTATCATATATATATATATATATATAGTAATGGGCACACACACCATTACATTATTTATTTTAAAAATTAGACATTGAAAAGTTCGCATATAAAAACTTTGTTTAAGAAATAAAAAAAATGAAAGTTAAAAATCATCTAAACTCTAATATATTGAAACAGACAGATCGGAGAACCGATCTTCGTTTCAGGTGTTTTTATGTACGGTTATTCAAACCACTGTTCGCCCGCAGTGAGATTTTGTCTATTTTAATTTATAATAAAAATTAGTTATATATTTTATAGTTTATCAGTCAATATGTAAAGATTCCGTCTATAAATGTCGCAAACCATGAAATAATATTTGTGTGTGCGTGGTTTGCGAATTTATATCATTTAATTTAAAGTTTCAGTGCGGGCGTATTTGTTTTAAATTTTAGTTTTAAAATTGTATAAAGTCGTTTAAAAATGCTGATCAAAAATCACATTCCTTTGATCAGTGTCTTTAATTAAAATCTAATTGCACAAATGTTCAGAGCAATTAAGTTGTATTCAAAATTAGTAAGGAATTTTTATATGTAATTATTATGTCAATTTAAAAATAGGATATTAAATTAAAAGATTGCTAAAAACAGATAATTGATTGTTGGTCAAGCTGCATCGCTAGAGGCTAGAGAAAGTAGGCGGAGCCTAAAACAAAAACAAGTCGGAAAGGTCAGCAGTGGCAAATTCTAGAAAAAACTTAGCATTCTAACTTTTGTCGTGTTTGAGAGAGGTAGTCTCGAGACAACACAGCAGTTAATAATAATTCAAATATCTTATTAAGAAGCTTACCAGTGAATCGCAATGTTGATGGGCTAATTGCCAGGAGCTGGTCTCTGCCCGCCAATATGGATCCTCGTGCCGCTGTTTGATCATGTTTCATATACTTCAGAATTTCCAACTTCCAATCTCAAAATTTACTATGCCTTACAAATAACTTTCAAAAATGCGCGCCTACGTTCGTTACAAGCCAAGCTGGATGAAGAAAGAAGAGAACTTTGTTACACGAACTTTAATTTTCTTCCGTGCTTAATGTTATTAATCAAGTGAATCAGATGTAAGTTTTTATATCATTTATAATGCTATTATTTAACCTGTCAGTAAATTTTCTTTTCTTTTTTTTTTCATCCTCTGTTCTAGTCTTTAGAAATCATTTATAAAATTGTAATTAATAGTAATAATATTTCAACTGAATGCATTTATATTTTCTTATGTTGCTTATTTCATAGACAAACATTGCCAATAGTAATATTTCCAATTCTGTGTAAACTAGTGTGTAATAGTGATCAATTTAATTTTAAAAGTAATTTCATTTTCTGAATTAAATATTCTTTCACATTCCGAGTTTTGTAAATGATAAATCACTTTAGTATTCTATTTTAAGTTGGTATAAAATTACAATCGAAGTTCAATATTAAATATATATATAATAGTTTCAAAGTGTTATAGTAATGTCATGTCTGATCTGAGAAATAACTCCCTGTGTAATCTGATACTGTCGATACCGCCTGTCAACTCGAGGGGTTAGAGTTTCAGAGTAAATTTAATTAGTTATCGTTTTCACCGTCAGTTTAAGTCCGCTATGTTTTATTGGGGTAAGGATCTCAGCCTGTGGCGTAGAAACAGACAAATAGTTTCCAGGTTTTATATAATTTCTTTTAAAAATCCGCTTCAAGTATTCGTCCTTCACGTCTGTGGCAATGCCTTTCCTTCGCTGAAGTTAGCGTCTCGCCATTCTACCATTGGGGAATGAAAGCAGTTTTTCTTTCCCGGTAATCTCTTGGATCACCGGGGTTCGAAATGACCCCGGCTGGTTGTCGTGTCCCGGAACTACTTGGGGGCATTAAGCCTTGTCAAAGTACAAGCCGCCCGGTATTCCGTTAATGCACCGCAATTGATTACTGTAGGGCTCTTGAATCCAGGCAACCACCAGTTCATCTATCTTCCATGTCGTATTTATATAAAACCACCAGCACATCTATCTCTTATGTTGTATTTATATAAAACCACCTCCACTGTTCGTCTACGTTCTGGCTCGAGCCTACTCTAATAAAATAAGTTAATAAAAATCTTTAGATAAATATTTTTCCAGTGCTCAAATACTCTGATTCTCTTAACCACCCGTCAATCATTTAACTATCCAGCTATTGGCATAAGTTTGTTTATTAAATAAAACGTTCACTAAAGACTAGTAGCCAAATACAAGAGGATTTATGAAGTCTTACCGTACTGTATAACACTATATTTATATGCTGTATATTTCTATTATATAACATTATATTCATGTGCTTTCTATTTGTCTTATTTAACACTATATTTATATGCTTTATATTTGGCTTATTAAACAATTTACTTAATTAAATTTTGGTGTCCTCCACTTTATTACTCTCTAAGTCTATTTAGCCACTTACTGTCTGTATTGGCAACTTAAATATATACGTTACATGAATGACCGTTCCAATATCTATAGTCTAACAAACCTTATATCATTAACTGTAAGAACTTAGTCCATGTTCTAAGCTGAGCTAGAAAAGGGATAACCCTGTGCTGGTGTAAAGTCATCATCGGTTGGTCATGCCGGGGTTTGGGTTTGAATTCAGTTGGCGTTTTTGGAATTTATTCTTAAACGTGGGCTGGGTTTGAACTCGGGTACTGTGTATGAGTAAGCGTGGTGGATTTATACCGGTACAATATAAAATCACATAGATGAAAAAAAATATTAAAAGAAAACTTTATTAAAAAAAAAGAAAAACTTTTAAAACTAAATATTAAGAAAAAGACTTGAAAGATTTAAAGATAAAAAAAAAGTACAATAAATTAATTAATGTTATTGTAAAATGGAAATGACTATTTTAATTAGCCCAAGTGAACTAGCCCTTGGGCATTTCAAAATATATAAGAAAAGGTCAGATAGAAGAGAAAAAACAATAGAAACTAATAGCCAATAAAAGAAATCCCTCAGGAATCAGACCAGAAAGAAACAATTATCATCATCATGACGTAATGTCCACTGGATCCAAAAGTTTATTATAAAAGGAAAGAGATGTGATAGAAAAAAGTGATATGTGTTAGGTCAGAGACAGTGGGAAGAGAAGGGATTGAAAGATGCACTTTCAATTCCTTCAGTTGTTCTAAAAATATAAACATTATTTTCCCATATTGTGGACTATAGGACATCTGGGCCCGGCAATTAAATACCAGCTACAATAAAGAACCAATGGTTAACTGGATACCAATCTCTTTAGGACACCATGGGAATTCACGTTCAAAATTACAAGCAACTACAAAATATGCACCTTTTAAACTGTAAGAATTTTAAAAAATTTGTGAACATTAAATATAAAACTTTCCCAATATTTAAATTATTGCAATAGAAATTCCTAGCTGACCAAACTTAATCAGTTATTAATAATTAATTTATTGAATGTATTATTATTGTTTGTTAAATCATTTCCATTTTTTTTTTTGTTCTTTTAAGTTTTTATGATTTTTTTTTCTATTAAACTAAACTTAATAAATGTTAAATTTAAGTTGGGCATGAATGGCTGCGTAGATTTGCAAAGTTATATTAATTAAATAAGGGAGGATTAATCTTAGGTTATTTGTTTCATAGTTAAATTGGGTCAATGGATTGGATATTTTGGTGTAATTAGTAAATGTAGTATGGCATCTGCTACACACAGGATCACATTATACGCAGCATAGCCACTTTTTGCCTATGGATTGGGATAGTAAGATGGAAAATGCAGTCCTCTCCTATGGAGTTTTTCTTATTGCTTTTTTCGTCAGACAGATGTAGTATTCCTGTCTGGACAAGAGTCAATGTCTTCTTAACCATGCTGTTCAGATGTACATTTCTGATAGTATGGTATTTGTGCTGTTGTATTCATGCTACATCAAATACATCCATGTAACAGATGGATTGATGTTGGTTTGACTGCAAACTTTTGGCCTAAGGTTAAATAAGGGATAGAATATTTTCTTTTCAAATGCAATCTATACAGTCTCTTCATACTCGACACTTTATTAAGAGATTAAATTCATTTGTGCCAACTTCTAAAAATAAAAGTTAAAAGTGTAAATTAAATGTTAAAGTAACAGTTAGACTAAAATAATAATTCTAAATTACATATATGTTAAATAAATATATGTGTGTGTTATTACTGACAATGACTTCTTTTATTTTTTTTAATATTGAAAATATTTTTGATAATTCATATTTTATAAATCCCTGCACCTCACTGAGATAGTGGCAAGGGCTGACAGTCTTAACAAATAAAAGTTGGATCTTTGTCAGCATATATCTGCCTACTCTATAAATTTTCTAGGTTCAAATGGCCTAGTGGGGCTCTGTAGTGCAGAAACAGTAAGACTGGAAACTTCCAATTCTCCTCAGACCATTATTATATATATATATGCAACACATAAAAAATCACTTTGCACTGGGTCATGTGAGAAGTAATCAAAGCCCATGTGTTGGTGCATCATAATCAAGAAAAAAAACTTATTTTACAATCAGATTTGTACTTTCACATGAAAAAACTTAAAGTTCACTTAAAATACACCAAAACATAATGAAATTGGATGGTGAGATCACAAATCTGATCAAGATTCAACTCTACTCTGCTATTTAGCTACTTACAAATGACATTCTGTGGTTACACACATATTTCAATTTCTTCTACAAATCATTTCTGAACTGGGAGAAACATGAAACTTAGAAATAGACTAACAATTTAATTAATAGGATTAAAATGGCTGCTTAACACACTATTTGACTTAAAACTAAAAGTTAGCACCAATAATTAATGATAATACATATCATACATATATAAAATAATAAGGCATTAAATTTAGATTGTGAGGAAGAAAAATATGAAATGAATTTTATATTTAAATAGGCTTATTAAACAATAGAATAATATCAAGCCAAAAAAATGACAATAATTATATGGTACTAAATATGTGAGATCTATGCACATGGGCATTAGATAGTGGATGAGACCAAAATGATCTCATGATAACATTTTAAATAGGTGTGTGTATGTGCAGTTGAAAAGATTTATGCCAATAATAGTTAATATGCTAAACCTAGTCTTACATCATGGTTTTCTATTTTTAAAAGTACATATTCTAGCCTCAGGTAGATTATTCATCACAGGCTTAATGTAGTGGCTATTTATATATATTAAAAATGTGAGCAAATAAGTAAGCTCATAGGTGAAAAAGATTCAGCCTAGTAACCAAAGATTCACATTTCTGACTAAGTCTGAATATTCATTTAATAAGAGGAAATAACGGGATACTCTAGATCCACATATATACACTATGACACTGAATAAACATTACGAAATAAGTTTCCGTGCAAGTGGGTAATTACTCACAGGCTTCTGCATCATAATTTGCAGTACCTAATACCAGATAGCTTGATACTATTAATCTTTGAACATATGAACTTCAGAGACTCAGATAAAGTCTATGCAAATGTTCTAGACTTTCATGTTCCAGTTGTAATAAAGTTAGCCATACCCAAAATGAAACCCAACATACTAATTGTTCTTAGTCAAAACATACTTACAATGAACAAATAAAATACAAATATGTATATTTAAAACTAAATGTATCTAAAACAGATCACTTTTATTTGCATAGCTAAAATAATCCAGTTCTCAAGATAGCATTATAATTATGCTGACAAAAAGGGGCTAAAACAAACTTATCAAACTAATTTAATGTTTTGTATCTGCATCTTTAATTACAGATTAAGGAGGGAAACTATATTTAGTTGCAATTAATAAAACATCAATAAATATACTTTATCATGATGTAAATGTAAATCAATTGATAATAATGAGCACATAGTAATCAGTGATTATCTGACATAATAGGATTTTAAAACAGCACTATCATAGACCAAATAGCATTACTAAAATATTAAAATGGAAATATTAATAATTCCACCTCTGTCAAGACATTATTAAGATTTGTGCTTGCTGTTTTGAAACTCTAGGTATATTATTAATTTTTTTAGAAAATAAAATAGAATGAATAACCATAGTAAAACAGGAATTTAGATAAACAACTTATTACAGTTATCATGTTAAACATACTAAAATAAAAGTTAACAGATTTAAATTTTGATAGATGGATATGGACTTTAGATTTTACTTTAGGTAGCTTTACAAGGTTAGATTTCAAAATTCAATTAACATTTAGCTATCTTTAAATATTAAGGTTTTAATAGTCAGAAATTGATTAAGAGCTCTGCAGTGTTTTATAAGAATGTTATCAATCATCTTTATTGTCACTGGCATTTCAAGCACATCAGGCAGCAAGCATAGTGGCACTCTCAATCTCCTGATAAGCTATAAGGTTTGAAGTATGATCTTCTTGTGGCAGACTGTTAGCTGGAAGGTTTCCCGCCCTGCAATGATAATTATGGGCCATTCAGCAGGTAGAATGGGACCAGAGATTCACATCTTTCCTCTGGAAAATTCAAATTTAATCCCCTTCTACCCCATGTTATTAAAATGTCAAACTGGCCTGGGGTATATATATATATATATATATATATATATATATATATATATATATATATATATATATATATATATATTGTACCTATATTGATATAGGCACATATAATTTTTATCTAAAATTATTATTAAAGTAATCTTTCGTAAAAGAAAAACATAAAATTAAATGTTGAAGAGTTTATTCAGTTTGTTTTAGAAAAAGATAGGAATTAAATAGTTTTTATTAGTATTCGTAAAAATATAAATATACAAATCTCTTTTCATTCAATTTTAATTAAAGAAAAAATAATGTTAAAACTAAATAGTAAATTGTATTAAAATATATGTGTGTATATATTTGAGATTTGTAAATAAATAAAATGTATGCGAAATAAAAGAAGATTATCATTAAAAACAAGGCAATGGCTATTTATAAAATAAAACAACATCTCTGCATGGCTATTACTAATTAAGCAATCTTCCAAAACACGTTTATCAAAGGATTAATTGATAAGGAATTCGACAACAGATCTTTGCCGGAGATATGAGAAAGACAACAAGGTGCAGGTATAAATAGACCTTTTTTATCAGACAGTAATCAGTTCCACAAATTAATTGAGTTGAGACAATCAGCACAAAGTTATTGAGAGAGTGCAGTTCGGAAATTAATTGAGTCAGTTAAGAAACAAAATGCAATGCTAAGAATATTTTGGAACGCATGTTTATCTCCAGCCCAGATGTCCGAGAAAACAGCAGATCTGCCCGTGAAATAATGTCAGCTTAACATCTTAGAAAATCTCCGTCAGTATCTATTTGTCTCCGATAGCAATAATCGTGAAAATCAGGAAACTCAGCAAGGAAACGTCCCAGCCGGCTGGTAAGCATTTATAATGGAAATATCCTCACCGAAAGCAGCCTCCAAAGAACAAAATTCTACGTCAACATTCAAAATCCTAGGTAAAACATTTGCTTATTTTCGTTTATACTGTAATAGCCATTGCATTTCATTAATTCGTGCAAATCCTCCAAGAGTCTAATTATATGAACTCGATATCATACATAAATGAACTATTGATATGTGTGTGATTAAATTTCAAATGCTATGTAGTCCTTTATTATCATTATTATGGGTGTGCATGAGATAATATGTGCGTGGTCATTATATCAATATTTATTAGTTAAATTAGAATGTTTTGTTATTAAATCTATAGGAATGTTTAAACTATTTAGAAATGCTAATTTAAAATATGCGTGTGTTTTATTAGAATTATAAAACGTTTAAATTTAGTAAATAAATGTTAGTTAATAAATTATCTTTAAAATTAAACTATATTTGTCGGTCAATTCTTTTTATCAATTCTTTTTAACAAATTCTTTTATTAATTCTTTTAATCACTAATAAATTATAATCTATTAGTGATTACAAACAGCTGAGCTAGTCGCGGATTTAGGCATTGGGTTAGTTGCCACTATTCAAAGTGTGTTGTCTATTCTTTTAGAATAAGCAGCTGGCGCCCGTGTTTATACACAAACAAAAAAGTGCTTTGAACTTGGTGTTGAACTCAACAGTCGAGAAGAAGTTATGTCCTGGAAATGTAATGTTAGTTATATACTTTATAGCTATCGTTTGGGCATACATACTCTCCGAGTATGTTCTTCTCTGCCTAAGAGACCGGTGTTTCGAATACACATATTCGAATACAGTTCAATGGCTAGACCCAACTTGGGGCTGAACCTAAGAAACAATAGTAAAGAAATACTTTGTTTATTGTTTGAAAATTTTGTTTTATACAAAAGTTAAATTACGTATGTAAAAGTGTTTTAATTTTAAAAAAAGAATTGACCAAAAAATTTTTTTTTTCGAAATGAAAAGAGATTTTGACATTTATGCTATCAAATCAGAGTCAATTGGGTGTTATGGGCGGAGTTAAAGCATTAAGAGCGGGTAGTGAAAAGGACAAAAGGTTGGAGTTAATATGAGTTTCCGTATTAGTAAGAAAAATAAATAAATAAGTCGTATATTAAATTCAGTTTAACATAAGCGCTAGTACTTTGAAATTGAAATTTTCGAAAATGGATCTGAAAAAAAGCCCAATATATTATAAAATCCCCAGTTAGTAGAAAAGGAGAAAGAAGAAGTATCTGATACGCAAATGATGATGAAAATGATGATGAATATGATGCAAGAGTTCAAATCAGAATTGATAAAAGAAATGTGTCAGAAATTTGAGCAAAGTCAGTTAGAACTCAAAGCAGAATTGAAGGAAGAATTTAGTCAGGTTAAAACAGAAATTAAAAAACTCAGAGCAGAAGTAAGAGAAATAAGATGTGAGATAATGGTAAAGGTAGAGAAGAACCAAGAAGTTATAGAGTTAGATTTAATTAAAGAAAGTCAGGGAGTTGAGGTCACGAAAGAGGTAGAAATTGAATTACAATCAGATAGCGTTGTGACAGATAAAATAGAAAGTTATGTAGATCAAAAGGTGGAAAATCGCATAAAAGAGTTTTTACAAAAATTTAAAAAGGTTAAAGTAAACGTTTGCATTTGCTGTAGACGTAGATTTAAAACAAAGAGAAAGCGTAGAAAAAAATATTCCCAGATTGAAGTAATTCAGAGTTTGTCTAGGTATAAAGGTTTTCTGAGCTATGAAGTCGAAAACAGAACAGAGAGAAAGAGATAAAGCAATAAAATATATAAGTGGAACCGATAAGAGAGGAAAGTTAGTTTATATTATAGAATTTGTAGAAAGAAAGAAGGAACCAACTGACATAGTTTAAAAGTTACTAAACAGGCGGAATAGTAAAGGAAATAAACAAAAAGGACTGGAAATGGACTATGAGTCTAATATAATTATTTTGACGTAGGTGAAAAGCCTGAATTAGAATTTCGCTATTTAAAATGATGGATTGTTTTATCAAATAATAATAACGGAGGCTTCGCAAAATAAAAGATTTTTTTTTTCTCCACGCACATATTAATTAAGGAAATGTTCGTAAATAAACAGTTCAAATAAATAAAAATCAATAAAATCAAGTTAAATAAATGGGTCAAATTAAGGATTTAGAAATAATATTTGTAGAATTAAATAAATGAATAAAATAACGGAAATACATAAAGTAAAAACAAGTTAAATAAATAAATATAATATATCTGTAGAAAATAAATAAAATATTCATAATAAAGCAAAATAGTTTTTTCTGAGTACACGCACGTTAATATATAAGTTAAAGTAATGGGTTAAAAGTAATATGGTAATATAAATAATATTCGTAAGAGTTTAGAATAGTATTGTAAGATTAAATAAATAATATTTAAATCATGTCCGTAATGAATTTAAAATTAATATAAATGAAAGTCAATCTAAGTTGTATTAGGAGTGTATAAGGGTTCGAATCTAAAAAGATGAGGGTAGTATGGAAATAAGTTAGATAAGGATTAAGTTTAAAGCTGTCGACTGGATAAATTCTAGTACCCATAATGGATTGGCCAGGATCATTCCTCTTTTAAAAAGCGCACTGGCAACAACCAGAGTAAGTCGTACCTCGTTTTCCAAAGCGTAAGTCGGAAATGGACAGTTGAAAATTCCTGCCATTGCAGCTGCTTAGTCAAAGTCCGATCAAGAGAATTGGCAATCGTTTTCCAGGGCATAAGTCGAAAATGGACAGTTGAAATTCCTGCCATTTGCAGCCACATTTTCTTAGTCAAAGTCCGATCAAGAGAATCGGCAGCCGAAGCTTCATTTACAAAAGATCCCTGTGCCACAAATTTAGTTTGTCCTCATGGTCATTATCCAGGACGAACATTGTAAGCAAAGTTACCAGCATAGAAAGAAGAAAAGCATAATTGGAGATTTCCCTTAGCATAGAAAAGATAAGATACCAAAAAGCAAACTTAGAAAGAATAATAAATTAAGATTTAATGTTGTCAGAGATAAAATGGTCAAAAATGACGCATTTTACTCTCAAAAGGAAGGGCGGTGTAATGTACCTATATTGATATAGGCACATATAATTTTTATCTAAAATTATTATTAAAGTAATCTTTCGTAAAAGAAAAACATAAAATTAAATGTTGAAGAGTTTATTCAGTTTGTTTTAGAAAAAGATAGGAATTAAATAGTTTTTATTAGTATTCGTAAAAATATAAATATACAAATCTCTTTTCATTCAATTTTAATTAAAGAAAAAATAATGTTAAAACTAAATAGTAAATTGTATTAAAATATATGTGCGTATATATTTGAGATTTGTAAATAAATAAAATGTATGCGAAATAAAAGAAGATTATCATTAAAAACACGGCAATGGCTATTTATAAAATAAAACAACATCTCTGCATGGCTATTACTAATTAAGCAATCTTCCAAAACACGTTTATCAAAGGATTAATTGATAAGGAATTCGACAACAGATCTTTGCCGGAGATATGAGAAAGACAACAAGGCGCAGGTATAAATAGACCTTTTTTATCAGACAGTAATCAGTTCCACAAATTAATTGAGTTGAGACAATCAGCACAAAGTTATTGAGAGAGTGCAGTTCGGAAATTAATTGAGTCAGTTAAGAAACAAAATGCAATGCTGAGAATATTTTGGAACGCACGTTTATCTCCAGCCCAGATGTCCGAGAAAACAGCAGATCTGCCCGTGAAATAATGTCAGCTTAACATCTTAGAAAATCTCCGTCAGTATCTATTTGTCTCCGATAGCAATAATCGTGAAAATCAGGAAACTCAGCAAGGAAATGTCCCAGCCGGCTGGTAAGCATTTATAATGGAAATATCCTCACCGAAAGCAGCCTCCAAAGAACAAAATTCTACGTCAACATTCAAAATCCTAGGTAAAACATTTGCTTATTTTCGTTTATACTGTAATAGCCATTGCATTTCATTAATTCATGCGAATCCTCCAAGAGTCTAATTATATGAACTCGATATCATACATAAATGAACTATTGATATGTGTGTGATTAAATTTCAAATGCTATGTAGTCCTTTATTATCATTATTATGGGTGTGCATGAGATAATATGTGCGTGGTCATTATATCAATATTTATTAGTTAAATTAGAATGTTTTGTTATTAAATCTATAGGAATGTTTAAACTATTTAGAAATGCTAATTTAAAATATGCGTGTGTTTTATTAGAATTATAAAACGTTTAAATTTAGTAAATAAATTAAATTAATAAATTATCTTTAAAATTAAACTATATTTGTCGGTCAATTCTTTTTATCAATTCTTTTTAACAAATTCTTTTATTAATTCTTTTAATCACTAATAAAGTATAATCTATTAGTGATTACAAACAGCTGAGCTAGTCGCAGATTTAGGCGTTGGGTTAGTTGCCACTATTCAAAGTGCGTTGTCTATTCTTTTAGAATAAGCAGCTGGCGCCCGTGTTTATACACAAACAAAAAAGTGCTTTGAACTTGGTGTTGAACTCAACAGTCGAGAAGAAGTTATGTCCTGGAAATGTAACGTTAGTTATATACTTTATAGCTATTGTTTGGGCATACATACTCTCCGAGTATGTTCTTCTCTGCCTAAGAGGCCGGTGTTTCGAATCCACATATTCGAATACGGTTCAATATATATATATAAACACACTGGTCTTAACAAGTTTACAGTTTGGAAATCCATTAGCACCTATCTGATATTTTGTAATTTAATTTACAAATTGATTTAATTTTTTGTTTGAATTTTAAGCAGGATATTTTAAACTTGACTGGCCGTTCTTTATTGCTTAAAGACTGGGTGTGCCATTTTAATGAATTTTGTTTACATCAAATACAATTTTGAAAAATATTATTGTCAAAAATAAGATTTTAAACTTTGGTCAAATGCTATATTGGCACAGGTGTACAATGATGTGATTTTGTTTACAACTATTTAAATTTATAAAACATTAAAAACTTCCAAATAATATTTATGTCATATTGTGTTAGTGCATGAATTACACATATATACCTGTGATTTTACATACAAAACTAACAAATTGACTTTTAAATGAGAACAAAAGATAATTAAAAAGGATTTGATTTTAAAATAAAATATATCTGCTGTAATATGTTGTTTATTCACACACATGCACACACCCACCCACCCACACACACACACATATAAATATATATATAAAGAGCGTGCTATTAGCTCTAAACAAGCTTATTTATTTTATTTTTTATGATAAATGCTAAAAGAGAAAATACCTAAAGCCTTTATCTATGATGGTCCCCATATCCAGACGGGTTTTGAGCTATGGCTCTCATCAATGAGGAGCTAGGACATTAGATTCAAAACATTAATGCAAGCCAAGCATTTATCTAATTCTTAAATATTAAGAAAGAGATCCAAATCTTCAGACACCTACATGTCTTCAAACTCAGCTCTTTAACCAAAGAAACTATATGAGCCTGAACTAAATTCTGTGATCATATATTAGTTGGCTTAGCAATTTAATATAGCCAAAGCCCTAATAGGAAAATTATAATATTAGTAAAAATCAGTCATATGTCACATGACTTATATAGCTTGTATTACCAATATATAATATATAAAGAGCATGCTAATAGCTCTAAACAAGCTAATTTATTTTATTTTTATGGTAAAATCTACAAGAGAAAATACCTGAAGCTTTATCTATGATGGTCCCCATCACCAGACTGGTTTTGAGCTATGGCTGTCATCAGTGAGGAGCTAGGACATTAGATTCAAAATATTAATTAAAGCCAAGCATTTATCTAATTCTTAAATATTAAGAAAAAGATCCAAATTTTCAGACACCTAGATATCTTCAAACTGAGCTCTTTAACCAAAAAAAACTATATGAGTCTGAACTAAAGTCAGTGATCACATGTATTAGTTGGCTTAGCAATTTAATATAGCCAAAACCCTAATATAGTTTCATTGGGTAAAGAGCAGAGTTTGAAGACATGTAGGTGTCTGAAGATTTGGATCTTTTTCTTAATATATAAGAATTACATAAATGCTTGGCCTGAGTTAATATTTTGAATCTAATGTTCTAGCTCCTAACTGTTGGCAGCCATAGCTCGAAACCAGTCTGGGGATGGGGACTATCATAGATAAAGGCTTCATGTATTTTCTCTTGTAGCATTTATCATAAAAATAAATTAAATAAGCTTGTTTAGAGCTATTAGCACACTCTTTATATATTACATATTGGTAATACAAGCTATATAAGTCATGTGACATATGTCTGATTTATATATATATATATATATATTGTACCAGTCGAAAAATCACCACCACCTGAACGCAAGTTGGATCCAAACTCAGGCGGTTCAAACTGAATTCAAACCCAACTCTCCAGCTCAGTTTAGTAGAAATCTAAATTGATGTCACAGTGCTATGCACCAAGAAACTAGCTCAATGGTTGGTGAGAATTAGAGACCCCTGAACTGACACTAATATCGGATAATAAATTCTAAAGATAATTTTAAATCGAATCATATGTATATATTCGGATTGCCATCACAGACAGTGAGCCTTAACATTAAATAATTATTGAATAAGAGAATTAAAAACTAAGAAACCAAGTGTGTTTAGAAAATATTAATAATAATAGTTTGTTTTGTTTGAATTTTAAATAATGATTATATTAATTAATTCTGGTCCTTAAACAAAGTTTATAATTATAATAAGAGTGGTGGTCCTTATTATATGCCAATGAGTATTAAGCAATATTATGGAATTCTATGTCTATGCCCCCAACAAGAAAATAAAGGCAGATAAAGGTATTCATTTGTAAAGGATATTATTACTCTAATTTTACACGAAAGAATGTGAGATTTATTTTCACATTCGCAAATCCATTCATGAAGAGCAAGATACATATTTAGGGCATAACTTTACCCTTTATTGGAAAACATTTACTTTGAGATAACTGAGAATTTGTTCAACTTTAATTGAAATCATTTCATCATGAATTATGAGTATCAGAACGGGCTTTACCAGAAGAGAGAGGTAACGGTGCTGATGAATTATGAGCTGTAAAATAAACATGAAAGATAATAGCTAGCCAGTGATTTAAAAGTAGTATGGTGGCTTGTATGTGACAAGTCTTATGCCCTTTAAGTAGATGTGAAACACAGGAAAGCCAGGCCGAGTCGTAACTATGAATCTTTGGTGTTCCAAATATAACATGAGTGGGGGAGGAAGTGCTTTCTTCCTCTATAATTAAAATATCAGAAGTATCATCACCAACAAGCCTGCAAAATGAATGATAGCCCTACACCAGCAACATTGAAGATGATGACTTGATAGTCACCGTTTGGAAAATAAAACCCAATTATAGAATGCTCTACATGATGACTTGATCAAATTAATTAAAGTCAAATGAGCTTTTAACTAAAACTTTTTTTAACGCATTATAAAATTATATTAATCATGCCCCAAATATCATGCCCATCTTGAATCTAAATAGCAAGTAACTGAAATTTGAATTAGAATATAGTTGATTCCTTTATCGACTTTTTTGCAAAAATATTTTAACATTATATATGAATAAATAAATATTGGTGAATACAAGAAAAAAAAAAACATTTTAACATTATTTGGATATATAAACATTTGTAAATTAGATAGGAGCTGGGGACATCGGTGATAAACGGAGCTAATAATTTATTATTAGCCAATTATAAAAATCACAAATATTTAATAATTTCTTTCGACTCGATGATTGATAGAACTGTATAAATCTAGTTCTAATGGGCAAGAATTATTATCAGATTTAATATTATATTATTTTCATGAGGCAAATGGAAAAAAAGACCTCATTGAGTCGAAGGATTATTGGCATATAATTAAAAATAAACGACATTAGTAAATCACACACACATATATATATATATATATATTTAATATAACAAATGAACCACCATCGTAAGAAAAGAAAGTTAAAGATGAGAGATTGAGAGAATTTATGTAATTTAAAATAGCATAAATAAAAGGTTTTACACAGAGATTATTACATTAAAGAATGAAAAGACCTCTTAAAGGGAGTGTAAAGTAAAGTTTGGAAACTGGCCAAAAAATTTAAGGTTCATTATGGAATTATATTACCCATTTCTTCTGGGCTGGATCCTTAGTTTACACATCCGGGTGAAGAAAATGTAGGCATGCATTTGGTCGATCACTTGAACATCATTTTATTGATTTTTCATGATTTTGGCAGCATGATTGGACCAGAAAGGATTTAGCAGCTTCATTGAAGATTTTTAGGGGACTTCAGGAACAATAGCCAGATTCCTGACATTTAGCCCCTTACCATGATAGGAAAACTATTTGAATTCATGCTTTAAAATGCATAGAGTTTACTGCACTTTTCTACAACAAAGATGACTTTTTTTCCAAACTTTTCAGAGCTATATATACTGTATTTGATGCCTTCGGGCTAGCGCTTCTTTTTATCAAATGTTACAAAATTTACTGGTTGTTTTTAGATACATTCCTTCGATAAGGCTTTCAAACTCATTAACTTGAATTCATTTTCTAATTAGAAAATGAATTCTTAAAATCAGAAAATGATTTTAATTAGGAAATCCTTACATTTTAAATACTTATTTTTTTTCTAATTAATAAAACTTTATCTATTGTTTTTGGAAAGGGAAAATCTAAAAGCTTATCGAAAGAATGTAGCTTTTAATCAATAAAACTTTAACAAATTATTTAAAAATAAAATCAAACATTCCCAATGCAATGAAACTTTCGAACAATTATACATATTTAAATGTTTACAAATATATACACACAATCCATGCAGGTATAATATATATAAATTCATGAATAATTTTATTATGAATTTATTAATGGAATTGATGAATTTAAACCTGAAACGAATTAAATTTAACAAATAAGTTTTTCTTTATGGAAATCAGTGTGGATTGAACATATAAAGCCCCATTGCATTGGAAATTTAAGGTTAGTACTATGGTTTGAAGTGGGCTTATGGCTAGATGTCATGAAGCTAGGATCGAACTCAGATCCGACTGCTTCAATATATATATATATATATATATATATATAAACATTATGAGCATAAAGCTAAACTAGTCAATATAAAATCAAAACCACCCCAAATTTAAAATTAAACCAGACCAGCATAAAAATAATATTAAAACACAACCTAAGGTTTCACCGCTACAAGCAGACTTCTCAAGTGTAAAGAACTACAAAAAAACCACACATTATATATACTATTAAAAACTACCAACAAATCCATTCACTTCCCATCCACCCTTAATATTAAAAGAACTCTTAAATAAGTTAATTGCTTCAGAATAATAAATTTTCAATAATAAAGACTCTTTAATTCTTCTTTTGATTTCATTTCTCTTAAAGAAGACAACCTTAGCTTCATCAAAATCAATAGTGTGGCCTGTATCTTTTTCATGGACATACAAAGCAGAACTAAGATATCTATTTTTAACTCTACTTTTATGAACCTTAATTCTTTCATTTAAACTCAAACTACTCTGACCTATGTAAACCTTCCTACAAAATAAACAAGGAATAAAATATACCACACCAGGAATAGTCTTTCTATCAAAAACTTCTTTTGTATTATTTAATAAATTATTCAATGTAACACCCCTTTTCCAAGCAATTTTCTTATTTCCAAACAATTTACTATTTCTACACACAATTTTATAAGAAGACAATTTAAATGGCAAAGAAATAAAATCATATTTTTCTTTAACCTTAGTTTGTGTTTTAATATTATTTTTATGCTGGTCTGGTTTAATTTTAGATTTGGGGTAGTTTTGATTATATATATATATATATATATATATATATATATATATATATATATATATATATATATATATATATATATATATATATATATTAATATTTATGTACTCAGGACAAGTTTAGATCTGGCATTGATAGAACTATGGAGAAAATATGTGAAATAGATATGAGAGTAAGGATATACTGTTTCCATATAAATAATACTTAAATATGTAGTAATACATAAATAATACATAAGCATGCATTAGTACCCTCCCTATATTACATATTTGTAAATGCTAGCTTTTTACAAGAAATGTTACATTATATATGACTTTTTTTATTGCTTATTATAAATTTACCTTTATGACTTTGATGATGCTAAGGCTATTAATATATGGTAAATCTGAATTTTGGTCAGTCCCATATATTTATTTGAATTAGATGGCTGGATTTAAAAAAAAAACATTTTTATGTCTGATAATTTCAAAATTTCTTTTCAATAGTTATGTATTACATAGGTGCTGGGTTTTGATTTCATAATTTTAAATCTAGTGTCTGAATATTCTAGCTCCTCACTAAAGTGAGTCATAAGCTCAAAAAGAATTGCTCTGGTGATAGGAATATTCTATATTAGAATTTTAAATATTTTCTCTTACTGCACTTATTAAATAAGAGATTGTTTGAACTATTGGTATGCTCTCTGTATTAAATATTTATTAATGCAAGTGTTTTAAAAGCAATGCCACACTAAATATGAGTTGCTTTAGTGATTATTACGTAAACTTGTAAAGTAAAAAAAAACTTGTTTAATACTTTAAAATTGAAAAAAAAACATACCATACTGAGTATGCTTTCAACAAATTAGTAGTCATAATCATAGCTATTATTATCCAATAAAATTGTGAGGTTTGCAAACAAATTACAAAAGTGGTGATTTGCATAAAATTTGATTATAAGATGTAAATTAATAAATTTATATGAGACTTTTTTGACAAGGGGACACACAAATCTTTTTTGTTGAATGTGTATTTATTATTGACCATGTGCCAGACTTCATTCACTTTGCATTTGGTATCATTTCTCTCAGAGCAGATGATACTGGTAGATATAGGTTCAAGGCTGTGATCATATTTCAACTCATATTTGAGGAAATCTGTATTATTTTGGGTCAATTGTATTGATATTTGTGTTGCACAATTCTTGTAAAAAGATTTTCACAAGATTTTCTAGAGTAAACTGTCTTGTTTGTGTTATTGCATATATTTTATATGCTACCTGGGAAAGCTGCTCTGGGGAAAGCTTATTTTTTGGTTTGTTAATCAGGTGGTTTAGGCTGAGAGGAATATATAGACTAATTTGTGTTTCAGCTCATATTTCATTTTTACTGTGGGTTGACACCAGTATATATGGTAGTGACATCTAGACTTTTTCATCAGCATGAGTAGGTACATTTCTAATTTTAGTGCAGAATGTTTTCATATTGTGAATAAGAGTGGAATCTTTGTATCTGATATTACACAAATCATTAATATTTGTCTAAATTGCATGTTGTTTTTAAATTAGTAATAAATTAAAAGGTTGCTAGTCTTTCACATGCACCTACTGTTGTTTCTCAGACAGCCAAACAGATATTAAACAGCAGTCTGAAGCGTGATCAGGCCAGTATCATTCTTTTTTTTTTTCAAAATTTTTGTCATGTGTCAAGGACTGATCGCTTTTCAGACTGCTGTTTAACATCTGATTGACTATTTGAGAAATAACAGTAGGTGCATGTGAAAGACTAGAAACTTTTCAATTTATTAATAATTTAATAACAATATGCAATTTAAGCAAATATTATTTACATACATTGCTGATAACTTATATTAACATCTAGAAAATAGTGGTGTAGTAAATCTAAGACTTTGCACTGTAATATCATAAATTAAAAACTCAGTGAGTAATAAATAAATATGTTTATATCTTCATGCTTTCAGGCCAAGATGCTTAAGACATAATATATATATATATATATATATATATATATATATATATATATATATATATATATATATATATATATATATATATATATATATATATATATATATATATATATATATATAAAGTTAAGTAAAGAGAAGGTGGTGTCATCATTTTCTTATCAAAATATTTGTCATGTGTCAAGACCTAATCACTCTTCATACCACTGTTTAACATCTGATTGGCTGTCTGAGAAACAACAGTAGGCACATGTGAAAGAATAGCAAACTTTTAATTTATCACTAAATCATTAATGTATGTTTCTATATTGATTTTCCAGGCAAGTTTGGAGGCCTCAAAGCATTTGTATATTGAAACTATAATCTTTGTAAATTTAAATCTGACTTAATAATCAACATTAAAACATATATTAATGATTTGCATAATATTGGATACAAAAATCATTCCTTATTCACATCATCAAAACATGCTGTGCTATAATTAGAAACAGACTTATTCAATCTGATAAAAAACCCTGGGAATTGCTACCTTATATACCAAGGACCAGTCACAGTACATCCAAGTCTTGTTTTATGTAGATTTATTCAATGCTATTTTGAAATTCTGCAAGTCAATGTGCTATTACTTTAAATATTAGAAATTTCATGCAGTCACATGTCATATTTAAAATAATAGCATATTATCGGAGTTTGCCTTCCATCTAATAATTTCAATATTTCCAGCACTTTATAATAGTACTGTAATAGATTTTATGCAATAAACAGTTCATAATTCACTTATAATCAGGATTTTTTCCATTTTATATGCACACATTATATTTTACAAAATTATAATGAAAATCTGTTCAAACGTTATAGATGCCTATATTATGAATTTGTTGTTTTTGCATTTTAAATAACATTTTATTTTTGCTTTTTAAAAAAAAGTATATAATCAATTAATCATTTAGTGTCTGCAAGTTTATTTTTAAAAAGTGAATAACAGTGGTGGGCACAATTAAATTTGACAATTAAAATCTGATTTTTAAATGGAATTAACAATTTTAAAATTATGTAATGTGATCTGAAACAATGAAATTTGATTTTTAAATAGGATTTGAAAATTAAAAAAAATAAAGACAAAAATAAACCTTTAATTTTTAATTGTTAGTTTTTATTAAATTTTGTCCAACAGTGGTGAGTAGGTATCTTTTATTATCATAAGTCTAAGTTCTTATTTTTATTTTAAACTTTTAGTTTACTTTAATGGAGCAGGAAAAAACACCCAAGAAAATGAATTTTTTTGGAAACAAAAATTTCAATTTTAGATTGCTTATCGAAATCGGAAGAATCAACAATGATTGAAAAATATTTAGTTTGGGGGAGTCCATGATAAAAGCAATAAAAAAATGAAGTTGGAGCTAGTTGTATTTCCTCTTGCGATGAATCTGATGTCTTACTAGTTTACAAATGAACTTACATATCATCAAATAGTGATAATGATTAAAATACTGAACATGTATGAAAAAATGAAAAATACTGCAAAGTACACATAAAAATATATTGTTTTGAATAAAATTGAATACTGTAGTTAATAAAAAAAGAAAAAAAAAGTTGTCTTTTATCATTTTTTTTTCAAATTTGAAAATTTTTATTAGTCATATTTTATTTCCTTATTTTTTTATGTGAATTTTAAAGTAGTTTTACATTGTTCTATGCTTTTATGTGATTTTTTAAAATTACAGTACCTATCTCCTATTGCTCAAGGTGAGTTAAGTCTATTATTGTGCAATTTTTTTTTGCACATTTGCTGAGGAACCTATCTACCACATAAAATGAGACCCAGGTGTATAAATAAAACAGGCACCGAAACATCCCTTAGATCATGAATCATCTGATAAATTATATAAATGATAAGCTACCCCCAGTACAGGTCTCCCAGTTAGTGTAAAAATATATGCAATAACACAAATTGCAATGCAATTTACTTTTGAGAATATCATAGAAATTTTTTTATAAAAATCACACTACACAAATATCAATACAATCAAGCTAAAAGTAATGGAGATATTAAATCTATCTTCCTTGAACAAGAGTCCAATGATGATCACAGCTGTAAGCCAACATTTTCCAGTATTGTTTGCTATGAGAGAAATGGTGATAAATGCAAAATTAAAGAAGCCTGGCACATCACCAGTAATATACGTGCATCAATAATAAAGAATCATGTGTTCTCATGTTAAACAATATCTCATGCAAAAAAATAAACTTAATCTTATAATCAAATTTGATGTAAATCATCACTTTTGTATTCCGTAAATCTCACAATCCATGATTATGACTACTAATTAGACAAAAGCTTATTCAAAATACTATTTTGATGTATTAAGTATATTTTTTTTCAAAGTATTGAACAATCTTTACTTAGTATCCATGTTGTATGTATTATTTATATTGAATTACTATTAGTTATGTATTTGCTTCAGATCTACTATTGAATATTTAGGCCCATGCATGCTGTTCTGGTTAAACATTTTTCTGTTTAAAACTTTTACTCAAAACCAACATTGATCTAAAACTACACCATCATTATTAAATGAATTAAAGTATGTGAAGGAAAAGTGGATTCAACTTGCAGCTGCATTAAGATAAAGTCAGAAGGCTAGAAGAAAAACCAAAAGCTGACATTATTTGTATAGACACTCTTTGATCAGAAGTGCTTTTTAATAAAATAGTAGCAATGTAAATGAGGAGTAATGATGGTTTACATGACCTAATCAAATATATAAGATGGCCTGCAAAGTGACTAAAATTTCAAGCACTATCTTTTTGAAAGTCTAGAAACAATTTCACAATATGCAGAGGTAACATATTGAATGATGGCAAATGGTAGTACTTATGGCTGGGAGGGAGAAGACTTTAAAAGTTTTTATTCATTGCCAGCCAGGAATTGTCAAAGCAAAAGTATTAGTGAGAAGTTGTCTGGTCGTTAAACCCTAGCAACCAAATTTTATAAAAAAATGAAAATTGTGCCAATCTACAGTAAAACTACCTGGAAAAAGATATCTAGAGTTGTCTAAGACTGTAAAACAATGACAGTAGAATCACATTGATCATATTAACCATCTAAAACTTATTTTTAGCAGATACCTTTTCCAATGGATAGAAGACGAAATTGTAAAAAGAAAACATTAGCATAAAAAATGATAAAGCAGTTATAAAAAATATTCTCATATCAAGATTTTCTATTATATCTCATATTGGATTTGGTTTTACTTCCAGTAAATTTAATAAAATTTTTGAATAAATGTGTGCCTAATCACATTTTTCTGTTGCCCTACAATCGAAAGTTGAATGATTTAGTTCAGAAGACAGTTGCAATCTTAAAAAAAGTGTAGCACTGTCATTCAAAAAACTGTACTTACGACCTTGATATAGAAACATTTGTATTCAATAGCAATAATTGGTAAATCCCCTGATTAATTATTACTTGAAAGAAAAAAATAACTATGTTTATTCTAAGTAAACAAAACTTTGAAAGATCTGTTGTAGAACAATAGAAATTCGAAGTTAGCAGTAAACTCCTATTTAGATTCATTTTGAGAAAAGACAAATTGAAGTGATCATATATATATATATATATATATATATATATCTATATATATATATATATATCTATATATATCTACATTATATATATATATATATATATGTAATTGCAGAAATTATTGAGGTATTAATCTCTAACCGAACAAAATTGAAAACTCAAATTTTTTTTACTCAATACCAGATGAAGACTTAGGGATACTTAAGACAATCCCAAAGAACAGAACTAAGCAGAAGAAAAAGGACTTACCAAAATTTTTAATACCCAATAATACTCCAAGACGATCAAGTGAAATAGCATAAATGAAATCACCAGATTAATGGATAATGTTTTCAATAAACATATTCTAGAAGAAAAAGAAAATGCAAAATTCCAGTGTATTTGAAAGGCTCTGCAAAATAAATTCTTCTGTAGTGAAGGAGTGAGATTGCCATGTATATTTCTAAAAAAAATAAATATATATGAGTATGGTGTTTATTTTGATATATATATATATATATATATATATATATTGAGTGTAGACTTTAATGTAAAATATATATATTGACTGTGTATTATTATTGCTATATATACATATGAAGTATGCATGAAAATTAAAATAACATTTGTAAAATTGCAGATATATAATTTAATTTTCTAACTAAATAATATACATTTAAAACCGTCAGAAATTACTGTCTGGAAAATTGGTCTGAAACAGTAATTGTTTTTAAAGCAACAATAATATTTCTCATGGGTTATTTAAGATAGATATTGCATAAATATTTTAATTACCGATTCTAGTATAAATAGAAAGATGAATATATCTTTTTTATTCTGAATTCAGAGTAAAGTAATTGTCTGATAGCATTAAGAAATATTTTTTCTTTGGTGAGCAGTCTGTTTTCTTATATGGCAAAGCATACTTAGAGAAACTCAATAAAGACCACCCCAAAGTAAACTATTATTTTAAATGTTTTCAGACATAGACAAAAGGTTTTTTTTTTTTTTGGTATCGTTTAGTTTAAGGTCATGGAGTTTTGATTTCTAAAACTAGGAATTAGTATATCTATTTTAACTGAAACACACAGGCTTATTATATACCTGTGTCTATATATATATATATATATATATACATGCATATATACCTGTGTCTATATATATATATATATATATACATGCATGAACTCCGTATATTGGTGATTATTTATCTTTTCAACATATATGTGTTCAAGTGTATCAGTGTTATGAGATAGTGTGGAGAGTGGTGGGTCGTGTGAAAGTCTGTGCTCATATACCCTATATATTATATCTATTTTAATGTATTTTTTTTCAACTAGATATTGTAAATGTTTGCTAGACAATTAACAATAGCATGTAGTACAACTATATTTTCATAAAATAAAAGCAGTGTGTATTATTGTAAATGACATGCAAATATTAAAGTTTATAGTTTGTCTAAAAAAATGAGAATTATACATATTATTGTATGGATATTATATGTCAATAAAATAATAACTCAATTTATAACAAAAAAGCAAGACAAAGTCAGTGTTTTTTTAATACTTAAAAAAATATTTGTCTTTTTCTGGATCACAAATTCATAATTTTGGTATTTATATTGCCACTGGAAGAATTGTAAACAATGTTATCAAAATTTTTATTTTTCTAATTATATTATGAATAAATTGATTATTTTTTTCCAATACAGGTTAAGTCTACCAATTGTTTTTTTTTTTTAAAAAAAAAATACTATCTAATACCTTTGATTAATGTAGTTTTAATAGTGTAAGTGATTAAATGTTTTGTTTGCCAACATTTGGGAAAAAATAAAGAGAATATATTACAATAAGAATAATAAATTAAAATTAGTTAAATAAAAATTGCATTTCACATGATATTTTGTCAATTGTAATATGCTGAATATATATATATATATATATATATATATATATATATATATATATATATATATATATATATATATATATATATATATGTAAAATCAAATAATATAAGTATAATAACAATATTCACTAGAATAAAAACTACAAAATTTTAAAAAATGCCTGTATAAAATTAAAGATTAAAATTCTTTGCTATAGCTAGCTTCGGTATATTCCACCATCTTAAGTAGCAATCCGTTAATATCCGTTATTAACGGATTGCTACTTAAGATGGTGGAATATACCGAAGCTAGCTATAGCAAAGAATTTTAATCTTTAATTTTATACAGGCATTTTTTAAAATTTTGTAGTTTTTATTCTAGTGAATATTGATATATATATATATATATATAGATTATATATATATATGATATATACATATCTATATATATATATATATATATATATATATATATATATATATATATATTATGCCAAGATTGTATACATTTATGATGAAAATCTCTTTATTTTCACTGTGGCAGAAATTGTACTACAAACAGCAATATGAGGTTAGTGAATAAAAGTTTATGAAAATGACATGGTTTCATAACATCAATATCTTCTCATCTGGATAGTCTTAAACACAATGGATATTTTCAATACAAAGATGTTGAAAATGTTTTTAAAGGTGATTATAGTAAATATTTGATTGTTAAGAAAAATTAGTTATTATAAACTGACTATGTTTATTATGATGAAGTATTATATAATGGTTTTTGCATGTGATAGATAGAGTGTTTTTTGGTGTTTTATGGATGGGTTATAGGCTGGTGTTCATTTTATGATTTCAAAATAGAAACTTGCTAGTGAAATTGTATTTTGAAATAAGGTGCTGATATTCCAATGGAGTAATTATTCTGTAAAGTAACCATTTTTTTAATTATTACAAACTGATTAACAAATGATTTTGTTGCAATTCATAGTGTAATCCATTTGTCTTTTTCCTCCAAGTATTAATTTTATCTGTCAGTTGTTTATCAGTGCTTTTAAATAACGTAACACTAACAACTGACATTAATTTTTTTATGCATGCATCCTTAATTTATCTCTGCATTATATGAACTTCAATTTCATTACAATATTTTAGAATATAATTCAAAAGCAAATAACCATATTTAACTACATTAGGTTGCATGACAATCAAGATAATCTCTCATTTATTATGCGTTTTTATTTTTTCCAATGTACAGAAAATTATATATTTATATTATGATTAAAAAGTATGAGATACATAGTAATAATAAAATAATAGATGCATGGATTTTTGATTCTTGGTTACTTTGGTTAACTGAAAATATCTGTTTTGATCGAAATATATATTCACTCTATCTCATAATTTATTCAATATTTGTATAAAAATGATATTCAAATATTGATCAATAATTATAGTTTTTAGGTAAAATGAAATGGACTTTTTAATAAATAGTCTTATGCTAAGTAAAAACCTCATCAATAGTTCAAAATAGATGAAACACTATTAATAATGATATAATTTACCATGAATAGCAATTGGGGTAAATGAGGTTTCAGAAATTATCAAATTTTTTGTTTTTGCTTATTAAATATGGATAGAAAGATTCTGATCCACATGACAAAAATAAATGTATATCTGTTGAAAAAAATCATGTAGATTAGATTCAAATTCAGATCCTAGGCATGTCACAAAGTTATGCTACTTCTACATAAATATTTTTTAAATCATTTTAAATTTAAATAAGCTATAAATAATTTGAAGGACCAAAACACCAATTTAGAACATACATAGACAGATGATTTTTGAATTTGACTGCAGCACTATTTCTTTTTTATTCGTCAATGATAAAATAGATAATAAACAGGCAAGTGTCAGTGAATGTGTATAACTCTGCAACACAGAACACTCAATGTTAACGTTATTTGTAAAATGCAGGATAATGAAATAAATAAAAATGTTTAGTAATCAATATACACTTTATAATTAAGCACAAAGACAATATAATATCAACAATATACATGCTGAAATTTTTATTTATAGTGATAATATTTAATAATATTTCAGTTTGGTCATTGCAATCATGCCATTAGAAGATAGTTAGTCTAAATTATAAATAAATCACCTAACCAGCAAAACCTTTATTTAATTTTCTTTTCATAATTTAGGTTATTTATTTACTGTAAAAAAAAAAAAAACAAGTGAGGTTGTTAACAAATGTTTTTATAAAAATAATATTTTTACTTTTCATTGTTTAATTTTTTATTTTATACATTGATTTAAGCAGACATTAAAATGTTAAATTGAATTCGTAACGGAAAGAAACAATCAAAATTCTAAAAGTAAATTGAACTAAGTTCATTATATGTGGAATGTGTAGAGATATATAGACACAAACACACACACATATGGCAAAACATAAATATGATAAATTCATGCACACATACTTTTTTATATGCACGCACATTTATAAATAATAAATCGCAATTACGTAGATTTAATTACTAGTGACTTTAAAAATAAAAGTTTAAAAAGGATTTGTGGAAACATGCATAGCTTTTAATTAAACATTTGCTTTTAGTTTGAATAAATAACCTTATTTTAAAAAAAGGTCAAATTTAAAATTCATAGGTACAAATAATTGTAAAATTATTAATGGAAAAACGAATATCATTTTATTCATCTTTAAAAATCCATTATTTTCATTCTTAGGTTTATAATTTTATTATTGAAGACAAAGTTGCTAAATATTATTTAATACGCTTAATGTACATTTTTAATTAGAATTTAAATAATTTCGAATAAAATAAAGTTTTCTGATTACATCACACCATATTTCAATTTATGTGATCTTAAACAAGAGTTGTAAATGAAGTGACTTCTTTAAATAGTTAGATAATATATATATTAAAATTCAATTAGTTAATATACTATGTAAAATGTATATCATGCAGCAGTAGAATATTATCCCACTATGTTTTCTCTTATTATGTCTATCAGTCCTGTTCAAACATCATACAACTAAAAACCAATATATATATATATATATATATATATATATATGAACTACAAATGAAATAAAATAAACTATATTAGAACTTTTTTAAATACTTGCTGTATTTAAAATCCTTCCTATTTATTTGCAAGTTTTTGTTCTTTTAATAATATCAAGAAAGTTTTTTGTTCTTTTATCAGTGCATTATTCACCTTAGCTCATTCCTATCACAGCCATTCATCAACCCAAAATTCAGACTAATTTCTCATATTAAGGATGCATTAAAGCATTCCCTGTAACTTATTAACAATTTTTTAAAGAGATTTAAACTAACTTCATATGTATATTTATATATACATATTTCAAACACCTACTCTATCAAACATTACTATATGATCCATATAAAAAGATAAATGATTCCCAAGATATGATTTCATGCTGAATTAGCTCTCATTAGTTGTCTCACTTCACAATCTCTTCTGCACCTCTTTATTATTTGTTTGTATATATTCTAACCTTTAAAATGAAGAATGAATGAAAGTACAAAAAGGCAAGACATGACTAAATATGACTCTTGACAACCATCATAATAATTATGATGATGATACCACTAAACTCAGGGGTTTATAAGTTACAACAAACTTTACTACCGAGATATGCATTAAAATAAAAGGGAATTTTAAAACAATGACAAATGCATTCTATTATAAAGTATAAATAAATAAATTAAGAAGAGGGAAAAAAAACACTTCACTTGTTTGTATACAATACTTTTCAAAACAAGAAATTTTCCTCTATCAAAATGCATTCTTTAAGTAGAATAGGTATTTTGCATTTAATATAAAATCTTATAGTGAAATTCTTTTCTGTATTTTATTCAAATATCTTAATAAAAAGTATTATCACCAATCAATTTTATTGTCATGATCTGATCTAATCTACTCTTACAGAGTGAAAGATCGTGTACTTTTTAAATTGGACATTAAACCATTATTGTAAGATTATTATGCCACACTATTGACTTTTGCACTAATAAAATGAATTAACAATAATCCATGAAATAATAAGTAATGATCTCAGGTTCTTTATTTATTAATTCTGAATATTAATTAGCATATTATGTTGTTGAAAAAATGAACAAAATGCTAGTAGACTAAAGGAGATATACACTTCTCTTATAATCAAATTCTAAATAATGCACTCTTTGCTTGTAAACTAAATAAATAATATGTAATCTGAAATGGATTAATGAATTGAAAATAAAATAAAATAAATATTCAATTCTTTTAACTGTGATTTTAAAATTGGGATTTTGGATCTGCATAAAAATTGATTATCTAACTTACCAAGATATCTATAATATAATTAAGAATTTGGGATACAATAAATAATATATAAAAAACAAAGACTAAATTTTAATAATGATAAACATATTTATTAACATTAAGATCAACTTAACAAGTTACTATATTTTATTTACAATTTCCTTTAAAAGGTCATATGTTAAACATAGGTGCTGTTTCTTTTGACAGGATGCCATAAAATAAAAAATAAAATGATTTTCCACACACCAGTAAAATTATCAATTACTGATACAAGCATTTGGATGACCTATTTATTAATGATACACTCATGTAAAATTAGATTTATTTCCATTTTTGACTAGTTTGTTTTTAACATATTTTTAAGCTAAGCTACTTTATTAAATAATAATTTAATAAAACTTTCAAACTATAGTAAAGCAAAACTATCATTAAGATACACTTAATATTTTATTGACAGCATTTAAGACACACTAAAAATTAAAAACTTTAATCTGAACTGGCAGATGGTTGAATTTTTACCAGAAAAGTATCAAGATAATGATAATTATCTTAAAAACATAAATAAGGTAATTATTGTAATTATGGCATTATCTGTTTAATAATAAAAATATGAGAATAATCTTCAGAAGACATGTACACAACATATTATCTTTTGCCTTGTCCACATAATAAAATATTTATTTTTAAAATATCTTACCAATTTATCAGTGAATTACTTCTGAATGGTGATAAAGATAATATTGCATAGAGCGTATCTCTTATTATGCTATGCACAAAATAAGCATTAAAATTATTAATATATTTGTTGGTTTACTTGTGAACGGCTGAAAAGAGACAAAAGCACAATACATACATAAGTTCCCTTAACAAAACACTACAGATAGAAATGTATCTCTGAACCATCTAGATACTTCAAAAATTTACTTTATCATTGCCATACCAATATAAAAACCCTAATAACTTTACTTTACATGGAGTAAAATAATTAATGACATCATGAGGGATAACACAAAAAAGAAAGGTTCCTCAGTTCTAACTACATAACTGAAAAGATACAATATTAGATTCCAATAGCTTTATCTTAGGTAAGTATATGTGTCGACAAGATCTCAACCTATGGAAATGAAATACATACTACTAAAACAATAATCTCTAGAGACCAAGCTACACTAGCTAAACATGAAAAGAATCATAAAGTATTGCAATACAATACCATCATGAGAAATAATTAAGTAATGGGAAGAGAAAACCCAAATTCTCCAATGTACAACATAGATAAAACACAACTTATAATAAAACCACATATTCCACATGTTTACAATGGGATTAAGCATATATCCTAGGCAAAAACAATGGTAAGACAAAACAGTTATCAATTAAAAGCTAGACAAATCAATCTTCATTCTCTAAAAATATTTACATTAATCAATAAATGAAACCAACAAATTACTATAAGTCAAATGACTGTAAAATATTTTAAATTGCATAATAAAAAATTTGCAATTAATAAGAGATACATACATTCAATAAAACAGCATAAAATTTTATAAACTAAAGTGGTCATAATTAACATAGGCAAATATTGAAAAATATAAAAGTAATAGATACCTTGCTATATAAAAAACTTCATAATGAAAGTATTATATCATCATAATTTAAAGAAAACTATTACAACCTTTAATAAACACTATTCATAAATGTAAAAAAAATGTAAATTTACCTGGACATCTAATACCTTATAATTGACTTTAAGCCAACAATAAAATCATATATAAAAATTTTACCTTCTCTATTATAACAGAAATTTCATAATTTTGTTATAAATAATAGAAAAATACCTTGGCATAATATTAAAAAAATAATGTAAGATAATAATAACAAGAAATAATAAAGTTACATTATATATTTATTAAAATACACCTAGTTCTTCATTTAAATCCTCTCTGCAGTGAGTAATCTATTGCAGATGAACAATGTCCTTTTCCAATAAATTATTTTAAAGAGGGACACATCTAGAAATTGTCATATTTTTATGACAAAATAAAAACAATTATGACCTTCTGAAACAAACAATACATAGTAGAAACCCTTACCAAGTAGTTACAGCAAAGATTTGAATCCATTTTTCATAGGTTTATGTAAAAAAATACATTAGGTGACTTGTTTACAATATTTCAATTTTAACAGCAATATTATTAGAAGAAATTTCATTTAATTTTATCCATGGTTATATACTCCAAAAATCAACAGCTTCTTCATTTATTAAAGAATTTTAGCAATTCTTTTTAAAAGTATATTTTGTTCACTCAAGCACTTAATTATAGTAATTAATAAATTACTATCTATTTCAAAAGTCTGCAATTTAATTAGTTTAGTTTCATAATGTATAATATTATACATTAGAGTTATGTTTTTTTTAAATAAAGCTTCACATATTTTTTTATCAATTAGGCAAGTCACAAAGTCTTTATCAAGAAAATACTTTAAAAATAAGTTCAATTAAACAGTCTTGAATTGTGCATTTTAAACTTAGCAAATGTTAATATTCATTGAAGAAAATTTTTTTATCTTTAAATTTTTCCATAGTTAAGTTAAATTTTATTTTACTAAAGATAAAACACAGAAAATAAAAATAATCTAGTAGAATGTCTGATATAGTTTTGAAAAACAATATATGACATATTATCTTTTTTCCCTTTAAATTTCAGTTTAAGTGCAGTTGAATGAACTGAATTAGTAAAAAAAAACATTTTTCCCCAAGCACTTTGTTAATTCTTAAGATGTTCCTGAATTAGGTTAGGTATAAGTAACAAAACCCCTTATCATCTGTCTTCTATCCATACATTATTAGTTTAAAATAATAAATGTTTTGGAAAATGAACACTTTAAATGATAATAAAAATAGTTAAAGTAATAAATACCATTTTCTTGAGGATCAAGCATACCCAAGAGATAAGAGGAAGAAGAGAGAACAGCAGAAAGCACACGTAATGATGATTATCATCTTTTATACTTTCATTTTGACAGACATCTTAATCAGACACACCTATTAAAATTGTGACATCTATCAAAAAATATTCAACGTACTATGTAGAACTATTTAAAAAAATTACATAATTTTGTTCTATTTTTAAATATCATGTGATAATGTAAAACTTCTAGTTGACATTTACTTCTAAAGTAATTATTCAATTAATAAAAAAATATATAAAACAATAGAATAAATAACATTTATTATTTTAAATTATCATGTTTTAATTTATCAGAAACTCCTAAACTTATTTATTTCAAATGCTTTTAATGCTAAACTAATTATTCATTTATTTTTTTAGATAAATTTTCAAACTAAAATTAACTTTACTTATTACAAATACCATTCTTAATAAACCACCACACATGCATATACATTATACACACAGACAGGAAATTACTTCACACTCTTTCAAAATTTACTCACTTTTTAATAATTAACAACTTTTTTTAAAAAAAAAGTAACTTGATGTTTATTTAAAATAAACTAATTAGCTTTATTAATATATTTAAAACTCTATTAAATAAAAATAACTCAACTAAATTATTAATCACATTGAAAGGAATTTAATAATTATATTATAACAAATCAACTCACAAAACTATCTTACACATTTTAAGCATAAAAATTAACTTTATTCAGTCCTATATTATCTCTAATTCAGATTACTTTTCACTCTCTACAAAATTATACATAAACTAAATATTAACTTTTAACTTGAAAGCACACTTATATTAAATATTAGAGCTATATTTTGATAATAACCTTTAAGCCATTATACTTCTCTGAATATATAATTATTTATATATTAAAAATCAAGTAGTTAATTGTAAGTAAAATATATAACATACACAAGTAGAGGATTACCATGTAAGTTTTTTCTTATATGGCCAACATTTCTGTATTTGAATTCCATAATTGAAATACAACATTATTAAATTCATAGATAAAATTGCACATAAAATGAAGAAAGCAAACTAAATTAACACTTCTTAGAATACCTTCATATATTCAAAATCTTTCTTATTTATTTATTTATTTTACTTTTTAAGTTTTACTGCTATCTCATTTTAGAATTCAATCTAAATTTATTATCCTGGTTCTGAGCTATATAATATTTATTAAACAAAATTAAATCACTCCTTTTTATCAATTCTAACAAATCTTCAATAAAATAATTGAGAATAAGATCAGTGTAAATGAAAAGACCAATGAATTAAGAAGAAAAAAATTTAAACTCTGAAAGTTGGTAATTTCTTTTAGAAACATGAATAATATTATAAATAATTATTACAATGAACTTTTGCCTAAACTTTAAAACTATCTTAAATTAAATTATTTTAAGATAGTTTGTTTTAATATTAAAAAACAGAGAAAGACAAAACTAAATAAAATATAGACTTCTCTTTCTTTAACTATGAGATGTTGATTTTGTAGACTGCCATATTCTATTTTGTTTTAATAAATTTTATTATCAATACTAATGACCTAGATTTTGTAAATATTGAAATAATTATTTGCATGAAATGAAATCATTGTTGTGAAAATGGATTATCAATTTTTTATTTGAAGTTCACTACATTTATTACTTATTAAAAAACAATAATTCAACTCAACCAATTTATTCATTTACTTGTAAGAATTTTATGAACTGCTTCTATTAATTTTATCACTAAGTACATTAATTGTTAGGAACTGTTCAGTTAAATATCAGTTTCACATTATATTTTATAAAAATTAATACAATTTTTAATTTATGTAAATTAAAAATAAAAGTTTCCTATTTTAAAAAGTAAATAAATGTATCGAAAAAAAGAATACCAAAAAAGGAAAAAAAAGAATATATATATATATATATATATATATATATATATATATATATATATATATATATATATATATATATATATATATATATATATATATATATATATATATATATATATTGTAACCATGTGATATGCCACCTGTTTTTATTGGAGCATTTTTAACAGTGCAGTATATAATACTTAGCCATAAAAAGAAAATAAAAGATAAAATAAAACTAACAACTAGAGACATAAAACTATATCAACCAATATGTAGGTAAAATGGTCTCACTTAATAAGCAATATTTTATATCTTTGGGGTTAAATAGTTATCTAATAAAAGATATTAATAGAATATATAACTGCTATTCATATTTAATTAATAAATTGCATGTTTATAATGTAAATTTTTTATAAAAGTTAAAAAAAAGAAAGAAAGAAAGATAGCTTAATGAACATTTTAAGTTTTAGTGTTGAAAATTTGTTGGGTTATTTAAAGTTGAAGTGGATTATTATAAGAAGCTTACCTTAAATAAGAACAGTTTTACACTCTTAGATGTGTGTGCATGCTTGCGTGTGTATGTTGATTTTAGATCTTTAATTTTATTTATTAAAATAATCAATTTATTTATTAACTTTTCAAAATAAAATAGATAATAAACTTGGCGAATAAAATATTTATTATTATTAACTTCTGATAGAAACAGCAACCAAAATATATTAAATCAGTAAATTATTACACGTATTTTCTGTTTATTATTTAAAAAAAAAAAAACACTTTATTCATGTTAACCTTAAAATTGAAAAACAAAATACTAACATGTGATATGTTTTTTTGATATTGGAGAAAAGAGTGCTGAACTGGAGGTGAATTGGGAGAGTTGGATCACAGAGTTCCTAATAGGAAGAAAAAAAACAGTGTAACATAAATTATTTACCTTTTTGTTTTTAAAACACATCAATGAATTGCTGAACAAAAAAATTAAGGTATCAAGTTTTTGTGCTTTCTTTAACTAAACAATCTAAATTTCATAATAATGTGCCAAGATAATACTTTTAACTCAACATATAACTTTAGAAATTTTCAACAAATAAAAATGGTAATCTTAATCAAAATCATAAGGAAAATTCTAAATAATTATTTAATGCTAATAAATCGTATTATTTGTGGCAGGAAATTTAAGACCAAGTGAAAAATAACACTAATAGAAATATTAAGACTGTTCAAAACTAAAGTAATTTAAATAAATGTTTGGTCTTAATTATTAACTTAAAAAAAAAACCAACAAAGTCTAAATAAAAATAAAAAAACATAGAAAAATTGAATACTGTTTTCTGAAAATTAAAAATTTGTTAATAAAAACCGGCATATCATTTATTTATGGTGGAAATTTTGCTTTTTTGTCTGCTTCTCCAGAAAGATGGAAAACTGTTAATAAAATATTTTTTAATGAAACCGTGGATAACTACTAGAATTTAATAATAATTGTACAAAATTGTCATATTCAAACTAGCTAGTTAATATTAAATCGTGTCATATAACGGATCCATACCTGTTCATGTAAAATAGTATATTGTATTTGTGTGCTTGTCTACTATCATAATGAAGTTGTAGCTGCTTTGTTATTCCTTAAAAAAATAAATAAATAAATATATTGGTTTGAAAAATACTAATGCATCAATATTATTCACACAGCTAACAATGTGGGACCTTGCACCGTAAATTATCTGCCTACTGTTGAGGAAACTTTAATAATAAACTGAATGTATCATCATCATCATCATTATTATTGTAATTTGTAGTTTTTTTTTTTTTTAAATAATATAATAGTTTTATATTTTGTGCTTCATTTACATGTCAATGTATCTTACTGTACCATCTGAAATTGTCTCAAGGAGTTTACAATAAAGTGTGCAGAGATTTTTATTACACACACGTAATTTTAAATATATTGGCAAATGGTTTAAAATTGCCTATTCTTTATAACTTGGGACAAATAATCATTACAGGTGTGTTTATCAGAAGTGTTAATAATTTTCTTGATATCATTCATAGCAAAAATTAGATTTTGAATTTGTTTGAGAACAAATTTATTTCATTAACCATTTAATTAAGAATATTTATTGCATCAATCTGTCCACTTAATTTCATAAATATTTATTATGCTCATTGTTTGCGTGCGTGTTTCTTATCTTATGCAAATATTTACTATGCTATTTTAATGTGTTTATAGTCATTTTGACTAATACTTTCCTGTGGGTTTCGGATATTATTTAATGTGTGGATTTCAATATTGATACAAGCCATTAATCTTTATCATTAGGGATAAATTCGTATATTGCCATTGTGAGAAGTAGTTATCAGATAGTATACTATTTATGATGTTTATGAGATGGAAATGATTTCCCATTATTATTATATGTATTTGCCATGAGAGGACGGTGTTCCAAAATATTTTTTATATAGCTTATTTAGTCAGATTCCATGGAGAGAATCATTTGTCTTTGGTGTGTTTACCCTTTCTTTATGTGGTAAGACTGTATCTTCACATACACTTACACTTGAGAGATAAGCATGGGAGCCACCATTATTCTAGTCAGGTTGTGTTGCTCCAAGTAGCTTATTCAGTGATGTTGTCTCTCATGTGCTATTAATAATACTAGATTGTCCACCACAGAAGGTGTAGACTATTGTATTTATAAATGTTATGTCAATGATAGCTAGTTATTGAGGTAGTAATTTTCAGTGCTTTGGTTGGTCATAATAATATCCATATTGTGCTACTGTGATTTGCCAGTAGTATACAAATAAATCCACAAGATTTAATAATTTAATTCCTTAATTTAATGCATAGCATGATAGGAATACATAGACACAATACAATTTATAGACATCATATGGAGAAATTCAGAAACCATACTATTTAAAGATATCATATGGAGAAATTCAATGAGGGGTTTGTAAGTTCCATAAATTTTAAATTTAATATTAATATGTGGACTTTAAATAAGTTAACTAGCAATGTATGTGTGACTTCTGATTAATGTTTTTATTTATCCTTAGTTTTAAATTTAATATAGTATGAGGCAGTTGTAATGTAATGATGACAGTTATTATCATCATATTAGCCAGCTAAGTTAGAAGCAGCAATAAATTATCTTGAAGTTAATCTTCATAATTTTATTATATGAGTTTAATAGTAAGATATCATAAAGACACTTTGATGTGAATATATAGAAAATGTTAAGTAGCTTATGGTGCAAGCTAGCCAACTATTATAACTATTATTTTCAGGTTCATTAATGTTTGTTTAATGCCTTAGTTGAGGTAAAATAAATTGTGATTTCAAATAAATATTCAGCCAGAAATCATAATAATTTATAATCATAAGTTTATTGTATAATTTTTAAAGCCAGGAAGCAATATTTTGAAATAAAATGAATTTAAATTAGTAACTCCTCAGAGTTAAAATGTAAAGGATCTGGTAACTATGATGTTTATGCTGTGATATATTACTGTGCTCTAAATAATTTTTATGTCTAATGTAATAAATGTATTTAAAAATTATTAAAATTTAGTTTTTGAGTATTTTTCTGTGTGAAATCTTTCTTATTGGTTCCACGAACCCACCAAATGAAATAAAATGTATATTTTCCAAATCAGATAATTATTATTCTCATGATCCAAAGATTACTAATAATTAAAAATCATGATATCAATTTGTTTTAATTAAAATTTTAAATTGACAACTGTTCAGTTGTCAATTTAAAATTGCAATGGATGTACTCATCCATAATTCAGACTGCACATTATTAACCTATTATCATAATTTAAACATTGCAAATGAAGTATTTTATCTGTGTTGTTTAGGATAAGAGAGGTAAATGAAATGTACCCTTTACCATTTATTAGTTGAATGCCATTCTAGGTAAAAGGCTGTAAAGATTCTAAATTTATTTACATGATTTTTTTTAAAAATTAAATATTAGTTGAATGAAGTAAGCATTTTCTTTGGTGGTCTACGTGATTATTATTAGGATAGTAATCAGATGCATTAACTCCTAGAAAATGTATGTTATTAAAGCCTGCTAGAAAGTCATTCATTTGCCTTGCAATACTATACCACTACTTTATTTGATAAAATACCAGAATGAAAACCTTGAGATTTTTATTTTACATTACATAAAAGGCCCATTGTTGTTCGATAATATTAATGGATAATATTAAAGTTATAATAGAGTTTGTTAGTCATAAGAGTCTATTGGAAAATACTTTTGAAAGTGCAAATATTTATAGCTCAGATAGTTTGATTGAGGTGAAGGTGGAGATGTACTTGATTCTAAATTATTTACTAGGAAATGATTGTCTTCCCAAAATTATATGATTTATTTAGAGTAATTTATATTATTAGAGTTAAGCTCTTCCTTGGTCTTAACTATATATCTCTGTAGCTAATTCTTTATATGTAATTGACCACTGAACTTAGTCTGTTCTATAATAATGTAAAAGTCTCAACCCCATCCAAGTATTATGCAAAGGATAGGTGTTCAAAAATCATAAGTTGTTAAAATTTTGTTAGAAATATTTATATAGGTTAGAGATAAGGTCTCAACTTAAGAGAATGACTATGATTATTAGTTTCTTTTTATTTTATTTAGAGGTTACAAAATGAACACCCAACTATAGGAGCTATCGATGTACTTAACTACATGATACTATTCCTTTTAGAGGTTACAATATATATATATATATATATATATATAAATTAATTTTTAGTAACATTTTATGTCTAATTGTAGTGTAAACATAAAGAGAGAGAGGGAATGAAAAGAGGTTTTGTTGCTTATGTATGTGTAATAAGGTTTACATACAAAATTTATATTGAACTTTTGAGTTAATTAAACTAAATTATTTATTCAACATATATTATAACTAAAACATTTAAAACTTGTTTGTGAAAATTTTAAATTTTCCTTATTCTCTACTATGTCTGAGTGCAGAAATTCTGAAACTGTAATGAACACCGATATTAATAGTTATATAATAAATTGTTATTTTTATTTTAATAAATTATTAATACTAAAGGTAATTAATTATATATTTATTAGTATGGTACTAATTAGAGGTTTAGCAAACACACTACATCCCAAAATATGTAATATAGAGAGCTTAGCAATAGAAATACAAAGTTATAGGCAACATTTTAAAGTTTTGCAACCTAGTTATTTTATTATACAATTATTAATATCAGTGTTCATTAAAGTTTTAGCAACAACAGTTTGTCCAGACGTGGTAGAGAATATGTAAAATTTTAAAGTTTTACAAAGAAGCTTTAAATTGTTTTGATAATATTCTTTGAATAATGTTTTTTAACCTGAAAATTAATTATAAATTAAGGATACAAACATTTTTTCTATGCAAACAGTCCTGTTTTTTCATATTGTCATTAGCTACAAACTCTATATCAAAAGCTAATTACAGTAGACTAATTCTAACATATTATTAAAAATTAAGATATCTAATATTATATATATATACAATTAATATTTGTTATTTTTTTAACAAGCACTAATTTACCAGTAAATTTTACTTTGTGATAATAGTAATGTAAATAAAAAAAACTATATACATATTAACATATTCCATTAAAAATATTTTTGTAAAATTTTAGGGAAAATAATAATAATAATAATAATAATAATAATAATAATAATAATAATAATAATAATAATAATAATAATAATAATAATAATAATAATAATAATAATAATAATAATAATAATAATAATAATAATAATATAAAAAATATAATTATGAATTGGCAAGGAAAGCTATAGAAAAGAATAAAAGTCTCAAAGTGTAAAACAATGTGTTGCAATTGGAAAGTTGTTTGCGCAATAAAAAGAAAAGATAGAATTATTATTAAAGAGAAAGATAACTTCATGAAATGTATTTAAACTTATCTAAAGAATTTTATACAGTTCTAAAAAACAAGAAAACAATGTATTACTTCTAATTACTATATCGGATAAATTTCCAAATAATTTAAATGAAAAGGTGATACATGCAATTAAATCTATGAAGGAAAAAGCTCCAGGTACTTTTTAATAATGGAATTATTATTGATATTTTAAATAAAACAGGCAAACAAATAGAAAATTTTTGGCAAAGCTGTCTTATATACTAATTGCCTAAAAGTGAAAAATATACCAGATGATTGAAATAATGTAGTTGTACGATTGATATTTTAAAAAAATCATCTCTTTATAATAAGTTTACAAAAATAATTGCAACTCATTTGCGATGACCTTTCAATTTTAACCAAGCAAGGGAACAAATAAATATAAACATCATTTTAGCACAATGATATGCATCCAAATATTGAAAGATATTATGGAACAGAATCAAGAATATTCATTAAATTACGTTAAGGGTCTGTAGAAAAGCATTTAATTCTAGAAGTCTTTCTATAGTGATTAAAACTTTGGATCACTAAAATGTAGACATAGAATATTATTATTTTCTGAAAAATATCTATCAAAATGCAACAGATTTAATTAGATTGCATGGTGATACAAAGAAGATTAATATTAGGAAGGGTCTATAAAAGTGTGATCTCATATCTCCAAAACTTTTTACAACAATTTTAAAAAAGTATTTTATTTATTGTTATTACCATCACACACACATGAATAAATTATTCCACACCGTATTTACTCTAGAAAAAATATGTAATTAGTATGTGTTTAACGTTTATGAATTACATGCTAATTAATTCTAATTATGAAGGGCAAATACAGGATAAAAATGCAGATACAGCTAATAAGAGCTTGTATGCAAAGTGTGCAGAGAAGCTCTGTTAAATGAAAACATAGTTATGAAGTGTTATTAACATGCGTATATCTACACATATGAAGATATTCTACAAATATAAACTATATTTTCAGAAGATTAATGTTTAGTATACATCTTACATTTATCACTACAAATAAAGTTTAGCAAACTTTACAGTATGATATTAAAATCTTTTTTAAAAATTTATTATAATGGTAGGAATTTGTAGTTGTTTTATGCATTTCTTAGCGAATGGTATAAAATATAGTGAATAACCTAATATAAACTCGATAATAAAGCAAACATTTAAAAAAAAAAACACTTTTTATTACAAAATATATAATCAACGTTAAATTATATTTAATAGTAATTTGCCAGTATATGCGGATCATTTTAAAGGGAACATTTCACACGCGCTTACATATACACGTGCGCAATTTCTGAATGGAACCTTGGTGTTTATACTTTGCCTTCCATGACTGTAACGTAAATTTTTAAGATTCTAATTAAGATTTGGATTGATTTTTTTCAAGCAACAACTTATTTAAATTCGAATATTGGAAAATAAATAAAAGTCAGTTATTCATAGTTAGACATTAAAACAAAATTGATAAATGTTTTACAAGCAAACTATCTTATAAAAAGAAAATCCTAATTAAATAATGCTTTCTTACTAATTTCTGTATGAGGTTTAAAAGAGCGATTTTTTTCTTACAGAGCCAGCATTTAACAGTTGTCTTTCTGTGTGCAACATTTATAAAAAACATAACTAAAAATGAAAACATAATAATAATAATATGGTTTTCGAGATTTCATTTTTATTAATTTTTACACAGTAATTTAAATTAATTAATTTTTATTTTCTATTTAAAAAACGAAACAAACGAACCATGACAGTTACTATATGAAAAATTATCTTGCTTTATTACATACTATAAACAAAATGATCTTTTATTAAGTAAGATTAAGTTTTGTTTTCATGTTATAAATCAAGATTAGTTTTATTATTTTTATCGATACAGCTGTTAGGATTAAATATAAAAAAGCCTTTCATTATTTTAAAAAATAAACAATCAACAATTACAAGCAAACAATTTTTAAAATAAAAAGTTAACTATACAAATATAATTAATAAATTAATTTACGAATTTATTAATAAACTCATTACCATCATCTACATGTTTTTCATAATTTTTATTAAAAGTAATCGAATATTTTTTTATCTAGTAAGTCATGTGACTTTCGGCACCCGATTTGATAGTATTGAGTTTTGATCCTGGACTTCTTATTCTTGAGCATGTCACTCTAGAAATGATTAAGCTACATATAATATTTATTTTTCTATTACTAATCACATCTATTCTTAAATGTTATCAGTGCTAATTCTATAAAATAATCATTATTAATTTTATAGTCTATTTCAATGATATTCTAGGGGCAGCTGTGAATCGAGAGATCATAGTCCATGAATTGGAAATCTAATTCTATCACTACTAGTTCTCAAAATTTCTTTGAAATATTTTGTTATTTAATTTTTATCCTTTAATCTGCCGTTTTTTTTTTTTAAAATCACATAACCAGTAACATTACAAATATATATTTGATATTATTTTCATCATCGTTTATGATCAATACCAATATACTTCAGAATGAAGTCTCTTCATGTTTAATTCAGTTGCTCCCATCCATAATTTTTTTCAAATTATCCTAACATATTTTATCTATCTGATATTTCTAAAACATTTACAATTATTTTAGTCCAATTTAAAACTTCAACTCTCCATCTAATATTATATTTTTCTAGTGATATATCCAGCAAATGTTTATTTCAATATAGTAATTTTTTCAATGACATCAGTGATAATCCTTTGTTCTCCCAACAATCTATTTCTTCTTCAATTACTCATTGTAATTATGATTATACATCTTTCCATTAAATATTGTTTAGTCTAAAGACACTCTACTACTCTTCTGTTAAATGCCAAAAAATCAGATTCATAAATAAAAAACTTGTAAATCAGACTTTTAAACACCTTTTTAAAACAAATGGGAATATATTCTTTTAATAATAAGTTATGGTTACATTAAACCATCCGATTTTAATTTTATACTTACTTTTATTTCTTATGATTTCATACCTATTATTAATCTGACCGATGTATTTATGGTTGTTAACCTCTTTTAATTTATGATTATAAATCTTTATTCTCTTTTTCTGAAAAAATCGATTGAATAATACTTTGGTCTTTTTAGCACTTACTTTTAATTTTACTTACTATCTTCTGATAACTGATAAAACATTTCTGAAGTTCTGAAATAATATTTGCAGATCTGAAAAATCTAGATGATGTAAATAATCTTTATTTAATTAGATTCTCTTAATTTTTAATTTTAATCCAAAAAGTGCATAACTGCTGTTACATTTTAATAAATATTTTTCTAATTATAAGAATATTTCAGTTGTACAAGTTGATGATATTCTATTGATCTTAGATATGATTATAAAATTAAATAATATGTTCATAATATACAAATCCAAAGTATAATAGAAACTCACATTCATTTGCCTTTTTATGATTTTTTATAATAGTTTAATATATTTAGACATTAAATATACCTTGGCTAACATTTTTTTTCTACTTTTTCATTTGCTTTTTAAAAAAGATCAATAATAATTCATTTTACTTGAATTGCTTGTGTCACATCATCATTTCATTATTTGGAAATATAAAAAATGTAGTAATTATAGAAAAGTACTTTTGTCAAATGTTTTATAATATATTGAACACTCCCACACATTTCATGATGTCATCTTTATTTTTAATAAAAATTCCATTATTAATTTTTTATCACAAAAACAATTTTTCTTCCAATATTAAAATATTTATTCCTTTGTATATTTACAATTATATTTTCTTATATCACTCCTAACTATTTTTGTATTTTACTCTAAATATTCTCTTCTTCTTAACATATCAAATTTATAAATAATTATATTTTTTTAACATTGTCTTGTTTTACTAAAAATTTGACAGGTAAATTATTGCTTTCTGGTATATTTAGCTATGTCTTTTTTTTATTTTTCTGTAAAAGAATATTAGTTTCTATTGAATCTAGTCAAGTCTCAACTATCAACAGTTTCTTTAATTCTAAAATAATTTTCAAATTTAGATTTATTGGTATATTTTTTGAAGATTAGAACCATCACTATATATTTTTTTAAATATTTTTTATCACTGTAGTTTTTCATCAATGTGTATCCTCCATTTTATGATTCAATGAGTACTTTGTGTGTTGGATTTATTAAGAACATTGCAATCTCAAATACAAATTTTCTGTTAATCAAACTATATGCTGTATCTTCATTTGGACACTTCAATGTTTGTTTTCATTTTGTACTTCAAGAAAATCATCAAATACCATTTCCTTTCTGCTAATTTTAATAATCTGTTAATTCTTTATGAACCATTATAACTTTATTTTTCTTATTGCATTGCCAAATTCATATAATATAAATATCATTTACTTTCTTTATTTCCATAAGTCTGTTACTTCTTTCAATTCTCATCTTAACAATATTTACATGCAGCTCCTTCATATTCACTCATTTTATCACTAAATCTTATCTTTTATGATAATTTATAAACTTTGTTTTGACTTAATCAATGGCATTATGTAAATGACATGGAAAAATCTATTATCTAGAAAATTTTTATGTTTGGTTATAAAAAGTGCATATTTTGCATGCTGATGGAAATGCTAAATCTTTTGTTAAATAAAACTCCAGTGACATATACATTTTGTTGAAACATGGAAAACAATGTATTTACAAGATCAGTAAAATAACAATAAGTTATATTGGAAGAATTTTATTACATTCAAAAATTAAGAAATGTTTTTTTTTTTTTTCTGTTTTTCCTTTGAGCCAAAACAATAATAAAAAAAAAATTAAAAAAAAAACTTTTAAAATGTATAACAATGACTTAAGCTTTTTCTTACAGGCATGGATTTCTCCTGGATTATGTCCCCTACCTTTCTGACAATGGAACTCAGCATTTGAGATACTTTTTAAATCTTTTATGGCTGTAAAACATGATAGCAATTACTTTGAAGATATGTACATTAAAAACTGAAATCAACAATGCAGAAAAAGTATAAATATTTGAAATATGTTTTTAAGAGTTCACTAAGATCTTCTAAAAGCAAATGATAGGTGAAACCATTATAAATATTTATAAATAAATAGGTTGAAAAAAATAAGACAAATTAGTTTCAGTGCTTTATATAAAAAATCAACATGATAATAATGATTTACATGATTGGAAAAGTGTAATAATGATATTGAATGTAAGATCAATATAAAAGTTATTATAAATCATCTACCAAAAACTTTGGACCCAAGCCAAACAAAATATCAATCTTAATAGTATCAACAATATATCTTTTATTTAGGATTTATAGATTATTATGTTACCCTTGAATCTATGTTATTAAAAGATTACTGAAAATGCTGAAGATCTAAAAAATAGATCTAAGATATAGTCACAATCCTTACATTGTACTGGGAAATGAAAATGATACACATTGATGACAGCATTGCCTGCTGCTAATCCATATAAAGGTTGTTTTAAAGAAAACACTTTGTAGATTAAAAAGTAAGCTAATATAAAAATAATAATATCCAATTATTTATATAATTTAGAAATATGATTATTTTATTACTTAATACTTCATAGCTAAAGGAAATATGGTAGATGTTATTCTATGAATTATAAAAAAATGTAAAATTAAAAACAAATATTAAAATATCTAATGTAACTTTGTTGACTTATAAAGAAATAAAATAATGAGAGTAATAAATTAGTATAATTAATATGTACAAATTCATTAATGAGAAAGTTAATGTAAATGGAAATATTATAAAAGAAAAAAAAAACTCATTTAATGTGAGTTATGTGATATCATAAAGCAATGATGAAGCTGGTGTCACTATCAGTTTCTTTTACTCTATTGTGCTATTTATAGCTTCATTTTAACAATGTTTTTTATTTAGCAGTAAAATGGAAGATGTCAGTATTCTTCATAGAAACTATTAGAAACTAGTTAGTATTGCTATTCATTGAGAGATTCTTTATTTTTGAGCTTCAAGAGTGCTTGTAAACCTACATAAAACCTCCTGTTTATTTTTTTTAGTAATGGAAAGAAAATTATATATTTCCTGCAGTTTATATATTTATGATTATTTTTTACAAAATATTTTATAATTATTATTTAAAAACAAAGATAACCATGATTACACTTAGATTTTATTTAAAATAAAAATTAAATTAAGAAATCTATAATAACTGTAAAAAAAAAAAAAAAACTATGATCAGTCAAGTAAAGAAAAACATGATAGTAAGGATCATTGATAGCATTTTAAAAATTATTTAAATGAAATTTTATATTTACAACAAATATTTATAGCTTTATAATAAGTTAACAATAATTTGTTTCAGTTTAACAAATAACGTTTAATTAACAACGATTTTGTCAATTTATTTTTTTAAAACCACCATCTTAGTAATTGTCCAAATAAAAGAAATTAATGTTCTAATTATGAATTTCAGTTTATTTTATTTATTTTTGATAAGTTTAAATATTTTTTTTTTTCTGAGAACGTTTTTATTTATAAACTTATATTTTTTATCAAATCAAGTCTTATTTACTAATTCTAATGTAAAATAAAATTTAATACAAAACTTAAATGTTGAATATTACTTCAAACAGTCTATAGGGGTGGATATAAGATAAATGTTGTTTTGAGAAGAGTAGATGTGTGATGTCAAGGGTGTTAATTATGTAGTGGTGACTAGGAAGCCTAGATATGGGTTTAGACTAGAATTGTGGAGGAAGTGATACCCCTATGTATGCTGGTTGAGAATATCTGCTTGGTCTTTTGGTCTTGTTAGCAAATTTTATATGTTTGATCATTACAGGATATAAAATTCTAAGAGGTCTGCACTCTTCTTTGGATACTATACAACAAGTACTATTATTTTCATCAGCTAATAACAAGTAAAACCATAATATTTTTAAAGATTAGACAAAAAAATATTGTATATAATGAAAATGTTGATCATGTAAAAATAACTTTTCACTAGTTGTAGTTCATGTGAAGACTTATAAGACAATTATTCAATTATATATAAAATGCAAACTAGATTTATATATTCTGAAAGTAAGTTTCCCAAAATCATTTACATAAAGATTAAGAAATGTTTATTTTTAGAACCTCAAATTATAAAATAATTAAAAGTGAGACATTTTAAGAAGAGGCACATGAAATTTAATATGATGCATACAAAGTTTCAAAATATTTTTCCAAGCTTTTTGGAGATTCAGATTATTGAAATGTATCACAAAATTGTAGATAAAATTTTATTAACTGACTGAGCAATATATCATTATATTTATGCTTTCCTTATTTAATTTGTTTCTGTAAATTTGTATACAGTACTTTAAATAATCCCCAGTAGTTTTACTAAGAGATTTGTGATATATATAAAAAAAAACTGTGATCACTGGAGACTCTGTATTCTGATTCACTATTGCTGGACATAGAAGGAAAAACCTAAAATAAAAATATATATTTAGAATTTCAATTATATTTTAATAAATTTACATGTCTATTTTAAATGTTAATCAAAAATTTTACAACATATTTGATACAGCATATAAAATAATATAAAAACATATCATTGTTTTTTTTTTTGGGAGGGGGGGGACGAAGGGCGAAAGATATATAAATTATTCTTATTTTCAAGTAATAATGAATTTGTGCACATTTTTACTAGTTTCTAATTAAAAAAATTGTTTTGTTTGTTAAATCTTGTTATTGACAAATCATTTTTATATACTATTTTTTTAAAGTTATCTTACATATCCTCTGTATATTATTCAATGCAGTTAAGAATGTAGCAAAAAGTTAAATTGTAATTACGTTAATTTTCTATTTGTCATTATTAACCAGATGTTGTTTTCATACCATCTGCTCTTTATACATTTGTGCAATTTAATATCGTTAAGCATCAAAAATGATTTGATTTATAATCAATATAAAGTTACAAACAATTGATGAAACGCTAATAAATATGTTTTCCTTGCTGATTGAATTACCAACTTTTCAATATCAAATTTTGTTTTTAATAAAAGTCCTCACTAAATAATTTTCATATATTTGACTTATCATCCATTTATAAGAAAGTTTGAGAAACGAAAATCAGATGAGAAATTATAGCAAGACATTTTTATTAGTTTTGAAGCAAATAATTTTTTTGTTATTGAAAAAAAATTACTTCTATTACATTCGTAAAGTTTATGATGAATATATAAAACTGATTTTCTTATATTATTTAAAATATTTATCAGCTAAATATTTTATTTATTAAAATAAACAATAAATTTTAAAAAAAATAAGCACAACCCAAACATATACAATTCTATATTTTTTTCTGTAAATATTTATTTAAAAATCCTATTAAGACTTGAAGCTCATTAACATTTATTGTGATTTCTCAAAGCTTTCGGAGCCTTGTGATAGTGCAGTAGTGGCTTCAGTTTTAATTCACTCTCTTGTAACTCTATTTAGCTCATGTGTGTTGGTTTTGTATTCATTTGAAAGACATATACTGAAATTAACATAATACTGACTTATTAATTTAAAATAATTTTAATATGTCAGGATTATAGTAATAGGTATATTACAATTGATGTAATAACAATGCTAATTGTTAGTTTATTGGTCTCCATTCCTTAAAGCATTTGCAAAAGTTCTTGAAAGTGCTTTTGTTTAAAATTCATATTTTTCATAATTTGTTTTCCATATTTGTGACTACTATTGCTAAATTTTTGAGTTGCATTTATTTTTTGAAAAATATAATGTGATTAGGTTCAAAGTTTTATTTGAAAATTTGTACTTTTAGAAGGCAAAAGAAATCAAAACTTCATAATCACAAATAGTAATTGAAAAAAAAAAAATTAAACACTTTCATATTGGCCATAACAGTTGTTTTTTGTCATTTTTTTACTAGTTATAAGTAGAATTTTAAATATAATTTTATAAGCTTTATGTAAACTGAACATTGTTTCATTTAGCTTTGCAACTGAGGTTAAATAAATCTAAATTTGGTAATAAAATATTTTTATTAGAAGTGTGATAGTCATCCAATAAAAACACATTTTTGTTCTGATTGCATATAAGACTTTACTTGTTCTTCATATTTGCAATGTTGAAATATTACTTAAAATAATTCTTCTTTGCAAATATTTATTTATATCATATTATTTGAAATTTGTGAAAATATAATAAAAACAAAAATAAATTAGATACAATAAAAAAAATCCATGCAATTTCTAGAAGGTGTCAAAATTATAAATAGGTGAAAGATTAATCAAAGTTAATAACTGATTTTCAATAAACTTATTTTTGAATATTATTTTTCTCTTTTTCTATATATATATTAATGGTTTGATAATGGTTTTTAGAGTCGAAAAGTATGAATATAGATGTCATAATTATCAGAGAGATGTTTATTATTTCCGTTAATATTAAATTAACATTTGGTTCAAGTTAATTATCTGAAATATAGAGAGTGAGTTAATAACTGATGCTATTTCTATTAAAATTAGTAATAAAAAATGGAACTACAGATTTTGCTGTTTAATTTTTTTATTAGTCATTTTATCCAATAAATTTTGAAATAATAATCTCCAAGTAACATATTATTGAAAAATGAGACCACAATCAAATAGTTACACATAATATATAACTATATGATTTTAGCTTTTAGAAAACATTTTTTAAGCCATAAATTTCCAATGACAATTTTAAATATAATGGTTGCATTTGCTTAATTTAGTTTTAATTTCTTTTTTTAAATGTCATGTATAATTTAAATATATAAATATGAATTTAAGCATTAAATTTGGAATTGTTTATGATATATTAGTAAATAAGAAAGGTAATTTATTTTTAAAGCTAATGATAGTGATATATACTCAGTAAATAAAGAAACTATATAAAAATCACTTTAGGAAATACTAAATATTATAATATATAGATATGTAAAAAATCTATGATTTACAAGTATGTGTTTATTTATTTTTATGTACTATGAACTGTTCATATCTGTTTTAGGTATTTATAGTATTTAGTCATTTATTTATTTTTAAAACAATTGTAAAATATTAAAAAAAGTTAAAAAAAACCCCAATAATTATATAACCAACACGTTGATAGGTGTTAAGCTGAAATGACACAGTACCTAATAACACAACAAAGAAAGAAAAGATCACAACTTGTAATGTTTTGGATTATTGACAATTCTTTGGCAGGAAAAAGGTCAATAAATTTTGTTATCACTAACTTCTTTTCTTTCTTCTGCCTAAATTTTAATTGTACAACTTTATCTGGATTAAATAATACTAAAAATAATTGCCTAAAAAGGACTTTCTAAGTGAGAGATTTGATTCCCCTTAGTCTATTTCTCTCTAACTAATTATAACTGAAGAAGGAGGGGGGATCAACAAGCATGCACCTGAAAAAAAGATAGAAATTATTTTTTAAATGTCCTTATATCTGTCCTGAAAATTAAGATGAGAATTGTAATGGTAAAAACATCTGAAATAAATTTGCCACTTTGATTACTTCATCTTAGTTTGACAAGCAAAAAAGATGTTTTAAAAAATGTCAACATTGGTTATTTATAAAATTGAAGTTGGCCATGTTAATTGGATTCAAGTAAGGTTAAACCTAAACTATATCAATTTATAATAATAATAATAATAATAATAATAATAATAATAATAATAATAATAATAATAATAATAATAATAACAACAATAATAATAATAATAATAATAATAATAATAATAATAATAATAATAATAATAATAATAATAATAATAATAATAATAATAATAATAATAATAATAATAATAATAATAATAATAATAATAATAATAATAATAATAATAATAATAATATATGCGGTCCTGTTATTTAACCGGAGAAGTATATAATTTTACGTGCGCTACCAAAAATGTCAGCAAAAAGTAATAAAAAGTATAAAATTTTAAATAGAACATAATTCACCAAGAAGGAAGAAAGGAAACACACACACACACAAGCAAGTTTTTTCTATCAAAAAGGTAAAAAAAAATAGTTTTATTATATAAAACTAAGTTAGAACAAAAAAGCAAGCATGGCGTCAGGAGGAAAAAAATTTACATTATCTAACATAAGAGAAATTAGCACAAATTCAAACAATGCAGGAAATGCTAAAACGTATGCAAATGTGATAAAAACAAATTTATGTTTAAAAAAAAAATATAGAATCAACACATACTACAAGATTCAGAAGAGCTAACAAAAATGACATTGACGATTTAACCCAAGGCAATGAAAATTATAATGAACCGGAATTCCAAACGTGGACTAAAGAAGATTTGATAGAGATCAATCAAAAGTTCAATGAAACCATACCTAAAAAATTATTTAAAACATTTAATAAATTCTTTTCGAATAAATCTGTAGTATTAGCAGTTACTGACAAAAAATTAACTTTATATAAATTCCCAAGGGATCTCTTATATGAAGAAATAGATGAGAAAAAAATGTGGCATGCTATACAAACAATCGGAGACCACTCAAATTCTAGATATATAGCAGTTGATTTCTTTAACGAAAAGCAATGTGCAGAGTTTCAAGAAAAAAATAAAGTATTACAGAATTATGCTCTTATTATAGTAGATAAAAATTTACAAAATTACTACACAGGAACATTGAAAAATACCTACTTCGGTTATAATATGCAAGATTTTACAAAATTAATACAGCCATTAGGTCAACCTATATATATCAAACCGATTTACTGCACAGACACACCTATCCCAATCTACACCAACAACTTTTATTTTAAAATTAAGTTAAATGAAAATATCAATCCTGAAAACATCCCTAACCAAATAATAGACCAGGAAGCTATTTTGACTCTGCAAATAAAAGTCCTGAGACCACAATGCTATGGTTGTGGAATCAGAGGGCATCTAGCTGTAAACTGCCCAAACAATAAAAACAACTTGACCTCAGCTGATCTGTCTCAAGAGAAACCAAAGCAGGGAACAGAGCTGGGACATAACATGAAAGATGAGGCAAAGCTATTAGACAGACCTCAAAATAATACTAAGCAGACAATAAATAAGATAGGAAATATGAATAAAGAACTACTAAATATAGAAAATAGTGAATATACAGATATCAATAAGGAAAAAAAATAGACATAGAAACAGAAAAACCAAAAAGAAAAAAAAAAATCTAATAATATAAATATATCAAACTCAGAAAATCAAATGAGGGTGCAGGAATTAGATCAACCAAACACCCAAAATATGATAATAAGCACAAACTCACAAATTGATGACCGAGCACCAAATATAGTGAATAATAAACCTCCAGCACAAGGCAAAGAGACTCGACAATTAGATAAACAAAAGGAAAGCAAAAACAAAACAGCAATGAATGAAACACAGTTACTCAATAATAGCAAAATAAATAATGAGGGGAATATATTGCAAACATCAAGAATAATCAACAAGACTAGCACACAAATCATGGAATAAATAACTATAGATACATCACAAAATATATCAGTAGAAGTAGAACCAAAAAGAAAACCAGGCCGACCACCAAATAAAAATAGAGTATAAAAAAAATAAAAACTGAAGAAATAGACAATGATCAAACCAACCCATTTTGTCAACCAGGTGAATTTTCTGATGAAGAAATAGCGCTGGACTATGTAGATGCATCTGAGATACTATAAATGAACAACAGCAATTAAAATAATACACTCCAACAAAATAATTATGATAATAAAAATAGCAGCAATTAATGTTAGAGGATTAAATGTGATCTCCAAATTGTACAAAATTAAAAACTGGATCAAATAGACAAGGCCACACATTATAGGGCTGCTAGAAACCAAGATATATGCAGCATCAAAAGTAGATCCCAGCAGATATCTAAATTCTGAGGGGTTCTGCACATGCTCCAAGGATACCATGTCCCCCATGGCAGGTACTGGCCTAGAAATTACCAATATCTGCCCATTAATAACTTTCAAAATAATTAATATAGATTCAAACTTACTAATTGTTACCTTTTATCACAAAATCATCACAATCAATATAGTCTTCATCTACATGCCAATACAAAAAACAAAAATTGAGACAATAATATACACCATAAATTCAAGGCTAGCAACCACAGGAAACCCAACATTTCTAATTGGTTACTGTAATGCATCCTACCAGGAATTTACAAAGAAATGGATACACAGAATATCAGTTCCACTTATGAGTGGCCAAGGTTTCCTGCCAGCAGATGCAATATCATTTCACAATGGCTGGTTTGAATCTTTAATTGATCTATGTTTTTATTCATCGGTAATACATCATTTCATCAAGATTAAACTTACCCCAACAACCTTTTCCGATCACTCTGGGCAAATGATCACAATCAGCATGAATAATATACAGACAACCACACTTCCACTCACAAGAACAATCAGAATCTTACTGCCTGCAACTACAACTGAATTTCTGTTTTAGGAATCCTATATAATGTTAAACAAAATTCAAACAATGAATCTAGACCCTATACAACAGTATAAAGCTTTCATAAACATACTATCATTTAACATCAACCACCTGGTTAGAAACCAGCCACCACCATCAAAAATCTTAGAATATACTAAACAACACAGAAGAATAACTGTAATTATGCCAACACAAAACACTAAAACACACAACAGTGTATATATATATAAACTAAAATATGCCTATGATAAGGCTTGTGATGCTCTCAAAGATTATTTAAAAATCAAAAAAAAGTAAGATCTGTATCACAGAACAACACACTTGGACACAGAAATATATCAAATGGGCACTGGGATATGCACCTGACATAAAAGTGTCATTATCTATTCGATGTAATAATGATAATTTTGCCAGGCATAACATGATTCTGCCAATATTTAAATACTTTAAAAACAAATTGCAAGCAAACCAACCAACTCAATATGGCAATCAAATGTTTGGCACCATCGAAGACCAACCCATATTCAAAGAAGAGATCTTCAGTAAAAAATGGAAAATATGAGCCACTCATGCCACCCTGGATCCCCTGGAATACCATTATTTGTGCTAAACCATTAGGGTGGTTTACAGCAAATTACCTTACTAATCTGGCCAACTATCTGACACAAGAAGTTATGGAAATGCAGGTGGTCTATCCCATTGCAATAGTTCCATACAACAAAAAGAAGACAAGTACTCCCACTCTAGATGAATTAAGATGCATCTCAATGGGCCCTCTACCAATAACATTTTTAGAAAAGGTAATAAAAGGGATGATAGAGCCATACCTACTACCCATCATCTCAAAAACACAATTTGCAAAAAAAGCTTCATCAACGCTACAGGCAGCCTTCCTATTTAAAGCTATAATGCTAAATATCCAAGAAATAAAGAAATATAGTCCAGTGGTGGTGCAAATGGATATTGCATAGGCCTTTGACTCAGTAAAAATTCCAGTTCTATTGCAGATGCTCAAACAGACAGACATTCCTAGGAGGCTATTATACATAACAGCAAATCTCTTACTGAACCGTGCACGGTTAATGGAAAAAACTCACCATCTTTTGTCCCCACTCAATCACTATCACAAGGGTCCCCCCTTTGCCTTCTACATTAACCCTCTCATTGAGAAAATCAATCAAACATTTGAGGGGATCAACATACCAGCAACAATGCAACAAGTGACATCCCTAGCTTACATGGATGATATCACGGTCTTCCTGCTTTCCAAAAAAACAGATACCTAAGCTACAAAAGATAATTGATAATTATTCAATAGAATATGGGCTTAAAATTAATACAACATAAACATCAGCCTGGTCTATATACACAGGAAAACAGTGTGAATCCATATACAAAGGAAAGCCAAGCCCATTCCTAGGGTTTCCATTTTATATGGGAGCCACAGGAATGAGATGCTATATACAGAACAAGTTGAAAGAAGAAACTGAAAACATTACACAATCCCTAGCAAAAGTATATCTATCAATACATTCAAAAATACAATTGATTAATAGATTAATCACAACTAAGACAGCATATTATATACCAATAATTTCTTTTTCCAATGCATTCAAATCCAATATAAACTCAATGTGCAATCAACTTATTTGGTCCAGAAAAACTGGTCATTTCCATAAAAAAAACTTAGAAGACCAACAGAATGAGGTGGACTGGGCCTACATGATATCACCATCTTTGACATGCAAAAACTTAGAAATGTAATAATTACAACAATCAAACAATTTCCCAAACTGAAACCTCTACTACAAATAATCCCCACATACAGACCAACCCCCAAGGGTTCATATATTGAACTAATGATATACCAATGTAAAATAAAAAAGAAAAATCCAGATCAATACATACAAAAATACAAATACTGGAAAATATACAATCTCATACATAAAAACAACAATGGAGAAAATAACACAACACCAATAATAGGAATAACCGACAAGAAAATGATAAAAGAATATAAAAAATGGAAATTGGAACCAAAATTTTTTATTTTGTTCTGAAAATAAACCTGGACGCACTACCAACTACCAATTTTCTATTCCACAGAAGGATGTACATATCTATTGATCCTTTCTGTGGATTATGTCATGAAACAGAAGAAACATGAAAGCACCTAATGGACCACTGTAGAGGACTAAATCAAATAAGAGACATAATACATAATATATACAGGAAAAATAATACCAGGATAGAACAATTAATGGAGGCTTACAAGGGCAAATCAATACCCACCATCAGAGCAGCAACATTTCTACTGTATACTCTGTGATGCATCAGGTGCAAGTTTCTATTTGGGAAAAACACTAGAAGACACCCTTCAACATTTCAAAACAAGCTAATGCAGATCCAAAATAGGGACAAATTGATCACATCCCCAGACATATATGCAGCAACTTGGTCTCTGATTAAGCAAAGATCAAGGCTATAACAAAGATTCAGATTGCAAAACTATAAACAAAGACTATGCATTTGATTGTAACTATACAAGTGAACTCATGTACAATCTGTAAGTCTATTTTATCAGTGTACCTTTTCTGGTGATACCACATGTAACCTACTTATTGTCTAATAAAGTATATTGTTGAAATATAATAATAATAATAATAATAATAATAATAATAATAATAATAATAATAATAATAATAATAATAATAATAATAATAATAATAATAATAATAATAATAACAATAAATAATATTTTTGAATAATAATAATAATAATAATAATAATAATAATAATAATAATAATAATAATAATAATAATAATAATAATAATAATAATAATAATAATAATAATAATAATAATAATAATAATAATAATAATAATAATAATTCAATTCTTTATTTATTTAATGTACATATCAACAGCATTTAGCCAATTATAGATTGCATAGTAATTTCATTATCATATACAAATCTAAATAAGCATTAAAAAAACAAAACAAAATAAAAAATAATACAAATAAAATATAAAAACAATAAAATGCACAATTAAATAAAAATGCAATATATCAAATGAAATTAAAGATAATATTTTTTTATGAGGCCTTTAGTGAATTGTTTAAAATCCAGATTAAAAACATCATCATTACCAAAATATTTGTTATAAGTTCTAGGTAAATGAAATAAAGGGGAAAATTTTAATACATCAGATTTACAAATTTTCAGTTCAAAAATATTGTGAGTACGAGTATTGTAATTCTGTTTATTAATACCTAAATTAGAAAGCAAATTAGATACAGAAATATTCTGGGAAATAAACTTATGAAAAAGCTTTAGATCTCTTGTTTTTCATCTCAGCAGTAAATCAATATAGTGTTCATTACCTAAACTATTCAATTTTGCAAATTTGTCAAAACAGACTGAATTCTTATGATATCTGTCCTGTTATGAGGACTCCATATAATTGAACCATACTCCAAGATGAAAAGAACTAAGTATATAAAAAGTTTAATCTTTGTAAATTTATTAAATGCTTTTTCATATCTGTAAATAGCTCCTACAATTTTAAGAGATTTATTCACCATAAAATTAATGTGATTATGAAAAGACCCATTATTGGAAAATATTATTCCTAGATCTTTTTGATGATCATTTGTTAAAATTTTAGAATCACCAATATAGTAGGAAAACCTTAAGATTTCATATTTTCTAGATTAAGAGTCACTGAAGCACTTATCCATATTTATATCAATATAATTACATTCACACCAATTCAAGAAATTATCTATATCACTTTGAAGTAAAAAATAGTCATTAATAGAATAAATATGCCTAAAAATTTTGCAATCATCTGCATAACATAGATGATGTGAAAATTTAATGCATGTTTTTAGGTCATCAATGTATACATTAAATAATAAAGGTGCAAGAAGACTGCCTTGAGGCACCCCAGTGAAGCAATAATATGGTAATGACAATTTATTATTAAACCTCACACAAGACATTCTATCCTTAAGAAAAAAGTCAAACCAACTAATTAATAATTTGTAAAAACCTAACCTACAAAGCTTCTGAAGAAGAATTTTATGATTAACTCTATTAAAAGCCTTGGACATATCAAAATAAACAACATCTAACCTAGATTGATTCTCAATTGAGTTTGAAATGTGATCAAAAATAGTTAGCAAATTTGTTTCAATGGACCTATTAGGCAAAAATCCATGCTGCTCTGGTGCCAAAACCTTAGAGACATTGAAGATAATTCTATTATATAAACATCTTTCAAATATTCGAGGAACAGTGTGTAGAATTGAAATAGACCTATAGTCACTTACCAAATCTCTAGATCCTTTCTTAAAAATAGGAACAACTTTAGCAATTTTAAGGGATGTAGGAAAAGTACCATTTGCTAAAGAGCAATTAAAAATATGCAAAAGAGGAGAAGCAATGTATTCAGCATATTCTTTATAAATGAAAGTCGAAATGTTGTCAAGGCCCACACTAGAATGTAATTTAAGCTGCTTAATAGCAAAAACAACATCAGATTCAATAAATGAATCACATGTTATTCTTTCTTCAACTAGATCATTATTTGCAGTTAAATTAGTAAAAGACTGAGATTGTTTAAAAAGCTCTGAGAAATAATAAGAAAAATAATCTGTGGCTAGATTAGAATTATTACTCTGTAATTTTTTTTGTAATACCTAAATCCTTAACCAGAGACCAAAATTGCAAAGGATTATCAGAAATATGACTTTCAGTGTTTTGTATAAATTTTTGAAAATCTCTATGATATATAACCTTTGGCAATCTTCTATAATTAATAAAATTGTTATAATAATTTAAGTTCTTAGTTTTCCAATATTTACGATGATGAAATGATTTTTTTTTAATAATTTCTTTAAGAGAAACTGAAAACCAGAGAGGAAAATGGTTAGTTAAAATTTTTTCCTTAGGAATGTATTTGTCAATTAGTTCACTAAATGATTGTTCATAAAACTTCATTCAGAAATCTACATCAGATGAAGAATACACATTTTTCCAGTTAAAATTAGATAATTGCAAACAAAGACCCAAATAATTTCCTTTTTTGTAGTTTCTTTTCATAATTTTAAAAGGATAAAGTCTATTAAATTTAATATTAATATAAAATTCTAAGGGAGGATGATGCAAATCAATGGAAAAAGGAAGGGAAGTAGTAGTTAAACATTCAATTGTAGGAAAATTACTAAGAATATAATCCAATGTGTGATCATTAAAATTGGTGTATGGATTAAATTGTTTTAAATTTAACAAATTGTAAAAACGAATCATTCTCAATGCTTTAGGTGAAAAAGAGACTGAATCTATGATAGTAGTACCTGAATATAAATCAGGAATATTAAAATCACCAGTAATAAGTATATATAATTCATATTTGATTAAAAAATCTTCAAGAATAGAAAGAAGCTCATTAAACTCTAAAAAGGATAATAATAATAATAATAATAATAATAATAATAATAATAATAATAATAATAATAATAATAATAATAATAATAATAATAATAATAATAATAATAATAATAATAATAATAATAATAATAATAATAATAATATTATTATTATTATTATTATTATTATTATTATTATTATTAATGTACAGTGTGAGACAAGCATTCTCTAGAACTTTGGAACTAGAGAAGTCACACTCTGCAGGATAGCTCATGATGTTTCACATTCAAGGCAATTCACAGTTAATTTCACATATAAGACAAGAAAACTTGAAGAATGATTATAATATTACATAATCTAAAAATGAAACAAAATCTCCAACTTGAGAAAAACTAGAATAACAAACACAACAGACTGCCAGCTAAAAAAATTGCGATTTGCAAGAAGCACAACCCTATTAACTTAAATTACTTATTAAATGATAAAATAGGGACAGATGAGCCAAATGAAATTATGAAAAACTGCAAGAGCATTTAGTAAATGTTAATAATAAAAAAAGGCATAGTAAGCATATAAAATATAATCTCACAGTACACTCCCTAATAAATCTAAATTGAAAACAAACTTGGAATCTTAAAACTAAGATTCCAAAATACACTATAAATACAAAGAAAAGAAAATACTTATAATAAATATGAGATTAAATAACTGATAAAACTTTATAGAACAGCTTTATTATTAGATTGAGCAAAGATTTAACTAGTGAATTATATGTCCTGGAAAGAATAAATAATATGTTTACCTTAATGGTAAATCAGAGTTCCATGAGTTTTTCAAGGAAAACACACATTTATTTTGAGTTTAACTTTTCAGATGTCTTCATTTTTCATAATGGCAAGTGTAGAAGCATATTTCTGGATCCTTTTTACTTCAGACTTTCATGGCATGATGGAATAACAGCTTGGAATCAGGAGTATATCCTTAGTTAGGTTAGCAAGGCATGTTGTAGGTTTGAATGCACATAGTGATGAATTTAGATATCTTGTGAAAACAAATATAGGCAATAATGCAAAGTCCACTTACCAACTGGCAGCAGAATATCATATTTTATTAACAGCAAATTTTAAAAGAAAATTAAATGTCCAAACTAACAACAAAGTATACATTTCAATAGGCTAATATAAAATGTATAGTAAAATTATAAGAAGCTGAATCAATCCTATAAAACACAATTAGCTTCATCAAGCCAAGAATAATCTCTAAAATGACCAAAATTTTAGGGTTATTTATATCCTCTCACTATCTCCCACATAATCTTTTTTGTTTTTTCAATTATAAGACTTAGCTCAGGGCAAATCTCTATCTCCTGCTCAACCTCAATTAAGAATTCTAACCAGGGATTATCTTATAGAAAAACAACAACACAAAATTAAAGCTCTGCTTTTAAAATCAAACTAAAATGGATTGTAATTAAAATAAAAAAAAATAGGAATGCAATTAACTTTCCAAAATTAAAAGCTTTTTCAAAAAAAACAAAACAAAAAAAAAAAAACAAAGGTTAAAATTTTTAACTTGAAATATTTTTTACAATTTCAATTTTTAATAAAAAAAAATAAGAGTCAGAAGAAACTTATTTTAAACTAACAAATAAAGTCTATTGAAGACGGAATTTAAAATTACAGAATTTTACAATATAGCTGCATATATGCACTATATCCTATAAACTTTTAAACAACTTCATAAAATTGCGAAGGGATCTGTGAATTGAATACAGCATAGTTCAATATATATATTCTATGTTTCAAACAATATATATTATATTCTATTATATGTATTTTACTATATACATTTATATCTTATATAATGTTTTATGTATTTTTTTCATGCTAGTCACTTATACAATAATTACCTAGGAAACAAAAAAATTACAAATCCCTAAGAAACTATGTAATTGAAGGATGTGATAGAACATATAACCATATTCATACCATGATGATGTAATGTCTTAAATTTAAAAATAAAAAGAATTTCCTTCTGTTTTCTTTCTCTCATGGAAGAAAAAAATATATTCTAATATAACCATTCTTAATTCATTAATTGAGTGATCAGGTAAATTGAAATGTTTAGAAACTGGTCTATCTTCAATTTTATGTAGAACATCAAAGCTATGATTGGTCATTCTAATATGTAGACTGTTTGCTGACTCACCTATGTAATGACTCAAGCACTTATTACATTATATTAAATATACCAAATTTATACTTTTACAATTGACATAGAGAGGGATATATCATTTAAAATCATGAATGGTATCTCTCTGAATGATCTTCATAACAATAATGTTTGCATGTTTGACATCTCTTATACTCTCATGAAAAACATCCCTTTCCTGACACAAAGTTAGTGACAAATTCTGTCCTTACAAGTGTATCCCTAAGTGTCCTATGTCTAAGATATACAGCTTTAGGTGGACAGGGAATAATCTGTAAAATTTAATATATTAACATGTTTAATTGTCTTCTTAATTTTCTTTTATTAGGGATTCTCTCTTCATGAAAAATCTTAACACTTTTAATATAAAACTTAAATTTATATTTACATGTTTTTTCATGATTCAAGAAAACTGAAGCAGTCATTAAATCATTATTATTTTTAGTTTTCACACGCTTGTATAACAATTCATCCTTTTAAAATCTTTTTTCAATATTGCACTTTGATTCATCTATATAAAATATCATATATCCACAAGGAGAAAAGTAATATTGTGTATAAAATTTTTTGTGGTATGTTATTATATCAAGGTGAGTATTGAAAAAATAATAAAGGAGCATGATTTGTTATGCAAGCATTATAAAGTACAAATAATAATGATTTAATGACTGCTTCAGTTTTATGGGATAATGGAAGGAAAGGTAAATATAAATTTACATTTGTTATAGAAAGTGTTAAGATTCTTCATGAGGAGACTCACTATAGAAAAAAAAATTAAGCAGGCAATTTTAATAAATAGAAATAAAATGAATATAATTAATAGACAAGCTGCTAACATTAAAATTTGGCATTTAAGGGATTTACATTGATGACATTTGCTTCTGTTTTGTTTTTTGAATTTAATGGCAGTTGAGGAGGGTTAAAATTGATTGAAAGTAATTCTGCACATTTGAAGAAGGTATATAATAGTTAATTACCATTAAATTTATTTATTTTATATATATATATATTGTACCGGTCAAAACCCACCACCACCGCAAGACAAATCGGATTCAAACTCAGCTGAACCAAAACTGAATTCAAACCCAACTCAACAGCTCAGATAGCAGAAATCGAGGGCACAGTGCTATGCTCCAAGCACTAGCTCAATGGTTGGTGAGGACTAGAGACTCCTGAGTAACACTAATATCTAAGAATTTATATAGTTTGAATAATTTTATAAATTGAATCATATATATGTTCGGGTTGCCAACACAGACAGCGGGTATTAACATTTAAATAATTATAAAAAGAATAATGAACTAAGAAACCAAGTATGTTAGAAAATATTTAATAAGAATAATTTGTTTCGTTTCCATAAAACATAGAATGCATTAATTACCTCTAGTCTTTAAGAGAATTTACAAATATAACAAGAGTGGTGGTCCTTATCATATGCCAACAATTATTACGCAACATAGAATTCTATGTCTATGCCCCCAATGAGAAATATAAAGGCAGATAAAGGTACTCATTTAGAATGGAAATGATTGCTCTAATTTTATTACGGTGGGATGTGAGATTTATATTTCACATTCAGGAATCTATTCATGAAGAGCAAAACGTAATTTTAGGGCATAACTTTAAAATTGATTTGAAACTTATTTAATTAATAATATATTTGAGAATTTGTTCGACTTTAATTTAAATCACTTCATCACAAATTACGAGCATGGAGAGGGTTTTACCGGAACAAAGATGCAACGGTACTGACGGCTTATGAGACAGAGAGGAAAATTGAAATACGATCGCTAGTCGATGATCGAAGTCCTATGGCGGCTTGCATCTAACAAGTCTTACGCCCTTTGACTAATGAATATGAAAGGAAGTACTTTCTTCTTTGAGAAATTTAAATAAGAGAATATGATCACCGACCAGCCTAACGGAGTGGAAGATTGCCCTGCGTCAGCAACGTTCGATGATGATGACTTGATAGTCATCGTTGAAAATTAAAACCCATGTAGAATGCTCTATGTGATGACTTGACCAATTAATTAAAGTCAAACAAGCTTTTATCGAACTATTTTAAAACATTTATAAACTATATTAATTATGCCCTAATTATCGTGCACTTCCTGAATATTAATACAAACTAACAAAAGTTGAATTAAAATATATTTAACCCTTTATCGACCCTTTTGCAAAACATTTTAAATATATATATGGATAAATAAATCAACATTAGTGAAGCAAGAAAATACCATTTTAACATTATATGAATATATATAAACACTTGTAACTTAGGAGCTGGGGACATAGGTGAAAAACGGAGCTAATAGTTTATTATTAGCCAATTATAAAAATCATAAACATGTAATATTTTCTTTCGACTCGATGATTGATAGAACTTATAAATTTAGTTCTAATGGGTGAGAATTACTATTTGAAATTAATATTATAATATTTGCGTGAGGCAAGTAGAACGGGGGAGCTCATCGAGTTGAAAGATTATTGGCATATAATTTTAAATAAACGACATTAATAAAGCATACAAATATATATATATATTAAATGAACCACCAGGTAAGAAAAGAAAAAGTTTAAAGTCTAGAGATTGAAAGAATTATGCTATAGAGTTACAGTAGCATTTTATAAATATTTTTACATTGAAGAATAAAGAGCTCTTAAATAGGAGGAGAGTAAAATAAAGTTCGAACTGGCCAGAAAGTTTAATGTTCATTATAGAAATATATTACCCCTTCCGCTGGTCCTTAAGTTGCACCTCCAAGTTGTTGAAAACATAGGCATCATTGGTTGACTACTGGAACAGTATTTTAGTAGCTTTCATAATTTTAGCAGAATGATCGGTCCGGAAAAAGGTTCAGCAGCTCCATTGAAGATTTCTCGGGACTTTAGGAACCATAGCCAGATTCCTGATGTTCTAGCCCTTTATCATGATGAAATACAAATTAATATGCACAGAGTTCACTGCACTACTCTACAACAAAGCTAGCCTTTCTTTCCTGACTTTTCAGGGCTATATATACTGTTCACTGATGCCTCCGGCTAGCACTCATTTTATTATCAATGTGTTTTTTTATAATTAGTTGTTTTCAAATACATTCCCTCGATAAGGCTTTCAAACTAATTAGCTTGAATTCCTTCTCTAATTGAAAATGAATTCTTAAAATCTGAAAATGATTCAATTAGAAAAATGAATCCTTATCTTTTTCCAATTCATAAAGCTTTACTATTGTTTTTAAGAATTTTAAAGCTTATCGAAGGAATGTAGCTTTTAATCACCGAAACTTTACAAATTATTTAAAGGTGAAAAAAAAAATATTCCCGACGCAATGAAACTTTCGAACAATTATATATATTTAATATTTACAAATATATATACGCACAATCCACGCAATTTAATATATATACATTCATGAATATTTTATCATGAATTTATTTAGAGAATTGATCAATTTTAAACTAAACTAATTAATTTTGCTACGCATTTGAAATAAGTTATTCATTATGGAATTTAGCGTGGATTGAACGTATAAAGCCCCATTGCATCGGAAATTTAAGGTTAGTATTAGGGTAAATAACATGAAGCTAGGATCGAACTCAGATCCGACTGCTTCAATATATATATATGAATAATTTTTATTCTATAATAGGTCAAATAAATATTATTAATAGATAATGTATTTTCATTTTGCAAATACTTTTGTATTGGAAAATTTTCTTAAATTACACCATTTTTAAAAATACACTAATATTTAAACCAACTGATTATTCTTTATAACTCTTTGTGAAACAACTAATTTCATTACAAAAATATTTATAAAATTTTATTATTTCAAACTTTCATACACAATAATTATTAATATTTGTTCTACACATTTATAAAAAGAGGCAAATAAATAAAAAGTGGAATCTCTTTTGGCTGGAAATAGCTTTAAGCATGCAATGCCTTTTTCTAATTACATCATAAATACATATCATTTATTAAACAAATGAAAAACATCTCAATAAAATATTTATACATCTTTTTATATTTATGTAATGTCTTCTTTGCATTTTGGATGATATGTTATGGTTATATTACGGCTTGAGATTTAACATAATCTAATTTGAAATTCTTTTCCTGTTTCATAATATTGAAGCAAAATATTGTGAAAAGAGTAAGATGACATAGTTCATATATGAATTGATTTTCATTAAATAATTATTTATCTTTTACAAATGATTGAAATCATTTTCATTCAAATTAACAGCAATATTTTTTTTTCAGAATAATATTTAACTTTTATATCACATCTGAGTAATTGATTATAATGTAGAATATAAAAATATTCTTCAGTCTTTAATTGAATATTATTATTTTTGTCCAAACATGACAAAGTTTTTGATAATGATATTTAGTGTATATAGTATAGAACCATTTTGTATCATATTATTTGATAAAACATACTTTAAGTCAGTATTCATTTAGAATTATATATCCATATTTTTTAGTCTTACTCTTACTTAATTTTACATATTTACACTTTTATTACATTTATACAAACAATTCAACATCAAGTTTTTATTATAAATTGTGATATTAACTGGTTTCTTATGATTATTACTTCCTGGCAAGCAATGAGCAAAAAACAAACAAAAAAAAAACAACAACAACAACAATATTTTCAGAGAGAATTTACATGCTATTTAAAATTTTTAATTATTTTTATTGATTTAATAGTATTTCTGTAAGTAATATATGATCATATTATCATTATAAAAAAACGATATTATCAAATGATATTGTATTGTAAAGTTTTAAATAAAAAAGCAGATAAAATCGAAATAAATATTTATTAATAAGCATACATTTATGAAATATTTATAGAGGTGTTAGTATAACGAAATTTATATAAAAAAATTTCTGAGTGCTAACATTTTAATAGAAAAATAAAATTCTTAGATACTTAAACATAATTTATTAGAGTTAATAAATTTAATTGTTTTTGAAAATTTTATGTAAAATATTAAAAACAAAAAAAAAATAAAATTTTGTTTAACATACTAATATATTATGTATATTTTTAGATTTTATTTTATTGTATTTTTTACAATAAAATATTTTCTGTTTTATCTTTCCATTTTTTTTTACAATTTTATTACAAACAATTAATACTTTTATAAAAAATAAATAATAAAAAGGTAAACAGATTACGGGTAAACTTATAGTTTGTTTATTGCTGAAAAGAAAAGTCTATGTTAAGCCAATAACCATCACAAGACTGAATATAAGTAATTTAGTTGAAATAAACATTTTATTCTTAAAATCACACATACTTATTTTATAATTATAATTTTTAGTCCTTACAATCCTGCAATAATCCCAATCTTAACATTCACACACATTAACAGGAGTTTCTAGAAAAGGTTTTCATGAAAACTATTTAAAAGCTTTAAAAGAAAAAAATGGAAAAACTATATTAAAGAAAATAGGTAAGAAAAGTTGAATGAAAAAATATCTTTTAAAAAGTGTTAAAATTTATCTTAACTGAGAAAAATATAAAGTGATTGTAATTAGGATTATTTATAAATTATCACATACATTGATTTATCTTACAATTTTTCCTTACTGATTGTCTAGTAAAATGAAAAAATTCTGAAGATTAAGAGACTGTTAGATAATGCTTCATAGTAAAAAAAAGATAAGTCAAATATATGTGTATATAAAAATGAATTATAATATTATATTATCTAAGAAATTAAACAATAACAAATATTGAAAAACAAACATGATGTTTTATGATAAAAAGTTGCTCATATGATAATGTGTATGTAAAAATATTGAATGGTTTGAGTAAATCACTAACATATCTGCAAAGTAAAAATATCATCACATCTAATAGTAATCAAAGAAAGCAAAATTAAATTAGAATACTTCATTTCTAAAAAAAAGAACACATATTTCTATTATTGCATGACACAGTAAGTTGTTGATATCATGATAATAGAAAAGAAACTTTATATAATTTTCAGTTGTTTTTTTACTTGTATTTTGTAAAATAATTAAATATTTGTATTTTAATAAGTGCTTGATGTTGTATTTATTTTTTGTTTTAATTTATTTATTTTCTTCCATAAAAGTTGAAATAAAAACAATCAGGTAAAATGTACTGAAATGAAGAAAAACCTATATCCTATGTATGGTACATTTTTTTATTAATTAAATATATATATATATATATATATATATATATATTTAATTAATAAAAAAATGAACAAGATATATATATATATATATATATATATATATTTAGTCATCTTGTTCATTTATCTTTTGTATTATAATTTTCAAAGTTAATATTTCATTATTTAATGACTTTCATTATTGAAAATATGAATTTAACAAAATGTTTCAAAAATGTAATTACTTAATACATAAGAAATTTTGTTTTTATTAAAAAATAAGTGAAACATAAATACAAAATAACTAAAGCGAAATGTGTTAACAAGAAATAAACTATGAAGGTAATAAATATATTTCATAAAAAACAAAGAATTGTAAAATGGTATTTAGAATTATTAAAATACAGGAATATAAGAATAGTTTGTAAATAAGTGGTACTGACAATAAAAATCTTCAAATAATATATAAATTATTTTTAAGAAAATGAGTTCTTTTATGTATTTTTTGGATGTAGTGAATAAAATTAAATGTGCTTTATGTTTATTTTTTAGTTCATCTTAACATATATAATATTTAAGGTTAAATAATATTATATATTATTAATATTAATACCAATAATAAAACCAACTAATGTAATAATGGTATTTTTTATTTTTATTATTTATCAAAATTTTAACAACTAAGCTTTATTTATTTTTCATCAATGTATGAAGTAAACACAACTATCTTTAACACATTTATCACATCTAACTTTTAAATATTGAAATATTAGACAGCTTAAATCCCTAAATTTAATTCAAAAAGTCAAAAATTATAAAACCTTTTCATGAATGTCAGTCATTTGAAAATGTCTGAGATTATTTGAAAGTTAACTCTGAAATATTTTTACATTAATAAAACTATAATCAATTTAAAGTTTAATCACAATCTATTTTTTAAGACACATAAGTAAATAGACTTACTAAAAAAGAAAGATTAATAACACCAAACAAAAATGCATACACACATACATATATCTTAAAATTTTAATAAAAACTTATTTAAAATATTTAATACTCCTCAAAATCCTCTGCAATAGAAATGAATGTAAATAATAGATCCTGATACATCTTCATATATGCCAATAACATATATCTTTCCCAACATTATTTATTCATTGTTAATGCAAGTATTTCCAAATTTGAATTGATTCTAAGATTCTAGTTTCTTTGCTTCATACATGCCTAGTATTTTAATAAAAATTCATTCAACTATTTTACATATGATAAGCTTAGTTATGCATACTATCTTATTATAATATATTTTAAAGTGACACTTGCTTTAGCTTTACCATTTCTGATATTTGTTTCAGCAAGATTATGTGTGTTAGTTATTTTGCTATAATTTTTTCACCTTAATCCAACATATATCTCAATATTACTTTGTATATCTTACAATTATTCACACATTTCCCTATTATGTATGAGACCATTTAATAATTTATCTATGCACTGGTCATACTTTTATTGTAAGATCTCTTTTCAACTGTAAAAATAGTTTTATTTAATACGAAATTATTTTTTTAATTATATAGAGTGTAACAGTATAAATTAAATAGGTAAGTGTGATACCCAACAGACAGACACTCTATTAAATATTAATTAAATTCAAATATGTAAAAGATTAATGTAAATTAAATGAAAATACTTTACATACTTAGTTTATAAAGTCTTAATTATCACAGATACAATCTTGAAATATATATATATATATATATATATATATATATATATATATATATATATATATATATATATATATATATATATATATATATATATATATATATATATATATATATATATATATATATATATATATTCTAACCTATCAAAAGACGACTTCAAATTTATTAAATCATTCGGAAAGCCTAATTCCATTCAATTAAAGAGAATTCGGATGCTTCCTTCTATGATTCGAGTAGCAAACCCTATATTTTTATCTAATATAGCTCGACGTTTGGTTAGTTATAATAATTCAGCTACAGCGATATGAAATTCAGACAGAGATAGAATTAAAAAAAATTATCATTAATAAAATAAATTTAAAAGGAAAATTTAGAATAACTAACATTCTTTCTTTATCCAAAACACATTCTCTGAGCTGTAAGTACTTGCACTGTTCGACAATGATGATGATGATTTCAGCTCATTGTTAATATTACCGACTAAAATAAAACATTCATTAATTTGCCAATATGCTCTCAATATTTTATTATTATCCAATTAGAAGTTTCAATCTCTTAAGCCATGCCACGCTTGTAATGTTGATCATAATTGATCAATTCTTAATGTAAGAGCACTTATAATAATGACACTAATCTCAGGGTTCTCTGTTATATTTAATAAAATGCTCGGCAGTATTGTGTTGTCGCATATGACTGACATTCTGGTCGGCTATAGGAAACATTTACCTTATTTAAATTCCAGGTGTCTTCATCCACATATCAACTATTATAATATTTAACGAGATGATAACCATATTCAATAACAACGCATAATTTTGAATAATACAGCCATTTTATCCAGAATCTCAGTCGGAATAATAAAGACAAGGGTGCTTTTGTGTCCTTCCATCATCCATGACAACACAATAATTTAATTAAGATTTATTACTTAGACACTTCACTTAAATGTGTACGGAACAATGTGCAACCAAAACCTACTAGTTTGGGAATAAAGTGATTTTACACACACATAAAATAAAATGTCTTGGTCTGAAGTTTTCAATTCCATAAATAATTCTTATTAAATTAAACTATACTGAAATATTCTGATCTGCTTACAATTGTCTATCTGGTGTATTGAATTTAAGATTTCATAAATTATTTTGGACTCAAGAAAGTATTGCAAGTATTATGCCAATACACTTTTATTTAGCACATAAGAAAAATGACTCAAAACAACTTGTAACAAGACTATAATTTATTATTAAATTTTAACAAGATTATAATTTATTATTACAGTTTAACAAAACTATCCTTTATGATTAACATAATAAACAAACATATACAATTTATTCGATCCCATATGGATAAAACAAAATATAACTAACAATAATTCGTCTATACTTTTAGACCTGGATTCGAACTACTTCTTCATCTTCTTTTTACATTTATGCAAATTGAATATAACAAAATAAATATTATTATCGATACATCAACTCATCCGTTTAGTGTATCTTATATGAACGGCTGCTTAACTTTATTAACTAACTATTTGTTTTAAAATAAAAATAATCTGATTCTAGGCAATGCGTACAAACGATTTTTATTATCATATCTTTAATTAAATGATAGATTTTTTTTTTTTTTAGATAACTTATTATAATTTATGGGTTATTTATCAGAAGTTACACTTATTATTTTAATATTTACCTTAATAACAACTGAAGTTGTTATACACATTGTATTCCTCAGTATAAGTTATATTATGAGTGCTACTTAATCATTAACCCGAATTAAACCTAGTATTTGAACCCTCCATTGGCAAATAAAAATTTCTAAATCACGTAATTTTAAACTTACTCTCTCCATTGACTTACGTGTGGATTACCAGCACTATTCCGCCGCACAATCCAGACATTGATCATATATACTAGCACACTATTTATACTAAATGGATCGTGAGGAATGAACCTCCAATATACCCATTATCTTGCCATAACTTTCTAAACAAAACACAATATTCAACACCTTCCATGGTGGAATTATCTCTATTTTCTCATGAGGAATATGGAATAACACCGAAGGTCTGTAGAGTTAACTACTACATTAAAATAGTTTGGTGGGTCCTTGCCTCTTACTTGGGCATAATAGGAACACACACCAAGTATAATCCTCTCCTGGGATTTTAACGAATGAAATACGCTAAATACGATATAAATTACTGATCGTCCTAACTCTGAGAAGCGATCACTTGGGTTATAAACATACCCAAATACTAGATTTATCTATTCCCCTCATGGAAAATAAAGCTTTTGGGGAGATCATTTTCCATCCCACAAAATAAAGACATTACAATTATTACTTATGCGAATCTTAAGCATATACCAATGCTATATCGGGGCAAGACAAGCAAATACACTAATTACACTAAATTTATGTTCTGGGTATACTTAGATCAATGTCTGAAATCAATGGATATCACAGAATTAACCATAATAATTTTTACCTTTGCCAAAGAAACATTCAACACGTACTTGGTAGTATAGTATCTTGAACTTAATTAAGTGAATGCTTTAATAAAGAATAATTGGGAATAAGTTCCTCAATTAACATAGTATAAATTTGTTTCAAACTTTAAATAAGTAATATCCTGTATAGCACTTCTCTTTAATTACTTCTGATAATTTTAACTAGATATTTTACCTATTAAGTATCTGAATTTTTCTTCTTTTAAGCATCTAACATATAAATTTATACCCATAATGCATATCATAAGTAAACACATTTTATAAAAAAAAAAATTTTTTTTTTCATGTCGAATATAAATTTAACCTAGAATAATTACATGAAAACATACCTTTATGATTACAAGGTAATTTAAATATTACTTGACTATACAGCCTTTCACCTGTTGATATAAAAAAAAATACACATAATTTTACAAATTAGTAAAAAAAATCATTACTTAACAAGTGCTTATTATCTCACTAGAAAAATGTTTTTCCGTTGGGCAATTTATCTAGATGAAGAACTTGATCCATTCGTAGTTCATGAAGCAAATTTAAAATAAGAAACACATTTTATTATTTCATTTATAAAAAAGTTGCCTCCATTCTGGTGCAATTAATAAATTAGGCAAAGAAAACATAGCAGCATTGGATGTTAACTCTTCCTTGAATTAACTGATATAATTTTGGGATCCAAGAAAACAATACATATTTTAACATGACGAATATTTGACGATAGACGATCACATATACAATTCTTTTCTTTTTACTATCAGCGATACGTATCATTTTTAGCTAGCTGGCTTATGAATAAAATAATGCGCGAATTTTCCAAAATACTATTATTATAAGGACTGCAGCTGACTTACATGGATATAAAGTTTTAACGACTCCAATTGATGTATAATATAACATATTATTTTATGGTTATAATTAAGTCACTAATGTTTGTAGTTTTTATTCCTACTCTAGGAATTATAATTTGTCTTTAATAAGGAATTCTCCGTAAAATGCACACATACAAATTTTCTGATATTTGCCTTGAGAAAATTTATATTTTCTTTTTTTTAAAAAATATACAGGTGCATAAGTAAATATCCTTGATCATTAATATTATTTTTAGATAATTTTCAGTGAATAAAACATATTTTAACGTGGGGAACTTACGTTATTTCAAAGCAGACAATTTCTTTTAGAAAGAGCGTGAAATTTTCTAGTTAACTTTCCTTGGCTTTTATAATATGTCTTTTAATTATAATTTTTCTTTTATACCACGAAAAGATAATTAAATAAGGTAAAGTTAACAAATCATTGATTATTTCCTGGAAATTATTTATACTACTTATTTTAAATATAAGGACATTTTCAGTGATTGCTGTAGTCAATACGGTCATTTTGAACTTTAGCATAAGATAGTACATTTTTGTGTATAAAAAGCTTTAAAATAGGTAGAAGGCCACAGAAAACAGAATATCTTATCAAATAGGATTAGCCACGCATGATATTATTAAAAATTTACTGGACTTATATTTATTTCTGCAATAAAAAAATAATAAAAAATTTGTTACCGAATTTCAGTACTGCTTCCTCCTTGTAAAACTAAAGTCAGACTAAACTTTCTTCAAAATTTGGTGGTCTTCTTTTAGCGACCTCTTACAGAAAAATAATCATTTAATTATACATAAACAAAAGAAAAGGAAAAAAAAAAACTTATTACAATTATATTTTTCCGTATAATTTAAATGGATTACCAAGTAAATTGACAAATAATGAAAAATAATAAATATCTTTAACTAACAATGCTTATTAGTGGTGTATATTTCTGTATACATTATTATCTAAATTAATTTAAAAATTACCAGAAGTTATTGTGCTTTATGATAAGACATTCATCTACTCTCCCTCTACCCATCCAAATCAATTACTGTTTATGATATGTGCTTTTATACTATATTAAATTGCTCTTATTGTTAATATTTTAATTAAATTATTCATGCTCTTCTTCAAAATGACATTGGATTACTAAATTTATTAGTTATTTGCTTAAAACACGTTAAAGTGAGTAAATAGCATACTTTATTAATCACTTAATATTATTAGTATTTTATTTTTTTATTTTCTACAAAAGGATAGCATTGTTTTCCTGTGGAAACAATGCCAAATAAACCAAGTGTCAATAACACTAGGTTACAATATATATATATATATATATATATATATATATATTTGCAAAACCGTAAAACAATACAATACTAGATTAAATTTTAAAATTTTTTACCAAAATCCTTACACAACCATGGTTTCATCTACTACAAATAGACCTTCTCAAGTGAAAATCAATCTAAAGGAAAACATATATATATATACAAACAAACCTTCCCATAATTCACTACAAATTCCACCTTCCCTTAATATCAAAAGAAGTCTTCATAAGATTGATAGCCTCAGAATCAAGGAGTTTTATCATCAAAGTCTCCTTTATTCTTCTTTTTAACTCATTCTTTTCATAAAAAATAACCGAAGCATTGTTAAACAATATTCTATGACCTGTATTCAATTCATGAATATATAAAGCTGAGTTAAGATACCTATGTTTAACCCTACTTATATGAACCTTGACCCTTTCATTAAGGCTAAATTTACTCTGACCTACATAAAATTTACCACAACAACATGGAATTTTATAAACAATACCAGGAATAGACCTACTATCAATAGACTGCTTTGAACCATTAAGTAATGAATTCAAATCAGAACCTTTCCTTCATGCAACCTTCATTCCACCTAACAAATGACTATTCCTATAAACCAAATTATAAATTGATGCTTTAAATGGTAAAGACATATAATCATCATCCTTACCAACAAAATTCTTATCATCCAAATCACGACTATAAACATTATTATTAAATACCACTTTTTTAATAAAATCATGATTATAACCCAATTCTACATATTCAGCAGCAAATTGACTTCTTTGAATATCAGCATCATTATTAAAATTATTAAGCCTTCTATTCCGACAACAAAAATTCAACAAAGACATTTTTTTATGTATAAAAGGCTGATAACTATCAGGCCTAATCATATTTCTCAAATTTTTAGGTTTTATAAAATGACTACAAAACAAAACATCATTAACCTTCTCAACATTTAAATCTAAAAACTTTAATTTTACAAAATCAAAACCACCCCCCTCAATTGTAAACTTAATACTAGAATCAAAACCATTCAATGCACATAAAAACTCTTCTAATTTCTCTTTCTGAATAACAAACAAACAATCATCAACATACCTAACAAATAATTTAATAGAACATGAAAACATATTAATGATACTACACTCCAAATAATCAATATAGACAGCACACATCAATGGAGAAATGACATAACCAATAACCCAACCTTCTCTAATCTTATAAAACACATCATTAGACATAAAATACATTGAATCCTCTAACAGCAAAAGCAAATCATGAAAAACCTTAATCTTATCTGCAGAAAAACATTCTAATTTTTTTTAAAATTGAAAGAAAATTGAAAGAAAAACATCAATACTTTTTAATCTATTAACCGATTGATACATATTTTCAAATTTGAAAATATGTATCAATTGGTTAATAGATTAAAAAGTATTGATGTCTTTCCTTCAATTTTAAAAAAAATTAGAATGTTTTTCTGCAGATAAGATTAAGGTTTTTCATGATTTGCTTTTCCTGTTAGAGGATTCAATGTATTTTATGTCTAATGATGTGTTTTATAAGATTAGAGAAGGTTGGGTTATTGGTTATGTCATTTCTCCATTGATGTGTGCTATCTATATTGATTATTTGGAGTGTAGTATTATTAATATGTTTTCATGTTCTATTAAATTATTTGTTAGGTATGTTGATGATTGTTTGTTTGTTATTCAGAAAGAGAAATTAGAAGAGTTTTTATGTGCATTGAATGGTTTTGATTCTAGTATTAAGTTTACAATTGAGGGGGGTGGTTTTGATTTTGTAAAATTAAAGTTTTTAGATTTAAATGTTGAGAAGGTTAATGATGTTTTGTTTTGTAGTCATTTTATAAAACCTAAAAATTTGAGAAATATGATTAGGCCTGATAGTTATCAGCCTTTTATACATAAAAAATGTCTTTGTTGAATTTTTGTTGTCAGAATAGAAGGCTTAATAATTTTAATAATGATGCTGATATTCAAAGAAGTCAATTTGCTGCTGAATATGTAGAATTGGGTTATAATCATGATTTTATTAAAAAAGTGGTATTTAATAATAATGTTTATAGTCGTGATTTGGATGATAAGAATTTTGTTGGTAAGGATGATGATTATATGTCTTTACCATTTAAAGCATCAATTTATAATTTGGTTTATAGGAATAGTCATTTGTTAGGTGGAATGAAGGTTGCATGGAGGAAAGGTTCTGATTTGAATTCATTACTTAATGGTTCAAAGCAGTCTATTGATAGTAGGTCTATTCCTGGTATTGTTTATAAAATTCCATGTAGTTGTGGTAAATTTTATGTAGGTCAGAGTAAATTTAGCCTTAATGAAAGGCTTAAGGTTCATATAAGTAGGGTTAAACATAGGTATCTTAACTCAGCTTTATATATTCATGAATTGAATACAGGTCATAGAATATTGTTTAACAATGCTTCGGTTATTTTTTATGAAAAGAATGAGTTAAAAAGAAGAATAAAGGAGACTTTGATGATAAAACTCCTTGATTCTGAGGCTATCAATCTCATGAAGACTTCTTTTGATATTAAGAGAAGGTGGAATTTGTAGTGAATTATGGGAAGGTTTGTTTGTATATATATATATATATATATATTGTGCCCTTTTGTATGGGTCACCATTTAAGTTTTGTGCTAATCTAGTAGAAAATTTTAAATTTAAGAAGTATTTTAAAAATGTGATGTTGACTTTGCTTGTGATAATGTTACCATAAGTTTAATTAAAGCAATCTATGAGTGTTTGATATGTGAATTGTGTTGATATTGAGAAGATATTTAAAATGATGATGATTATGATGTAATACTGCATTAATAAATTTAATAACAAATGTTGAAGCTAAAGTGATTAAAAGACAAGTTAAAATTAGACAAAGATATTTATTTAGTTTAAAATATATGTTAAAAGTGAATAAAAATATTTTAAATTATAAGTACTTAAATTGAGATTAATATTTGATTTTAATCATATCAAATAATTATTTTAAAATCTGATATAATATCTTATTTATTTTAAAAATAAATATTTATTTTAAAAAAGCAATTGTTAAGTTATTTTTAGATTATGGGAAGCGTTTCTTGTATTGTAAAAATAGATGTTAATTAGAGATACACACACACATGCTTGGAAGCTTTCTCATAAAGTTGAAAAACTATTTTAAAATTATGTTGTGAAATTTATAAATAATACGTGAGTTATCACGAGATAAAAATAAAGATATTAATGTAAAATATTAAATCTGATTTTTAAAAAATATTGTCTTAAAAATATAACGTATTTAAAAGATTTAGTTTATTTTAAATGATCTTATAAAAGTTAAGATTTAAATTAAGTGAGAAAGAATATTTTAAAAAATGTTTAATAGATTTGAATAAACGATAAAAATTATTTTTAAAATGTAATAATATTAAATATTAAATAAGTCATTATTTTATTTTAATAGTGTGTTGATTAATATGTAAATAAGCCAGCAAAGTTTGATTGTTTAAACGTACCAATCAGATGTGGAGTCTCTTCGAGTATAAAAGCTGGATTCAATTGTTGAAGGGGGCTCTCTCTCTGTAATTAAATTTCTAAGTTAATCGTGCTATTGAGAAAATAGCCAAGTAAATTTATAAACGCTCTTAAAATCAGTTTTAAAATCATAAGAGTGTTATTGTATATAATTTTATAATTTTTAAATGATAAGTATGCAGTAGAAACTTAATAATTCCCTATTGGTCTTCTCAATATCGAAACTCAATTTACGTACGAATAATCATGGAAACATCACATATCGGAGAAATATATCAGAAACTTTATGCTAGAGAAATAATAGACGCTGGATTAGTACATGAAACTACGAGATGGAGAAAAGTAGTATTTTGGACTATGAATAGTTTTAAAAGTTTAAATTACTATTGTCTATTATAAATAGATATTTAAAAAAATATGAATACTTCTATAGAAAGAAAGTATTTTTGCAGATTTTAAAAAGATTAAAATGTATATCTTAAGTAAAGATATAAGAAGTAGTAAGTTTAATAAATACTTGCCTTGTTAAGTCTTTGTGCTTAAAAGACTAAATATTGACGATTTGAAAAGGCAAATAGATTATAAATATGATTATTTAAAATCGTAATATAATAAAATTATTATTATTGAAGTAGTCTAAAACGCTGGTCGTTATAGATGGAGAAATTAATTCTTACCTGAATATGTTATTTATAAATGCGCAAGTAATACATGGATGTCCAAATCAAATCAAACTAAGCCAAGCAAGCCAAGTTGATGAAAATAATTCAATGTAAAATAATTTATAAACTATAAATTAATTTAGAAATAATAATTTTAAATAATAATCTATGAAGAACTGGATCCAGAACTTATAAACTATTTTTTAAATTTTATTTGTTTTCTTGTTGGAACTTATTTATTTTTAAAAAAAAGAACGTTATCATTTTTTTTTTTATAAACTTTCAAGAAACACGTGATACAACGGAACAGGAAATAGTGTTTTATTGACTTTATACGTAGGATATTTGTTAAAACTTTTATGGTAGAACAGAAGACGTCGTTGGAAATATGTAATATAAACTTTTATTTTATTTATTTAACATAAAATTTAAAATATTATTAAACTATTAAAAGTAGGTTAGGTACATTTATTAAATACTAACTTGAAAATAATATAATAATTAATTACATAAATTTATTTTATAATTAATGTAACACGGAATATTCTAATGAATGTGTGTGAGTGGAGATGTGAATGATTTTTATATTTTATGAAGCTGCAAATTTCGAAGAATGCTGGATAGCAGACTGGACATTATTATTATTATGGTAAAAATATTGTATAATGATTTTTAATGAATTTAATATGTTTTTCTTTAGATCAACTGAATATTATGTTGTTGTAGAATGAATGGATAGATATTTTATGAAAACACATACATTATATTGGCAACGAACTTTATTAAAATATGCATAATTTTAATTTATAATATAAACCTAATACAACATTACGTAAGAAGCTTAGAAATAATTATATGATTCTTTCATAAATAAATTTTGATATTTTTATTATGTTATAGTATTAGAATTATATTTATTCTTTATTGAGGTAATTATTTTATTATTTGCAAGATAAGAATAGATTTGAAAAGACTCTATTTTTTTTTGTATTTTGTTTTATTAAATAAGTTAAGTTACGTTATGGGTAGAAGCTTATATTTGGATTGAAGTTTATTAAGTATAAACGATGTAGTATAGGTAATTTGGATGATGAATATTTTATTTAAGGCTGATGTTTGTTTTCCGGAAATTTTAGATAAATATAGAGGATGTTTATAGATAAAAATTATCAGAAAGGATTAAAAGAACACATTAAGTAAAGTAATGATTTTTACACAGAAAAGAATCATAGAATTTATCTAAGGTAATGCTTTATGAATTTAGAATTGATAAATGATTTAAATAATAATATTTGAACAATAGAGATATATAATGCATATTTGATAAAACATATAACAGGAATTACATTAAGTAAAGTATAATTACAGTCAATTATTTGTTATACACTATAAAGATACATTAATTTATATAAAGCATTAAGCAATGCTAATAATAAAGTGAATACATGATAATACATTATAAATGGTAATACTTAATTAATGTAGCTATTTAATTAGTAGAGTTTCATTGTTTACACATGCTACATAAATAGTCTTGACATATATTGTTATTTGTAGTAATTAAAGTACACTACTATTTATTTTAAGAAAAATCTAAGTTTTGAAAACATACTATAATATTATTGGTATAGCATTTGAAGGAATGTAAAATTGCTTATTAAGTACATGAGTTAATAACAGTGTAAGCCTCTTATATTTGTATTTTCCTATTTTATTTTTTATTTATTTTCCTAAATTCTAAAACTGTAAATAGTGTAAATAAATTCTTATTTGAAGTTATTGTAAATAAATTTGTTAATTTGTTTTAAAAGTGTGTCGAGTTTCATTATTTTTCACCACAGCATTTTGACATCAGATAATTTGAAATAAACATAATATTTGCACAAAATGAATTTGTTATTATTACTTAGAATTGAATACCATATTTGCTTAACATTATTTTATAAGAATTGATTGACATGAACATAAATATTACAATGGTCATAAGATGATTATAATGCACATTATAAGAATACAATATTGTTTATTGTCACAGATTATTAAGTATAAGATTTTGATCTATTTTAAAATGAAGATACCATATGAAATAAAAGATATACATATAATTGTTTATTCATTTAATGATTGATTATATAATAGAAATAGATGAGATTAAATTACACTCTAAGATTAATATTATTTATTATTATTATTAAAATAAGTTAGGTGTATTTAAGTTTGATATAAAATCCCACATCATACTTATTTACATAATTTATTATTATTTTAAAACAACTTAGAGGAACCTGAGATTATTTAATTATATTTTAAGTTAAAAGTTAGGAATTATTTTAGTATTATTAAAGATAATTTATTTCATTTAAAAGTCATAAGAATGCTATAGATGTAGTGGTAAGATGATAAGGTAGTGGTAGTATTCTTATGCCATTGAGACAGTATCTTGGAAGATATTAACTCAGTGTAAATCTGCTTATTACTTTGTAACTTTACTTCACAGTCTCATAATTTTAGTTAAATACTTATTTAATTAATATAATCTGGAACTATATTGATTTGGATAATTGATAATAGATTTAATTAAGATGTGATAATATAAAAATATATTAAAGATAGATATGCAAATTTTAATTAAGAATAATAATGTAACTGAGCTAGTTGTATTTTAAACTATTTTATATATAATAAGTATATATATATATATATATATATATATATATATATATATATATATATATATATATATATATATATATATATATATATATATATATATATATATATGTTTTCCTTTAGATTGATTTTCACTTGAGAAGGTCTATTTGTAGTAGGTGAAACCATGGTTGTGTAAGGATTTTGGTAAAAATTTTTAAAATTTAATCTAGTATTGTATTGTTTTATGGTTTTGCATTTTTATTTTTGCTAGTATAGTGTTAGACAGTTTTGGTTTTATTATATATATATATATATATATATGATCAACAGATGTCATTTTTACCAAAAACACGATCAAGCGTTTGTTTACATAAACGATCAAAGAGTCAGAATTAACTATCTCTTTCGTTTTAGCCCACTTTCAGATCAGATGATTTCAAGCTATTTTGCTGTCATCAGTGAAAGACAGAGCCAAGAAACTAGATCTAAAAACTGACTCCAAGTGTTTATGCACAGAGTTTCTATCAGTTTGCAAGCATGAAATTTTTCAGACCGATAAAGTCTTCAAATTCAGCCAAACAAACTAGATAGCTACATGGGTCTGATCTCAGTTCAGCTTCTCCACATAGTCAAAGCCTCTGCAATCTATATCATTGCGGAAACCTTTAAAGGTAGATTTATGAAAAACAAAAACAAGTTTTAATCATGTTAAAATCTGCTGATGCTTGTATTTATGATCAACAGATGGCGTTTTTACCAAAAACACGATCAAGCGTTTGTTTACATAAACGACCAAAGAGTCAGAATTAACTATCTCTTTCGTTTTAGCCCACTTTCAGATCAGCTGATTTCAAGCTATTTTGCTGTCATCAGTGAAAGACAAGCCAAGAAACTAGATCTAAAAACTGACTCCAAGTGTTTATGCACAGAGTTTCTATCAGTTTGCAAGCATGAAATTTTTCAGACCGATAAAGTCTTCAAATTTCATGCTTGTAAAATGATAGAAACTCTGTGCATAAACACTTGGAGTCAGTTTTTAGATCTAGTTTCTTGGCTCTGTCTTTCACTGATGACAGCAAAATAGCTTGAAATCAGCTGATCTGAAAGTGGGTTAAAACGAAAGAGTTAATTCTGACTCTTTGATCGTTTATGTAAACAAACGCTTGATCGTGTTTTTGGTAAAAACGCCATCTGTTGATCATAAATACAAGAGTCAGCAGGTTTTAACGTGATTAAAACTTGTTTTTGTTTTTCATATATATATATATAAAGAATATTAACTTTTATGAACTTATGGAAATATAAAAGATAATAGTTTAATTATTAATTAGCTAAAATGTGTTTAAAATGATAATGCCTAAACTGCATCTCAATGGAAGTTTATCTCTTTTAATACAGGTATAATTATAACCCTTTGATTAAGTAAAGTAAGTAAAATTTAGGACTTACATTTTAGTAAATAATATGAATAATAATTTTTATATATCAGATAATAAGAAATAATAAATAAAATTTCTGAAATAAGACATAAAGTCAATATGCAATAATTAGATAAATGTTAATACTGATGATGGTGTTATAGAACATACTTAACTTTTATAATAAAAAAAAAAAATCTATATTTACTTTGATTTATCAAGTACATAAAATCTATAAAATTCATAAATTATCATGATTCGGAATTAATGCAATGCAAAAAATTCTAAATAAGTTATTCAAACAAAATTAAATGATTGGTTGAATACAATTTTGAATAATTATTATAATTATCCTGTAATTGTGTGTATGTCTAAACATTTATTCTTCAACAAACATATATGTATAAATATCTTTCCAAATAAGCATATAGTAAAAGTAAAACAAAACTGAACTATTGGAAAATACAACTAGGTGTTCAATATTCATAGTATATGATAAGATATATTCATAGTATAGACGCATTTCCAGCTCCATAATTCAAAATAAATTGTTTAAAAATTCATCCCCACTACATCACTAATATAATTTTATCCAAATGTGTTTAGTATTTTAATCCACTTTGAGGAAGTTATCACAATACACTGTCCTGCAACATAGGTCTCTTTAACAACTTACATATGAAATATCGCAAACCAATAAATATTAATCTCTAAAGGATTTATCTAATTTGATTACCATAATTTCATCTTGAGAGTAGTGGTTATTTGATGTGTTATATGCGATCACAATTTTGCCTTTCTACAATAAATAGCTATTCAACGTTTAAGCATTGATATATTTTTTTTAATTTAGATAATAATGTTAATGCCTTTTTCCCCATAAGATTTCATGTAGCACTTCAAGTACCTGCTTATATATTTACATAAATTCAAATGCAAATTTAAATATTTTAGATAAAAGCAAAATATGTTTTTGGAACTATAATATCAATTGTATTTTAAGTTGATATTAAGTTTCAATTTATCTTTTAGCTTGCCCTTGGAAATAGATGTTAACTTTTTTTAGGTGCTCATGTTGTATTGTCTTTCAATAAAGATCATCGTAAGTATGTGGATCCTTTTCTTTTTCTTTTTATAAAAATGAAATATATATTAAAATGTGTGTGTTTTTTTTAAATAAGCAATATATATATATATATATGCGAGATAAACACACATCAAAAGAAAAAATAATGAATAATACAGATTGTTGTAACTTTTCATTCTTAATGACATAACATTCACTGTTGTTGTTATGAAATACAGTTGAGTCATTTGACTCATAAAATTTATCAAGCGATACTTATTATAAACAAATTCATTTTAAACATCAATTCACACGTATATATGTGGAAATCGATTCATATGTATATAAATGTAACTTGCAAAAAAAGTAATAATATTGTATTAGCCAAGTATTATTTTTAAAAAAAATAAAAGTACAAATCACACACACACACACACACACACACACACATATATATATATATATCTTAAGGAAAATGTCATTTTTGAAATTTCTATTGTTACGACAAACCTTTACTTTAAAATTGAGCAACCCTTAAAAAGAAAATGTTAAAATTGATTATGTATATCTTTTTTAAGACAATAAAAGATCATATTCAACTATTTAAAAAAAATATATATATAGTGAGATAAAACAAACTAAGACATCAATCAATGAATTCAATAATTATTAATCTATTTAAAAAAATTATAATATGTATATATGATAATGTGATTGGAATATAAATTTCTATGATACAATTTTTATATGTGTGTATATATTATAATGATATTTCTATCCTTAAGCCTATCTATAAAATCATTATTATAAATGATTTCATTTTAAACATCAATTATATATGCATATGTTATTCGTACAGATATAAATGTAACTTGCAAAAGAAAGTATTATTGTATTTTTTTCCATGTGTCATAGCATCAGCAGGGAAACAATCTTGCGCTAACCCGGGACAACTGCTTGTAAAGCGGCTGTCCTGGGTTTGCGCGGGTTTCGCTTCCCGGCTGATGCTATATTGTGTTAGCAAAGTATTTTATTAATTTTTTTAAATATAAAAGGAGACCAAATCAAACATATACATATTTAATATAATGTTAGGAAAATCTTTATTTTTAAATCTCCTATTGATATGATAATATCTTTTCTTTAAAATTAATTAAACGACTTTTAAAAAGAAAATGTCAAAATAGATTATTTATAATTTTTTAAACAATAAAGACTTTAATACATATATAAAACACACATTTCGTTATTTAACAGTTACATTTATAAAAGCGGTATGGATCCTTCAATTCAGAATAAATTTAGGTTAAAATCTTTTATAAAAATTTGCAAATATAATGCAAGATTGGATTTTCTTATTAAATGTAGGGAACATAAAGTTTTTCCGAAATTTTGCGATGTGAAATTAAATCGTTTGATACACAACATAGAGGCTATTACTAAACAGGTTCAAGCTTTAATATTAAAGAAAGTTATTCTTGAATGCAGAAAAGAACTGTCATTTGCAAATAATAGGAAGAACACAATTATCAACATCGAAGAACCACCTCAATACATTGTTGAGAAAAGCTATAAGAAGAGTAATGGATTGGAGAAAATTTTGATAAGAAATTTAGATTTTTGGCTAACAAACAAAACGCGAGGATACGGCCAGACAACCATCAAGGTTATGTAAATCTAACAAATGTCAACATTCCTATGCCTGTAAAAGCTGTTCTGGAAAAAGGCCCTAAATTTTTTTGATGTGGATGGAGACTTCCTAAGATGAAGTTGATCGCAGATGTTGAAGCAAGTTTGTCCTACTACCCTTTAAAAGACACATACTTATCTAAAATTGCTAAAGGTATACAATATAAAGCAGTGCAGCCAGAGCAGAATAAATGGAGGTACAATATAGGTACAACACAAAAGTTTTTAACACAGAATAATATAACATGCATGAGAGAAGATAAGGGCAATAGATTTATGATGATGATTACTGTGGAATATAGGAAGAAAATCCAACAGAAAATTGATAACCTAAAATTCATTAAAGTATCTGATATTAATTTTAGACTAAATAAATATAAATTCATGTCAGTGGTACTTAGACCATACATAGGTAAAGCATTCTCTAGGGCAGAATGCTACCAATATATATCCTTCTTCCACCACACCCCTTACAATATTCTCTAATGCTAAAACGCATAAAGAAGGCATCCCATTGCATCTAATGATCAATTCCAGTGGAGTACATTACCATAAGACAGCCAAATTCATAAACCAATGGCTCATACAAATGTTATGTTTTGGAGATTTTGCTATAAACTCATCTTTTGAATTTGTTGACAGGTTGAACAATGTCTCTCCAACACAAGATACACATATGGTAGCATTATACATAGCATAACTTTATGGCTCCATTGATAGATTAAAATCTATAAAAAATGTAAAAGAAGAGCTCATAAAACATGGCATGAATCAACATTGAGTACATTTTGTGGAAGCGGTTCTTAGATGGCTTCATAAAAATATGTATGCTGTTTTCAGTCAAGAATGGTACTTCATGAGCAGTGGTTGGCCCATGGGTCTTTGACTAAGTGGGATAGTTGCTAGCATTGTTCTTAATTCATATTAGCAAATAATTATTCCCAGACATTTAAGTGGGGACCTAATTTACACACACTATGTGGATGACATTCTCATGGGAGCATCGGAGGATACATTGGAAGATATAATTACAGAATTGAAAACTGCCTCAGGATTTACAGTTAATATAGCACATAAGGAAATTGGTGGGGGTGTGAAATATTTAGATTTGCAAGTGGGAATTGAGGAGCAACACTTCCAGTATAAAATGTTGATTAAACCTGTTAATATAAGAGGCCATATTCATCATCAATCAAAATGCCTAATCTGTATAAGCTGGCAGGTTTAAAAATATTTTTGAAGAGAAATGCTAGATTATGTAGTTTTGATGCTGACAAGAATAAGAATATTCAAATTTTTAGGGACAATTTGATTAATGCCAAATATAAAAAGAGAACAATAGACAAGATAATTAGACAATATAAAGACCCTCCTAATCTTGGGGATAGACTGAATAAAACCAGGATTTTATTACCTTATATTAAAAACAAATATACAGATATACAAACAATTTTTTGCAAGGACTTTAGTGTATGTTACAGATCCCCTCTTAATTTTAATAGATGCATTAACAATTCCAAAAATAAACTACCTTCAATTAACACTCAGTATGCCATACAGAAAATTACTTGCCCAGAAAACAATTGTCATGCAGCATATTATGGGGAGACCAAAGCCTCTGTTCATATGAGGTTGCTGCAGCATAAATATGCTTACAATAAGCCCTAACAGATCCTTCCCACTTTTCTACTTTTGCCCAACATAAAATCACTATGGGCCATTCATACACCAGATAATCTGCAAGTGATGTGCAGTGAGAGACATGAGATAAGAAGGATAATCAAGGAGGCCTATTTCATTAACTTAGATGAGAACTTATTAAATAAAAGAGATACATTCTATGCAATCTCGAAGAAATGGCAGACCTGATTTAAATAATTTGCATCTGTTGGTTTAAATAAATTGAACATTGCTATCTATCTATAGCTTTGAAAATGAAGGCATAGCTCCTTTGAAAAGTGCTTTAGAAATAAATAATTAGAATAATAATATATATTTGAGTTTTTGTGGCAATATTACCATAGAATATCTGATTTTATTACATATATAAACCACACATTTCATTATTTAACAGTTAAAAATCACACTAAAGTCATATCTTCTATACTTATGTTTACAACTATTTAAAAATATATTATATAGTAAGATGAAATTATATAAGACATCAACCAATAATTTCAATAATTATTACCTTTTTTTCAAAAAAAAAACAAGTATATATGATAATGTGGTTGGGATATATATTTTTATGGAACACTATATATGTGTATATATTATAATGATATTCATAACCTTAAGCCTATTCATAAAAATGTTTACATTTGTATCTGACTTGCTTTGCAAGAAGCAACTTATTCCTTAATTATTTATCAATATTTTGTTCACTATGTGTTAATTGTATGATTTATATTTTTTATAGCATGTTTATTATTAAAAAAAAACATTATGTCTATAAAAAATGTTTGAATAAGAAAAGTTTGTTATAATTTAAAATTTAATTTATAAAGGTTCAATGATAATAATCATATAATGTAAATTTAGGTAAGATTATAAAGTAAAAATCTAAATACTGAAAGTGTATTATACGTATTTATATATATAAAAAAATTACTTATATTTTCTTAATCTTCAGAAATTCTAAAACATTACTTTTAAATCTGTGTATGGATTTAAAAAAAGTATATAAAAGCATCATTAATTAAGCCATTCTGTAATCCCTATAACAATGTTATCTGAAATTACAAAACAAAAAACAACATAGAAAATGATAATATAGAATAAAAATCACTTCCTTGCAATCTAAAACTGCAGCTGATATCATCAGATATATTTCCAGTACAAATATACAATTGATGTACCAATAACATAATGCTTTGCTAACAATAGTAGAAAAAAAGTCAAATGTTCTGATCCTGCCATTTCAAACAATAATTATCTGGATCCAAACATACTTAGGTGCTACTCTATCAAAGTACAACAATAAGTCAAATAATGCTGAGATACTAAAACATCTTGAACATCATTAACATTCTGGACACTTAGCACAAATAATGTACTCTGTAAACTAAATTTCTAAAGAATTAATGAATAATATAAAATGTGGAGCATTAATATTTAAAGGATAACTTTTGCAGCAATCTGGATTAGAGAATTATAAAATCACCATCCACTGGATGTCCATAATGCTAAACATAAACTTGACTACATATAACTATTATCCATAAATCTATGTCATTAAACAATAACTCTATGAACTATTATTAAAAGCAAGAGCTAAATAAATAAAGTGGTTTATTATAAATCACTTTGAATAATTTCTAAGTTAAACCTAAGTAAATAATTTTATTTGATTCCTTTAAAAAATTCTACAACATTAAGCTGTCATGAAATAAATACTCACACATACTGCAAATTATGAAAGAGGAATTGGGTAAAATAAAAAAAAATAAGACTACAAATATTTAAAAAAAATATTTAGTAAATTAATGATTAGCAATAAACACACAAATTATCATGATAGTATGAAATTTTAAACATTTATTTAATCAAAAAATGTATTTTTTAAAATTATAATCAATCAGCTGATTTCTATTCATCAATTAACTTTTAATTGATTAAGTTATTTCATTAAATTAACTAAGAGTTGGAAAAACATTTTCAAACTCAAAGATAACAATCTTTGATTTAGCTTTATTAACCTTTTGTTAAGTTTTTAACAAGGAAAATAAATTAAAAGAGAAAAACATGTTTACAGACAAAAAATTTACAAAAAATACATTTTCTAAAAAAAATTCATAATTTTGAAGCCAATATTGACTGGATTTTAAAAAAAAATATGTTTCACTATTTGAAAACATTTAATTTAATTAAAATATTTAAAGTTACCAATTCTTGCAAAAAATTATAACTTTTATATGAAAAAAATTCTATTAATAAAAGTACAGTTTACACATACATGGTTTTCTTTTTTTTTATAATGTCCTTCTTCCCAATTATAATTTACAGTTTTTCCAGTTGAGTTTTCATCTTAAAGACTTTTACACATGAAGATAATTAATTTGTTAATTTTCTAGTGTGCAGTATTTCATTTTTAGGTTAAGAAGAGCAAAATTGTATACATTTTTTCACTAAATTTTTCAGATGAGACTAACACAGAGATTCATTCTGTTAGTTGAATACAATATTGCAGATTACTTTAGGGAGTAACTTCTTTTCAAAATATTTATTCCAGGTTACATGGAGCGAGATGATATTTAGCTTTAGCTGAATTATAGATGGTTTTTATTGTAGAAACCATTTTATGGCTAGACTCACATTATGCTAAAACCCTGATTAAAATTTCTATTCTTTGTGACAGCTTGGTTAAGATCCCTCCTGTATTATGCAACAGCTTGTTGAAGATTTTTTCTTATTTTTTTCTTTATCAGCTGGATTAAGATATTCCAGATCTCTCTTCAACAGCTAAGTTAGGAATATCTTTTATCAGACACTAGGGTCTTCTGACATATTTTCTCCACTATTACTTAATTTTTCTAGAACAATCATGCCTACAATCATTTACAATCTTTTTTCAACATGATAGTTTTTACAACAACATATTAGATAATTTTTTTATACAATTGTTCAGATATTTTTCTCTTTAAACTTTGACATTGAAAAACAAGTCAAGAACTTAAATTAACATAATAAATTTCCTACCATTACTTTCTATTTTAAAAAAAAATTTCTCCTGAAAGGAAAACAAGTTAATCAATTAATTGCACTGATTTGATTTTTGGATTGAAAAAAGATAGAAAGAAAAAAAATGATAAATGAAAAATGAAATTTACATTATTATTATTTTTTTTAAAAAATATTTCTAAAAATAAATTTTTATCTCCCCTTTAAGGTTAAAATTAATATCTATTAAATAATTTACAAAAAAAGAAAACAAATTTCCTCTTAATGTAGTTTCATAGTTTAAATTAAAACTATTAATTAATTATAATTACTAAAAAGGGAAATAAAAAAATTGTGTATAATTTATTTACAATTTTCTTTCCTTTCCACAATTATTTATAATTCTTATTAAAATATTTTCATATTATTTAACAAATATAATTTTTGAAAACTGTCATATTATCATTTTGGGACTTAAACCTATTTAATTAATTGAACACCCATTATCAGTATAAAATTATGCATGGGAAAATTAAATATTATTACCCCCCCCCCCATTAATTAAGTAATTCTATCCCTTAAACATGCCACCAACTATTTAATTGCTTATAGTATAGCTATGTATCAAATTTTTGTCAATATATTCATGCTGAATTGAATGTGTTATTATAATCAACTTAATAGACAACTATATATTATAATATATTTATGTTCATATACTTGACTTTTGTTCAAAATTGAACCTTGTCAAGATGTTACATTAATTACATATGTCACATGATTTACATTTCATCTTAAAACTCCCTTTATTGCCTAAACACAATCCTATGAAATATATTTATACCTTCCCATTTTTATTTTATGCCCATTTCCTCCCAATTTTGTTGTACAATCTATTAAATTCATATATTTCTCTTTATTTTCTTGTATATACATTCTTTTACACTTTCCTTTCTTTATAATTTTTATGACATTTTATCACTTCAATACTTTCTTCACATTTCATAACATTCCCTGTTTTAAAAAAATTGCAAAATGGCCCTGACTTAATATTTCTCCTTTTTATTGCTCTGACATGTTACTTACCCCTTTCTATCTTTCCTTTGACTGATTGACCTATATATCATTATATATCCCTTACACATATTTTTTTTACATTATTCATAAGAATATATGTAATTCACATGACTTAGTGAATTATCATGTCATCTTGACAAGGTTCAATTTTAATATATTTGTTATTTGTATGGAAACTGTGTTATAAATCATTATAATAAAATTGTTTTTTCATTCAAACATCGAATAATATAAAGCTTAGTTTAAATAACAGTGACATATATTTTTATTGGACAAAGCTTAACCACTTTGGAATTATATGTCGGTGTGCCATAATTAACTCTTTTATAACCTTTTACAAAATTTTAATATATATAATTTTGTGAATGCTAACCTTTTTTTTTCATATCTTTGTTAATGTATTGTATAGCTTCCAGGTTTTGTTTTACATCATGGACTTAAGGAACATGCATTGTCTTACCTCTCATCAAAGTCTTCTTCTGTTGTGACATATCTTTATATACTAATTTTGTCAATGGAAATTTGGGATTTGTGCAATCATATTTCCATTATATATTAACCCCTCAATAATCATGATACTAATCTTTTACTTTACTTTTTAAAATTTTCTTTATATTTATTTGTTTATAATAACTTTTTAGTAATATTTCAATAGTTACTGAGTCACTATACCTTAAAAGGGAGTCATAAAAAGTTTGAACATTTAAATAATGAAGAGTAGCTCCTATTAATAGATGTTGAATTCCAGAATTTGCCATTCTACCATGTTTAAGATATATTATTAATAATGTTGATGTTAGCAAGTGATAAATTATGAATATTGGTAATATACAATTTTTATTTGTTTGGCTTAGGATTTCACATTCATATCACATAAAAGATTGTACAGTTTTTCAGTACATAAAGTTAAATGCAAATGCTTTTTTTTTCAGTATTTCATTTTTATTGTGGCATTATTGAAATCAAACATCTTGGCATACTTAGACTGTTTTAAATACATGACAATTTTTTTTTTAGAAGGCAGTTTCATGTTCAACAAATTATTCATCCAGATTAAATAAAATAATATTTTGCCATACATATATTAAAAATAGTTAGTTATTTTATGATATTGTCATTTGAAAAGTCACTAAGTGTTTTTATTATTTAAAAATGAACATATTTAAATTATAATTATCATAATCGTAAAGAGCAAAAATGTCAAATATAAGCAAAATGTTAAAGTAAGGTTAAAAGTATGTTTTTTTCCCTTTCCAGTTTAATAAAAAAAAAATCCACTTGCTAGGGAAATAATGACAAAACTGTAATAATTAAAGCTACCATTTAAAGGAATATTTTAACAAAATATAGTATTTTATAACTTAGTAATAATAAAATTTTACTTTTATTTCTTTTTTATGGGTTCAATTCTCTTATCAATTTTATAATATCGCAATCATCTACCAATATGAAATTCCATCTCTTACAATATTTTCATTAGTTTACGTTCATGAATATGAAAAATACAAAAGTAGATTTCGAATTAGTGTCCCACGTTTTATGTCTAACCAAGTTAGTTTTTTTCCCTTAATTAATATATTATCTTACTTGTTTGAAATAAATAAATAAGAGTTTTAAACTAAAAAAAAAAAGGAAGATGTTTGACTTTCATGAGTGATTATTTTCTAATTTGCAAGATATAGGCAATGAATATTTTCTGGAATGGAAATATATATTACAGTTATTTACCTAATATAAATTCCAACATAATATTTAATTTAAATTTATAAAAGTTGTTTTCTATAGAGATCCAAATTATTATTATTTTTTTCATAAGTATTGAATCATTAAATATTTAAAGAGTAAATAAAGCAAACTATAACAATAATTATACTACTCAGCAGCTTCTAGATAACAAAAATATTTTTGTATTTTAATGCTAACAATATCATTTTTATTTACTAATTCAATAGAAATAAATTTTTTATAATTTTAATTAAATTACATTTAAAACACTTTTTCTTTCATAATTATTATTATTATTATTTTTAAACAGAGTAAAGAATATTAGTAATTTGTAAACCTATAACAATTGAAATATAGAAATCTCTGTATGTATACATATATATAAACAACGTATACTTCAAGCTGATATCTATATAAAATGTTTGTACTTCAAAAGTTTCATAGCATTTAGCACTTCCATTTAAAAGAAAATCTATTTCAATGGAGTTTTTAAAATTTTAGCTTTCTTGCTTTAAATGGAGAGTGTGGCTGGAGTAATATAGCTATGGGGCATTTCAAATATTATATATGCAACCAAAACATAAATTTATGAGATAGAACATGTTTAAAAGGCAAGCCAAATGTAATTATAATTTAATTAAGGACTATGGAAACATTGAGAATACCATCAAATAAAGTAATTTCTAGAATAATAAAGTATAATAGAAATAATGAGACTATACTACTAGCGAAAATGTAATTCAGAATCAAAGGGACATTTTATTGAAGCCAAACCCCATGATAAATTAAACACTATGTTTATATTTCCTTTCATATTAGTATTATCTTTTAAAATGTATGTATATATTATATAATACAAAACACTTCCCAATGTTATAGTTAAATATATTTTAATTAGGTTCCATAATATAATTAAATTTTGGTTTGAATATCTCAGTGTAAATTAAACATGTGTGTTAAAGCATGTAACAATTGTGTGACTATAATTCTGAATGGTAGGTAATATAATCTTATAACTAAAAAAATAGGAAAGCCAATTTTAATTAAGAAATAAGTTTATGTTTTATTTACATTTAATAAGACAAATAATAATAATAATAATAATAATAATAATAATAATAATAATAATAATAATAATAATAATAATAATAATAATAATAATAATAATAATAATAATAATAATAATAATAATAATAATAATAATAATAATAATAATAATAATAATAATAATAATAATAATAATAATAATAATAATAATAATAATAATAATAATAATAATAATAATAATAATAATAATAATAATAATAATAATATGTGATTCATTAATTTTAGAATTTGAATAGATATTTCTTTATTATTTCTTGGCTTCTTTTAAATAATGGCAAAACATTTATATGTTTTACATCTGTGAAAAGGAAGCGGCATTTTTAAATATGATGTTGATTCTAAATTTGATTTGTGAAAATGTTAATAATTGTTATGATTGCTGCTAAAAGTGAAGTGAAAAGAAATGCTTAATGTTGAATAAAGTTTAGAATGAAGCTAGAATATATTTTTCTTAGATGGATGATTTAAATAACTGACATGTAACTTTTTTACTTATTATTTATGATATCTTCACTTTAAATCTTAATTCTACAAATGCTACATTACAAAATATTACAGCAGTGATCATTTTCTATGGCCTGTTATTCCATGGCTTAATTATGAAAATATATAAATCTGTGCACATGCTTCATTAACTCCAAAAAATTATTGGAAATAATTCAGTTCTTAAAATATATATCTTATAATACAAATAAAGTAGTCATTATAACACTATGTAAATGACACTTCTTTAGTTCAGAGGCACATCTTTTAGTAGTAAACAAGAAATGACTATCACCAAATCCACTTCACCTTTTTAAAATTATAGGTATCTAAAATAAATCATTATGAAATATAATAAAAAAATAATTTAAATCTGCATAACCTTTGTTAAGAAAATTAAATTCTACTCACACAAATTGTATTGTATGGAGAATAGTTGATATACAAAAAGTTGAAATGAATTTATGTACCTATTTGTCATTTTTCACATGCCATTTTCTTGAATATAACATTATAGCCTGTTTGCAACTATCCTAAACATTAATTCTGTTACGCTAATAATGAAATAAATAAATTATCTCATTACTCAACACATAAAATAACAACAGTGAAAATGAAAACTATCATCATTAAAGATTTAAAATATTTAGATATTGGGAAGTCATTTGAACAATAAAACATACTGGCCATTGTCATCAAATAGAATAATATTAAATATAGCAACTGAATAAAATTACCCACTTTGAGATTCCTGGAGTGCATTATGCTTATCTCCCATACTAGGTTCTTTTAACAAAGAATCCTTCCTATTCTTCTTTCCAAATATATATGACCATTCATGGTCATACGCACACACTGGTGCCATTCATGACAACTTATAAAACATATATAAAGTTAATATCATTAAGTTGGAAAGGGGTTAAATCACTCTTTATTCAGTTTAGCTAAGTATATGTGTTTTCCCACGAGCACCACTAGATTGTTTTAAATCTAGATAAATATCTGTGTAGAGTGTACTGAGTTCAAACTCATTTGGTACATTTTTATCACACATGACTTGGATGACTAATGAATAAAAAAATGACATTTTTATATTTTATCTATATCAATAAAATCATAAGATCCCCATATCACCAAAATTTATATAGATCAAGATTCTTATAAACATTGCTAGCTCATTTTATGTATATTGATGAACAGAAAAGTATAATCCTATTAATGGCTTCTAAACAAGCATTGTGAAGACCATTATTGATATTGATGGCCATTTAACTAGATTATTTATCATAATATAAAGGTAATAATGATGATGGTAATAATGGTGATGATAATAATATCACAGTAATAATGATAATAATAGTGATGATGATCCCAGCCATAGCTTTATAATGAACTCACAACAGTAAATTTATCTTTATAAACTCATAAGCACTTTTTAAATTCATCCCATGTCACACTGGGATTTACTTATTACATTCACTAGCATTTATACAAGTTTATGTTTATTTACTAAAATACTTTTATAGTTAAAACTAGGATTTAATAATACTAGTGATGATGACTGATCATCATGCCTCTCTCCATGTGATATTCAACTTTCTATAAACCACTATTTACTAAATATATTAATTATGTTAAACATTAGATTTAATGCTTATCATTTATTTAATGATGATGGCGATCATAACTCATGTACAGTACCATGTTTAAAAGGTGTTTTAATCACTAATACGATATCCATCTTTGATGAGGATGATCAAAACTCATGGACACAACATAATTTTAGCTTTCTATTGTTGAACTGTAATTATTAAAATTTAGTTATTATCAAGCTTACACCCTAAATACTTAAAGGTAAATCAACACTTTAGTTTACTTAACATTTTGCTAGTGCTTAATATTGCAAATGCTGATGATTCTTAATATCTGCGAGCGATGATGATGATGATCATTTAAAACAATAGAATTAAGACAAGAAAAATACAACAACATTTTCAATAAGAACTAGGAAACCAATTAAGATATATAATTATATTTTATTAATACTATTCTTCTTTTTTCCTTTAAAATCAAATTTACTAATTAGATAAATGACTTATTATTACATTAATTCAATATAGAACTAATACAAAAATTTATATAAGCACACCCAAATTTAATATATAAGTTTGTCATTTTTGGATATTTTAAAATAAGCTGGCTTAAAATGACATTAAAAAACTTATTTCATGGAATGCTTACTTAAGACTTTCCTAAGTTATTATATCATAAAAATAAATTTCATATGCAACTTGTGTGTTTTTTTTCATTTCCATTCAAATGTGAATCCCTGCTTTATAATTTACCATATTTAAACTAATTATGTATAACCTATTCTTTTGATGTGTTTGTATAAGAAGTTACACATGCACACACACCCTGTGATATGTCAACATATATTTCTAAAATGTGTTCCTTTGTATTAGAGATTAATAGATAAATTACATATATAAAAAAATATTCTTGCAATTTTGAGCAAAATAAAATAAAATACATTATATCAATTTTAATATGCAACAAGATAAATAAAAAAACATTATAAATGCATATATTTATAGGTTGCTCATTATCATAACAACTGAAGAACAATAAAAAAACATTTCAATATTACAATATATAATATAAAATAATAATAAAAAAATAATAAAAAATTAAGTTCAAAGATTTAAACTGTGTTTGTGTTATGTTATGTGATATTGAGAATAACTATTGATAAACAAGCCTTTAATGTTTTTGTATCAAAAGAAAAAAAATGCTTTGAACATTAAATTAAGGTTTACTTTCAATAAGCAATAATAAAAGATCTGTTAATGAAAGTTCATAGTTACCCGATTACTTTCACTTTCTATAAATGTCCCAAGTTTGAATTTTCAGACAGCTTGTCTTTGCTCCATTTAAACAAAAGAAAAGTTCTTGCAAATACTTTTAAGATAAACATAAATTAATTGACTTGCTTATTTCTTCAATTTTAAAATTATTTACTGTTGATACTTTTGATAACACTGAATTCATTGACTGGCTTGCTTCTACCATTTCAAAAAGAGTTATTACAAATACTTTTAGATAAGTATGAACTGGTGGATTTGCTTGTCTCTACCATTCAAAAAAAACAAAACATTGTAGACACTTTAGATGACTATGAGGAAAATTCTATCAAAATATTGGTTGATAGCTTAATCAAACCTAATTATAAGGCCTTTATACATTTTTCTTTTCCTCTTCTTTCCCCTTCTCCTTCCATCCAAAGGTAATGAGCATATAATAGACCAGGAGCCAGAAAAGAAGCCTTTCAAATAGCTTGTGTGGTTGGCTTTAAACTCGATCATTTTGTTGGCTACTATTCGACTGGTATATGAGTCCATAGACAGATCACTGAGATAACACATTATGGGGATTTCAGGAAGCAGATGAAGTGGCTTTAGCAATGCAAATTCATTGTATTATTCACAGCAAAATATATTAATATCATTTTTATATAATTGTTAATAACTTCTTCCAAGAAATTCAATCTTGTTCCATTTTTTCCTTCTTAATATTGCTGGGAATTACTTATGTAGATGCACATCTTTGTCTATACTGACTTTAAAACAAGAATCATTTTTCACCTTCCTCAATTTTTTTAAAGAGTGAAGAAAAAAATCAATTGCTCACTCTCTTTTCATAACATTAAAAAAAAAACTGATAGCTACATCTCCTTTTCCCAACATTAAAAAAAAAACTGACTGCTTACATCTCTTCACTAATAATATTGAAAAAACTGACTGATTTTTAAATATTGTTTCATTCGTTTATATTGCAAATTTCGATCAAAGAAAAGAACCACCTGGAGATCTTTATCTTAAGACAAACATCAAAGCTTCACAAGTTTGATGGTCTGTCGCAATTTTACAAGAAAATTAATAATCACTTTTTATTACATCAAAGCACCTCTTTTCTAAAATAATCCTAGACACAGATAACACAAACAATAAAGCTGGCAATCTATAGTCACTAGAAATAGGTGTAAAAACATTTTATGTTTAAACATTCATATGCACACATGTACATTTTCACATCCTAATCTACTAATCTTGATCGCTTTATTTTACACTTTTTTCTGATCTACTTTGTTTAATAAAAATATAGTTAAATAATTTCAACACATTATTTACGGTTGAAGAGTTGGAGTGTGGAGTAGATTGATAAAATATAATAAATCCCTATATTAAATATTGTTTCTCACTACCTTTTTCTCTTTATCACTGCTTATTTATTAACTATTTATATAGACTATATAATAATAAATACCCACATAAATCTATATATATAAAAGAGAAGTTTTTTTTTTAATTAAATAATATATGTGTTTGAAAGGAGTCATATACATACAATATATATATATATATATATATATATATTTTATGATATATATATATATATATATATATATATATATATATAATTCTTCAAAAACATACAATAATTAATACAGTAAACAATATTTTAAAAACAAATATCTACTATAATTTAATAAATGTACTTGCAACTATCTAAGTAATCGTTATCAATTATACTCAAATTCTGTTACAAAAAACCGTTATAAATGTATCCGAAAACAATTATGTCATACATCAATTTTCCCACTATTCATTAATTTTTATATTAGTATCTTGTCTATTTATCAAATGCTGCTTTCTATTTCTTATTAACATAGCCTCTTTAGTTTTACATTTATTTATTTTTTTCAATGGATAAAATTTTAACTATATTAAAATCAAAACCATATATACATGTAACATTATGAAAAAAAAATACTGAAGGTAATAAATTATCTGGTTTAAAATCATTTTTATTTAGGAATAATAAGTTATGTAAATATAATTCTGATAAAATAATAATATAAATGTATTTACTATGGATTTATTAAATATTGGATATAATCATAAAGTGATATATAATATTGTTAGTGAGTTTAATAATAATTGTAATATTTTAAGTGCTATAGATAGTGATAAAGTGAAATATACTCGGATATCAATACCATTTATTTGTAATGAACAAGTGAAATTTATAAGGCAAATATATAAAAATATATGTAGAGTCACATTTTGTATTACTCGTAATTTAAATGGATTGATAAATACTCAAAAAATAAATGTAGTATTTTAAATCAAAGTTGTGTAATATATAAATGGTGGTATGTTTGTGGAAAAGCATATATAGGTGAATCTCAGTATACATTAGAGAAAAGATCAAAGGAGCTTTTATTGCTATATAAATAAGTGCAAAAAGCAAAGCAAGGGAGTGTTAGCAATGATAATGTATTACCTTCAGTATTTTTTGATCCTAATGTTACATGTATATATGGTTTTGATTTAAATAAAGTTAAGATTGTATGTATTAAAAGAAATAATAATAAATATAAAATTAAAAAGGCTATGTTAATAATAAATGAAAAGCAGCATTTCATAACTAGACAACCTGTTATTTTAAAAATTAATGAATTGTGGGAAAATTGATGCATGACATAATTGTTTTTGTATATAATTATAATGGTTTTTTGTAACAGAATTTGAATATAGATGATAATGACTACTTAGATAGTTGAAAGTATTTCTATTATATTATAATAGATATTTGTTTTTAAAATATTGTTTATTGCATTGATTATTGTATTGTTTTTCAAATAATTATATATATATATATATATATATATAATGATAATTTATAAAGGTATATGTGATATTACATTTTACACACCTCCCACATTAAACAAATTAATAAATAACTCCAAAGATAAAACCTCATTTATAAATAAAAATTGTGTCATTTATAAATGGATATGAGGTGTGGCACTGTATATATAGGTGAATCTAGATGTATGTTGAAGAAAAGAACAGAAAAGCACTTGCTATTATTAAAATGAGTTCAGAAATGGAAACAAAATTGCATAGTAGATAATAATATTTCTTCATCTGTTTTTACGACCATAATATCATATATTTATGGTTTTGACTTTAATTTTAACAATGTAAAAATATTGCAAATTAAAAAAATAGCAATAAAAGAAAAATAAAGGAAGCTATGCTAATATACAAATATAAACATGACTTAATTAACAGGCAAGCAGCAAGCATTAAGATCATGGAATTGTGCAAAAGTTAGTATTTCAAAGCTTTAGTTGACAAAAATTACTGGTATAATTGAAATCACTCCTAAGTGGATAAAATGTTTAATTATTTAGTTACTGTATTTACAAATATTCAATTATATAATTATATATATATATATATAATGGTTGGAGAAGTTGGAGTCTTACCGTATCTGCACTACAGGGTGCCACTAGGTCACTTGAACCTAGAAAATTTATATAGTAGGCAGATAAGTTTAGATCTGATTTTTTACATATTTATTTTATTCAGACCATCAGCCCTTGCCACTAGCTCAGTAAGATGCAGAGATTTATAAAAGATAAATTCATATTTAAAAATATTTTCAATATTAACAAAAAAAAATAAAAGAAGCCACTGCCAGTAATAACACACTCAAACATTTATTAAACATATATGTAATTTAGAATTACTATTTTAGTCTAAATTTTACTTTAACATTTAATTTACATTTTTAACTTTTGTTTTTGTAGTTCACAAAGATGAATTTAATATTTTATTAAAATGTCGAGTATGAAAAGACTACATAGATTGCATTTAAAAAGAAAATATTCTATCCCTTATTTAACCTTAGGCCAATAGTTTGCAGTCAAACCAATGTCAATCCATCTGATACATCGATGTATTCAATGCAGCATGAATACAACAGCACAATTATCATACTGTCAGGAATGTACATTTGAACAGCATGGTTATAGAAGACATTGACTCTCATCCAGTACAGGAATACTACATCTGTCTGGCAAGAAGAACAATAAAAATATTTCATAGGAAGGGACTGCATATTCTGTCTTACTATACCATTCCATAGGCTAAAAGGGGTGATCCAAGGAGCAGGGAATACCATCTGCTTCTGATGTTCAGTGAGATATGGAACTTATTTTTCCCAAGTGCATGTATAATAGGATCCTGCATGTAGCAAATCTCATGCTACATTTACTAATTTCACCAATATATCCAATCGATTAGCCCAATTTAGCTATGAAACAAATAACCTAAGAATATCCCTCCCTTAATTAATTAATATATATTTACAAATCTATGCAGCCATTTATGCCCGACTTAAATTTAACATTTATATAATTTATTTTAAAAGAAAAAAATCATAAAAAAAATTTAAAAGAACAGAAAAAATAAATTAATGGAAACGATTTACAAATAATAATAATACATTCAATAAAATAATTATTAATAACTGATTAAGTTTGGTCAGATAGGAATTTTTATTACAATAATTTAAATACTGGAAAAGTTTATACTTAGTGTTCATTAATTAACTAATGTTCTTATGGTTTTAACATACTGGAAAAGTTTTTTTTTTTTAGAATTAAAGTTCATTAGTTAGAGTTCTTACTATTTTAAAAATCCATGCTTAATAGTTGCTTGCAATTTGGAGCCAGTGTTAATTCCCCCAAAGTCCTGCGGCCCAGTGTCAATTCCCCCGATATCCTGTGGTCCTCAATATAGGAAAACAATTGGTCATTCCTTTTTCTTTTCCTTTTAAAAAAAATGAAGGAATTGAAGATTGCATCTTTTCCGTCCCTTCTCCATCAACTCTCCCCACACTAACACATCTCTCTATCACATCTCTTTCCTCTTTTCCTCCCAGCTCTTTTTTCACTCACTAAAATTTATTTCCAAACTTTTTCTTTTATATTAGAATTTTGGACTGAGTGGACATTACATCATGGCGATGATGATGATGGTCTTTTCATTGAGGCCTGTTTCTTTGAAAGATTTCTTTCATTGGCCATTCGGTTCCTATTGTGTTTCTCTCCTATCTGACCTTTAATTGCCTAAAGGCTAGTTCACGTGGACTAATTAATAATCATTTCCATTTTATGCAATAGCATTAATTAATTTAATGTACAAACTTTTTACCTTTAAATCTTTCAATATTTTTTTTTTAATATTTAGTTTTAAAACTTTTTCTTTTTTTAATAAAGTTTTCTTCTAATAATTTTTCATCTGTGCGATTTTATATATATAAAGTTTAGGTGATTTGTAATTTTCAATTTTTAAAAAACAAATTTTTATTTGCGAACTTTATTTTTAATTTAATGTCTAATTTTTAAAATAAATAATGTAACGGCATGTGTGCCCGTTACAATATATATATATATATATATATATATATTGTAATGGGCACATAAATATGTTACATTATTTTTTATTAGTAAGCATAAAAAAAAAGTTCGCCAATAAAAATTTCTTTTTTAAGAATTAAAAACTGAAAATTAAAAAATCATCTTAAACTCGCATATATATAAAATCGCACAGATAAATAATTTTTAAAATAAAACTTTATTAAAAAAAGAGTAGTTTAAAACTAAATTTTCAGAAAAGATTTAGAGATAAAAATATATGTTTGAGTTTGAAAACAAATTAATTAATCTTTTGTAAAATGAAAATGATTATTTTAATTAGTAAACTAGCCTTTGGGCATTTAAATGTATAAACATCGGTCAGATAGGAAAACAATAGAAACTTTTAGCAAATGAAAGAAATCCATCAGGAAATCAGACCTCAATGAAAAGGTTTTCACCATCATGACGTAATGTTGAGTTAATCCACAAAATTATTATAAAAGGAAAGGTTTGAAAATAAAAGAGTTAATTAGTTATTACGAAGTATATATATGATTATAATTGGAATACATACATTTATTACTAAGTTATATATATATGACAATGCAGATAATTAAAAATTTCTTTGATATACTGAAAATAACAATGAATCTTTCTTAGAGAGCTCTACATGTTAAATGATGTATTTCTATAAATATACAATTTGATAAAACAATGAAAATTAAAAGATTATATCCAAATAAACATAGATAATATTACTTTTTTTTATTTTTTCCAGAAATCATCAATTACTTATTGTGACTTGTGAAGTTAAACAAATTTTCTTCATTAACATATAATAACTATTTCCCTGAAAAAATAATTATTAAATGTAGATAGTCAAAAAGAAGGTTTACACATTTTCATATATATAAATAAGTTTTCAAGATTTAAATCCTTATAGAACACCCCATTTTATATCATTAATCCTAAAATTAAGAGAAGTATTATATTTAATGGAGAAAACATGTTTTGCTTTAGTGTTCTCACTTAGTAATTGTTGATATCCTGGTATCATAAAAAATTAAAGTTATAACTATTCACACAGATATTATCTCTTAATTTCGAATTTTTATTAAATTAAAAAATACATGAAAATGTATCATTTAATATATATATATATATATATATATATATATATACATAAATGATGTATTACTATATATATATATATATATATATATATTGTACCTGCTTTGAATATGGGACGTTCAAAACAACAGTCTCTTAGGCAGAGAAGAACATATTCAGAGAATATGTATGTCCAAAAATATATAACTAGCATTACATTTCCAGGACATAGCTTCTTCTCAGCTGTTGAGTTTAACACCACGTTCAAAGCACTTTTTTTTGTTTGTGTATAAACACGGGCACCAGCTATCTATTCAAGAATGAATAAATAATGCACTTTGAACAATGGCCACTAACTCAATGCCTAAGCATCCATGAGTAGCTCAGTTGTTGGTAATTACTAACAGATTATACATAATTAGTGGTGAAAGAATTGATAAAAAAGAGATTGGTAAAAGAGTTGATAAAAAGAGTTGACCAGCAAACAGAGTTTAAATTTTAAGACAATTTATTAACTAACATTAATTTACTAAATTTAAACATCTTTATAATTTTTTAACTAATATAACACATGCACATTTTAAATTAACACACTATGGCATAAATAATGTTTGATGTTTATAAAATCAAATAGCATTCACAAACATGCACATCAATAGTTCATTTTATGCATGATTATAGAGTTCAAATTACTTGCCTCTGGAGGCTTTATGAATTAATGCAATGACTATTATGGTATAAATGAAAATAAGCAAATGTTTTACCTAGGATTTTGAACGTAGATTTAGAACTTTGTTTTCTTCTTGTTTGTTACTTCCATTATGAATACTTCCACCCAGCTGGGATGTTTCCTTGATGAGTTTCCTTATTATTCACACTTATTACTATTGGAAACAATTATATATTGATGAACATTTCCAAGTTGTTACACTGACATTATTTCACGAACGATCTTGCTGTTTTCATCGGACTTCAGGTTGTGGAGAAAAATGTGTGTTCCCAAAAGCTGCTCAGCACTGCATTTTGTTTCTGGATACAATTAACTCAACTGATTGTCCTCTCTTGACTTAACTGACTCAATTAATTTCTGAATTGAACTGATTATCCGATAAAATTTTACTATTTATACCTGTGAAGTGTTTTTCTTTTCAATATCCTCCGGCAATATCTGTTGTCAAAAATTCATTGATAATCCTTTGACAAAGTGTTTTGGAAAATTGTTTGATTAGTAATAGCCATGTAGATGTGTTGTTTTATATTTTAATTAATAACCATTGCCGTGTTTTTTAATGACAACTTCCATTTATTTTTTAATATTTATTTAATACGCATACATTTATTTTTATTTACAATCGCATATAAATATGCACATATATAACTAGTTTTAATATTACTTTTCTTTAATTCAAATGAAAAGAGATTTGTATTTTTTTAAACTTTAAATTATTTATATTTTACAAATACTAATAAAAAAAACTCTTTACTTCCTTTTATAAAACTTTTAGTTTAGCTTTTCTAACCCAAACTCCCTCTCCCCCTTTGTAATCAATTATTTTCTAACTTTTATTTCAAAAACTAAGGATAGAAAACTATTTGACTCTTATCTTTTTCGAAAACAAACTGTAATAAACTCTTCAACATTTAATTTTATGTTTTTTTTTTACGAAAGATTTTTTAATAATTTTTTTTTTTAGATAAATTATTGTGTGCCAATTTCCAATTTCAATATTGGTACATTATATATATATATATATATAATGTACCAATATTATATATATATATATATATATACATATATATATATATATATATATATTGTAACCTTCTCCCTGAACACTGTGATATAAATGAATCATACCACATGTTTTAAGCACCATAATCACCATTGTAGCCTAGCTACAGCTAATCATCATGCCATCCATGTTAATTACCATACTCGCAACTGTAACATAGCTTCCTGATTTAACTGGTCACCAATGACTCATACCATATGTTTTCATGATTAAATTCTCTTATGCAACTTATCATACTCTCATTATCAAGAATATGATCATAAAGTCATGAAAATGTAAAACTAATGAAATGATTCATGGATTTAATAAAACTAGCATGAAACTGTTGATTTAAAGAAGATCACAAGGTGACTAATAAAGATAATAATGTCTGGTCAAACCAGTCCTGAAATCCAAACAAACAAAATGAGATGAGTTAAATTTGATATTCAGAAAACTAATAACTAACTAATAATTATATCTCTGGAATGATTACAAAATTAAACCTATAAATGAAATAATGAGTAAATTATGATGTAAATGACTAAATGGATGATGGAAAGAAGTAATAATTAAGTAGTGGAATGAAATGAATCTAAGAATGAAGTGAAAGATGTAAGAGAATAAGGAATGATTGAGATGATGATAGAATAAGAGTTAATGAATAGTTGAGATGATAAAAGAATAAAAGTTAATGTATGGTTAATCAATTATGATAATAAGTTAATGTCAAATGAGAATGAATAACTAAAAGAACAATCAAGAATGAAATTGAAGAACAATGTTAATGATGGAGACTAAAATCTTAAACTATAAACTAATATGGTATTAAATGGTAAAAAAAAAAATAAGCTAAAAAAATAGGGATTTCAAGCTTGACACAACCAGAATCTTTATCATGAAGTTAAAACAAACTATTCATTTTATAACAAAAGAAGTAATTTCTACCTTAAAGTTTGGTTGACTTTCATAAAACAGTGAAAGTAATCTATGTCAAGTCCAACTATAATAATTGACTAGCAATAAAATTTACTACAAATGTAAATTCCATCTTGAAACTTAACAATTAATTCTTCTCAGGGTTCAAACACTATAAATTGTTATACAACATATATTTGGTTCAGTAAGAGGGATTTTACCACTACCCAATGCACACATCAGCTCTCAATATAAACTTAATTTAAGAATTATATTTAACAATTACACATAAACTTTATAACTAACATAAACTTTAAAATTCAAGACTGAGAATGACTTTTTAATAATTAAAATCAATAACTTACCAAATTCTTTTTTTTAAATAATTATAAACCATGTGATCAAGATCAGTGAATGATAGCTCTGTGGATTTAACTAAATCAATCAAATCAATATTATAGTTATCTTTTAATCTATTACTTAAAATAATCGGTACTCTAAGTTATTAACATTTTGATTATTGTGTGATAAGGCATTAGATGTACCAATAAATTTCAAGACTTACCAAAATTATTATGATATAGCATAATATAGTTAATAGTACTATATTAGTTGATGAGGATTTCAGTTTATAATCTTCTGATAGGTTGATAGCAATAACAATAATAGTGTATATATGTGGTAATTAGCAATAAGATTACATGCAACTAAATAAAATTTTAAACACAACAAACTTTATTTACAATATGTACAAATTTTTAATTCACAGATATGGCATGAAATAAAACTAATATATTAAAATAATTTATGGATGGGACAAATACTTAGTATCACCTTGACCATATACTCAGCAAATGGTACAACCTGCTTAGAAAATAATATTCAAAATATCATTTGTTACTCTTTGGCATATTTTTAAGAATAAGATACTAAAACTTCTTTAAGCTGACTAGCACTTAAATTTATAACTAGCAGTATACTCAGAACTTTAGGATATGCACCAAGTATAAATTTAGAATTCAGAAATTTTTTTAAAAGTATTGCATTCACCTAAAACCCTTTCTTTTATCAGAATATGATAAGAGCAATTATCACATTCTGTGCAATTACTAACTTATTTAAATTTGAAATGAATAAGTTTAGTGCATTAAATGAAGACTAGACATTAAATGTCAAATACACATAGATCTCATTAAGCATTACCTATGCCCACAGCTCAACCCTTGAATATGTAACTGATCTTACAATTCTATTGTCACATCATTATTTGATGAAGGTGATTCCACACTACCAATGTGCATCTCTTACTTGTACATCTAAAATTTTCCACAATCATTAATAGATTTTGGTTTGGTCTGTCTATAACTGATGATGATCCTACAACATTATAAACACTATTTCAATTAAGAAAACACTATGCTAGATGAGTGTTCCTAAATCTAATATTATTTTATACTTGCTATATGATTTGGACCTATTATACTTCACCATAAATGGTGGAAAATCTAACTCTATATCATCATTAGGAATTTAACACTAAAAAAAGGCTTTATAAAAACAACATGACAGTTGTATAATAATTAGGTTAATTCTAATACCTCTCTATGGGAATACATGTGTGGGCTCTGCCTCATCACAAAACATATAGAATTCAAACCATGGATATCCTTTCTTTCTAGGATTATTTATGCTTATAAGCATTAATTAGTACTTAGCCTCTACCAATTTTCCTCTCATGAAATTAGCCATAGGTGACACTTCATCAGCCTATGCCCCATATAAATATTAATCTATTTGATGTCATTTTATTGGAACATCCCATTAACTAAAAACTGACACTAGTCATTCTTAAATTATAGCAAGATAAAACAATACCAACAATAACAGTGGCGATACATACTCTATTTCACACTGCAGAATCATTAATGTATCAACAGACCAACCAAAACATAGACGTCAAATGATCATTAATCATTTAAAATGACAACTATCCTTTTTTTAGAGAGAGCACAACATATTTAAGCAATGAGGTTCAAACCTGCATTTATATTCAAAGTGGACAAGTTCATTTCTATACAAAATTACAAAAAATGAAAAAGGCATATATCAAATTTTTTTTATATAAGAAAATAATTCGGTCATTCAAATATATATATATGATAAAATGTCTGCATATTTACCTATTTTATAATATACATTAAAAATTGGTTTTAAAATATAAGAGAAGTAAATATTTTTCTCACTCTCTCCAGATAAATGGTGTATATATTTTCCGGTTTTTCCTTAACTAAAAAAAATACATAGAATAGATATATATATTTTACACACCCTTTTTTCTTTAAATCAATATATATTTTTCATGCCACAGTAAAACACATATGTTTTAAAAACAAAATTTCCAAGTAACCTATTATGTAAGTAATATACATAACACAGCAATTATATAAACAAAATAAATGTACATTTTATCCATTAAATTTTTATCTTATTTGTTCAAGTTATTCCATTGTTGTAAGTTAAAATAAGAATTAATATTGTGATTAGCAGACATTCCAGATAACACATATATAAATTTTATTCTCCTGTTGGGTGTGAAATGAGAAATATTTAACACTTATCCAAAAGCAAAAATTATTTGATGGTTTCAGTATCGATAGTTAACTAGGCAATTAAACTTCGCACTTCCAATTATAGCAGATTTAAAAGATAAGTTTATCTACTTTTCTCTAGATAATTATCTGAATAATTCTTTACATTATTGGAATCTTCAAAACAAACTTTTTAAAATCTTTATTGATTTATTCTGTAAGCATTTCAAATGAAGTATAACCAGAATCATTTATTACATTTAAAATCAAGATAATTTTTCCTTGAAAACTAGTGGAATTTTATTACACTTAACATATTTATCTATTTTTTTTAAAAACTCTTTGTTAATTTTATTCTTCCCTGCATGGTAATATATATATATGAGTAGCAATGTTTAAACAGTCAGAATATATTCTAATATTGTAAAACATTATTATAACAACATATATTTCTCAATAAAAGATTTATTTCATTCCATTCCGATTGGCAAAGTATGATGTGATTTTCAATATTAACAATAATCTATCAAATTATAAATATGATATCTTCAACATTTCAATGAATCTGTGATAATTTATTTTTAACATTACACAAAATTGGCGTGATGAAAATAGGCAGATGAGAACGGATAATAAAATCACGCAATTATTTTTCTTAAACTTTAATAGCATTATATAATATAAAATGACTTTTAATTTTATTTCTAATATTCTCTGAAATCTCTTTTTAAAACTATTTTGAATTTATTTTCTTGAAATTACAATTTTCCAAATGAACATCTGTTTTTCTTTATATTTACTAATGGCACAAAAATACAAACATCAACTTTTTAGTCTATTTATAAATAATTTGTGCATCATTTTTAAAGATAAGAGTTTAAATGTATAATTAAAGTAAAAGAAAAAGCTTACTTGCTCTTGAATTTTCCTGGGTTTAAAACAAGATTTATGAGAGATAGTTATGATGCATAAGGTTTCCATTTCTCCTTCTGTATAACTTCTTAGAATTATCTATCAATAGAAGAATGGTGTTTAAATGACTGCAAGTATTTTAGATTTTCTATTCCAGCATTTGTAGATAGCAAGATCTTATAATTTCATTTAATTAGAATTCAGAATTTTCTAATATTTGTTTTTTTCCCCTTATTTTAGATCAGACTTGAATTCTGTGGTTGCTTAGTTCTTGTTTTTCTTAATTAGTCAACCCCCCCCCCCACCTACAGCTGGGTTAGAACATATATAGCTTTTATTATAATGCATTCTGGGAGCAATTTAAGCCAAAAATCTTGGTATGCATAATTAATATCACCCCCTCTGTCTTCCTTTTTAATAATTACTCATACTTATTCAAGACAGCTTTATGTTCAGTACTAAAAAAAATATGCTTAAGTAATTTACTGTAATGATTTATTTTACAAAACTTTCAAATTTGATTTAATTATGTATTTATTTCAATTGCTATTCAAAACTAAAAAATAGCAATGTATTTATCTACCAAATAATAATAATAATACTTTTAAATTGTTGTTTTAGTCTAGTCAGAGCCTAGACTGGGTTTGAAATCTCATCTCCACTCAATGCAAATTTTCCAGTGCATTCAAAACAATCTTTATTGAAAGCTACTTGTTAAGATTTTAATGCCAAATATCTTATTTAAAATTTTGGAATTATTAACTACACGGACCTAAATAAAAGATCACAATATATATATATGTCTATTCTGAATTCTCTCATCAATATTAACCATTATGAAACATAACCCATTTTGTACTTAATATGTTCTTACATTTTAATCTTTGCATTGACAATATTCAGCAACAATTCAACATAATCTTCTTATTTTTTATCTAGGCACATGAATATAGTATTTAAATATTACTTTGTGAAATTTGATATAGGAGCAGTCTTAATAAATGAGATATTCAATTTTAACCTGGATATTCTATGACTTTTCCTTTATACATTGGAAGATAAAACATTCAAACATAGTTTTATTCATTTCTCATCAGTACATCAGTTATATTATAATAGTTACTGATGATGATTTTTTAAAAAAAGAAAAAAAAATATTTCAAAAAAAAAATTATATTGTATGGTTTTAAAAAAAAAATAGGCATTTTCTATTGTAGATTTTCAGACAAGTGATATCTAAGTTATGTGAAAATTTTGCAATTTAAATGATTAGTTCATATATCTGTTATAATTTTATATAATATTTTACAAACTATAATTTATATAATATGATTCAAAAGTTTTGATTTATATAATATTTATAATAATGCATTTCAATAAATAATAAAAAATAATCATTTTCCGAATACATTTTGAAAACACGTGGTCTTTCTTATGTACCAGTATATACACACACATTTGAAAAAAAAAACATTTATGTGCACATTTTTGCGGTTATATATATTTATAATATTGTTAAAAACAGGTTTTTTTTTCTTTTTCTTTGACACACACACACACATATATATATATATATATATATAAAGAGCCTGCTACTAGCTCTAAACAAGCTTAATTTTTTTTATTATAATAAATGCCACAAGAGAAAATACATGAAGCTTTTATCTATGATGGTCCCCATCCCCAGACCAGTTTTGAGCTATGACTTTCATCAGTGAGGAGCTAGGACATAAGATTCAAAATATTAACTCAAGCCAAGCATTTATCTAATTCTTAAATATTAAGAAAAAGATCCAAATCTTCAGACACCTACATGTCTTCAAACTCAGCTCTTTAACCAAAGAAACTATATGAGCCTGAACTAAATTCAGAGATCCCATATATTAGTAGGTTTAGCAATTTAATATAGCCAAAGCCCTAATAGCAAAATTATAATAGTAAAATCAGTCATATATCACATGACCTATATATAGTTTGTATTACCAATATGGAATCTTATGTCCTAGCTCCTCACTGATGAGAGCCATAGCTCGAAACTGGTCTGGGGATGGCGACCATCATAGATAAAAGCTTCATGTATTTTCCTTGTAGCATTTATCATAAAAAAATTAAGCTTGTTTAGAGCTAGTAGCAGGCTCTTTATATATTACATATTGGTAATACAAGCTATATAAGTCATGTGATATATGACTGATTGTTACTATTACAATTTTTCTATTAGGGCTTTGGCTATATTAAATTGCTAAGCCTACTAATATATGGGATCTATGAATTTAGTTCAGGCTCATATAGTTTCTTTGGTTAAAGAGCTGAGTTTGAAGACATGTAGGTGTCTGAAAATTTGGATCTTTTTCTTAATATTTAAGAATTAGATAAATGCTTGGCTTGAGTTAATATTTTGAATCTTATGTCCTAGCTCCTCACTGATGAGAGCCATAGCTCGATACTGGTCTGGTGATGGGGACCATCATAGATAAAAGCTTTATGTATTTTCTCTTGTAGCATTTATCATAAAAAAAAAGCTTGTTTAGAGCTAGTAGCAGGCTCTTTATATATTACATATTGGTAATACAAGCTATATAGGTCATGTGATATATGACTGATTTTTAATATATATATATATATATATATATATATATATATATAGGTGGTTACTGGTGGGTATCAAATTATATATATATATATATATAAACAAAAACCTTAAAAAATCATAATTCTAATTATACATTTGAAAAAAAAAATTAATTTGTTTAAAGATTAAACACTCCATAAAAATTTAATATATTAATGTTATTTATTTACACACAATATTGAAATTTATATACATTTATAATCTTATACTAGACAAAATTTAATGAAAAATTAAATAATATCTTGCAGGAAAATGTATTTCTGTCAATCAAATATATCATCATCTACTCAGGAGAATTGTTTTGTTCATATTAAACATAGTAATTAAATTTCATTTGAAAAGAGTTATAATTCACAATTTTCTATTGAAATTTAAATATAAATTTTAGAAGTCAATTAATTAAGTCATTTTTAGAATAAACTTAATGTTAATTGACAAGGCATGCTCATAATGTAACTCATTTTAAAATATCCCTTCTATTATCAATGTTCATTTATATTCTTTATAAAAATGTATGAAAATTTATGATATTATACAGGTAATGTGTAAAATGCATGTTTAAATAATAATATCAAATTAAACATTATAAGTCCATTTAAGTATAAATTGTGTTTCTATGTTTGTTGTGATTTCAACTAATTTCCCCAAAATTTGGTGACATTATCTTGAGTTTCCAAAACATCTATCTTAAGAGGTTAACCATTGTTTTATTCGTATTTGGAAGTCAAAAATCAGTGAAGTTATTTTCTAAAATGTTTAGAAGAAAAACATTACACATTATGCATACATATAATACTTAACAATGTAATAATTTTTATTCATGCCAACAATACTTTTAATGTGATTATACAAATACTTTCATGTGTGCATGCTTTTTTTAAAACATATTTTGTGTGTATATATATATATATATATATATATATATATATATATATATATATATATATATATATATATATATATATATATATATATATATATATATATATATATATATATATATATATATATATATATATATATATATATATATATCAATGATTTTCTATGTAAAGAAAAATCACTGGTAAGATGACTCTTTAAAAAAGAACAAAACATAGATGTATTCATGTATGTATGATTTTTAATTATTATATAATTGCTTTTTATATTGTAATGAACTTTCTCATTATAGCAGTACTAAAATTATTTTTATTATTATTGAATATTAATTAAACTTTTATTTTTAATTTATAAAAGATATATGGTCATCTAAGAATCTTTACAATATACCTTTTTATATGCAATACAGAGTATATATAAGTACACGTAATAATATGAAAAAACTCAATTAATAATTTATTTTTCTTTTAAATCTTTATTAATGTCAATATGAAAAAATACTTGAAACAAGTTAATTTATAATCTAATATTTATTTCTTAGAAAAGAAAGTCTTCCTAAATAGACATATTGTAAAAAAAATAAAAAATAAAATATATCTTATTTATTTATATAAGAAAAATAAACTTATTAATAATGACTAGTAAGAATTATAATATCTAAATTTATTTTACATATTATAAAAAATAATTAAAATAATAATTAAAAAACTTTCATTTTAAATCAAACATATGAGAATTTACAATTTATGAACAAATTTAAAATTAATATTTCAAAATAATTAAATTCTTTACTTTATTTTATGATAATTATTATATTTTTGTAGTTTTATTAATTTAGCTGTACATTAACATTATGGAACATTTTAATATTTTATATTATTTTTTTGTGTAATCTCATGGTACTGTAAAATTCACTTGCAACAAGTGTATATAAAAGTAAATATGACATTTTAGTAGTCAAAAAATTATTTAGTCAAGCATTGGTGGTCTAGAGGTCAGCGACAGCTGCCTTACAAGCAGTTGTTCTTGGTTAGCAGTTTGCTTCCCTGCTGATGCTATGCCACATGAGAAAAAAAATCTAATTTTGCACTGGTTTGATGAAACAGATTTTTTTTTGGATAAATTGATTTTAAAAATATAATTTCTTCAACATATAGAGTAATATTTCTAGCTATCTTTTTTTTATAATGATGATGATGATGATAATAATAATAATAATAATAATAATAATAATAATAATAATAATAATAATAATAATAATAATAATAATAATAATAATAATAATAATAATAATAATAATAATAATAGTAGTAGTAGTAGTAGTAAGTTTTTTCCATAGAGAATCATTTTTAATTAACACTGCACTTTCACTATTATTAGTACTACTGCTATAGTGAAATGATTTAGCAGGTTTTTAAAAAGTAGAGTGTTAAATTTAGTTGTTATTTACTTTAAAATAGCTATTTTTGTATCAGAAAAAAATCTGTCATTTTTCTTGTTTTAAACAAAAAAAAACATTCCTGATATATTAATAACTGATCTTAGTTCTTGATGCTTAACAATTTTAATTTGATTGTTTTGTGATAGATTTAATTATAAATGCATAAAACAATATATATTGTATAATTAACTTCTGGATTTATTCCAAAGGGAATAATTTTCTAATACCACTTCCCTAAAGTGAAAGAAAATAAGTGAATGAGGTGTATATTAGAGTATACCAAGTTTCTTATATATAAAATTCATAGTTGATTGTTGAATAAATGTTTGTATGATGACATCAAAATTTCTAGATTGATGCATGTGAAGGAAGTAATTCTGTGATTCAATGAAAATGCTGGTAAAAAATCATTGTGATTGCTCTTACCCACGGAGATATTGTCTATATTTTATGGTGAAAGTTTCTAACCAGCTGCAGGAACATAAAAAAGGCCAATTCATAATTTGATGTTAATGTACTCTGAGAATTTACAGTTTATCAATCTCCAAATATAATTCAGACAAATAACATACTTAGCAGTGTTAACCAATTTTTATAAATTAGCAATGTTTCATAAAAAATACCTATTTACCTAATCTTCAAAAAATTTTAAAGGAGGTAATTAATATATATATATATATATATATATATATATATATATATATATATATATATATATATATATATATATATATATATATAATATATAACAAAAATATTACAACAATGATTGACCTGGCATTGTTGTATTCCATTCCAGTTAGGTGGAGAATGTGACATAAATACTGACTCATAAGATGCTCTGTGATTTTACAGTCTGTCAACCCAATATAGCAATGTTATTTTTAGAAATTTTCAATGTTTAATAAAAAAAAAAAACTATACATTAAATCTTAAAAAAATTGTTAAAGACACCAATTAAGTAAAACATATTACAAATATTATATTTAACAAAAATTACAATAAATGATAATTATTAATAAGCTAACAAAATTATGATTATGGTTATCATAATGAACTATCAAAAATATTTTATACAGAGTGTTCCACTAAATCTAGATTTGCATTGCAACAGTACATGTGTTTTTTTCTAAGAGGTATAGTATTATAATGTGCTCAAAGTATGTAAATTCAAGTTTAAAATGTTATATTTAATGAGGAAAAATAGATGCCATACAGTACGATAGCATCTATTTAGAAATAGTTTTTGTTAGCATATAATTATGTTTATGTAAAGAAAGGAATTTCACAATTAATAAAAAATGCTCAGAAAAATTATCAGTACACATGCTTTGAAATATAGAGATGTAATTTTTAAATCATGAGAAAATGTGATTATAGTACATAAATTTATGTTTGAAATATAATATTCAGTGAGAGTAAAACAATAGATGTTATTATCCAGTAAATAATATTATTAGGTCATTTTTTTCTTATTCATAAGGTGCTCCAATAAATAATATTATTATTTATAAATAAATTGGGGGAAAGTTACAAAAATAATGGACATTAAGCTTGTGTACATTTCTCATATTTAATTATATGCTATTTAAATCATTTGTTTAATTTACTTTATATCTTAAAAAGATTTTAAATCAGCCAATTAAAAAAAGGCATTCTTTCCATAAACAACCAATCAAAAATATTACAAAAATACTGTTTAATTTGATAAAAGTAATATATATATATATATATCGGTGATTCTATCATATTCAAATTGGAAAAAAATAAATATTGTTACATTTTTATTTACCATTGTCAAACTCACTCTACTCACAACATTGATACCACCCACCTCAGATAAATACAATAATGATTATTACTAATGATTTTGTAAACTTGAGATTATCTCTAGCACAGATATAAACATTAAACCTAAGTTAAAGAGTAATATATCTGATATTTTAATTTTAAACATGCACACACATGAAGTTATTTACGTTTCTTTTTTCCATGTGCAATCTCTTTATGATTAGTAATAATCATTATTGCATTTATTTGCGATAAATGGAATCAAAGTTAATAGTGGAGTAAGTTTAACAATGGTAAATAAAAAATGTAACAATTTACTATAGATAAATTATCTTCATATAATAGATATGTAGATGGAAAATAGTGACCTGCGCCAACTGATGAGTGTTGGTTCAGCATGAAATACATCTTCGGGTACATTTGTCTTTTATTATGTCTTTATTTATATGAATTTAAAAAAAAATGGGAAAGTGTGGAAATTGTTTAATATATTTATAAAAATATCAAATTTGTTTAAAGTAAAATATATATCAGAAAATATAAAAGTATAGCGTTAATGTTTTAAATTAAAATAATTTTTCGTCTTAGGTATATAAATAATTAGTGAAAATCTCAAAAATATTTAAATATAATTGTAAAACAATTACTAAAATAAACGTTATATATATACTGATGTTTCTAGAGACTGAAAAATAATATGTATAAATTAAATTAAATAATAAATATATAATTGAATATATATCTTAATAAAAATAGATAATAATCAGAATTGTAATGAGACATCAATAGTACTAAAAACTAATTTAGTCAGAGAAACAATTAAATGCTGGAGAAATTATGTATTTCAACGTGAGGCAAAATGAAATTAAACAAATTGACAAAGTGATAGGAACAATCATCTTTGAATATTTAAAAACATATGAAGAAATTGTTGTCTTACATTTAAAGAACCAACAAAACAAAGACAAATATTAGCTGGTGATCTCAATGGAAAATAGGTTTAGTAGACGTTATTGCTACTAAAATGTCAAATCAATTGTGAGAAAATTTTATTATATTTGTATATTTTGTACTACAAGAACTGTTTGAGATTTATAGGGAAAATTTAAAAATGATTTATGTGAAGATTATCTTCATGAATATACAAATTCAGATGCACAACAACTATCAATGTTAGATATTCAAGATATATTATCAGGACATGAATTAACATTGCAAACATTTAATCTTCCAATTGCAGATCCTATTTAAATTCAGTGTAACAAAATATTTGATATCATTGCTGAAGCATCTGAAGCAATTAAAAAATTGCAACACTATTGTAAGAACAACTGATCAGAAAAATGTTTTTATATAGATAGACCATGTGGATCAAATAAAGCTTATTTATATAATACATTAATGTGTTTTAAGATGATGTAGTAAAATCATCTTATCTCATGCTACAATTTAAATTGCTGCAAATTTATTAAAAATTGCTGAACAGTACATAATGTATTTTAAATTCCAGTTTCATGTTTAGAAACATCTGTTTCAAATATTCGATTAAATTATCTTGAAGCTCAAACATTACATGAAGATAAACTTAAAATTATTGATGAAGCAACAATGATATCATGTCATATTCTACAATGCATTGATAAATTATTGAAATAAATTATGATAATTCAACAACTATTTGCAGATAAAGTTATTTTACATGCAATATATTTTTGACAATTATTCCCAGTTGTTATAAGAAGAACGAAAAATGATGTTGTTCAAGGATGTATTAGATTAAGTTCATTATGGTGTCATTTTAAACAATTTCAATTATTAGAAAATATATGCTTTGAAGGTCAAAGTAATTTTAACCAATGATTATTTAATATTGGAGAAGATAAAATCAATCCAATTGCAGGCTTAGATAATGATTTCATTGAAATTCTATATATTATTTGTAATCAATCTATTATTACAGAAATATATAGAAATCATTTAATGGCATCTGAAATTTTTGAAGTTTCACAAAAATTATATAAATCAGGAAAGAGTATTTCATTACAATTGCTTAAATTTTGAGTATATTACCTGGAAATATGAACATTTTATAGTGCTGATTCTATTGTTTCTGATAATGAAAAAAATAATATTATTTATACTAGCAGAATATTTTCATGTGCAAACACCATCAGGAATGCTATCACATGAATTAAATTTGAAACTTGATGCTTTGTAATCCTTATAAGAAACTCAATTCCTAAAAAAGTATTATATAACAGAACTAATTTGCTAAAGAAAGTTTTTTATAAACATTTCACTGATGGTAAAGTATTAACTGGCACAAATAAAGGAGATAGAGTTTTTATTCTAAGAATTAATATTGCTAAAAGCAACACTAATTTACTTTTATTTTGAAAAAATGACAATTCCCACTGATTACATAATTCGTATTGATAATTAACAATTATCAAGGACAACTTTTCAATCAGTAGAATTTTACTTAGATGAACCTGCATTTTCTCATGGCCAAATATATGTAGCATTTATAAGATGCAAGAATGAAAAGCAAATAAAAGTGATGGTAATATATGTTAAAGAACAAAGACATTTACTAAATGATGAATGACTTTTTATTAAAAATGCCATCTATCCAGAAGTATTAGTATAAATATATTAATTGGTAATGGTAAGTTAAAAGTTTTTGACTAACTTTAATATATTAATGTTATAAAACATAAAATTTGTATTTTCTCTGTAGTCTGATTGATGAATGAATGTTTGTCCGACACCATCACAATCATTACATTTATGTGAAGAAAGTAAATCCACCATTAAATAAAAAATTCTGGGAAAAATCAGTATGAGCATTCTTAACTATAGTAATATAGTATGTATTTATTTCATGGTAAAGGTTCCTATCTACATGCAGAAACAGACAATTTGACATTAAAGTACTCCATGCTTTCATGATCTGTTAATCTCTTAATGAATTTTTATAAATTACTAATGTTTAATAAAAAACATTTATATTAAATCTTAAATTTTTTTAAAGCAATCAATTCAATAAAAAATAACAACTATTATATTTAGTAAAAAAAATATTACAACTGACATTTTTGTATTCCAACATTAATAAACAATAGCTATTAATTCAGAAGGTTTACTAGTAAATATATATTTAAAACTGCCAAACATAATACATATATTTAAAAATGTAAAATTTAACTGATTTATTAAAATTCAGAAATTTATTTATATAATATGAAAATGTGTTTGTGGTTAAGACCTGTATATGTCCCTACCTTTGCATTTTCAAGCACACATTCTTGAAGTTTATTGCCTTAGTAAATATTAATTTTTAAAATAATTGTTAAAGCAACCAATTATTACAAAAATGTTGAGCTGAATTCTGCTATACTGATCATTTTTCACACCCATTTACAAGTATCACATTGAAAACCTTTTGTTTAATTTACACTACATCATTAATACATTGTACAGTTGAGTCTGTAATTGACATTATTTAAAATAGAAGTAAGCAATTTATGTCGACAACATGTAGAGAATGAACAAAATGTACAGGGCTTGAATTTTATGCATAGTTTCCTGATACATTACATTTTTATATTTTGATTTTTTACTTATTTCTAATTGTTTGAATGTTTATATCCCAAACTGGTCATGATCATCATAATTGTGGAATTTATAAAAACATTGAAAAAAGGGATTTACCAACCTTGTTGAACACCAACCAGTTATCCATGATGAAGTAGTGATAGTCTTTGCTATATTTTGTAAAAAAAATATTTATATTTACATTAGTATAAGTTTGTACCCTGCAAAAAAAGTAGAAAATATTAGAGAGATATATTTAGATTGTGGACTGAAAAGTGCTAAATTTAATTAAATAATTTACGTTAATTGTGAACGATAAATTCCAACAAATATTTGCTGATTACAAATATTTCTAGACAAGAGACTAATTAATTAATGGAATAAACTATAAATTATCTTATATGAAAATGAATTCATAAGACATCAATTAATTAGTTATAGATCTAAAACATTACCATTTATGGAATAAAGTAATTAATTGTGTGAGTAATTAAAAATTATAAATAGAGTAAGTAACAAGGTGCAGGGTTCTTGGTGAAAGATGTAAGTGACATTAGTTTGTGCAGCACTCAGTGAAAATGTGATCATGGTCAGCAGCTGAACAGGCCCAAGAATTTGGGAAACCGAATCCAGAGGAAAACAACTGAATAGTAACTTGATATTAAGAGTTGATTTAATAGTGGATTTCCAGTGAGTTTACCAAATGTTGCTGAGAGATGGAAATGATTGCAGCTAAATGAAGTTCATGGTGGGGGTGACTATGCTCTATGATAAAGCTAGATGTGTTTGTGTTCAGTGGAACTGGTCTGGGACTAATGTGTTTGGAAAACTGAGGCCATTGGTAACCATCTTGAAAGCAGTCAGTCTTAAAGTGTGTTGAGGGAAGTGAATCAAATAGAACTATATATATATATATATATATGTTGTGATTGCAGCAGACTGGTCGCTATTCTTATTATTAATTATTTTATTTGTTGGTATTCAGAATGCTTGTATTTCAAGTACACAATGGTTTGAATACATCTTTCCTTGTTTTAGTTTTTAGATAAGGCTGATAGATACTTATTTACAGATCAATATTGAATAGAGTATTAAACAGATAGTGACCAGCTATATGAAAAAATAAGAAAGTAATCTTGTAGCCAAAAAATATTAACTTTATTTACAGTTAAAGTCAAACTATATCATTTATACAATGATTGATAAAGTAAAGCTTATAAACTCAATAAAAATAAAATCATTTTACAATCAATTGAAGTATACCAATATATAATACTCTTAACATTTTTGTAAATGTTACTCCAATATCTGATTCATCGTTTTTTAAACTATATTTAGTTCATGTCACAATACATTAATTTTAAAATATGCTATAATAATTCAATATTTCTACCAATAAAACTAGAAAATTATGTTGAGTTTATAATGCAATATAACACTTAACATTAAATTATTTTATAAATATATTTATATAGTAGATAATTATATTTATTGAAAGTATATCTAGTGTATATCACTATCTATAAATTAAAATATAAATTGTCAAATCAGATTCTCTCATATATTTTTAGCAATGCTACCTTGTGAATAAAAAAGACTGAATTCCAAATTGCATGGTAAGAAGTAACCTGTTGTATGTATGCTGCAATGATGTTAAGTGTACTGAATATTAAAACATGAACTTAATCAAACAAAGCGCATGAAATTTAAATTAGCAAAAAACTTAAATTGTTCATAGACAAATATGTTTAATTTAAATAAACAAAGAAAGACTAATTCATTAGTCATTTTAACCTTTTGCAGTCTTCCAAAACTAGACCCATTAAAATTGCTAAATGAAAATAATTTACATCTTTGTATCATACAGTCCAAAAATTATCTCTTGACTGTCGTTTAAAATTCAGACATTTTTGGTTACAATATGTTGCTGAGAAAAGATAATGGTTAACAGAGGAGAGGGTGATTTGATATCTTGAATTTGAATTTTCAGCTAAAAGAATGCACTGGTTTTATTTTTTATATAATTATTTTGAAAGATTGCAAAGTTTAAGATGACTAATACCTTAGTTTTTTTCTTTGTATATGTCAATAAAACATGTTTGTTTATGAGAAATTTAAGAACTTTGCTAATTTAAATTTTATGATCATTGTTTGAATAAGATTGCATTTTAATATATTTAACAACATTGCAGCATACAGTCGAGAGGTACCTTTCAGTGATGCTTTTTGAAATTCGGATATTATTTTTTCACAAGATAATATTGCTGAATAAACATGATATTTGAGGTGGGGGAGATTTATATATATATCCCAGATTAGCTTTAGGCACTATTTCGCTTATTATTTCTAAATAATACATGGGCAATTTAAAAGTATTGCATTAAGTAATGTTTTAGATGACTATTTATTAGTCTGCATTATAGTGACATGTTTATTTCATGTTTAAAGAGGTTTATTTAAACTTCATTGTAACATTATTTCAAACTCTGTAGTCAAGTTGCAATCTTTAAGTGCCCATATATATTCAATGGACCATTAGTAGGAATGGATTTCCATTCTTGCTATTAAAGGATGTGAAGGTTGCCTTGACAGCAGTCAGATATATTGATTACTATATTTTACTGTGAATGTTTAGGTGGTTACTGGTTGGAACTTAATTATATATATATATATATATATATATATGTTTGTGTGTGTGTATTAATATTATGATTCAATGTCTGTATTTTTAAAGCAATATACGTAATTATATAACTGAATATTTGTTAATACAGTAACTAAATAATTAAAAAAAATATTTACTTACTGTATTTACAAATATTCAGTTATATATATATATATATATATATATATATATATATAACTATATATAGTATATATATATATATATATATATATATATATATGATAACTAGATGGAGCTTTCCAATAGCCCTAATCAAGCTTTATTTTATAAATGCCGAAAGAGAAAAAATTCAAAATCTCTATCAGAAAGTCCCTTCATGTAGTTTTTAGTCCCAGTACTTGACTGAGGTGAGCCATAAGCTCAAAACCAATTGGTCTGAAGAGAGGGACTTTCCAATAGAGATTTTGAATTTTTTATCTTTCGGCACTTATAAAGTAAAGCTTGATTAGAGCTATTGGTAAGGACCATCAAGTGATCATTTAAATGCAAACTTGAAAGCAAGTTACTAAATGTAAGACTTGTTATCTATATATATATATATATATATATATGTGTGTGTGTGTGTGTGTGTGTGGAAAACATAAAAACTGTTTTGTTTTTCAAATGCTCAATTTTTTAAAAATATAAATCAAATAAAAGTTTTACCGATAATAAACATAACTTGCAGTTTATATTTTACATAGGAAGTGTTTAAAATGGTTGTGAAATTAAGTCAATAAACAAATAAATAAATAAGGTGATGATATCTTGTTAAATTAATAATTTAGGTTATAGATGGATTTTTTTAAAGTTGGATCAACAAACAGAATGATACAGAAGACAATATCAATAGCTGCTTCCCACTAAGCTAGAAGCATTTATTCACTTCACTTTATTTTAAACCACATCTTTTATTAGGAACATCAACTACTTGGGCTTTTTTTTTTATCAATATAAGACTTATAATCTAGTCTGAAAAGTTCAACATTTATCCCATAACTTATTAACGTAGGGTTTATTAAAGCTAGCACAATAAATATAAAAAATATCATCTCAATTAAGCCTTTATGTGTAAGCAATATATATATATATATATATAATATCAAAACTGTCTAACACTATATCTTTTATTTATATATGCATATATATATATATATATATATATATATATATATATATATATATATATATAACATGACAACTTCTAAATACAAATGTGGGGATATTAATATATAACTTCAATATTTAATACTATAAATTGACATAATCCTTTCAAATTACATCTAATAATAATACAATTAAAATAACTGAAGAGTTAAGATAATTATTAAATCAAGATATAATTTGTAAAGACGATTCTATAACATTTATATATTTATATACAACTCCTATACAATTAAGTGTAATTTATTGTTTCCCAATCTAAATTGATATGTGACATATATTATTTAATATAAATCCTAGATATAATAAAATATCTTTACCAACAACAAAATGATATATGACAATAGCTGTAACATAGTCATATAATCATAACACATAAAAATAACATATAAAAGCTCTTTTCTGCAAATTTAAATTTTTGTCATATATCATTTTGTTGTTAGATAAAGATATTTTATAATATATAGAATTTATTTTGTATTTGCAAAAGTAACATAAAGGATTTATTCCTTGGGTATATATATATATATATATATATATATATATATATATATATATATATATATAAATATATATACCATATATAATATATATGAAACGCGAATCAAATACAATATTTATATATATATATATATTACTACAATCATTATTTTACCTTGGTATTTAACAATATATTCGCACAATTTAAGATACAAAATTTCTTAAAAAAAATAAACAAATATATATATATATATTAAAAATTGACTTTCATTATTATTAATAAGATTTAACACTCAAAAAGAAACTTATAGGTTATATTTAAATATCACAATTGTATACACTTTTATAAAGATATACTTTAAAATGTTATAAAAATAATAGACGTATAAAACAAAAATTAAATAAAATAAGACATATTTTAATTGCTATTTAATTTCTTTTAATATCTCTTCAGTTCCTAGTCAACCAATTATTTCAAGGATTTTTCTTTTCTTTTATACATTCCAGAGTAGATCAAAATAACTTTAAAATATGTATACATATTATTATTGGATTTATAGATTTTTCCATTGTTGGAGTGATTGATTCCAGTCATTTTCTATATATTCAATTATAGAAATAATTAAACTTGTCTATTACTTAGGATCACTAAAGAAACTTAAAGTTAAAAAAAAATAGTCTATTTTTCAGAAATTTGTTTGCAAACGCAGGTTTGATTTCAGGCTGCATATTGTACTGGATTTTAATAATGAAATAAGACAGGCAAAAAAGGTTTACTAATCCCTGGATAGTAAAGTTCACTTTAGCTAAACATTTTGATATTATCTTGGTCCAGGAATTATTATATTGAGATCCAAAAGAAGAATTTGGGAATAAACAAAATAAAGCTATGACTTTTTTCTTCCTCTGTTTTAATAATTAATAATGGTGATTTTGTTCTCGGTTTCCATGGTAATCTTTTTCCTACTGTTATAACTCAATCACTAATCTAAAACTTTAACACTGTTGATTTTAAAATATTTTTTGAAATAAAAAAACAGAAAAAATATTGACAATAAAAAAACTATATATTAAATTGAAAAATTTAATTTATAATCTACAAAACAAATAAATAAATAAACAACCAAAATAATATCATTACATTTTTTATAATTTAAAAAAAATAAAAGTACAATCTAATCATAATTAGCAATTTAAATACTACTATTGACAATTATTTTTATATATACACACTTGTGAATTTATATATATATATATAGTTCAAAACAGTATGCACACATAACAAGATTTGAATCCTAAGCAAAAGTACTTCGAATCCGATCATGCTTGAGATACACAGGTCAGGAGCAAACCTGAATTCTAACCTATTTGCATATTCTTCGAATCTCTGACCCAATGAACAACAATACTGATGATATAGTACAATTATTTTAATTCCGGACTCATAAGCAAAACTGTAGGGCATAAGATCAGACCGATGATGATGATCGTGATAAGAGTAACCCAGAAATTACATTTATGAAAATAATATTTATTAATGCTAAGTTATTAGCTAAAGAAAATAGTTTTAAATACTAATTAGAAAATAATAATTCAACAACAAACCAGGATTTACATGAAATATATATTTAATAAAGTATTAAACAAATGCATATATATGTTACAAAAACTGTTTTATGCTTGGGGTGACATTATATATTTACAAACTTGTGATTTGTTTTTATAAAATCCTTTTTATTAATTATTTCATGAATATAATTTTATAGAATGTATTGTAACTTGTGTGGAGTTAATATGCCAATTTACAAATGTTTACAAATAAAATGTTGTGGATGTATAAAACAAATATAGAAGATCATGACAGGTTGAGATGATTAATGATATAAAGGATAGTTTGTGATTTAGTAATAAATGATTTTGTAAACAGCCAAAAATATACTTCTTAATCATTTATCTACCTTATGAAAATCATTATATATGTTTTTTTATTGGCATGGTTTGAAAAAGATGTCTTTGGAACTTATACATAAGAAACAAACAATGCACTACATTTATGAGAATAAATTATACTATCATTAATACAAATTAGATTTATGTCTATGGGAATTGATAACGGTTTTAAACAAAAGCAGTTTAACTCAATGAAGGGAATGTATTTTTACGAAATGAATCATTATCTTTAAGACATCATTGCAACTTACAAAGGTTAGGCAGACAGTGATCAATTTAAGGAGCAGAGTAATGGTACTAGCATATGATAAAGAAATCTGGCCTTCATGGCAGTTTTGGATATTCTATCATTTTAAAAAATATTTGAAACAAACTTAGATTTGATATACCCACACATTCTGGTGGAGCGATATCGATAGAGAGGCTTGGGTTGGAAAACCAGAGCCAGATGTACAGTCATCAGCAGCACATCAACCTCATAAGCCTCACATTCAACAGGGAGTAGTGTCCCTGATTATGAATGATTTTTTGAAAAGTAGGATGGGAGCTTCAGGCTTTCAATGTTCCCACTGATAAAACAATCAAAAAATGGAAAAGATAAAATATCAGAATAAAGGAAAAGATATGCCAGCAACATTTATATAATTTTATAATATAATTTTCATATAATATTATTTTAAAGTTTGGAAATGGTCTAACCTCTTGTACAATAACCTGTTTTCAATCCTGAGTCATTTAACTAATTGTGAGGAATAATAACTCTTTTCTATAGCATTAAACTAATGAAATTTATATTTAAATTTGATTCCCATATACGTATTACAGATTACATTAGCCCTTTAGGCAACAGCAGGAAAGGATGAACTAATTATACTAATGAAGATTCACAATCTTTTAAAATGAAATTTTAAAAACAAATTCAATGTTGTAAATTTAGCAGAATTCATCCACAATAAAAGTTTTTTAATTGACTTTAAGAATATCGAATTTAAAATGAAACCAAACTCACGAGCAATTTCTATTTAATATAAAAATAATAACGTGAAAGCTAAACATCTTTTTCCAATAGTTCTGGCTTGTGTTTTAGAATTTAGAGTCCCATGTGATGCCATTATTCCATCTGATTGGCTGTCACGTAAGCATTTTTTAAAGCGTATCTGTTTGAAGGTGTTTAGCTTTCACGTTATTATAATATTATCTGTTTACGCTTAAATTTAATATATTTATATTTAATCTAAACAAAATTTTATTGATAGGTTTTAAATGAAGACCTGCTTCTTTTCAAATGAAACAATTATTTTTCCCCCTTTTCAAACTCGTGAATTTGGTGATTTTTGGCATATTAAAGAAGATAAATTATATCTATACATTAAACTATATATATATATATATATATATATATATAGTTTAATGTATAGATATAACTTGAACTCATATATATATATATATATATATATGAGTTCAAGTGTTAAAGGTAAGTTAAAAATACATTACATTAGTAAGGGATTACAGAGAGAGAGATAATTTAAGAGCAAAATTAACAGAAACAAATTAATATCTGAATTAAAATACAAAGGTTTAACTACATCTTATTAGAAACTATAAAAGGAATTTACATATTAAGGCATCTCTATATTAGGTGAGGTTACCTCAGCAAGCAAGTAGAGGCAGTGGAAGCAATCATCTTGTATGGCCGGTCTGATGGAACATGGCAGCAGCAGGCAGCAGTTCTCCAAGAGAAGAAGAGAAAGGTGAAAGAGAACACTACTCAAACTTCATAGTGCAGAACTTGTGTTGGCTTCTTAAAATTTATTTTACTGAAAGTAACTAAACTAACTCCACTGAAAAGTAACTAAACTCAACTGACTGAAAGATAACTAAAAACTAACTAAAACTCAACTAAACTAAACTGACTTTTTTTGTTCTATGGGCCCCTTTTATACACATTAATCCTGCCAAGAATGCAATCTCATTTGCCCACAGCTATCTCTAATCTTTTGATTAAATAAAAAACTCTTAATTAGTAAAATATTTTTAAAACAGATGAGGCTCAAAATACCATTTTAGATATATTTTTAAAGATTTGAAAACAACTAACAAAAGAATTGCTTGTGATTTTAATTAAGATTTATAATCTTAATTAATGAAAACGATCTGAATCTAGATCAAAATAATTTCAGTATTTCAAGCCTTCCCCATTTTACCTTGTTTTTACATTCCAACATTTTAATTAAAACACACACTCACACACACACACACACACACACATACAAATATATATATATATATATATATATATATATATATATATATATATATAAAGATTTACAATTATATAAAGAAAACATCTAATTTTCAGCAATAAATATTAATAAAATTATTGCTTTGTTCATATATAAAAAATAAAAATATATATATATATATATATATATATATATATATATATATATATATATATATATGCATCACACAAACTACTGTTTCATTTTACTAAATATAATTAATTTTACTAATTTCTCTAATCATTATGCATACAGGGTGTGGGTGAATGGCATATATTTATGGTGAGGTCTGAATTGCGGACTCCTCAGGAGGTTGGTGTAGATGGTGAAGCATGAAGCTCGATGATGATTAGACATCGATTTCTTCAATATATATATCCACTGCTATTAAAATCTCACCATCATGAAACAAAGCACATATTACAACAAATAAATAAACATGAACTAAATAACAATAAAAACAAGATATTCAATAACAACCTATTTACAAATCCTTAGGTAAAAAGTAAATCAAAGAAATGTTTTAAACTGTACTAGCATTTCAATGAGAAAGAAAGGGTGGATTTTCCATCTCTCTCTCTCTCTCTATCTATCTATATATATATATATATATATATATATATATATATATAGATATATAGAGATATATATATATATATATATATATATATATATATATATATATATATTGTGCCCTTTTGTATGGGTTTCCATAAATTGTTGTATCAATCTATTTAAAAAAATTAAAATTTAAGATATATTTAACTATATGATGTTAATTTTGTTTATAACAATCTTTTAAAAAGTGTAACTAAAGTAATTCATGAGTATTTGATATGTGAAAATTGTACTGATGTTTGAGAGAGACGTTTCAATAGGAGTGATAATAGTATATGGTTGGGAAAACTGGCCATAAGCAATACTGCATTAATAAATTTAATAAATGAATGTTTAAAGTTAAAGTTTTAAAAGACAAGTTAAAATTAAATGCCTATATTTATTGTTGATAAAGATTAAAATTTAATAAATGAATATAAATATTTTAATTATTAGTAGTACATAATAGAAGATTAATATTTGATTTAAATAATATTGAAGTATTATTTTAAAATTGTTATAAGATATTATTTATTTTAAAAAAATATTTATTTAAAAAAAATGAATTGTTAGTTTATTTTTAGATTATTACAAGCGTCTGTAGCTCTGTTGTAAAAAAAACAGATGTTAATTAAACACATACACACATGCTTGGGAGTTTTTTTAGTAAAGTTGCAAAGCCATTTTAAAAATTCTGTTATAAAATTTATAAATATGATATTGGCTATCATGAGATAAAAATAAAAATAATTAATGTGAAATATTAAATCTGATTTTTAAAATACTGCTTAAAAACATAACGAATAAAAATAGACTTAATTTGTTTATAAAAATAATCTTATAAAAGTTAAAAAGTGAAATAAAGTAAGAAAGAATATTTTAAAAATGTTTAATGGGTTTAAATAAACAATAAAGATTAATTTAAGAATTTAATAATGTGTTAAATAATAAATATTAAATAAGTCATTATTTATTTTTAATTCTGTCTTGTTGGTAAAATATGTAAATAAGCTAGCAAGTCGATTGTTTAATTCACCAATCAAGTGGGAGTTTTCTTCCGGTATAAAACCAAGGTTTAATTGTTCGGAGGGGACTTGTGATTGAAATTGTTAAAGTAAAGAGTGCTATTAGAAATAGCTAAGTAATTATAGACGCTCTAAAAATCGTTTGAAAATTATAAGAGAGTAGTTTTTAAAATAATTTATAAAAGTTACCGATAAATATGCAGTGTTAATTTGTTGTAGTTCCCTATTGATCGTTTCCTTATTGAAGCTCAATTTACTATCAAATAATCATGAAGACATCGTATGAGGATAAAATATATTGGAGACTTTATACTGAAAATTTAACAAACGCTGGATTAACTAGGAGAGTTACTAGGTGTATAAAAGTAATACGTTGGACTTTATATAAATTTAAAAGCTGATTGTAATTAGTTTTTATAAATCAGATATTTAAAAGCATGAGAAATACTTCTTTCTGAAGAAAGTATTTATAAATTATAAATCTAAGTATATAACTTAGTAAAGATGATAAATAATAAAGATTATATAAATATTTGCCTTGTTAAGTCTTTATGGTTTAAAAGACTAAATTCTGACAGTTTTAAAAAGGCAAATGAATTGGAGATTTAATAAGTAAAGAAACACTTATAAGTAAAAATTATTGTATTATTAAAGTCTAGACGCTGGTCGTACAAAAGACTTTAAAAATAATCTTACCTAAATATCTGTTACGGAATACGCAAATCAAATCTACGTGGATATCCAAATCGAATAAAGTTAAAATAATTAAATAAGAACTTTATAAATTATTGACTAATACTAAAAAATAATAACTTTAAAATAATTTTCCTATAAAGAAGAGAATATGGATTCTATAAACTATTTTAATTTTATTTGTTTTATGGTAGAACTAACTTTTATTTTTTTAAAAAAAAGAACGTTTTCATTTATTTCATAAAACTTTTAAAAACACGTGATGTACCGGAAAAGGAAGTAGTGTTTTGGTGAAAATTTGTGCCTAGGAAAAAGAACAATTACAGCTGGAAGAAGACACCGTTGGATGTTATGTAATATGATTTATTTATTAACTAACATAAATATTTAATTAATTATTAATTTATTGAAAGATAGGAAAGGTACATTTACATTTTTTTTTAAATAATAACTAAATACTAATATAACTTTTTATTGCATAAAGTTTATTTTATAATTATACAACACGTAATATTTTAAAGAATAATTATTGAGTGTAAATGTGAAATTATTTTGTAAAACTGAAATCTTGGAGGACATCGTGTGATGGACTGTACATTGAAGTATCATTTATGGTAAAAATTGTGTAATAATAATAATAATTTGATGTATTTATTATGTTTTCTTTAGATCAACCAAATATTATATGATTATTGAATGAATGTATTAATATTTAAATAATATACACACATAAGATTAATAATAGCAGTTTTATTTTAATATGCATATTTTAAATTGATGATGTAAATTTAGTACAACATAATATGAGAACCTAGAAATAATTATATGATTCTTTCGTGAATAAATTTTAATGTTTCTGTTACAATATTAGGAATTAGATTTTATTAGTGTAAGTTATTTATTTTTCTTTTAAAGTTAGTAAGAAGTATATAAAGTCTATATTTTTATTTTTATTTTTATTAGATAAGAAAGTTAATTTTACATAGAAATTTATATCGTGATTGAAGGCTTATTGTATATAGAGGATGAGGTATAAGAGAGTTTGGATTGGTATTATTTTGTTTTGAAATTGATCATTTGTTTTTTTTCTGAAATTAAATAAGGTTAAAATGACTTTTGTAGGTAGTAGTTTTATAAAGGAATAAGAATAACAAGTAAAGAGAGTAATAATTTATATGAAAAGAATCATAGAATTTTATTTAACATTATACGTTATAAAAGTTGAAATTATTGAATAATTTAAAATATTATTTTTAAAAGAACATATATCTATTGCATATTTTGATAAGACATGTAGTATGACATTATATCGGAATGAAATAAACAGTGATAATTAATAATTGTTATTATATTACAAAGTCATATCAGTTTATACATTAATTGATCTTTTAGTAATATTAATAGTAAATATACTACATACTAGTACATTATAATATAAATAGCAGTAAGACTTAAGTGAAATAGCATTTTAATTATTAAAGTCTATTTACTTACATATATGCTACATGAATGATATTTCACATAAAACCTTTTCTTGTATCAATTAATGACAATTGATGTTTATTAAAATTTAAAATCATAATCTTAATTAAATGTTATTGGTAGAACATTTTAAGAAATGTATAAATTATTTATTTGTGATTATGGAAATAGTAACAGTGTAAAAATCTTGTATTATCATTTTTCTTATTTTATTTTATTTTCTTTAGTTCCATTTGTAAATGTAAATAGTGTAAATAAGTTATATGTTAAAGTTGATGTAAATAAATTTGTTAAGTTGTTTTTTTAAAAGTGTGTTGAATTCATTATTTTACACCACAGCATTTGACAACAGATAATTTGAATAAACATAATATTTGCACAGTATGAATTTATTATTTTATTATTTTGAGAAAGAAACACAATATTTTCTTAATATAAATTATTGAAGTTGATTGACATCAACATATAATATTACAATGGTCACAAAGTAATTATAATGCACAATATAAGAGTATAATAATATTTATTGCCACAGATTGTTAAATTATAAGATTTTGGTATATTTTAAAATTAAGATACTATATGGAAATGAAAGACATGTATATGATTTACTTATTTTCTTAGTGATTAATATTATAATAAAATAGATAAGATTAAGCTATACACTAAAGATTATTATTGTTAGTTATTGTTATTAGAATAAGTTAGGTGTATTTAGGTTTGATATTAAATCCCTTATCATTCCTATCTACATGAATTATTATTACTTTAAGATAATTAGAAGAACCTGAGATCATTTAATTATAGTTCCTTAACAAAAGATTGAGATTTATTTATCTATTATTATTAAAGATAATTCATTTATAAAAGTCATAAGAGTGCTGTAGAGTTAGTAATGAGATAATTAGAAGTAATAGTATTCTTATGCCATTGAGACAGTGTCTTGGAAAGACATTGACTCAATGTAAATCTGATTACCAATTGTAACTTCCCTTCACAGTCTCATGATTTTAATTAAATATTTATTTAATTAGTACATAATATTGAACTATATTAATTCTTGATAAGTTTGTAATAAATCTGATAAGTTATAATATTATAAAATATATATTAAAGATAGTTGTACATATTTTAGCTGAGCATAATGATGTAATTGAGCTAGTCATATTTTAAATTATATCATATATCGAGAAGTGAGGGTACAATATATATCAAAATACAGTAAAATTCACATACATTATACTTATTTTTAGAAGTATTTTCGACTATACATCTTGTAGTGTTTATCAACTATATTGTAGATAAATATAAATTAAAATATAATATGTATATATATTAAACGTTCTATACAGCTAAAGAAATATAAACCATGTAACTTATTAATTAATTAATAAAGATTATGTTAAAAGTAGAGTGTCTACTTCAATAAAAAAAATGTATTACCCTGTTTTGGAAACTGTGTAATCAACTTATAAATTTTGTGTATATATTTGTATTTTCGTTTTGTTAGTATTGAAAAGTAATATTATTTTTTTAGAATAGAATTAATAATATATATTTAAAAATAATTGAGTTTTCGCCAAATTTAATCATCTTTGTTATTTAAAATAAAAGACAGTTTAATTCATAAATATAATTCTTAAAGTAAAATTTCAAAATTTGTCATAAATGCCTATCATTAGAAAAGATCTTACAGTTTTTAGGAACCAACTGTTTAGATTTTCCGATATCTTGCTGCTTGTCAATTTACAGACTAATTACAAATGATTTTCTGAATAAAATTAATGTGGCAACTGGCTTTTGAAAAAGATGGAAAGATTAACAAAACAAAATGACAGATTTGAATAAAAGATATTTTCTGAAAACATTGCTAAACAATATTTATGTAAATCATTTATCAGAACAGTTTAATATAGAGCAAATCCATTATTCTTTTCACAAATCAAATTTTCATTTTTCATTGTATTTCTTGTTTGAATTTCGTTACATCACAAATTATATTTCTCTTTGACTAAGTTTTCATATCTTTTGACTTTAGTCTAGACAAAACAATTATTTAAAATTTAATAGTATTTCTATATATTAAGTAATGTTAAAAATATTTCTTATATAAAAGACAATAGACTAACTTACATGTAAATAATTTTTTGTTATAAATCTAATGAAAAATCAAATCTCTGATGTACTAACAACAAGCTATATATTTTCAAAAATTGATACTAACTACAAAATAACATATATCTCATATTACAACAAACAGTCTAGAAACACTGAAGACAATTCATTCTATTAATTATGTGAGAATTGTAATCAATATACAATGAAATAATGTGATAGCTATGCTGGGCTTAAATTTAAAATTACTATTTTACTGTATCTTTTGTGCCATTTTGCTTGTTTTATATTTATTTTTAGGTCAGATTTGTAAATAAAGTAAATATCAATTTAGAAGATTTCAGTGGACTATAGAGAAAAAACATGTTCATCTAACTAAAGCCATGATATTTGCTAGTTTGTTGTTATTTGGATCTTTTATTAATAAACAAACTTGAAAACTCACCTTTGAATGTTATTAGCAATAGTCAAAAATAAGCTTGCACAATTTTATAAAATAATAAACTATCTATTTAATTTTCTAGGCAGTATTCACATATAATTTTAATCAGAAGACAACTGCACTATATAGATATATATATATATATATATATATATATATATATAGTAACCTCTTTGATCTACACCTATATCACCTTATACACAAATAAATCCCCAGATGCCAATTCTATACAATATAGAATCAAATTTATAATTTAGGTTGCATCTCTAATTATGGGTAAGATTCTTATTATAATATTAATCTACAGCTTAGCTCAGTTGGGGATTATATGGTCTCATGGTCATCGAGAATGCAAATGGTGTAAGAGAAGCATTTATAAACAATAATTATATAATGTTTATTTAGTTATATAATAAGTATTTACCTAAGTTATCAAAAGAAAGCAATTCATGGATTAAATCAAGAATCATGATATGTTCAATTCTTCCACCATCAAAGTACATTCCATATCTATCATGCCACTCATCTAATATGTTTGGGGATCACGGTAACAATAATCAATCTACAGACATTTGATTTAGATTGCACAGCTATATCAATGTTTATTTAAATGATGAAGTAATCTCAGGGCTCTATTATATGAAAAATAAGTCAATCATATTATAAGATGATAATTAAGTAATGAGAAACTATTGTGAAATTGAAAATTCTTACCATGAAATAAAGGATAGACATAGATAGAGATTGGGTGCATTTTTATCACACACCATTATTGAAATTAAATTGAGAGACTGCAAACCTCTCATGCTCATTACTATCTAACAGCCAATCAGATCATAAATACAAGACAGAGAATTTGACAAGAACAGGGTAATCCACCCTATTCTTTACTTGTCTTTCTATATATCTAAGCCAGTCTAAAGTACTTATATCTTTAAGCAAAACAAAAGGCATTGTTTTTTAAATAATGATATTTAACATTTCATAATTTTCTTAGGAAGATCCATGTGGTGGAAAAAGTATGCAGCACCTGATAATTATGGTTCACAACCATAAAAATGTCTATGTTTTATCTGTCTGTATTTTCACCCAAATCTCATAGTTTTAGATATTTAAATGTTAAAATATATACGGCACATCATATTTTTAAAAATTTTCTCTAGGTGGCAGCTGCAAGCAGAGCAGAATATTAATTTGCATGTTTTTTTAGTAAGCCTAAGAAAAAATCCCCCATTTGCTTTCCAGCTTCAAAAGAGCAAGATTGCAATTGGTCGAAAATATTTCACAAAGCTAATTTTTTCCCACAATAATTATTGGCAAGTAATAAATTTTTTTATTCATTTTATGAATATTTTATGTAGTAAAAAAATAAAGTTTCTAAGTTTGTAGCTATAACTTTGAATATAAAATAAATAAAAGTAAAATACAACCTTTTTTTGTCTTGAAATATTACAATATCTTACAGAAAAAAGTTATTTATTTTATAAGTATATGTATTTCAAAGTATTAGAATTTCAATTACATATAGATAATTTTGTAAATCAAATATTTTATCAATATAAGTACAAATAGTAGGTCAAATATTACTGACACCATTTTTACTCTTATATATATATATATGTCATATTATTATTACTATTTGCGGGATATTCCGTGTAGTGAAAAAGCTAAATGCTGATGTTCTATATAAAAAATGTTATTTTATAAGCAAAATATTTCTATGCGTTGAAATTTTAGTTACACATTTATCTGTAATTAGTTGGTCAGATATTTTACCGATCTAAATATAAATATAATTACATTTTATCGATCTTTATATATATATGAAAAAGTGGTAGAATTTCAATTACATATATAAACTAGTGTGCGAAAATATTTTATATTCCCAATTTATATCAGTTTTCTCTATATAGAAATATTTCCAAATGTTTAAATTTTAATAGTGTGTGTATACATATATTATTAATTGTGTTCTATATCTTAGGGATAATGAAATCTGCACCAAGTACCAGCTCCCAATACTATGAGTCTGAAACAGAGTCTGATGATTCTGTACAAATGTGTAGTGTTGGGAGCTCTGATGAAATAGGCTTCCAAAGCATGAATGAGGTGCAAAGTTCTAGCACTGATGAGACAGACTTTGAGTATGATGATGATAGCACCATGACACGGAAAAAAATTGATATGAGTATTTTCCCTCCACCACCCCCAAGGTTATATTACAATGCGAAACTAGGCATAACTGTAGACATAAGTCCAGGTGCTGATGCTTTACAATTTCTTTGAATTTTTTTTTGATGAGGCATTGCTCCAAAAAATTGTTCAGCAAACAAATCTTTATGCTGAACAGTGCAATAATAAGGGCATAGGCATAATGAAATCTTGATCTAACATCTGGAAAACTATCTATAAAAAATTGATGTTTTTTGGAGTGTTGTTGTTGCAAGATATCATTAAAATGCTGCAGCAGTTATAGTCTTGTTCAAGAGGCAGGTACCCATTTTTTCTCAAATTATGACAAGTACTAGATATGCCTTTTTCGTGTGATATTTGTATTTTTCTGATAATGAAAACTTTAGTAGTGACCATCCAAACCCAAAGCTTTATAAACTCTATGAATTTATGGAGGATTTGAGACACAAATTCTGTGCTTTTTATACCCCAGAGCAAACTCTTAGTCTATATGAGAGTTTGATGTTCTACAGAGGACACCTAGGCTGGAAAACATATAATGCTAAAAAAGAGCTCATTTTGACATAAAATGTTTTGTTCTTTGTGAGGCATCAAATGACTATATTTGTTATTTTCTCTTGTATACTGGAGCTCATACACTATACAAGCATAAATATACCATTTTACCTGTTAGCATAAAAAGTGTTCTCTATTTGTTGGATACTTATTTGGGCAAAGGCTACTGTGTCACAGTTCTAAAAGACATGTTTGTACAAAATAAGACAGATATTTATGGCACTATCAATAAAAGAAGGAATTGTCTATCAGAAGGGTTCAAAAAGGGTAATCTGAAAAAAGGCACAGTTCAGTATTTTTGCCATTACCCATCATTTATATATCCTTCAATATTGATTATTTTAACTAAAATATAAGTTATTATGTATTAATGTTAAACATTCTTCTATAATAAGTATTATATTTATATAATTAATATCCTAGTGCCTTACTGATGAAAAACAGTAGCTAAAACAGTCTGCAGATAAGAAAATTTGGAAAAGCTTGTTAATAACTATTCATGCTGATTATATAACATTTGGAGTACAAGATTATTAAGTTAAGTCACATGATGTATGACTTAATTTCTTTGCAATTATGTAATTAAAGGACATAGATAATTTCTGTTTTAATATCTCTATACTATTAATTATTGGAATATTAGTTATTGGAATATTAGAATACATTTTTTCACTATTTATTGTAAAATATCTTTGTTTTTATTCGTTTGTATCTTATTTAATTTGTTTATGATATGAATCTGTGGAATTAATGCAAATTTCCCCATAATCAGTAATTACAAATATATGTGATAGTGAAGAAATTGCATCATGTAAAGAGAATAAAGGTAGTCAATTTGTTTTTTTTTTTATATTCTAAGAAATATATAAAAGTAATAGAATATAAAATAAAAAAGGGATATAATAAATTAAAAAAAAATTCTACTAATATTATACAAAGTAAATGCATTAAATTATTTCATAAAATGAAAAAAACAGAATACTATAATTGTAAAGTAATATAAATTTTTGAATCCTTCTTACAAATATTCAAATATTTTTACTAATACAAAAACCCATGAAGATAGTAATTCATTGACATTATTATTTAACTTTAGTGATTTCATTTTACAGAAATTTTGTAAATAGGTAAACAAATGGATAGTTAATATTATTGATTATGGTAAATTTTGCATTAAAATACAGATTGTATCATCAATAAATTAAATAAGATGAAACTGAAGAGAAAGCAAGATATTTTTGCAATGGACATAGAGAAAATTTGTCTTAATATTTCAAGAATTAAAATATATATGAATATATTAATACAGAAATTACCTATGTTCATTAATTATAAACATCACATGATCATCATTTTTATGTTTGCTTATAACTGTTATTAAAACAGGCTAAACTCTCCATACAGTATTGCTACCCAGTGCAAGCCAGAGTAATCGATGTATGCCAGAAGGCTTGTGCATAAAATCCCTATGGGGATACGGATGAGTAGGCACTTGATGGGGATTTTATGCACAAGTTTTCTGGCATCCATTGATTACTCTGTCTTATACTGTTGGTAATACTGTATGAAGAGTTTTTCCAGATCATTAATTACATAGATAATCATATTGTAGAAGGTTTAACATTAATACATAAAAGCTTATATTTTAAGTGCAGTAATGATTATTGGAGTATAGATAAAGGATGGACAATGGGTTGTGAAATTTATGGGTTAATGGCATTAATATTTATTAATGTATTAAAAACTAAAATAGTTAAAAAAATAATAAATCAAGAAATAACACTGTATTCTAAATGTGTTGATGATATTTAAATAATTATTAACACAAAAAACAATAAACAAGGCAAAACTTTCCATACAGTAGTACCGGCCTGTGCCAACAAAAGTAATCAATGGATGCCAAAAAGCTTGTGAATAAAATCCCTATCTAATGCCTACTCATCCATTATCCCCAGACTAGTTTCGGGCTTGTGACCTTCGTCAGTGAGAAGCTTTGGATATGAGAGAACTGCACCTAGATCTTAGGATCTAATGCAACCCTCCAGCAACCACCTTTTATGTCTACTTAACTATAAAACTATGTGAATGAAATTGAAAACACAACAATATTTTCAATCTAAGCTCAAAAGCTTATATAGTTATATGGGTCTGAACTCAGTTCAGAACCCATACATTTTGGTGTCTTTGGCTCTTTAACAACCATAGACATCACTATCCTTTTATGCTTAATGTTTTAACACCAATCCTACCTAATAGGATAGGGGTGGCTACGGTTGTTAAAGAGCCAGAGACATCAAAATGTATGGGTGCTTAACTGAGTTCAGACCCACATGAATCTATAAGCTATTAAGCTTAGATTAAAAATATTTTTGTGTTTTCAATTTCATTCTCATAGTTTTATAGTTAAGTAGAGATAAAAGGTGGTTGCTGGAGGGTTGCATTATATCCTAAGATCTAGGTGCAATGCTCTCAGATCCAAAGATCCTCACTGATGAAGGTGACAAGCCAGAAACTAGTCTGGGGATATTGGATGAGTAGGCATTAGGGATTTTATTCACAAGCCTTCTGGCATCCATTGATTACTCTTGTTGACACAGGGTGGTACTACTGTATGGAGAGTATTTCACTGTTTATAAACAATTATGTGCTTGTATAAGAGATGGTGATCTTGTGATAAAAAAACAATAAATAATATTTATAAAGAATATAATAAAATACAATGTAAAATTTACAAAGATGTAATTTGATGTTAAAATAAAGTATTTAGATATATGGTTAATATAGATAATAAGATAACAAAATTATATTAAAGCGTTTCATAGAAGAAGATAAATTAAGATAATTTCTTTAGATTCACAATAGTCATGAGAACATAAGTTGATAGTTATTAAAAACTTCAAATATAAATATGATAGGTATAATACAGATAAAAATATACCTACTTTACAAAATAATAGTTTATTAAATTATACACTAATTATGAATATATCCCTAAGATGATCAAAATATACTTTTTAGTTATAAACCACCTATTTTAATTATTAATAATAATTGTATTATAAATAATAATTGCAGCTCTAAGAATAATTTGAAATGGATACAACTTTCATAATTCTGTAGAATTTATCATACATTACTAAAAAATATAAATAAAGGCATTAACATAGGCTGATAAAATAGTAAAAATCTTGATAGTTTAATAGGTATTTATAAAATAAAAAAAGATATGAAATACAAAAATGGAATTTCATATAAAATAACACGTGGAAATAGCAGTGTGTTTTACTATGGCCATACAGGAAAACAATTTGATTAAAGAGCAAAAGAGCATAATGTAATTAGTAGAGGTGATGATATATCTGCCTTATATATTTATTATTTAAAATAAAGACAGAATATACATGGTGTATAAAGTATAAGATATTTAAACTATTATTAAACTAATTAATAGAAGAAATATATATGAAATCAATTACATTAATTACAACAAAAATAAATGTATAAATATTAATTTAACTAATAATTGGATAATGATAAATGCATGGAAAATTATATGGTATAAATTTATCTAGGTTTCTTTTCCTACCTTGTACATATTACATTATAGTTATAATAGATTTTAGTTAATTTTATTTACAAGAGATAAATATATCTATCTATGCAATGTAGATTGTAATTCTAAAATAGTTCAACATATTGAAAAGAGCAAAATGTAATATTTGATGAGAAGAGTTTTTTGTATATTTTATATATATATATATTATTGCTGTTATATAAAATATTTTATATTAAATTGCATCATATGATTTATTATTATAAATTGTACGAGTTTTGAAAATATCATATTGTCATATTATTTTTTCAATTTTTCTAATTAATTTACCAGCTAGAATATTAAATAGTTATTTCAATGGATAATAGTAATAAAGTCTTTATTCCTTCAGCTACTTGATTTTATTACAGTTTAGTGTTTTCATAATTCTAAATTATCCAAGTAAAACTTTTTAAATTTAAATAGATTAAGCATATACATATATATGTCTGTTGTTCACATTTCTAGGATATTTACTTCCTGAGTTTGTTTACAGCAATAATGGTTAAATTATTTATATATGGGGTTTAGGTTTGGGTTTGGATGTCCAGATAGTTCTCTGGATTGTGCAATGGTCACTGCATTTTATTTTTCTTGTTTGATAAAATTTGATTTATAGTTGTCTAGTATACTAATGGTACCATATGGATAGTGCATAATGATCAGCATGCATCAGTGTGTGTTCCAATATTATTTTTATGAAAGATACTTTATCACTTTAGTAAAAGCATTCAGATGATTCTTCTGCTGTATTTTGTTCTAATTTTGATAATGGCTAGATAATGAGTCTATTTATAATTTAGTTTATTTAGATCCGGTCATAAAGGATGTTTGCTAATATTTTTTTTTAATGATAGTAATACAGCTTATTATAATTTATTGCAACTATTGGTAGTTGTTGTAATAACTTATTTTTATTCCAATACTGATTTCACACTTTTTATATTTAATCACTTTACATTCCTTCTTTTTATATTGATTACTTTGTTACTTGCTCATTATGTTGTTGATCATTCTATGGGGATAATGTTGACGTTCATATCTTTTCATATTATCTCTATTCCTTTGTATATTTACAATTTATAAATTTAACATCTTGGGTTTAAAGGATCTCCTTTAAATGAACAAAAATTCCCAACCAAAGAACTATTATAGGTTAATAGAAAATCTTTTTTAGCATCAGAAAGATTGAAAATTAGTGCTAAATGTCAGTTTCTTGGCCATGACAAAGGACAAAAAGCTTATGTCTGTTTACATGGGTATTTTTATTTATATTCTTTATTATAATAACAATCCATGTAAATAATTAATTCAACATATGGATATAAATATTAGTAGTAAGTCATGGTTTAATAGTATTTATTGTTAGGAAATTACTAACTTTCATACATATAATTAATTGGATACATTTTATAGCATAAATGCTGTTTTCATAAGATATTATGTAATATGCTTCTAGATAAATACCAAGTTATATAGAGTATAGGAGTTTCCCAATACAATTAGTGCATGTGTGATATTAAAATAACCTGTTACTTTACATTTTTGTTCAATATGTATATAACTTTTAGTCCATTCTCTGCATTATCATCACTACCAGAACAAAAACTATAACTAATAGTTAATAGTTTTTCTTCTTTTTTTCAATTTCTAGAAAAAAAAACTATTTATTTCATTAGTAAACTATTATCTTTTTATCTACGAAATAGCTATCGTAATGAATCTTAAGATTGCATAGATATGGGAAAAAATCCAAGACTCGCTGGCTCATTTTCAAGTACATTTTTTTTTAAAGCATAACTAGTGAATCGCTTCCATACATTTTAAGCCTCTATTTTTTTTTACTTATTGTCAAATATTAAAAATATAAATAGTGATATATTTTTATATTAAGATTTGTTTTGATTATTAAAATTATTATAATTATTATTGCTTTTATTATGCCAATGACAAAAATGAATTTGAAAACTGTTTCATTTATATTTTTTTAAAATATATATTTAAGGTATTTTTTGAACTATCTCTTTTTATTCATAGTAAAAAATGATTTATTATAAAACAATTTTTGGGTACTTAAATAATAAAATTTTTTCGTTTTTAAAACTACAAAATGGCATGTAATCAAAACATATAATGTTTTGATATCGACATAATGTTTTGATATCGACATTTATTTTTCATGGAACATTAACATCCTTATTATTTGTTTTTACTTTTATTTTTTGCTTTCACATAATAGTTTTTTAAATGTTATCCACAGTTCTGTATTATTATTTGCACAAACAGCTCATTCAAAAAAGTCACAGAATATTAGTATTATTAAATACATTCACATTTTATTCTTTTCAGTTTTATCTTTCAATAAAAGAGTTGGATAAAGTTTAGTAAAAATAAAATCCCCAATTCTTTTGAACTTACCAACATTAATGATTGTAATGACACTACTTAGTTGGTTTTTGATAAACATTTATCAAAATATTGATAATAGATTAGGTCTAAGTTAATATTTATTCTGAAGAATTATTCAATTAAATAAACTTTTTAGTGATCTATTGTGAAATTGACAAGTTCTTAAATATGTCTGGTATTTCTTATAGGCTTAACTCGAAGATAAAAAAATAGTGCATCAATTAATCTTAATAAATATCTAATGCTAATGTGGAAAGAGAGTAATTCTCTATAAATGCTACTATATATTTTCTTCATAATTTTTAGACATCGATTTAACTATTAATTCTTTTAGTGATGGGCATATCTCTATGAGTTTGACATTTTTTTAAAAAAACAAATAACTTGTACTAGGCAAAGCTACAAACTTGAATGGTTTGAATAAAATTCAATATTTTAAAGTGTCATCAAAAAACCGACAAATAAATTGGTGTATAAATTACAAAAAAGTACATTTTGTAGCAAAGGCATACAAAAATAAAAATAAAATAAAACAGAAATAGCTTTTTCTAATTGTAATGGATTGAAAGGGAGACCAGGTTATATGTAGCATCAATGTTTGTTATGTATGGCTTTACCAATAATTTTCTTAATTTTTAAACTCTTCTTTAAAATATGCATAATAATGGAGTAACTTTATATATATTTAGATCTTTCATAAATTTAAGTACTTGTCACTTTATTTAAAAGCTCACATTTCAATTGATTTCATAATTGGATGGATTATAATTCGCACCTCAATTTCTAAATATGATTGTATAATTATTTATGGAACTCTTTCAATATGATTCTGCGTTTAGAATGCTGACTGTTTATAAAGATAACATATAGTGAAAAATGTCTCAGATACTAGGATTAACTGCAATTGAATCTATAAAATGGGATAAACAAAAAAATATATTTTTCTAATTTATTGAATAAAATTATACTAATAAAAGGATAAATATTATTTCTCATATAAAAATATCTTCTGACTTGGTTAGTACTTTTTTTTACTGTTTCTTTATGCCTTTTCTATTATAATATATAAAAATAATATTTGTACAATTCTTGGCATCATGCATTTTTCATGCCATTAGTCATATTACTGCATTATCTGTGCCAATGATTATGTGTGATTGCAAAATCATATTTTCATTAATTACTCAATATTTCTTAGTCAATTGAAAACAATTAGCTCATGGTGTTTTAAACTTAAGAGTTAAGGATTAATTCACCATTTTTGACACTTCTATTTTATTTGTTAAAATAGAAAATGATAGTTAGTATATAATCTTTATGTTAATATTCTTAAATCATTTGCTAACAGATGTATAGAACCTACTGACTTTTAAAACTAAAAAGAGTAATTGATTGTTTGTGCTTTAATTATGTTTTTCCCCCCAAAACTATTATATATACTGTTTTTATTTATATTTAAATATTTTTACGTATTTTTACATTTTCATAAACGAATATCTATTTTTTTTCCAATTTATTTAAAGGATATTGAAATAATTTTCCACAAGATGTCAGCACGTACTGAGAATTTATATTTTTATATATTTTTTACTGTATAAAAATTATCAAATATAAATATATTTCTTTCTTTTCTTCTTTTTTATTTATAAAAAGTAACGTAAAATTGAAGTGTGTTTTTTTTTTTTGTCAAATTAAAATAAAATATTAATTGCATTTATTATCGTTTAATTTAAAATGTATAAAACGTAATAATTTTAGAATAATTTAATTTATCATAAAGATAACATTTTAATTGAATTGGACCCTGTACATATGATGTAAAGAGAGAGAGACAAAAACGTAGGGGAAAAAGATAAGACTAATAAAATAGCAATCTTTGCAAAATAGTTAGAAAAATAAAAGCAATGTGTTAAATTGACGTTTAATTGACTGGTATTAATAGAAAATTGCATAAATGTCCAAAAAAGCTGACTACTTTAAGCATTCATAAATTTGCTTGCATAAATATCAAGGTAGTGAATAAATTTTATGCTATTTTTTTTACAAGACAATTATAATAATAAATGTTGACTCCGCTCTCTGAATAAATATTATAGAGAACTAAAATATAAATAAAGTAAAATTTGGTTCAATTTACAACTTTTATTATAATTTCAGTAACAGTAAAACTAAGATAAGTCTGTTTTGCCATAATGTTTAAAATAATATAAAAAACAATAATGCTTAGAAAATGTGATATTTTATTCAACGGTATTAAAAAAAAACAAAACATTTGTTTATTTTATTTTGCGAACGTCATGCAAAATAGTAGATGCCTTCCTCTCCCCCCAAAAAAACAACAACAACAACAACAAACAATATGTAGGTTATGCAATAATTTGATTAAAAATAAAATTCTAAATTTTTAACTACATGTGAATAAAATATTTATTTAAATTAAATAAATAAATATTAAGGATAATTTGCATAAATTTTCTAATATCTACAACTATATATATAAAGTGTAAGATTCTTATTTCAATAATGTAAGAGTCTGCAATCTCAATGTAGGGTATTAAATGATTAAATAAAAAGTAAATAGTAAAATATATATTTTTTATCTTTTAAATAAGCATAATCGATACATAGGATTACACAAATGATAATTTTTAATTTTATACAAATAAATAAATGTCTTTGTCAATGTATATTTCCTTGAAATATGGATTTGTTAAACAAATTATATATTTCTTACTAATATCTCTTCTTTCTAGAGAATACATTATTCCATGAAATTGTCATTTCAGTATATACATATATTCCATTTTAATTATATATATATATATATATATATATATATATATATATATATTGAAATGGTCACTTTTTAGAAAAAGAAAAAATACACAGAGAGTACATTAGGAAGAGAAAGTGAGTTTAAGAAAAAGACTATTGCTAGAAGTGAAATACAATTACAATACAATTTCTACAATTATTACAATTACTGATGACACCAGTAGCAGAATCTGTTCTGGAGTTGGGCATATTCTCAAAGCTTGTAAGAGCTTATTTTGCAAGCTCGATATATAATAAGTGAAAGACAAATCAACCTTTCAATAGGATAACATTTGTATCGATCTTCTTGGTGACATGTTTTGTAATCATTTGATATTTGACTATTCTATTATAAAAATTCAATAAATTAGACTCAGTTTGTTAAAAATATAAGTTTACAAATAAGAATAATTAAAAAAAGTCATATTTGAATTTTCCAAATATTGAGAAAATATTAATAAATACATAATAAAAAGAAAGTAATGACTCACTATTCAATGGTGAACAGGAAAGGAGCCAAGTGAGCAATTTAAAAAAATCAACAAAATGTCCACTGACTAAAATTTATTTCTAAAATGAATGAATAAATGTTTAGACCTAATAAAATCAATAAAATTCTAACACAAAATAATCTCAAACAATCCTATCATAGTGTTGGTAAAAATATTAATGACCAGTTTCATAATGCATGATCATTGTATGGGCTATGGGTTTTTTGCTATCACTACATTATAATTTATTGCTTTTTATTTTTAAAAATAAAACAAATACAAATAAAATAAAAGTGTAAGCATATATACTTTTGTTTTTTTATAAAATAATTATTATACAATTATTGTGTTAAAAACAATAATAAACTATAAAAAAATCAACTTTTTTATTATTCCAAAAATCTTCCTGTATAATCTCACAAACTATTTTGAAACCAAAGAACAAAAAACTAAAGCCATTAAAGACATAGAGACTGGTCTAAATTATTTTGATTTTACTGGATATTAAAACATACTAACCACTTTAGATATTTTTAAAGTAATGAATCAGTATTTCTTACTTTGTGGAATTTCTATTTAAAAAGTCTAGAAAAACATAACTATAGATTGCCATGTAAGTATGCAGAAAAAAAAATCCAATATTCATCACCTCTCACTGAACTAAGAATGACCAATTAGTTAAATAATTATTAAGTTAATTAAATGCTTACAGAGACATTATCTCAAATTATTTGTGAATCTATGTGATTGAATGAAGTGTATGTACAACTTCTCAACATATTTAAAGTAAATAAAGGTTATTGGTTTACTTAAAGTATTTTCCTTAAAGAAAATTCACATTTCAAATAAATAAATTGACATCTCTATCAAACATGATAACATTTTAAAAAGTTACAATTAATTATAGAGATATGATATATTAACTTTAAAGCAAAATATAGTTATTATTTAAAAAGTACTTTAGATTTATTAAGTGTCGACTTTAGCTACAGATTAATTACAAAGAAAATAGATCAATTAAAAAAAAACAATAACTAACCAAATAATTAAAGATAAACCTCAAATTACCCTCCTTTATATCTCCAAATTATCATAACAATTTATAAAAACTTTAGCTGATGAATTTAAGGTTGGCTTCTGCACTCCCCCTAATACTAACAGACTAATTAATAATTCAAAGGACAGAATGGTTCCATCTCAGATACCCTAGGTCATATACAGTATTTCATGCCCTCCATCTGGATGCAGTGCCTTATATTATGGGGAAACCAAGGTCACTGTTCATAATAGAGCTGCACAACACATGTATACATATAGAAGAGCAAAAAAAATAATGATAACTTCTCAATATTTTTTAAACATGAGAAGCAGGCTGGCCATGTGTTTGAACCCTGCAACCCCAAGATAGTATATTCCAAAGCCAATGATTGCAAAAGAAAAATCAAGGAGGTATATTTTATTGTCAGTGATAACAATGCCATAAATAGATGCGATACATGTTGTTCTATTTGGAGAAAATGGACAAATTAATTTGCATTCACATTTGTATATTTTATTATTTTATAACATTACACTAATATTTATAACTTATTTTGACTATGAATAAAAAAGGAAAACCTCAAAAGTACTAGGCCTAAATTGATTTAATTTTTTTGGTTGATACTTATAGCTTCTTCTTCAGCAGGTAAATCGTTTTTATATGCTATTTAAAAAAAATAGAAACATTTAAAATTTTCTATTGGCTAAATGATAAAAATGTATTTAAATAAAAATCTCAGCATTTTAATTAAATATAAAATTGAAAGCAGAAATATTTTGCCTAGTTTTATCTGTGTGGTCAATTGTTGACTTAATACTTTTTACATTTTTTGGTATTTTGAACATCTAAGGTACCCCAGTCTTATACAATTTTTAATTAATCTATGAGACCATATGCCATATTTATTAAATACTACAAAAAAAGAAATAGATAACTGTCTTGTCAGTTCTTCTATTTATTTTACTATAGGAGAAGCAATTCTATTATGTCATGTATAGAGTATTGTATCATGTTAATAGATAAAAAATGTAATACACCTCTCTATTAGTAATAAATTTATCAGCAGTGAAATAAAAACATGTATTTAACAAATTCAGATGAAATAGAAAAATATATGGAAATTTATTTGATAAGGATTATGATGGAGTAAATAACCACACATCATCTTTATTATTGAGACTGTAATGTCACTCAAATCAAGTAACACAATTATGGTTTTAATTTTAAAGGAAATATTAAAAATACTGACTGAATTTTTTAAGGATTATTAATTCATGAATTTCCTAAATTATAGATTATTACATAAATATTTATTTTACTTTAAAGATGAAAGAATATGGAAAAAAGAGAAATAAGTATTAACTTTTTATTTAAAAATGCAAATATAAAAAGTCTATTATTTGTATTTTTGTATGTTAATTAATAACCATTTGTTTCAAGTATTTACAAAAATATCAAATCTTATGGATCGATTAGGTCATCATTTTTATACTCAATAAAACTTTAAACTTTCTAAATTATTTTAAAATCTACACTTATAATATCTTTATATCTTCAAGTATTAATACAAAAATAAGTTGAAAAGATTTATAAGTATTCTTCATTTTATTTTATTTCTTAAAAATAATTCAAATAAATATTTTTGAAAAAAATTAACCATTGTATAAGTCGTACACTAAGGTTAGAGTGACTCGATGAAAGCTATCTCTCAATAGTTATTTTATAGCTTTGCATTTATTTGACATTATAAATTTAAATAAAATATATATATCGATTGATTTTAATTCAAGTTAATGTCCATAAATGTATCATTCAATGAAAAAAAATTTTTTTTCTTTCATTGTATTGCATGAACATGGATTTTGAAAAAAAATCATGAAGTCAAACACATAAACTATACATAGATTGTTTCGTTTTTATTTTTGTAAAATTACATGAAATATTTATTTTTTGATGCTTATATTAAAATTTTATTTGATCATGTCTGTTCTTTTAGCAGAAAATTAGACAGCTAAAAATTTATTAATCTTAAAAGTATTACATAGTAACATACCACAAATATTTACTATGAAGATATTGCGATTGTTTTTAACTTTTTATAAAGTTAAGTTGTTTTTTTAAATTTCAAATGTTATATTTTTCAGGAAAATATGACATTATAATAGAAATTTGCTGTTGCTGGTAAATTATTTTATATTTGTTAATAAAAAATATTTTTTTCATCTAAAGGCTAAAATGAAATATTTTGTTCTGATTATTTATTTCTTCTTATTACTTTTTTTTTGTGTGTGTGTATATATATATATATATATATAGATAGATAGATAGATAGATAGATAGATAGATAGATAGATAGATAGATAGATAGATAGATAGATAGATAGATAGATAGATAGATAGATAGATAGATAGATAGATAGATAGATATACTATGATTATTTTCCTTTTTTGAAGTTAGGATTTTATAGAATATTATACAATATGTAAATATTTTTTTGAAAAGAACAAAATTTTATTCATTAAAATTTAAAAAAATATGTTAAATAGATTCCATAGGTTGTTCAAGATCACAAAGCATAAGAAAGTATGGAACATTATTATAAAAGTATAATGTATTATGTCTTAATTATAGAGTGTAATATAAGGTTTCTTTACTTTTTACATTTTAATTTTAAGTATAGGGATTTGAACCCAGACTTTCAAGCACCCTTCAACCATCCACACTATCCCATACAACTATGTATATTTTAATTTTATTTAATGGTGTATTATAGGGATCAATTCTATGATTATCAAGTATATAATATTACAAATAATTGATGACTCTACTTTACTTACTGCTTTTATTTACTCTCTTGTGACAATTTATAACTATATTTTGCCAATATATTATTTATTTGATAATAGAAACTGAAAATAAAGTATATGTTATTTTATTAATTTAAAAAAGTAAAGACATCCATATCATATAAATGCACCAACAATATTACAAATTGGCAATTATTTTGTTATTAGGCTTGGGTACTTATGAGATGATTAGCACACTTTTTTTGTATTACATTTTTAGAAAGCAAAAAATGTATATTTTCCATAGTTTATTTAAATATTTATGATTATTTTTAAAAAATAGTTTTATACTAATTACTTAAAAATATAAGTATTGCAAAATTATACTTAAATTTTATTCAAATATATTTTATTTTTAAAAATACACGTTAAAAATTGTAGTAATAATAAAATGTCTATAACCAGTAATGGTTTTTGAAACAACATAGTATAAAAATTTTATGATATTATAAAAATTATAAATGCAACATTAAATTTTAGAAGAGAATTTTTTATCTTTATGATGAATTAACAATAATTCATTGGGGTTTTAGAAATGAATTACAATTATCTAAAAATTTGTTAATTATTATTTTTTATTGACAACATGCTCATCATCCAATATAAAAAAATATTAAAAACACCTAAGAATTGTTTATTAGCATGGATACAAGTATATTTGATTTTATTACTCTTGCTATCATTAAATAAAAATAATGTTTAAAATCATATGTACTTAAAATTTTATATAGTTAATGAATAGAGATCAGAGGAAGCTTTATTAAAAAATTGTGGTTTAATGAGATGAAGTGTATTTGCTCAGTATTTGTTTTCATGTTTCCTATTTCTGAATGCTGTAGGAGTATTTGATAATTTATCATGATAATAACAGGCTTTCATTTAAACATTTTATATAAAAAAATATACAAAAGCTATAAAATCATATATTTCCTACAAATCAGACTACAAATAAATTATTCATGTGTGACATACTTGTTTTTAAATAGAAATAAAACAAACAAGCTCCTTCTTTTTAAAAACTTGCTATAATATGACTATAATGATGATAAAGAAATCCAACATTTCAATAATTTCATATAGTTTTTTTCAAGGTACACTAAAATAAAAAATATATAATAATAAATATCACATATTCCAAAAAAATAAATAAAATAAAATAAAAAAATAAATAAAATAAAAAAAATAAAAAATATTAAATGAAAAAATTACAAAATATATTCATAACAAAAAATTTATCTTATCTCCCACTCCCCTTTTATATTAACAAACAACCAAAACAATCTATTTTATTTTATTTATTTATTTTTTTAAAAAAAAATCTATATACATATATCCTTTAAAACATTTAATAAAAACCTATTATTTTTTGGAAAGAGGAACTGTGTGATTGATATATTAAATTCATCAACATCATCAATCATTATCAATCCATTGTAGGATGAAGGTCTCTCCAAGTTCAATCCATCTTTTCCTATCTTTAGCTTCTCTTCTCCACATCACCCCTGCATAATATTAAATTACTTGTTTTTATATATAAAGCAGGTAACATAGATCCACCAATATGATTACATTTTAAAATTATTTACTAGATAATAGATTGCCATGAGGAATTGATATGCCCTGGATTATGGATCATGAAGAAAGATAGATAGTTTAAGCATATTATTTAAATGTAAAAAAAAGATAAAATATATTTAGCTAATAAAAAGTTACTCACATTTCAAAATAAATATGATTTTTCAAATTATCTTTTCAAATGCTATGATATAAAAAAAAAATAACATGAATTCATTAACTGTACCTAAAACATAGTTTATATGAATATACTTTTATATTAAAATTAACAAACAATTATTTTATTCTCCTGAGTGATCTGTTTTAATTTCCAAGTATCTCTATGCTTGCTCACTTATCAGAGATGTATAATTAATTGTATAACCAAGCTTTATGTTATGTAATATAAGTGGGTACATTGCTGATGTTGTATTATATATATATTCCACATATACTGATGTTTATTACACACTATGATGTACAGATTAATATTAATTTAAATGAAATAATACAAAATGACATAATATAATTTAATGGGGAATAATTTATAAATTAATAGTAATATCAAACTGCTAAAAATGTAACATATTCAAGGTCCAACTCATTCATCTCTTATTTGAGAAACTCTAGTGAAAAGTTATTTATATTTCAAATTGTTTTTACTAATCTTTTTCAACATAATATGATAAATATTATAATATTTATTACAAATGTAAACTTATAAAAAAATATTCTAAAAAATAGTATTTGATCTTTGGAAAATAGAAAAATAAAATATTCAACTAATCTTAAAATGTAATAATGTTGTTTGTTATTATTCCATAATTCTGTCTTTTCACAAAAGTTATAGAACAAAGTATTTATTATATGAATTCAATTTTTAAAATAGAATGAATCACTAGTTGAGATATTATAAAAGAATAAAAATATGTTTTAAAAATAAAAATGAACTTCTATTAAAATTTTATCAAATATTTCTTTCCCAACATTTATGAAAACAATTATTATTAGCTAGTAAAACCATTTTTCTGCTATTGCTGTAAATACATTTTTACAACTTTTTTTTTTTAAAAACATTTAACAATAAAATCTAACTCTAATGAAATATTTGTTTAAATTAAAATACATATTTTACAAATATATTGCATAAATAAAATGGATTTTGTAAACAAATTCCTGAAGATTGCACTTTTTCTTTTCAAAATACTAAAACAAAACACGCATCCAGAGTTTACCTTGCAGCCCAAATAATCTAGTAATCAGATATTGTCAAGTTACTTTCGGGCTCAAATTTTGCATGCAGTCTGTATGATACTGATAATTTTTTAAACTATTACTTTTAACTAATAATTTCTATGAAAATGAAAGTATGTACCAGCTTGATAATATAATGGATACCCACAAAATTGTAAAAGGAAATTGAAGCAATAGTAGTTCTATCATAATTCTCCAAAACAACTTAAAATAAGTGATATTCCAGCAACTAAATCATCATGTATTAAGGTGCTAAATAAAGGTAAATAATTTAATTTAAAAAAACAGTTTTAAATACCATCACATTACTAGAATTAATGTCTTAATCTTTTACAATGACAATAACAAGATTACAATGATCAATTATAAAATGTAATCATTTTTATGTTTTGCATAAGAAATAAAACATTATATTATTATATACTTGAATTATGTTTTGTTATAGATTTTTGTAAGAATATTTCATGTTATTTTTTTTATAAGTAAAATTCTCAGAATTCCTAGAAAAGTCTCTCTTCGTGATACTTTTGTAATAAATGTGTCATAAATGCTTTGTTAATAAATATAAAAAAGTCACTTAATGAAGAATAGCTAAAGTAGCAGCTAATTGTTTACTAATAAAAAAACGGGGAACAAAAAAAGTAGCAGCATTCTTTTACATTTTACAATTGATATATTTATTTATTATGATATTTTGCTACAATTTTATAAAAATAAAACTTTTCAAATGAAGTGGAAATATATTAAAATCATTTATACCATTATCTAATTTATATATAAAGTTAATAGCACTGTGGTAAATAGAAGAATAAAAAAATATGATGATAAACATCAATATTGTACATTTACGAAAGGTAAACATTAACCCATTCATCATACATGTTGGTTCAGGTCAACCATGATTTAAAATACTAAAACACCTAGCTCAATTTCCAGAATACATCTGTATTTCCTGAAGAAGTTTGTGTAATTGTACATTCATAAAGTTTTAAAATAAATGAAGTATTAAAATTTTTATATAGATATGAGTAATGAATGAATTCTGTTTATTTAATAAAAATATGCATTAATGTACAATGAAAATAATATCAAAACATTGTAAAATGCACTAATCGAGCAAAATCAATTGCTAATAATAATTAATTTTAAAAGATTAATAGCAGGATTCTGTGAAATGCAATGAAAAAGTATTATATTTTGTGATATATATATATATATATATATATATATATATATATATATATATATATATATATATATATATATATATATATATATATATATATATATAAATAAAATTGGCAGAACTTTTACAGTTTAGGTATAAATCTGCTAATTCAATTGATTTTTTTAAAAAATTCAAAATTATATACTTTTAGAATACATACAATTGTTATCAATAACATGCAAGATATTAATTAAAAATAGATTTTTGCAAAACAAGGACAAGGAAAAAACAGTAACAGATGATAGATGTGTTAAGGAATATATGTTTGATTGGAAAAATACAAGAGTTTTGGGAAGTCAAAAAATAAATTTATCTTTTATAAAAACTGCTCTTATGACAATGACAAATAATCTCACAATAGTCAATCTAATGTGATACTTTTTATTACTGATACCTACTTATTAATTTGTCTTTTAAAAAGGCAAAACCAAGATAAACATATTCATTTTAATGATTATTGTCTTTGTGAAAACAAATGAATATAGCACTGTCTTACATTCAATAATCATAAATCCAAAGATAAGTTTGATTCCTGAATGAGACAATGATCTAATCAAGCTAGCAACTTCTGAAAAAAATTATGAATGAAAGGCTCTTCATAATGTTGGGTTTGTCATCTCACTCGTGTATTATTCATAGTCAAATATATTTGAAACAATATAAATAATGCTTATATTTTTCTAGAAATATTAATAATTCAAACAGATAATAAAAATAATTCTGAATCAATATTAAATCTTTAAATGGATCTCTTTAGAACCCTAAATGTTTGATGTTAATTCGCTTTAAAATACATTATCATAAACAAAAAAAAATATTTTTATAATCACCTTAGATACAATGCACTCAAACATTAATAATAAAAAGTAATTATCATACAATTAATGTAATAAACAAAATTAGCATATTCTCATCCTGGTTTAATATGCACTTCAGTTTACAATTCAACTTATGTATTTTTTTCATTCCTATAGAATTATAAATATGAGATGTTGATATGTTTGCATTTAAATTCAAGGTCGCTTTGCCTATTTTTATAATTCTGGTTTTAAAGTTTATATCCATAGTTAATAGTTGCTTGGTTTATATACTGTCTTTTCCACAATACACACATTTCCTATAATAATTCTGTATTTATTAATGGTCTGGTTTTTTGAAAGCATTGGAACTAAGGTTACTTCTTTTTATATGAAATTTATTCTCTCTCCTCATAACAGACTATTTATATAACATCTTTTGCACACAAGAACGTTCTAAGTAATATGTAATTGATTCTATGAACATATATGATCAGAAAATATAAAAAATTGTACATTATCCATTTATATTTGCTATTTTTTATGGACAAAAATATTTTCACGTCTCCTTAAACTACAGGTAAGCTTACTTCATGTTTGATAATCAAAAGCAATTACGACAGTGGTTGAATTGTTTTTTTCTTTTATTAATAAGTTTTCTTTCAATGACTCCTCTTTAGCTACAGACATAAACAGATAGAGAGAGAGAGACAGAGAGAGAGAGAGAGAGAGAGAGAGAGAGAGAAAGGAGAGAGAGAGAGAGAGAGAGGGAGAGGGAGAGAGAGAGAGAGAGAACAATAAAGACACATTCTTTTTATAGTCAACAATTTCTGGGTACATTACAAGATCTACTCGAATTAACAAAAAAAATTACTAATCTTTATTTTTGTTTTTAATTATTATTTTTTGTATAAAAGAAATAAATTACTAGATCTGTAGATCTGCTTAAATGGTAAATAGAGAGATAAAGTTACCACGAAATAAAAAAATCCTATATATTAGATATTTAACTTTTTAAAAAATATATGTTATAAAGAGTATTTTTTATTTCTTTTTGTTTAATTTAATAAATATGTATACTTTATTTGAATTGTATCATCACAAAGACTTTAAATATATTTTATAACATTGAAACACATTACTTAAATACAATATAAAATAATACAGTTTGACCTTTTTTTCAATTTTTATTGTTTTAACTAAATAAACATTGAAGGATTTAGCAGTCTTTTTAAGTGCAAAGGTCTTAAAATATATAGAATAAATATATGATATTAACCACAATTCCCAAATACATTCTACACACTTGTAATATTAAAAAAAATGTTAAACAAGTTAATTGCTTTACAATCATAAATTTTTAATCAAAAAAGCTTTATTGTTTTTTCATTTCTTTTAACACTTTCCAAAAACAAATGCAGATCAACATAGATGGCTTGGTTTTTACATTTCCGTAGTGTATCTATACTTATTTTAAAGCTGATGTGATGTGATGTACTGTGGCTTCTCCTTAAATGGAGTCAGGAATCTCTCAGCAATTATACCCAGAGAAACTTAGCCACTTTATTTTCCATTTCCCACTCTAAGTTTTCCCATATTCTGCTCTATCCCATTTCCACAACATAAACTTTGTCAGCTCTATGGCCATTATATCTAAATCCCCTTTACATTTTCCCAAACCTAGCATAAAAAACAACAATCCACTTTCTGTATAATCCACTTTTTATATATTTATTCTTCCATAACTTCATTATTTGTATCCTTTCTGTTTTCAAGCATTTACATTCAATTAACAGATGCCTAATATTTTATGTCTTTTTTACACAATTTTCAGACTAAATCACCCATATTTTTCAATTTATGTATATAGTTCCTTGTTGCTAAAGATCCCATTCAAGCCTTGAACAATAAACTACTTTCCTTACTATTATCATATATTAACTTGCACCTAATATTCTGTTTACTTCTCTCTCTCTCTCTCTCTCTATATATATCTATATATATATATATATATATATATATATATATATATATATATATATATAAACTCGTTTTTTACTCTACATATTAGTTCTCCATCTTTCTAACTTCCTATTCTTTATTAATAAATCTGTTCTTTTATCCCATTTTTTACCACTATAACACTCAACAATCATCCTAACACAATCATCCCATCTTATGTGCAAATATAAAGATATAAATTCTTTATCCAAATCTACTCCATACCACATTACCTTTCTCACCCATCTTGCTGCCTGCCCTTTATTCATAACCCAAACAAATACTATTTTGGCTATTCTTTTATTATCCATAAACTGCAATCTACCATTATTTTCATTTTGGCTTTTCACATCTCTCATATAAAAACTTGACCATCTCATTTCTTCTTCAATTGCCTCATTTCTTGTTGAATTGCCTCCTTTTCCACCCATGCATCTGCATCTAATGCATGTCTTTGTACTTCTCTTCGTACTGTTTCTAAGTAATCTAATACCCATTTACTAATACATTACATGTCATTGCCATATGTTAGCCCTGCTACAGCCACTTCCTTCTATACATTTCTAAATACATCATATTTATTATATAAAAACACTGTTAATTTCTTTGTCAATCACTTTCTTTTCATTGCTTCATTTACCAATTTTTTATCTTGTGCACCAAGCAATTTTTCTGCTTACTTAAGATGATTTCCAAATAACTACATCTATTCACCACACTTAACTTTATATCCCCCAATAAAAATTCTTTGTCTTCACTTTCCCCAGTATTAACCATCATTATATTTGATTATTCTTCACTAAATTTGATCCCCATCTCTTTCCCACCCTTGCAATGTTCTTATCATAACTTCCATATTTTTTTTCTTTCTGCATACAAAAAGACATCATCCACAAAAAAGACCTGACAAAGTATATACTCCCTTGCCACTTATTAATGGTATCTCTATCCCTCTTTGTAGTCTTTCTATTGCTTTCTCCATTTCACTCAAATATAACAAAAACAAAATAGATGACATAGAACATACTTGCCTTAGTCCCACCCCATTTTAATTTTAACTAATTCTATATCCCCTAATTGATATGTACAGTAATTATTTTTATATAATTTCTTAATAATATCTACTAAAGCTTCATCCATTTCCAAATTTGTTAAACTTACCCATAATCTATTTCTATCTACTTTATCATATTCCTTATCTATATCTATAAAGCTCATATATAACTGTCCACCTGAATTCCTACTCATAATTATAAGTTGGGTAACTACAAATAAACTATCTCCTATATGCCTATCTGATCTCAAACTTCCTTGCATTTTTCCCACTACCTTATTTCCTTCCATCCATTTTGCTAGTCTTCCAGCCACTATATATGAAAAAACTTTATATAAAACTGATGTTACTGCTACTGATGTTACCAATATCAGTCTTTTAAAACAAAAGAAGCTGATGACATCTGGTGGGAGCTTGAGTAATCAGTGATTATCCAATGCATACGAAATTCTTATCTGTACTTTGTCTCCATGAGACCTGTGATTCAAAGTTGGAAGAAATGCAGACATGATTTTAAATCCATTTCACTTATCAAACCAAAACTTGAAATTCAAATCATGCAAAAATTGCTTGAACACCTATATACATCTAAATACAGTTCAATGCTTTTACATTTTAGCATCCTCAGATCTTCATTAAATGTATCCTCATTATTCTAGACAGGAATTTAAATACCAACAGTAGAATTTTATATGTGTTTGGCAATCACTGATTATTCAAGCTTACACAAAATGGCACTAAAGTGGAGAGATGCCCTTATCATATTGTTTTAAAATGGTATCTTGGTGATATGTTGCTGATATTAATATTTGTAGCCAGGAGAATAAATTTCTTATAGTCAATAAAAATGTAAGGTACTAAAATATAGTTGCTAAACTGTTCTCAGATCTGTACAACCATTCATGAAAGTTGAGTAGGGTTCAAACCTTTAGGCTAATTTATAAATTCAAGCCTTTAATTTAAAAAATAACATGGGTTCAAGAGTAGTTATTGGATGCATGTCTGCATTTATTTGAACCTGAATACCAGACTCACTGATATAGACAAAAGTTAGATATTAGTCTGAGTAATCAAATGTTAAGAATATGTATTCTTTATGCATCTGGTGTTCACTGATTGTTTAAAATTATGGTAGATAGCACTAGGTTGGAGAACTGCTCCTGTTACATCTAGATAATACTAACTAGAAGGTAAAATGAGAATGAAAAAGATTAAACTTATATCACTAGACAATTGCCCACATCTTTTCTTCTTTATGGAAGATTGTTGAAGAAGTCATGTCCCAAAGTAAGTTACTTAAAGTAAGACTTTTATAAACATCTGATCATTAATGATTTCTGAAGTTTATGCTAGATGGCATTGCAGTTGAGAGCTGCTCTCAACTTATATATCTAAACCTAGCTAGAGTATAAAATAAGAATAAAAATGGTTAAAATCTTATCATCAGGCATTTGGTAAGCTTAAAAAGTACTGTAAAATGTTGCCCCCTCTAGAATTATTTTACAAATAAAAAATCAATAGTATTGACATAAAGAACTACAACAATGAAAGAAGGCAGGCTTTCTTAGATGCTAATTCATTGTTTCACATTTCCACTAAAAGAAGAGTGCTTGTCAATAATTTTCACTGCTTAACTTCTTTGTTTTTGTTTTAAAGTGAAAATGAATGTTTTAGAGTGTTTTTTTTATTATTTTTTGTAAATATTATAAATTATTTTGATAAAATATGCTGAAAATATAATTATTTTAGAAAAATACTAAGATTTTAGTAAAAAATTCTTTACTTTTACATGAACATAAACTGAGAAAGAAGTAAATGATGTCCACAGCACTGTCTAATTTGTTACAAACTTTCTTTTTAGGTCTTCCACTATCAAATATGCTTATAATTATAAATAAACATTTATTTTTGAAAAAAAAACTTTTGTTCATTTTCATAATCTCACAAATTATTAATATGCTTTTTACAAATGAAACAAAAATGAATATAATATTAAAAGATGAATATAGTTTTACTGCTGATTTTGCAATTGACCAATCAAAAGTTGTAAAACTTTAATTCACTTGGCCAATAAAAAAATTGTTCAGTTAAAAAAAGTTTTTTTCAGTGAAAGACTTAAAGAAAACAACCTTAGCACCATCAAAATTAATTGTGTGGCCTGTATCTCTTTTATAGATATATAAAGCAGAAATAAGATATTTATTTCCAACCTTACTTTTGTGTACTTTTATTTTTTGAATAAAGATCAATTGATTGCAAAACAATACCTATGTATACATAGGTATAACAATTCCATATATAAAATGAGAAACATGGAGGTTGGCTTTTTGTAAGTTTGTAAAATCTACATTTTCTATATTTGTAAAATGAAATATGTTTATTGATTCCTCTTATTTTTATTGTTAAAATAAAACTTTAATTTGTTTTTTATTTTTATTTATAAAACCTAGTGCAATGAAAAGGGATATGAATCCAGACTTTCATGCTCCCTACAGTCACCCACCCTATCCAATATAACTGATATACAAATGATCCCATATACGTAAAAAAGATAAATGATCTCCAGTATAAATATTCCATGCTGAAAGAGCACTCATCAGATGGTCCAAATCATCATCTTTCAAACACACACACATATATGATATATTTTGTGGGTTCATCCATGTTAAAAATTTATATATTTATATACTGACATTTTGACTTGATCACACAAGTCATCTACTGGGTGATAAAAGTGAGAAAGATGGTTGTAGAGGCAATACTACCACTGATTTGAAGAAAAAAAAAAACATTAAAGTTCCACCAATAGCAAAAATTAAGAATTTTTTTTTTAAATCTTTCTGAATAGGATGAAGTTTGCATGTATCATCTCGCTTATTGATACAATCTGGTCTTTTATGTATTTCAATGGCTTCTCTGATTTTGCACTGGTAGAGATTATCACATCTGGATATAATCCTGGTACTAGAAAAAACGATTTTATGAACTGAATCTATAATATGGAGGGAGTGTGCTGATGATGAAGAGTGTTGTTTAACTGCATTAGCATGTTTATCTCTCCTATCTCTGATGCAACAATTACTCATACTTATGTAAGAAGCTTTATAATTTTCATATGTTTTAAAAAATTTAAAAATTAATGCTAATGACATTTTGGTCAGTTTTAATGTTGTGATTTGGTTTACAAACATTCCAATTGATGAATCTTTAAATGTAGTCTTACAATGCTGCAATTTACCAAACGATATTATTGCTTCGATTAAACATCATCTCTTGAATACATATTTTGTATACAATTGACAGCATTACAGAGAAGTTTTTGGTACTCATATGGAATCTCATATCTCAGGAGTAATAATTGATTTATTCATGGAAAATATAGACACTCATACTGTAGAATCATCATCTTTAAAATCTCTCATTTGGCTGAGATACAAAAATGACACTTTTGTCATATGGCAACAAGAAAAAAATAAATTAGATGATTTTTTCTTACATTTAAATAATATGCATTCCCATATTAAATTTACAATGGACACAGAGTCTGAGGAAAACTCCCTTTTCTTGATGTTCTAGTCATTAGAACACCAAATAGTTTATCATTTTCGATTTACAGAAAGAATACAACATACACATGGACATATATTTACATTTCCATTCTCATCATCACCCAACTCAGATCGTTTCCATAGCCAAAGCTCTTTTAAATAGAGCAAATAACCTTTCAGATAAGTCACATCTGAAAAAAAGAAATAAATCATATTAATAGTGTTTTATTAGCAAATAGTTATAATTATAAATTTATTAAACAAGCCTTATTTCAAGCTCAAAATGGACAAAATAGGAAGCAAAAAGATGATAATTCAGCTATTAGGAATTGGGTTCCATATACAAAAGGACCTACAGACAGTTTGGATGTATATTAAAATGCTATAATAAAATACAGCGTTTTCTACTCATCAAAACACCAGCAATATAATAACCAAGCTTAAGGATTCAACCCCTCTTGAATTTCATGGTGTTTATCAATTCTCATGTGAAAATTGTAAAGATTCTTACATAGGTATGAGTAATCATTGCATCAGTGTTAGGAGAGATGAACTTGCTATGGCAGTTAAACAACACTCATCATCATCAGCACTCACTTCATATTATAGAATCAGGTCATAAAATTGATTTTTATTATTACCAGGATCATATCCAGATGTGATAATTTCTATCAGTATAAAATCAGAGACACCATTGAGATACTTAAAAGGTCAGATTGTATCAATAAGCAACATGATACATGCCAACTTCCTTCTATTTGGAAATATGTTTGTAAATAACATTCTTAAGTTAACGTTTTTACTATTGATGGAACTTTAACGTTTTTTTTTTTTCAAATCAGTGATTGTAGCGCCTCTCCAACCATATTTCTATCTGTTATCACCCAGTTGTCTTTTATATATGCAACTTGTGAAAATCTTCATACCAACATATATATATATATATATATATATATGCATAAATAGTGCTAAGTTTACATTAAAATAGCAAATCTACACACTTTAATCAATAAGTCTATGTTAAGCATATACATTATACTTTTATTTCAATATTACAAATCCTAGTATAGTTTTTTTGTTGACTACATTAATTAATTTTACAAAATGTTTATAAAATTTAATGTAATTTGATAGTGTCAATCATTATCCAGTTTCTAGTGAATAAAATCACTCTAAATATGTATAGTTTTAGAACTGCTGACATGTGTCTAGCAATTAAATAAAAATAAATTAATAACCTTGTATAGATAATGTTTGCTACTTCACAACTATTACTATTCTTTTATTTTAGTTGGTTTGAGAAGACCCTAGACTAGAAATACAATTGCTTAGATCAATTGTGAACATTACATGTGTGTATTTTTGACAAGATATTGTCTCAAATGTATCTAATCATATCGCATGGAAGTTTAAATTTAAAAGCCCCAATGCACTTTTACAAAAAAGAAAAATTAATTATTACCCGTTAAATGCCTAAGGATTATTTTTCTACTATAAATTTATTTATATGTAGATATTGTCTGATGAAGGTACAAAATTGGGAAAAAAATATAAAAGTACATAGTACGATTAGTTTTGAGATTTGGATTCTGGTTTATTGTATTTTTACAATATTGTCTCAAATATAAACATTTCTTTTTTACATATTAAGAAATTCACTTTATTAGAAATTTGAGTAACTTATGTAAAGTTTTTTTTTTTTTTTTAAGAAAAAAAAATTATTTTATTCAAATGATGTCTATATATCTCACTATAATCTTTGTTGAGAAAAATTTGTGTAAAAGTATCATTCTTACTGTCAATCTATTTACAAATTAATAATTGTTAATGTCCTGAATTTTAGAAAATTTCAATTAATTCTATAGTTATTGGATTATGATTTATTCTTGTAAAAAATATTTTAATGATTATTATATCTTTAAATTCAAAATTAGGTATATTTTTTTAAATTATTTTTATAATAACAATTGTAATTAGGTAACTCATGTAGGAATTATTTTTTTATAATGTTAGTTAATTAATGAATATAGCTTTTGTTAAACTGTATATTATTTTTGTTATTTTTGAAACTGCAATGTCTTGACTAATTCATCATCCTTATAATCTCACATTTCTGTGTTGAGCATAGAACATATTTTTAATAAGTGTGTTTGTAATTATGCATCTTTTGTATATGGGAAAGGGCTTTATATTGATGTAATATTCTAATAGATTAAACTATTTTTGTATTATAAATAAGATGAAGATAATGACAACTATATAAAATATAAGCAGATCATAAAACTAATTCCATTTTAAAACTAGCTTCTCCTTGAATACCTTTATATCAAACACAATTTCATTACTGTGTATATTTATCAATAGATGGCATTTTACCAATAACACCGACCCAAGCGTTTGTTTGTTTACATAAATGACAAAAGAGTCAGAATTCACTATCTCTTTCGTTTGCTCACCCTCAGATCAGCTGATTTCAAGCTAATTTGCTATCGTCAGTGAGGATAGAACTAGAAACTAGATCTAAACACTGACTCCAAGTGTTTATGCAAAAAGTTTATATCAGTTTGCAAGCATGAATTTTTCAGACCGGTAAAGTCTTCAAACTCAGTCTAACAAGCCAGATAGCATAAACACTTGGAGTCAGTGTTTAGATCTAGTTTCTAACTCTACCCTTCACTCATGATAGCAAATCAGCTTAAAATCAGCTGATCTGAGGGTGGGAAAACAAAAGAGATAGTAAATCCTGACTCTTTTGTCATTTATGTAAACAAACATATGCTTGGTCGATGTTTTTGGTAAACCGCCATCGATTGATCATAAATACAAGTGACAGCAAGTTAACGTGATTATAACTTGTTTTATGTTTTTCATATATATATATATAATAAAATAAACAATATTAAGTATTGTTATTAAAATTAAGAAACTATTCATCTATTTCAGTGTTTTTTTTTATATTTATATTGTATAAAACTTGAGGAAATAATATAGGTAGAAAAATAAAGACGACGAAATGTGAATAAAAAAGTTTTTCTGAGAATAAATAAAATCTATATTTTTAAGGTTTATTTATATATATATATATATATATATATATATATATAAATATTAAAAATATATATATATATATATATATATATATATATATATATATATATTGTAACTTAGTGTTATTGACCCTTGGTTTATTTGGCATTGTTTCCACAGGAAAACAATGCTATCCTTTTTTAGAAAATAAAAAGATAAAATAATAATAATATTAAGTGATTAATAAAGTATGCTATTTACTCACTGTAATGTGTTTTAAGCAAATAACTAATAAATTTAGTAATCCAATATCATTTTGAAGAAGAGCATGAATAATTTAATTAAAATATTAACAATAAGAGCAATTTAATATAGTATAAAAGCACATATTATAAACAGTAATTGATTTTGGATGGGTAGAGGGAGAGTAGATGAATATTTTATCATAACACACAATAACTTCTGGTAATTTTTAAATTATTTTAGATAATAATGTATACAGAATTATACATCACTAATAAGCATTGTTAGTTAAAGATATTTATTATTTTTCATTAATTGTCAAATTACTTTGTAATTTATTTAAATCATATGGAAAAAGATATGACTGTAATAATTTTTTTTTCTTTTCTTTTGTTATGTATAATTAAATGATTATTTTTCTGTAAGAGGTCGCTAAAACAAGACCGCCAAAATTTGAAGAAAGTTTAGTCTGACTATAGTTTTACAAGGAGGAAGCAGTACTAAAATTCGGTAACAAATTTTTTATTATTTTTTTTAATTGCAGAAATAAATATAAGTCCAGTAAATTTTTAATAATATCATGCGTTGCTAATCCTATTTGATAAGATATTCTGTTTTCTGGTGCCATCTACCTATTTAAAGCTTTTTATACGCAAAAATATACTATCGTATGCTAAAGTTCAAAATGACCGTATTAACTACAGTAATCATGGAAAGCGTCATTATATTTAAAGTAAGCAATATAAGTAATTTCCAGGAAATAAACAATTATTTGTTAACTTTACCTTATTTAATAATCTTTTCATGGTATAAAAGAAAAATTATAATTAAAAGAAATATTATAAAAGCCAAAGGAAGTTAACGAGAAACATTTCGCGCTCTTTCTAAAAGAAATTGTCTGCTTTGAAAAATAATGTAAGCTCCCCACGTTAAAATATGTTTTATTCACTGAAAATTATCTAAAAATAATATTAATGATCAAGGATATTTACTTATGCACCTGTATATTTTTAAAAAAAAAATATAAATTTTCTCAAGGCAAATATCAGAAAATTTGTATGTGTGCATTTTACGGAGAATTCATTAATAAAGAAAAATTATAATTCCTAGAGTAGGAATAAAAACTACAAACATTAGTGACTTAATTATAACTATAATATAATATGTTATATTATACATCAACTGGAGTCGTTAAAACTTTATATCCACGTAAGTCAGCTGCAGTCGTTATAATAATAGTATTTTGGAAAATTCGCGCAGTATTTTATTCATAAGCCAGCTAGCTAAAAATGATATGTATCGCCAATAGTAAAAAGAAAAGAATTGTATATGTGATCGTCAATCGTCAAATATTCGTCATGTTAAAATATGTATTGTTTTCTTGGATCCCAAAATTATATCAGTTAATTTAAGGAAGAGTTAATATCCAACGCTGCTATGTTTTCTTTGCCTAATTTATTAATTGCACCAGAATGGAGGCAACTTTTATATAAATAAAATAATAAAATGTGTTTCTTATTTTAAATTTGCTTCGTGAACTATGAATGGATCAAGTTCTTCATCCAGATAAATTGCCCAACGGAAAAACATTTTTCCAGTGAGATTATAAGCACTTGTTAAGTAATGATTTTTTTTTACTAATTTGTAAAATTATGTGTATTTTTTTTTATATCAACAGGTGAAAGGCTGTATAATCAAGTAATATTTAAATGACCTTGTAATCATAAAGGTATGTTTTCATATACTTATTCTAGGTTAAATTTATATTCGACATGAAAAAAAAAATTTTTTTTTATAAAATGTGTTTACTTATGATATGCATTATGGATATAAATTTATATGTTAGATGCGTAAAAGTAGAAAAATTTAGATACTTAATAGGTAAAATATCTAGTTAAAATTATCAGAAGTAATTAAAGAGAAGTGCTATACAAGATATTACTTATTTAAAGTTTGAAACAAATTTATACTATGTTAATTGCGGAACTTATTCCCAATTATTCTGTATTAACGCATTCACTTGATTTAGTTCAAGATACTATAATACCAATTACTTGTTGAATTTTTCTTTGGCAAAGGTGAAAATTATTATGGTTAATTCTGTGTTATCCATTGATTTCAGACGTTGAACTAAGTATACCCGGAACATAAATTTAGTGTAATTAGTGTATTTGCTTGTCTTGCCCCGATATAGCATTGGTCTATGCTTAAGATTCGCATAAGTAATAATTGTAATGTCTTTATTTTGTGGGATGGAAAATGATCTCCCCAAAAGCTTTATTTTCCATGAGGGGAATAGATAAATCTAGTATTCGGGTATGTTTAGAACCCAAGTGATCGCTTCTCAGAGTTAGGACGATCAGTAATTTATATCGTATTTAGTGTATTTCATTCGTTAAAATCCCAGGAGAGGATTATATTTGGTGTGTGTTCCTATTATGCCCAAGTAAGAGGCAAGGACCCACCAAACTATTTTAATGTAGTAGTTAATTCTACATACCTTCAGTGTTATTCCATATTCCTCATGAGAAAATAGACATAATTCCACCACGGAAGGTGTTGAATATTGTGTTTTGTTTAGAAAGTTATGGCAAGATAACGGGTATATTGAAGGTTAATTCCTTACGATCCATTTAGTATAAATAGCGTGCTAGTATATATGATCAATGTCTGGATTGTGCAGCGGAATAGTGCTGGTAATCCACACGTAAGTCAATGGAGAGAGTAAGTTTAAAATTGCGTGATTTAGAAATTTTTATTTGCCAATGGAGGGTTCAAATACTAGGTTTAATTCGGGTTAATGATTAAGTAGCACTCACAATATAACTTATACTGAGGAATACAATGTGTATCACAACCTCAGTTGTTATTAAGGTAAATATTAAAATAATAAGTGTAACTTCTGATGACTAACCCATAAATTATAATAAGTTATCTAAATAAAAACTATCATTTAATTAAAGATATGATAATAAAAATCGTTTGTACGCATTGCCTAGAATCAGATTATTTTTATTTTAAAACAAATAGTTAGTTAATAAAGTTAAGCAGCCGTTCATATAAGATACACTAAATGGATGAGTTGATGTATCGATAATAAAATTTATTTTGTTATATTCAATTTGCATAAATGTAAAAAGAAGATGAAGAAGTAGTTCGAATCCAAGTCTAAAAGTATAGACGAATCAATGTTAGTTATATTTTGTTTTATCCATATGGGATCGAATAAATTGTATATGTTTGTTTATTATGTTAATCATAAAGGATAGTTTTGTTAACTGTAATAATAAATTATAATCTTGTTAAAATTTAATAATAAATTATAGTCTTGGTACAAGTTGTTTTGAGTCATTTTTCTTGTGTGCTAAATAAAAGTGTATTGGCATAATACTTGCAATACTTTCTTGAGTCCAAAATAATTTATGAAATCTTAAATTCAATACACCAGATAGACAATTGTAAGCAGATCAGAATATTTCATTATATTTTTAATTTAATAAGAATTATTTATGGAATTGAAAACTTCAGACCAAGACATTTTATTTTATGTGTGTGTAAAATCATTTTATTCCCAAACTAGTAGGTTTTGGTTGCACATTGTTCCGTACACATTTAAGTGAAGGGTCTAAGTAATAAATCTTAGTTAAATTATTGTGTTGTCATGGATGATGGAAGGACACAAAAGCACCCTTGTCTTTTCATCATTCCGACTGAGATTCTGGATTAAAAAGGGCTGTATTATTCAAAATTATGCGTTGTTATTGAATATGGTTATCATCTCGTTAAATATTATAATAGTTGATATGTGGATGAAGACACCTGGAATTTAAATAAGGTAAATGTTTTCTATAGCCGACCAGAATGTCAGTCATATGCGACAACACAATACTGCCGAGCATTTTATTAAATATAACAGAGAACCCTGAGATTAGTGTCATTATTATAAGTGCTCTTAAATTAAGAATTGATTCATTATGATCAATATTACAAGCGTGGCATGGCTTAAGAGATTGAAACATCTAATTGTATAATAACAAAAATATTGAGATCATATTGGCAAATTAATGAATGTTTTGTTTTAGTCAGTAATATTAACAATGACATGAAATCATCATCATCATTGTCGAACAGTGCAAGTACTTACAGCTCAGAGAATGTGTTTTGGATAGAGAAAGAATGTTAGTTTATTCTAAATTTTATTTTTAAATTTATTTTATTAATGATAATTTTTTTTATTCTATCTCTGTCTGAACTGCATATCACTGTAGCTGAATTATTATAACTAACCTAACGTCCAACTATATTAGATAAAAATATAGGGTTTAAAAACCCGTCCTAGACGGAAGCGTCCGAATCTCTTTAATAGAATTAGGCTTTCCGAATTCTCTTTATTGAATTCGCTCATTTATTTGAATAGAAGTCTTCGTCTTTATTTGATAGGTTAGAATATATATATATATATATATATATACAATCATCAATTTTAATTGTATTTTATAACAGTTGCTTGAAGAAATCTTTTACATTATGTCAGAAAAAAAATAGTCGAGTGAGATGCTAAGTTTTTTAGTCAATAAATGATACAATATGATAAATAACATTAATTTTCTTTCATCTTTCAAATATCTTTAACACCTGCACGTTAATCTATTTTTTATTTTAATTGATTTCTAAATATAAATTTATTTAAACTTGATTAAATAAGATAAAAAGAATATATAGTAATGTTAATTGTATTTCATTTTCTTGATTTCATGAATTTATATGTTAGAGTATATAAACTGATTAAAAATATTAGATCAGTAAGAACTAAGTTCGTTATTTAAATTAAAACATTTCAATTAATTGAAGGATAATTGATATTTAATTTGAGACAGTATTATAGATGTAGTGTATTTACTTTCTTTATTAACCCTTTGATATTTTTCCTATAAAAAATTAGCTTAATATTTTTCTTTAAATTGTATATATTTTCAAGTTTTTGTTTGTTTTATTAATGTGTCTCTCATCTCAATTTTCTCATAACACAATACATTTCGCTTTTCAAGTGAGTTAAATTCCAAACACATGGAATAAAAATCACATTATATTCTTTCATTATATGATGCTAAACAAGATTCTTCATTATCTTATATTATAGTTTATCTTGGGTTTAGAGTAAAAAAAGAAATTCTATTCTCTCCAAACCCAAATATTTATAAATATTTAAACTCAGAAAGCTATTTTTATAAAGTAACATTTCAAAATGTATTGAAAGTATACTCTACAATATTTTATTTTACCTTGAATTTTTCTTCTTTTCAGTTCTTATTTTAATAATTCCTTAAGTGAGTGTCTTTCAGGTAGTAGTTTGATCAACCTTCTGGCACTCAAGGTTATTTTTATTTTTGTTATAGCTCTCTCAATAATAATTTTGTCTATTTAAAATTTTATTCTTTTTTTTTTGTAGCTTCAAGTTTTCAGTTTAATAAATATTCTTGTTTATTCTTTCATTTAGCGTTTTTAATTTTTATCATTTGTAGCTTTAGATTTATAGTTTAATATTTACCCTTTCATAGTATTTTTTCAGTTTAAATATTACTTTCATTTTATGTTAGCTATTATTTTTCTCTTATAGCTATGATTCTAATTGAACAATTATTTTAGTTTTATTTTCTCTATTTGTTTTTTTTTTTTTTTTTTACATTTTTATAGCTCCAGGTTTCCAGTTTAACAATTATTTAAACATTAAAATAACAAAAAATGTGTTTGGATGGTTCAATATTTAAAGCAGAAAATTTCCTTTTTCTATAGTTCTTTAAGAGGAACTGCTTACATAGTTAAGTCAGTAATTATTGGATTTTGGCAAGAATTTAACCATGGATATTAAAACTCCATAGCATTATATTTTGCAAACATTATTTTTTAAATTTAAGTAAGGTAAATTTAGCATCAGAGGTCCAAGGTGAGTTTCAATGTGCTGAACTTCTTCATTATTAAACTACTATTGAATTTCACTGACACATACACTTTTGAATTTTGCAAAACAAATTTGGGTACTAATACATTTGTGACACCCCACTACTTGGTGGTGCTGCTTTTCATTAAACACACATCATTATAACAATTTCTGGGCTGATGTTTTCTTATATATACTACCATATACTTTTTTTTTAATTTTTTGTTTTTTAATAAAGACTTTCTTTTTAAGAAACACTTTTTTATAGGGTGGAAATGGAAGGGTGTTGGTTTTCTGGGGAAGAATATTTTTTTTTGCTTTTTAATAATCAAGTTATTTTTGTTGTTTCTTTCTTTTTTAACACTTTTCTGTTGTTTATTGTTTCTTTTTGAACACTTTTTTGGGGGAGGGGAGTTGATTTTCTGAAACTGAGTTAATTTTTTTTTCTTTTTTTTTGAACACTTTTCTATAATAGTACAGCTGTAATTTTTTCCTTTAAAACACATTTATGCTACCATAAACTACTCATAACTATTTTGCCAATTTTTCTCCATAGCTCCATCTGTGACAGATTTAAAGCCTCTCTGAGTACATATATATAAGCATCAATCCTGTGATATCATCAGTTAACAGTGTGTATATTTATTTTAAAATAATATATTTTGTTACATATTTTGTTTGTTAAAAAGAGTTGGTTTTACATTTCAAATTTGGTATATATAGGCGTAGTCTACATATGACCGTATTGTATGTAGAGTGATATTGTTAAATGCTGTATCATTTGTAATTTTAACCTTAAGTTAGTCGTAATAAATAAATTGGAAATAAGTTGTAAACAAAAGCTCCACTGGGAACATATGTTTTGACATAGTTTGAGGAGGGAAATTAAGTTGTTTTTAAGCAATAATATTTTCCTAAAATATATAATTTTAGAAAACAATATTATTGAACTGAAACTATTGAAGTCATTATGAATTTGCTTTGTCAGTTATTATAATTTATGACTTTTGATATCTGTTGGTTAGCAGTAATATGCTAGTTATAAATGATATTAAAGTATTTTCTAATCTTTATTCATGCCTGTCAAATATACTTGCTCTTTTTAATTACATATTTCAGTATCAATAATCCTCAGGGTTTAAATTTGGCACAGATGGAGCTGTGAGGATGAATAGGTGAAACAGTTATGAGGATTCTGTGGTAGCATAAATGTGTTTAAAAGAAAAAAAATTACACCTGTACTATTATAGAAAACTGTTCAAAAAAGAAAATAAAAAAGTGCTAAATAAATTAATTTGATTTCAGCAACCCCCCCCCCCCACCCAGAAAAGTGTTCAAAAAGAAACAAATAATAACAAAATAGTGTTTAATAAAAAATCTTCAATTATTAAAAAGCAAACCGAATCCACTCTCCCAGCAACCAACCCCCTCCTCCCTCCATTCTCTAAAAAAGTGTTTTTAAAAGGAAATTAGTAAAAAAAAATATTAAAAAATAATTCTGTGGTAGTGTAAATAAAAAAAATGTCAGCCTATGAACTGTTATATAGATATGTGTTTGGTAAAAAGCAGCACCACCAAGCAGTGGGGTGCCACAAACGTACCAGTACCCAACTTTGGTATCAATCCAACATCCAATCACAAGATTACCTTAAAAATTATTGCAGTAAACCTTGAACAATTGATTTTCTGTGTACAAAGAGTTTATTATTTTGTAAAAAAAACACTTAACTGAAAAATTCTTTTCTTAAGAGTTAAAAATTACAATCTCTTTTTATTTTTATTTTTTTAAAATTAATAAATAAATGCCATTTAATTTATTTAAATATGAAGATCTTAAACTTTTATTATTTGTAATTTTTTATTTTTAAAATATAAAACATTGTATTCTAAATGTAAAAAAAAAAAAAATTACATTTTTTAAGAGATAATGACTTCAAAGTATTCCTTTTACTTTTTTAAAGTAAAGTATTCCATTTATAAAATGAAATTGCAGAAAAAAGAAATATTATGTCATTTTTTCTTGATAGGTATATCTCATAAAAAGTATAAAATATTTATACTAAAAATTTCTTTAATTTTGTCATGACCAGCAATATATATGTATAGATTTTAATAAGTTTAACCTAGTTAAATTAGTAGTTAATAACAGGTTATCATAAAATATATGGTAGATGTAACTATTCTCTCTCTCTCTCTCTCTCTCTCTCTCTCTCTCTCTCTCTCTCTCTCTCTCTCTCTCTCTCTCTTTAAACACATTGTGACTTTTAGATTTGTCTGTAAGTCTAAATATACTGTTATATAGTTGCTTAATATTATTTTTTCCATACTTTAATTTTTGTTAAAAACCAAATTAATTATTACTTAAAATTTACATGTTCATATATTCTTTGAGTCAATTTGCAACAACTATTTCAATTTTTAATAATTTCATAAGTTAATTTAATTGTTTGTGTGTAATGCTTTAAACTCAAAAGTAATTATGTATAATTTTCAAATGCTTAGTTTCAAGAGATATAATTATTCTGAGATGTTAAGAAGTTAATTGCAAAAGCATTGAGAGTAAACTATCTTAATTTAACTATTGGTGTAAAGAAGTCAATATTAGAATTAAAATCTAAAGACAATTTGATATTGTTAATGTTATGTTATTAATATTTAAATTATCTATTAATAAAAGTGCATTTTTATTTTTTAAAAATATTAATAAAAATGTGCTTTATTTAATGATAATTGTATTAAAAAAGTTTAATTAAATAATTTTTAAACTGGCTAATTGAAAAAAGGTAAATTATTAATTTTATCAATGAAGCTATTTATTTTTTTAGTAAGTGTGTGAGAATGCATGCAATGCAAATTTTTATCTGAACTTTTTTGTTAGTAGAGTGTTAAAAAGTATTTGTTTTATAAAGCTTTACTTAAAATTGTTATGAGAGTTAAATTATTTAAATAATGTAAACATACTTAAATACATTATAAAATAAGATTATATTTTGGATAATGTAATATGTTATGTAAAATTTTATTTTTATTATAATATATTATAGGTTTTTTAAATAATTTATTCAAAAATTGTAAAAATATTTAATATTTAGACATATGTGCTAATTAGTTTATTTTTAATATTTTTCCCAAACTACAAATTAATTTGTAATGTTTAATAACTTCAAGTCAAAAGTGAGTTTTTGAATGCCAATTTTATTTATTAAAATCAGTCATATTATACCTCTTATATATAGAACTAGTGATCACACTAGCTTACATTTGCTTATTTGTTTTTTCAGTTACTTTCTTCTTCATTTTATTGTTAAATTTATTAAATTTTAATTGCTTCTAATAAATTTATGTTTGTTTTAAAATTTGAAAATGATTTGCTAAATAATTTCATACAGATCTAGAAGGTTTAAACTGAAACTTCCTATATATGAAATTTATATTGCAAAAAAATATGATGGAAAAGTCAACAAGAATTTAATAGTAATTAAATCATTTTTATGACTTGTATACTTTGATGGATTTCTGCACAAAGCAGCATTGTTGTGTAAAAATGTTTATTGATTTTAATATACTTTTTAGAAATAAACAATAGTATAGAGTAAATTGACTATATATGGATATATTAAGGCTGCTAAAATTTTAAGGCTGGTTAAGTATTATTAAGAAGGCTTATTTAAGAAGAAAAATAGTTTTGCATAAAACATTCACATTTTGCAGGAAGTTTTCTTGGATGTATCATTTTGAAATGATAGACTATTAAATCCCAGGTTGCAGAATTGGTCTTATAATAGTAAAAATTTATAAATGCCTTTATTGAATTTAATTGTGCTACAATGATTAAATATTTAACTTAATCTAAACTATGTTTCTTTGAATCATTAAAATGTATTTAAAATATACATTAAAGCTAAATGATTTCCAAAATTATTATAATATACATTTTAGGATAATATTCATTTATTTAACAAAATAAATTATTTTAATTGTTTTCTATGTAAAATAATGTTACTACTATTAGTATTGTCAGTGTGAAATCTATTTGCTCACTGAATATTTTATTATATTGAATTCAACAAAATTAAAAATATATATTTTCTTAAATTAATAAAGTTAAATTTATTTACTTTTGTTCTGTTACAGAAGCTTATTTAATTATGATATGCAATTGAAAGGTAATATCCCACATTATTAATAGATGATGTATTCAGATGATTTATTATTATTATTATTATTATTATTATTATTATTATTATTATTATTATTATTATTATTATTATTATTATTATTATTATTATTATTATTATTATTATTATTATTATTATTATTATTATTATTATTATTATTATTATTATTATTATTATTATTATTATTATTATTATTATTATTATTATTATTATTATCTTTAAATTATTTTCTCTTCTCTACAGCAACTGGAATAAGCTGTATTGTAGATAATTAGAACATGAATATTCATGAAGGAATTTCATTCAATTATTATAATCTTATTTTGATTTATTATACACATCTACATTTTGCACTTATCATTATTATTATTCAATAATTTTCTCTACTATGGAATACATTATTTCTCAAAGAAACACTTCTCAAGTTTATCATCAATATGTGCTTTCTAAAAAGATAATAAAAAGTTAATATAATATTGCATGATAAATTACAGATGCAACATTAGTTATCTTTATTTTGAAATACGTTTTATGAAAGTTAAATGGTGATATGTATGTTAGTGTGCTAATGTTATATGGAAATTCATAGTTTAATGAAAATAACAAGAATAAAGGACATTTATTTCAAATTTTATTTGATAAAAATACTATAGTTTTTAGTCTCAATTTTATGGAACATTTTTATGCTATATATTTTATTTTATGTCTTTCTATTTGGTATAATTTTATAAACTGTTATATGTTGCATTTATTCAAAAGTTCTCAGGATATTTCTGTTTTATCATATTGTATTTTAAAAGTATTATATTTAAACCTTTTTTATGAAGTTATTTAATTGAATGTATATGCTAATGATAAATATAACAGAAGCTGATGTATATTTTATGGTTTAATTTTACGTCATAATTTATTTTATTAAGCTATATTTGACAATAATTATTAACATTATCAATTTTACATATCAGTTTATTGTTGTATTATTTAAGATATTGTCATTGTAGTCTCTCTCTATCTCTAGTTTTTATGTATATTCTCATCTTGCAAGTGTTTTCAAAGAGTTTGTTGCTTTGTTTCTTTTTTACGTTATGATATTTTCTATGAATTATATCATTCTTTGTCTCAAACTTAAGCCAAAAATGCTATATGTAAGACAAACATTATAATTCCTGTACTTTTGATAGTTCATTCACATTGTTTATCTATCTAAAGATAAAGTCCTAGCTTATATATTGCCCTTAGATAAAGATGATTATTTTCTTGAATACATGCCATTACTTCCTTTTTACTTTGTTTTATTGTCCCAAATGCACATTTATTTATAATGTATATTTGTATAAAATCATGTATAGTATATGACTATGATTTTATCCTGGAAATTGATATATTTTGTTAATGCTGATGAAGATCATATTATTTTCATTTGCACTCTTTGTTAATCATAGTCTATGTTGTTTTTGATTTGATGTGTGGAACTTGATTGTTTTGGTTTGTCAGTATTTCAACTAGTAAACTTGATAAGCATTTAATTTAGTGTTCTAGATTGGTGTGAATTAATCTGTTGATCCAACAAGTGTTCTAGAAAATGTCAAATAAATTAATGAGAAAATTACATTTTGTTTTTGTCATATAATATATTATCAAAATTTAAAAAAAAAAACACTTTGAGATATTATACAAAGACATGATATTAGATACTCAGAATTTAATCTTGAAAAATAGATGAATAAAGACAATTGATGATATAATTGTTTGTTAGATTTTATTTTCTTTGTTATTGTATGTGTGTATTGATAAGAAAATTATTTTTCTAGATACCAGAGATAGACAGAAAGTATTAAGCAGATTTATAAGATTAGGTTCTTGAAATATAATTTTTTTTATAAACACACACATGTAAAGATACTTATTTAGCTGTTGTAATTTTTTTAGTGTAAATAATTTAGTATTAGAGACTATGGCTGATACTAATAACATAATATAATGCAGTTTTGATATTAAAATATAAATAACCAAAATATTTAAAAAAACTAGAGTTAAAAAATCAAATAAAGATTATATTTTAAAGAGTTAAAAAATGAAATAAATGCACAGTTAGCTGCTGGCTCTAAATAGTTAAATCCAAAATTAAATATCATCTCTATAGAGATAAATGCAAAAGTATATGTCAACTCGAAGAAGTTGAAGGAGGTGAAAACAAAAAATCTTAAAAATCTAGAAACCAGAGACACTAATAAATTAAAAAATACCTTTGATGAGGCAATTTCTCTAAGAGAAGACTTTAAATCTAAAGCTATTTTTCTAAAAACCAAAATTGAAGAATTAAATTGGGAAATGAGGTTTTATTGATATTCATACCATTAATGTTAGACAGGAAAAGTCATGGATGGAATATTAAATTTCCAGAGTCATGTTACCAAAAATTATTGGACCCTCAGTGATAAGTTAAAAAAATTAAAAATCAAAACAGCATGTTCATTTCAAGTCATCCAAACATAAATGAAGAGAGAAATGGAAGATGCTTTAGAAAATAAAAAAAAGGTAATTGTCAAGACATATTAATAATAGTACCAATTTACACTTAAAGAAATGAATGGTTTAAATTTATTAAGAAGTCCAGTAGCAATTTAATACCATGAGCATTACAATATCCAGGTCCCTTCATGAAATAAATTTTGAAATGAATTAATTCATAAGTGAATGAGGCAAATCAAAATAAAACATTAAAAGATAGGTTAAAACAAATTTTCTGCAGAAAAAATAGGAAGGTGTTGAAATCAATAGAACTACACATTAAAAGTAGAAGAATATTAGGTAATAATATGGAAGAAAGTAGCTTTAACACAAAATGTAAAACTAAAGTCAATGAGAATATCATGGTCATACATGAACAGCTTGGAGATTTAAGATCAACCATAAATGACAAAATAGCCAGAGTAGAACATTGAATAGGAAGATTGATGACATCCAACTAGAGAATTATATAATGAAGGATAATGCCATGCTGAGGACAACATTAGTCACAGAATAAAGATAATCTGTTGAATAAGGGGATTGGAGATCCCATAGCATATATGCAAAAGAAATATGCAGCAATGATCACTTTTTACTCATACATCAAAGGAGTTAGGTAATCCATTTTATGTGAACTATAGTTAAATAAATTCAAATACTTCTTGTTTCATCAGTTTCAATATTTTTTAGTGGAAGTACAATGAAAATTCTGTAGAACATCTTATTACTTTGGAATATTTATTTTCCTTAAGCATTTTGAGTGAACCAAAAAGTTAAGTATCAGCAATCATCATCTAAATTATTCCACCAAATATCAGTGAAGTCATTGGGTCATTATTTGAAAACTCTAAATGAGGACTACAAATATCCAATTTGAGTCAAACTACTTAATGATGAGACTGAATTGTATTTGGCATCAGTTGTCACAAGAAAAATGTAATGTACATAAAGGCAGCTACATGCAGTTTATTTCTCCAGCAAGTTACCAGACTCCAAATTTTTAATGATTTGTTCTTTTCAGAAATTCAAATAGTGAGAATTATTTTCCATAACCTGCTTGGCCACATTGAAAAGTTCTAATATCAGCTGATAGGCATACTATGAAAGATGTAGTCAATCACTTAGGTATCCTTGAAATGAGTGACAACACATCTTAGAATTTACTTAGAGATGAAAGAGAAGACCATCAATACTCAGTAGATAGTATTAATTATGATGGATCTGGAACAAATCAAAGAGAAGAAATTTATCAGAGATGAGCAAATGATTATTTAACAAGGGACAAGTTCTCTACAGAGAAAATACAAATAATAGGGCCAGTATAAGGCACAATAGGAGGTTTAATCCCCAACAGAAAATTATCAATATTAAAATCAGACAAGCATATTAGTGAACACATGAGTGGTGAGACCCAAGAGAAATTAATAAACAGGTAAAAGCCTTATGAAAATGTTTCCCTCTGTGAGGATTGAGGAGGGGCAATATCTTAGCTCTGGATTCATTGGATTTTTATTTTTATGAATTTGAACCAGGAAATTTAGCTAACCCATCAAATATTATTAACTGTTCTGAAATTATTGAATATTTAGAAAGTATTGAACATAAGACTTTGTTAGACACTGGTAGTTAAGCTTTGATTATATGGAAACTCTATTCCAAAAATTTCATCATGTTACCCAAACATTTTAACTTTGCCATTAAACACTCATCTCAAATAATGTTGGTGAATGGTACAAAAACTAAGCTGTTTTTCAATAAATATGGACAAGGTATAATTAGGAATCTTAAAGTTTGAGCATATCTTTTCAAACATGACTGAACTCATCTACCTATAATATTAAGTTACAGTTTTATGAAGCAGCATGAATGCATCATTGATTATGTCAACTAACAATGTATTTACAGGATGAAATACTTAAATTTAGCCAATTTGTCTTATAAACCAAGCTTCAGGAATCTTGCATCTTAGAGAAAGAAAGGAAAGCCAATATTTATGCATTTTTATTCCAATAAAAAGAGATTATTTCTAAACAGCCTTGAATTAATAAAGATTATGTGCATCAGATATATTTGAAAAATGGTGAAACATTCCAATGAAAAAAAAAACAATTAAGCACATTTTGTTACAAGATGAAGATCGATAAATAAATTTCTTATTGATGAATTGGGGAATTATGAAATAGAGTACCTCATTATATAACAATTCACTGGTTATTGTTAGAAAGAAGGATGTATCATTATACATATTTATCAATGCCCAATTTTTAAACCATCAAACCATACTGGATCATGATATATCACCTAACATGTAGTGTTAAGTCTAGTTTCAGGAAAAGAAGATTTTCACTATGGTAAAATTAACCATAAGCTACTGGCAAATTTATGTTCACTTTGATGACCAAAAATACAAGCCATCCAAAATATGGAGGGGTATCCATATTACAGTGCATGATCTTTCATCTGATCAACATTGCTGTCAGTTTTGCTGCCTAGACAAGATCCTGTAGTAGATGTTAAGTACAATTGCTATCCAAGTTGAGGACATCATCTTTACATATGAAGCCATGTCTGATCATATTCAGAACTTGTGTGACTTTCTAAAAGAATGTCAATGGAAGAATATTGCTACCAAAGAAGTCGCTTTTTGGGGGCATATTGTTAGCAAGAATGGTATTAGATCACATTGTGATAAAGTAGCACCCATCCAACGATTCCTACAGATAATAAAAAACAACTTTGTTCCTTTTTCAGCTTGTGTAATTATTACCATTGCTTTTTTTAAAAAAAAATTATGTGGGATTCAATTCAATTATCCCAGTTATTAAAAAAACAAGGCAGATGAAAATGGTTGGTTTCTTACACAGATGAATTTGACCTCATTAAATCAATCTTTTAAAGTTGCATTGCCTTGACACATTTTAGCAAAATGTTATTTGTCCAGATGTATAACAGTGGCTATAGGCTAGGGGTAGTTTTGTTTCAAATGAGTAGTAAACAAAGTCCTCATCCTATACTTTTAGTAGACAATTAAGAGGAACAGTATTGCGTTACTTCATTACTAGTAGAGTGGACATTTGCTAATCATAGACTTGATTAATGAATGTTTAATGTGGATGGGTTTATATTTACAACAATTCAATTACACTCTTCAGTACCGCCCAGGCAAAGATAATGTAGACACAAACATATTAAGTTGAAATCTCATTAAACTGGAGAACCAATGCTATGACTGAGAAAATTTATTTGTCACTGCCATTTCACTTATGATTGATAATTTTATAGAGAAATAATTAAAATGCATTGAACAATCTTTAATCACGGATTCTAAATTAAAATTCATTAGAGACCAAGAGCACTACTTTTACTGTTAACAGATTCTTGCAATATAAACTAAAAATGATCTATTATTCTTCAAAGTCAGTAAAGATGGTCATAAAATATGGATAATTGTCAATGCCTCTTGTTTAAGAGGAAAAGTATCTCATGATTTTCATGGTCTATATGGACACTTTGGCCCTTTAAAGGAAGATCATGCAGTGTGCCAGTTGTTTTATTGGGCTATTATGCACGAGTGAGTTTATACTAGGTTGTTTGTGATCTTTGAAACCTGTCTAAAAACAAAATGTCCAAATCAGTCTTATATTAGAAAATTTCATTTAGTCTTAATTAATAAACCAAATTTAATATTGGCAATAAATTATTACAGTACCTTACCATCATATCACATCATTAATATAATTTTTGTGATGTATGATGTGTTCTCTATGTGTATCTCAGTGTACCCTGTACATAAAGATAATGCAAAGAATGTTATTGAAGTGATTCAAAGCTTCCAATCTCCTTTGGTGGAAAAACCTCAGGCTATTCTAATGGATCATGCCACATCATTTATATCTGCTAAATAGAAGGATAGCCTCTTTATCCAAAATATTAAACAAATACTGATTTCTATTCACCATCCTCAATCTACCTCTTGTTAAATAGTAATGAGAGAGATTGGCAAATGATTTTGAATGAATCTAGAAGGAAATCATTGAGGCTGGGGAAAGCCAATTGAAGCAAGTGATTCAATTTATCAATATGACTCCAAATGAGTTTACCAATTTCTCACTCATCAGGTTCCATTTTATATATAAAGATCTTACCCTAATCAAAATTCTTTTAACTACTATCTAAGAAAAAATAAACCACAACATTGATATAGACAGATCTAGAATAAATTTAAACAAAATGAGCAGCAAACATCATTTATTATAACCACAAGATCAAAGGCATTCTCAAATTCACAATTGCATGCTAATTCATAACCCCATAGAAGTTATTCACAGATACACCAATACAAGATGTTTTTCAACTTATATGAAGGACCCTAAAGGGTATAAAAAATTGGAGAAAATGTCAATTTGATTGATACAATGGATGGACTGAATAAAACTAACAATACCCAAAGAATTTGATGTACCTGCAGCAATTAGCATTAGCTCATCCTGTTTATATATTCTAATAGTAATCACAAAATTTATAGTTTATTAGCTCAAAGGTAGTTGTAATTTTAGCTTCCTTTGGTCAATGATTCTTACAGAGATAACAGTGATGTTTGTCATTTTAACATGTATATAGTGAAATATATAATTATTTACTCAAATTACATTTAGCTGTTAGTGATGTTGATATGTTTTGATAGGGGAAGAGTGTTCTAAGGTTTGAAATAGTCCAATCCTTACTCACAGTTGTTATCAAAATGTTTACAAAATATTTCAGAGCTATTGTATTGAGTTACATTTATTATTATGAGTATTCATTTTTGACATCTTTTATGGAAAACGAGCAAAGAAGCAAAAGTAGCAATAACAAAAAAAAAGAGATTAAAATAAAATATGTGAATTGTATTAAAATAATATAAAATTTTAATAAGCCAAATTAGAAAATATGTGTGTATTTGTTTGATATTTACATTTCAATTTTTCACACACACACACACACATATATATATATATATATATATATATATATATATGTGTGTAAGGGTACAATATATATATATATATATATATATATATATATATTGTACCCTTTTGTTTAGATCCAAATGAAATGAATTTATTTAGTCAATTTAGATATATTTTAATTGGTATGAGTACTGTGTAATGTTGACAATGTTTTTAAAAAAGCTTTGTTAAAGTAAAAGGAGATTATTAAATGCACAAAACTATACTAATATATTAAAAATAGTCAAGTAAAGTTAAATAGTGTAATTTTGTATGGTTGGGAAAACTGGCCATAGTAAAATAGTACATTAATAAGTCTTTTAAAATATTTTAAAGCTGGATTTTAAAAGTAATGACTTAAAGTTAAATAAAATAGTGTACTGTAGAATAAAAAATATACTTAATAATTGTATTACAAATTATTTATTTAAAATGTAATATTTTCTGGAGACAAATGTGTTTGGTTTAATAGTATCAAAATTATTATTATAAATTATGTTATTATATCATTATTCTTTAATATAATATTTTTGCAATTAAACATTTATTTTGTTACCAAATAGAAATTGATACAGATTGTCTGAGTTTTCAGTAATGTGACATGTAAATATTCATATTTGTGTGCTTGCAAGTTTTTCTAATAAAGTTTCAAAATTGCTTTAGAATTGTACTATACAATTGAAACATTTATTTGTATATCACAAGATAAAAATCAGCTGTTATAAAATATTTAGAGTTTTAAAACAAATGTAAGTAATAAAATTAGATTTTTAAAAATAGATACATTAAAACTAAATGTTGTATAGATTAATAAAATATTATTTTAAAAATGCTATTTTAAAATATTTAGTTGGTTTAAATAAAAATATAAAATTAGTTTTTAGAATTAAATAATGTAATAATTAATATTTGGTTGGTGAGTCATCATTTTTATTTTTGAAATTTAATTGTGTAAAATAGTACTAATATGTAAATTAGATCATCAGATAAAGATCTAAATAGCCAATCAAATTATCAATTTATTTTGGTATAAAAAGTTGATGTTGTCATTTTTGTGGGGTGATAAAATTGTGTTTTAAAAGTTAATTTGTGTTAAACAGCTCTCTAAATAATTTATTATTTGTAAAATATTAAAGTATTGAATATTGTATTAATTATAATTATTTTTGAAAATGAAAGTATTAAAAATTAGAAGTATATCAAGTTAAAATTATGCACTGTTGAAACAACAAAAATTCCTTACCAAATAGTCTATTGAAACTTAATTTAGTGTCACAGTAACTATGGAATTCATACCAAAGGTAATTGTATATCTGTGGAAAAAAAACGGAAGTACAGACATTAAGTGAAAATATATTTCTAAAATTATTAATGGAGAAAAATATAATATTGGTTATATTAATTTCTCAGACATTATTGAGAGAATCAGACAAAAAAGTTTGTGGGAAATTAAATGTAAATGCATTTTATTGGTAAAACTTTAATTTTCAATATTTGAAAACATATCATTTTTTAAAAGAGTTGCACTAACTGTTTTAAATGAAATATTCATTTTAAGAATTTATTCTGACCCTTTATTCAAAATTATGGAGAAATAAAGATTAAAATTACTGCAAATATATTTTACATGACAAGTCTTCATTATTTAAAAGACCACATTTATTTATTAATATATAAAAAAATGATATTGGAAAATTATTATCTGAAAGAGAAATACCTGAATAAATAAAATTATTCTGACAAAATAGCTTTAGGCTAACTTTATTAAACTATTAAATGTCAATTTCCATGGGAAAAAAATGTGCAATCGTATAAATATGCCTGAACTGATATAGCTATAATAGATGCATCAGAAACCCAATACAGGATCCTATAGAACAGAAAAAACTTTGGAGTATTATTTTTAACTTTATAAAGTAATATCATCTTTAATAATTATTATTGTGAACAATATAGAGAAAGGACTATAATTTTTATACACTTTAGCCAAGGATTAATGATTATTTTTATAAACGAATCCAGATTTCAAAAGTCGACTTCCTTTCATTTTTTTGTTTTCATCATTTTTTGTTCAAAAATCATTTGATCATGCATTGTGCGGCAGGGGAGAAAAGTTTTGTTCTCAAGTGTTAAGACAATGGTTGCCATAGCAACTTGCATTAGGGAGGAGCTGAGCATTTACAAGAATTGATAATAGAAAATATCCAAAGAAAGAAAGTATATTTTTTTAATTACTTTTTGATGAATTGGAGTTTTACATAAATATGGTTTTAATTATTTTATGTACTAATTGTAGGCAGGAAAATTACATACAAAATATTTACTAACATAGCATAGTTATTATCGTAAAGAATATTTAATTACCTGTAAAGCTTTTTTTATAAATATTTGTTTAGTATGATAGTTTGCTGAGTAAATGCTAATATTATATATTTTTATGAAATGTGGACCAGAAAACATCTAAAAGTGACCAACTAGCAATTGTCATTATGGGTAAAATTTATAAAATATTAATTTTTACATGATGTATTTATTTTCTTTTTTTTTTAGATTGCTTGGAGTATTTTATAGTAATATTGTATGAATGTATGGGTATGTGTGAATTAATTAAACACACATAAAGCTTATATGAGTTAGATTTTTTTTAAAAATATGCATACTTTTATTTTATATTACTTTTGTAATATGATTCAATGATGAATATAATTTATATGATTCTTTAGTAAAGGAACCTTATTGTTTTAAAAAGTTAAAATATTGACGTAGTACATCGATACACAATCATTTTTATTTCTATTGATGAATATTTGAAAGTGAAGTAACCTTTTTTGTTGAGTATTCTAGAATGTTGAATATATATGTGAATCTTATTTATTGTTTTAGAAAAATGTTTTGATAATTTTGATGATGTAGATTGATAAATCTGTTAAGAAAATTTAAAGTGGTAGTGACCTTGGGAGTATGAAGAGAAACCAAAAGGGATGCTTAGATGTAGGATTTATGGGAAATATAAAATAATTTTTTTTATCTTAGTAATTATGCAGATACAGATAACTAAGCTCTGTAACTTGTATATTTCCATGGCAATGTTTTCTTTAGTATTGAGTATTAATGTTCCAAAGAGCTGAATAAATAGCTTGGACATTATTATATCGGGAGGTTATTAGACAGAGAAGTCATGCCTCTTTTTTTATGCGCTGTTGCTATGTTAATCATCTTATATGTTTATACTAATGAGTTAATATTCTAGTTAGTTCTTCATACTTACACATCGAATCCCTATCATGATTTCTAAAGTTATCGCATCATACAGAACAATATTTTGAAAACGAATAATAAATAATTTTTGGGAATTGTAGAATTGTTTATTTTGGAAGAGAATAAGATAGTTTTTCTTGCTTTGATTTATGATGAGATTAAATAGAAATGAGATCGAAAGTAAAATTAAAAATATAATGATAAAGAATCATAAATATTTCCCCTATTTTAGTAAACTAATTTTTTTATAAAAATATATAAGTGATAATAAAATTATTCATGAGACTTTTTTTGAATAAGTTTTGAATGTTTTTATCAAACATGTAATGCATATTTTATAGGACAATACATACAGAGAAACAACATGGAATAGAACAAGCATTTATATTTTATAAATATGATTTTTTATGTATAGAATATGCATAAACATACAGATAGAATTTTATATTAAATTAATGACAAGCAAGATGTATAAAGTATGTTAATCATATTAATTTATTTAAGTCCACGTATTTGGTAACGAACTATATATATATATATATATATATATAATGTCAGCACTATCATAATTAAAGTTATTTAATTAATTGAGTATAAAATTTATAGATATATATTGAAATAAATAATACTTCTGTAGTTTATGTTTTCATAATTTGTGTATGCTTATGGAAAACATATAATATAATTCAATTGGTAGACAATATATTTTAAGCTATAATTGTATCCGTGAATATTATTGGTAATATTATTGTGATTGTTGTAAAGAAATATAAAAAGTTCCAAGTCATAGTGAAGGCTTAGGTACTTTTAGATTTTATTATTTTTATTTTTGAAATGAAGAAGGATGTAATTTATCCAAGATTTTAATTATAAATAGTGTACATAGTTTTTTTTTTTTTTTTTGTTAAAAGTGTTATAATAAAATTTTGGTAAACTTGTTTTATAATTTTTTTACATTGATTTTTCACACCACACACACATGATTTACAGCAGGAATCCCCAACCCTATGCCTGCGGTCACCATGGCGCCTGTAGACCATTTTATGTGTGCCCGCCGCTATCCGAACATGATAAAAAATTATTTATCTGATACAAATAAATTTAATTTTTAAAATTTCTTATAAATTATTGTATTATATTGTAATCAAATTGTAGGGCATACTATACTTTTACAGCGTAAAAATATAAATGTTAATTATATGTTAAAATTTTAATTTTGAAATAAATATTTTTTTGTATATTATGTGTATTATTAACAATATCCAACTATAAATTTACATTGAAAAAATAAATGATGCCCGCCATCTGGTTGAAAAAATAAATGGTGCCACCACCTGGCCGGTATTATAGAATGTGCTCTTAAGTGCAAAAAGGTTGGGGACCCCTGATATACAGATATAGTGAGACAAAACATAATATTTGCACAGTACGAATAAGATTCTTTATTTGAGAAATTTCATTCTTACATTATTATCATTTATGGTCATAAATTAATCATATAATTTATTGCATAGAATTATAATATTATTCGTTGCCACATATTTTCAGATTATCAGATTATATCACATATTATATTTGAGGTGCCACATGAAAGCTAAACGATTATACAATATTGTTTATTTATTTATTATCATTATTATTATCGATAGTTATCATAACATTGAAAAGTAGATACGATTGATAATTATACATTGAAGATTATTATTATTATTATTATTATTTGTTGTTATTATTATTAGTTAGGTGTAGCTTGGGTGATATAAAATCCCTTTTCATACTTGACTACAGAAATTTTAAGTGATTCGAATTAGTTTAAAGAAACAGAGATTATTATAGTTATATTATTTTGAATAAGGAGATTAGGATTTATTTATTAGCATTATCTTAAGTAATTATTATTTTAAAGTCGTAAGAATGCTATATATTTATTATTATTTGAAATAATAGGGGGGGGGTAATATTATGATGCCATTTAGGTTGTATCCTGTGGCATATTCACTCAATGTAATTCAAATTGCTACTTGTACTTCACTTCATTGTCTCATGATTTTAGTAATATTTTACTTATTTTAATTTTATAAAACCGAACCATTTTATTATTTCTTATTAGTTAGAGCTAGTTAAATAATAGATAATATCATAGAATATCTTTATTATCGATTAGATGTATTTTAGCCGAGCATAACCATTTATCTGAGCTAGTCCTATTTTATTAAATATAATAAATTTCCTGGAAATGAGGGTACTATATATATATATATATATATATATATATATATATATATATATATATATATATATATATATGAGACTTGAAATCAAACTTTCATCTTTTCTACCTCTATTCAAACCATCTCATACAAGCAATACATGTGACTACATATATGTGAAAATAATAAGTCATCTCCAATATATATATTTCATGCTGAACCAGTACTCATCAGTTTGCCAAATCACCATTTTCCATACATATATACAATCAGTCAGTTTATATTAATATAGCAAATTTTCAAACTTCAATTTACAAGCTTCAATCTCCTACACTCTCCAACTTTTGTGTCAACCATTTCATTGAAAATCTGAGGATGCAATGTTCCAATCCCTTGTTGATGCCAATATTATTGTCATAAGGTAATCTGACTGTTTACATTTTGCACATTAATATATCCATTTAATTATATGAAAGGGAGATGAGTAGAATACATGCTGAATATGTAATATTTGAATATATTTATATTGACTATACTAGTCAATGTAATTATAAAGAACTTGAACTCAGAAATTCAAACTCTCAACATTTATTCAATCCAGCTTATACAACTGATGCACATGACCACAAATATGTGAAAAGGATGAATAATCTCCAATATATGTATTTTGTGCTGACTTGTTTGTGGATCCAAATAAGATGCATGCAGCTTTTGTAGGGTTCTGTACAATACTGATGTATTTATTCTTTTTTAAAATGGAATAATTTTAATTAATAATTTCTGTTCAAAGAAATTTCTTATGATAAACTAACATCAGTGTTAAGTATAAAATAGTAAAGACAAGCTACAAGAAATATTATATGTAAAATTTATGAGAAGATACTGAATTTCTGTGGACATGTAAAATTAATCTCATTCCATTTATATCTTGATCTTTTGCCTATTGCTAAGGTTATGATGTGTCTTTTTTTTTATAGTTATTGCAATACAATTATCTTATTTATTGGTAAGCATTTTAATTGTACTTTTATAGGATTCAGCTATACTATCTTTCAAATTTACAGAAGTTAATTTTTTTTTTTTTTTTATATAATATATAACACATATCAATTTAAATAAAACTTTTATTATTATGGCTTTAACTAAAACGTTACTTTCAGTTAATTTGTTATTTTTAAAATTTCTGTACATATTTTAAATTATATCTTTAATTAAAAAATTAAATTATGTCCACACATCAAGAATGACACTTTCTTCTTTAATTTTCAGCAAATGCAATAAAAATTGTACAATCTTTAATGGTCCATTCCCATAATTATGCACCAACAAATTTTTAATTCTGATTATATTAAGATCTTTTCAATAACGAGCCATGAATTGTTTCACTAACATATAACTTTTTTTGATTTAATTTTAAACATTCAGAATACTCTGAGTAATATAAATACTAATAGAATTAAAAGTATGCTAGAAGTCTAGTAATAATATAAATTTGTAAGAGATAATACCCTACTTTATGTGGTACTTTCACATGTAATACAATAGTTAGTTTAATTTTATCATAACCGACTTCTCTTCATTTTGAGTCACAATTTTATAATTTATTTTCTATTGTTTAATTCTTTATAATTTCCCTTTAATTTATATATTATCTGAGACATTTAAAATATACCATTACTGTGCTTAGAATACCTACATTTTATTTTTCACTTATAACTGATTCTTATTTCTTATTCCATTATTTAATATCTAAAAACTTTTTATGTTACATCTTTGTTTGATTATCTAGATTATATTTATTATATGTTGATACATGTTTTTAATGTTAGCTTTTAAATTTTATCATAATAATCATCATAATGCTTTACCTCATCTTCAGTTATTTTTTATTCTCCAACAATATAGTTTTTTTAGAAGAAATAAACTTCAATATATAATAATTATGACAAAACTTTTTTTAAATAATAGTCAAATACTTTAATCATCTTCACAAAATCAAAGATTAGAAATGCGATTTTGGATTAGCAATCTTAACATAAAATTTCTGGCAGCAAATATAATGTCTATACTGCAATTGGATTCTCTAAAATTACAGTGAGTATTTATTTATAAGAAGGTCATATATTTTATAAAAAATGATGGAGTATAATTGTTGTAGAGAATAAGATTGAGATTCTAGATTATTAGCATTGTTTTTTTTTATTATTCTTCATTTTTATAATTTGGTTCATTCATTCAAAACAATTTAAGACTTTTGAATATGTCATATCACCTATGTATTCTAAAATTTTACCAGCAACAATGTCAGTACATGAAAACATTTAATTTTTACTATTGTGTAAAATTGTTTTGGCACCATTAATCAGTTTATTCTTTCATAAATTAATTAAAGTTAAATACATAAAAAAAAATTTTCATCTTTACAATTTTCAGTTTGAAAAAAAAATGGGAAAAATATAATGTAATTTTGGCATATTTATTATTGAAAATTACCTTTCAAATAACTAAAATATCAAAAGTAATTTTAAATAAAAACATCATGCTAAGGACAATAAAAATATATGGTGTGTGCCTCTATTATAATAATATAGAAGCAAAACTTTTTTTTATATTTGCTATTTTAAATATAAAATATATTTTATTATGTACTTATATTTTATATAAACAAAAATATGTTTAAACCTAAGACATAAAGAAATGATGATGATGATGATGATGATGATGATGATGATGATGATGATAATAATAATAATAATAATAATAATAATAATAATAATAATAATAATAATAATAATAATAATAATAATAATAATAATAATAATAATAATAATAATAATAATAAACTTATCTTGTTTTCTATTAAACAATATAAATACTTCACACTAAATTTTCAAGTTGACATTTATTTAGAAATTTAATTACCTTCTATTTAAAAACAAAGCTAAAATTTTACAAGTAAAATATAAAATCATTAATATTACATTAATAATAGTTAACACAAAATTATGGCATACTTTTAAACTAATATCAGAAAGATCTTATGAAGCTATGAACCTTCTGAAATCTCAATAATAAATTGCGTTAACAAAAAACTCTTTCCAAAAAAGGATAATATTAATATCTTTTTCTAACTACAAAAATATTGATCAATTGGGTATATTATTAAAAATGGTTGTATGAATTGTTGCATTCAAATAATAATCAATATACTCTTTTCATCTGCTTAAAATATGTTATCATATACTTACTTATTAAAATAAAATATCAGTGTTCACTTATTAAATTCAAATCATTATGAAAATATAATACCAATAATAAACTATTGCTCTTTTTTGAAATTATAAACTATACATTATTTTTGAGTTTTGTTTTCAGAGTCTTCTGTTTTTAATATATTCATATATTTGTTGATACATTATATTTCTTTTATGTTCTTCATCTATCAGAAAAAAAACAGTGTTTTTAAAGATATTAATAATTTGCACACATATATTGGGATATTTTGCTGGATGTAAAAAATGCTTGCTCCTATCAAGAGTGCTTTTGTTAAAATAATTTATGAGAAAGTAACTGATAAGCTAAAATTGATGTATTGTCAACTTAAGGCTTTCAAATTTGTTGAATTTTAGTGCAAATGATAATTGAAATAATTTAATTGTTTTTACTTTGGAATGACCAATACACGATCTCTAAAATTATCTGCTCTTTTAAAAGTTTATGTGACATTATTTTTTTTTATATTTTGATTCAAATTTGCAATATAATCTTTAAACTGCCTTTATTATGGGTTTCAATGTACTTTTTTTTTTTTTACAAAATAAATGTTTTTCTTTATCTATTCATCATCGAATGCAGAATATCTGAAAAATTTTAAACTACATTTAAACTTTGTTAATTAAGCAACTGTTAGTAATTACACAAAATAAACAATGCAGGTTAGTAAATGATATAATATTTCAAGTTGTATTATTTCTACTCATTTTCTGGTGTTGATGGTCTGACAGGTGATAATCTTAGCACTGGATTCGAACTTAAGACTTTAGATAATTGAATATCAAATGTTAAGACAATATTACCAACTGAACTATTTTATCAACAGCTCAATTGAATATAGCATTGATGTAAAAATTAATATTCAAAAATATAAAGGTGTAGGTTTGATTCCAATAGAAGTATTGTCATTAGATAGGCCAGCAACACTGGAAGGAATAATATGATTTGAAATGTTGTGTAATCTACTAGAATGTCGTTTATTTGTGTGTTATTAATAACAGCTGATTGTATTTGAATAGTTTAATAAAGTTTAAAATTACCTAGACATTCAACATTTAAGGATATATATATATATATATATATATATATATATATATATATATATATATATATATATATATATATATATATATATATATATATATATATATATATATATATATATATAATTAGAGATATTCAATTCTTTTTAATGCATCATTTTTGTATGTCTTCATATTACTTCTTTTCTTCATAAATTCTCTAGTTTAGCAAAAATTTTATTGGTAAATTGCTGCTTTTTTCTACTATCTATCTTTGTTGGAGTTTTTAAAAGTGTATCAGTTATTTTCATATTAATTTCATTCAAATCTGAGTCATGTTCAAAATCTACTAATACTTGAAACCGATTTGTAAGTTTTAATTTAAATTCATTAGAATATTTCTGACGATTAGGAATATCAACAGTAAATATTGTTTTCATTAATAATTTTTGCCTTTCTAGTTTGCATTAACACATATCTTACATCTTACTAGTCAATGATCACTTCTTGTGTTAAATTTATTAAGAACATTACAATCTTTAACTATGTATTTTCTGTTAGTCAAAATATAATCCAATTCTGCTGTACCTTCATTTGGATGCTTCCATGTCCACTTCCTTTTAACATTTTTTTCAAAAAAAGAATTCATAATATAAAGTTTTTTCTTTTTCTGCAAACTCCACAAGTATATGCCCTCTCTCATTTCTATTATCATAACCAAAATTACCAACATCACTTTCATTTCTCAATTGTTTACCAATCCTAGTATTAAAGTCTCCCATAACAATTCTAAAATGTTGTTTCCTCTGATCAAAAGCGTTTCGTATATCCATATGAAAATCTTCTATTACTTCATCACTATGAGAACTTGTTGGGGCATAAACCTGAATTATCTGAACTAGCAAGGGAAGTTGTAGAAGAAAATATAAGTCTCAAGAATGTAAAACAACATTTTGGTATTGGTAGAAAAAATTATATCTGCAATAACAAAAAAAAAGATGGAATTATTACTAAAATGAGAGATGACATCATGAAATGGGTAGAGGACTTTTATCAAGAATTACATAGTGATAAAGAACAAATACCCCCTATATCCATTACATTTTCTGAATTGCCCAGAATTTTAAATGAAGAAGTGAGATATGTCATTAAATGTATGAAGAAAGTAAAGGCTCCAGGTAATGATGGAATTATAATTGATATACTAAATTAAGCTTGTGAAGAAATAGAAACAGTTTAGCAAAGTTATATGCCAAATGTCTAAATGATAAAGATGTATCAGATGATTGGAGGGATACAGTATTAATATTAATGTTTAAAAAAGGTTATAAAGAAGATATTAGAAATTGCAGACCTATCAGCCTTTTATCAGTTTTATACAAAATTTTTACCGAGATAATTACATATCTACAGAGAACATTGGAATTCCACCAATGAAGAGAATAAGCTGGATTTAAAAGGTTTAGTGCAATAGATCATATCCATGTATTGAGAGAAATTACAGAAAGGACAAATGAATATGAGTTGCTATTATGTTTTGGATTTGTAGATTATAAAAAGGCATTTGAATCTATAAACATTTCTTCTTATTTTTGATTAAAGCATTGGATCATCAAGGTATAGATCCAGGATATTGTCATATTTTAAATAATATTTATAAAATGCAACAGCAAAAATTAGATTCCATAATGATACTAGAAAGTGAACATTGAGAGGGGTGTAAGACAGGGTAACTCCATATTTCCAAAACGTTTTACAGCACTGCGGCAAGAAATATTTTGTGGATTAAAATGGGAAGCTAAAGGAGTGAAAGTAAATGGAGACTATGTAATTCATTTAGAATATTGCAGACAATGTAGTTGTTTCTGCAAATAATGCTTTTAAGCTGCAGGAAATGTTGCAGGAGTTCTCAGATAAAAGTAGGAATGTAGGACTTAAGATAAATGCTAAAAAGTCTAAAGTAATATGATTTTCTCAAAATATAAAAAATAAAGATTGATTATGATGAGTTAGAAAAAGTTAACAGTTACAAATACCTTGGTCAGATTATTAATACAGATAGAAACATAATGGATGAAATTCATCATAGAATTAAACTTGGTTGAAGTGCTTTTGGTAAATATAACTTGATACTAAAAGGAAATATGCCCATGTGTTTGAAAAGGAAGGTTTTTAATAAATGTGTTTTACCAGTTATTACTTATGGCTCTAAGATTTGGGCACTTAATAGAAGATCAATACAGAGACTTCATACCACTCAAAGAAGTATGGAGAGATGCATGTTGGGAATAACAAGAAAAAGATCAAAAATGCAACGTGTTGGTTAGAGAACATACGGGTGTTACTGACCTTATTGAAAAAAATTAAGATTGAAGTAGAGTAGGACTGGACATATTGCTAGAAGAGATGATAATAGATCGACAATTGATATCTTAACCTGGATTCCAAGAGATTGTAAAAGACCAAGAAAATGAACACTTGTTAGATGGATGGATGAAATAAGAAATTGTGCAGGGGTGATGTGAAGGGGAGAAGCTAAAGATTGGATAATATATATATATATATATATATATATATATATCCAATCTTTATCTTTATATATATCCCTCATATATATATATATATATATATATATATATATATAATGTGAGGGTAGCATAAGATCACATCTACAACCAACCTTAGCCACCAGAAAAATTTGATTGTTTTTTCCTTAATGAGCATGTAAAGATCAAATAAATAATAAGTTTTGCTAGAACACTTTTAAAAAATATAAAGGTTTAAATAGTTTTTAACAGTGTACTAATTGTATATTAATTACTAGGAATGGTCGATAATTTACAGTAAAAACACATATATTAGTAATAAAAAAATTGGGTTTAAGAAAATATAAACCTTAATAAAATCATACAAATTTCTATATATTTCTTATAATTGTTTTGTATTGATTATATTAAATAAAGACAATGACTTAAATGATGACAAGAAATTAGTTATAGGCAGTAAAAGATAAATCAAGTATTGTAATAACTAACTGAATGTGAGAGAGATAATAATAATAATATCAATATTCTTTTATTTATTTTATTTTTTAAAATGAATGGATAATAAATATATTTTAAAAATACAATACTAGAAACATTCTAGGTTTTAACAATGGGAATAATGCCAGTATAAAAATTAAAACAATTAAAAATTATTCCTCTTTCTTATTCTGTGTTTTGACATGAAAAGACATTTTATTGAAGCAATTATTTTAATAATATTTTTCTGCAAAATGGACATTTTTTAAAGCAGCACCTCAACAAATATCAATGTTTTTTTATTTATTTGCCATTTGGAAAAAGAGTAAAATAAATGAATAGAACATTCATATTCTAATTCAGTATTCTGATAAGTTAAATAATTTATCAATTTAAATTTAAAAAAAATATGATTTTTAAAAAAAAAAAACAAAAAAAAAAATTAGAACAGTTTATTTAGTTTAAAGTTTATAAGTTTATATAGGCAATATTAAACACAGTAAATAGCTGTATTCTGTTTATAAATATATTTTTGCTAAATGCAAACTGTATATATATTTATATAAACCTATGTATATAGTTAAAATATGACATACATTGGCTAGAACAATTAATTGTCTTTAGGTGGAGTATTTGTATCCACTATGGAGATGTGAAAATTAATATTTAGCTGTCTACAATTTAAGTGCCTTATAAGCTGGATCCACACAAGATGGAAATCTTTGTGAGGAGTAACACAAAACTGCCCTCGACCAACTTAAATAAATTCAGAAAGTGCTATGTAGAATCAATCAGGAGTTCTCAGTATCTATAATGAAAAAAATGCATAAGTTGTAAGAAGTATTTATATAAAAAGGACTCTGAAAAATAATTATACCTGATCATATCGATTCATGAAATATTGTAAAATTATGGGTTTTTTTTCTTTTGTATAGATTTGTATTTTTTTTATTATCTCAATCTTATATTTGGGAAGTACTAATGATAATTCAACATGGAACAATCCAACATAAGAGAGTATCAAGAGAGTAGGAGAAAGAAGGTTGAAATTTTTTTTTTTTTGTTTTAATAAAATCTAGGTAATTTTTCTGTCAAAATACTTGATTTTCATCTATGAATATGAAATTGAGTGCGCAAACAGAATACATAAATGGTAAGAGTTTTTTTTTCTTTTAAAGTCACTAAAATAACCATTTCTACAACATGACATGACTATTTATAATATATAGAATATGTTTTACTAATAGTATTCTTAAGTTTTTTATAATGATTAAATGATTAACGCTTTTAAATTAATATTCTTTATAATATTCTTTTCTATTATATCATGTGTTGTCTTATATATATATATATATATATATATATATATATATATATATATATATATATATATATATATATATATATATATATATATATATATATATATATATATATATATATAATATATAATATCTAGATATGCAAGATGATTATTTTATACTAGTCAATTTCCACACTTAAAATTGCATATTGCATTTAAGTTTTTAATTTAGTTAGCAATCTCACTTTTAATTAATCTATTTTTTCATTATTTTGGATATATAGATGTCTATATTATGGGTGTCTATCATGGAAAATAAGGGTAAAACTTTTGAAATTGTTTAATTAACAAAATGATAGATACTCATCATAGACATAGAAGTTATAAATACAGAGGAATATATTCAAATAATTTAGTTGCTCTTTTAAATTTTTTTTAAATTTTCTTTTCTACAGTGATAATTTGTTTTATGTTTTGAATATATTTTGTTTTTGTAAATAAATATTATGAAGTTTTGTTATTTGACAATGTTTCTGTAGTTTTGTTGATCCAACATTTACATTCAATCCAGCATTTACAGTCAATCCAGCATTTACATTCAATCCTATAACCAACATTTTACATATACGCACATATGCATTACTGTTTGATGAGCATGAGAAAAAATTGTTAAATAAAGGTTATTTCTTACTAATAGGTAGGATGTGTTATTTTAGTTGTTGATTAACAGTTGCATAGGTACATCTCTGTTAAGAGAGTTGAACACAAATTCTTACTGATTTCGAATATCTGAGGCAATGGTTTCAAAAAAGAGTGGTGAGATGTTAGATGAACTGATTTAAATTACATGTATATTTGATAGATAATGCTTTGGCTAGTTTATTAAAGATAGATGTAATTATGAGTCAGATATTTCATCATGTTATCTCTAGCATCCTACATGAAGACCGTAGGTCTGAAAGTAGTTAAATGCAATCTTGATCTTTTGCCCCTATATATGTGGATGGATCAGACTGTTACATGTGGCACTATTGTTTAGGATATGAAATATAGGTACACCAGCACTATTAGGTTTGATGTAAGTTGATTATATGTTGTGGTCGAGCCAGCTGATTGTTGATAGATGTATCCAAGTGTATTTTTGGACTGGGACATCTGGGTATATATATATATATATATATATATATATATATATATATATATATATATATATATATATATATATATATATATATATATATTAGTTAATTTATTTGCTTTCGAAAAAAATCACTAGCAATATGCCTAGTGAATTACTTTGGCTTATAAATTAGTTTCAAATAACAGCATTAAAAGCCTCCAAAATCTGTCTTTTAATGATTTTAACACAATATTATTTTACAAAGTAATGAGACTTCTTTTTTCCTTCTAAAATTGACAGAAACAATATATACAGGTATTAATGCGCAAAACTAATTGAATTATAACTAACATTTTAATTAAAAAATGTGATTTAAATTAATTTGTAAGTATTTTAGAAAACAATGAAATCTTAAAGCACTTTTTATGTTAAATCAAATTAAACTTTTTATCTTACAAGTTATTATCCAACGGCCTTAAGCAGATGGAAAGGGAATTACTTCTTCTCTCTGCGTATTTATTTGTGTGACATTTATCATTCTTAAAAATCAAAACAACAAGAAATCTTGATATGTATATATTTATTTTTAAAATTGTTTGATGAAGAAATAAGATGAGTTGTTTAATTTAAAATGAATATATCCAATAGACTGTATTAGCTCTTTTTTTTTAAAAAAAATATGTATCTGTAAATTACAAGAACAAAACACATATTAATTATAAACAGTGAGGATTGCCACTTCCTCTACAAGCTTTATGATAAATGCTTAGCCAGAGCCAGCACTTAAAATATCTCTGTCAGGAACCCCTGACCATGGTTTCGTGCTTTGGCACTCCTCAGAGAGGTTTCAGGGTAGGTTCAGACACTAGATCTAAAAATACCAACCCAAAGCTAAGCACTTAGCTAAAAGTTATCTATTGAGTGGAAAATCTTAAATTTTCAGACATGTACATGTCTTCAAACCCAGCTATCCAACTCAAATAGCTATATGGGGCTGATAGATCTTCAGCCATGCCATATAGTAGTAGTCATAGCAAAATAAAATTGCATAAGACTTTTTGGCAGAGACTATAAATAGTCAAAATAAAAGTCATAGATCAATTCATAGATCACATGCCCCTATCTCTTAAGCCTGTAAGTTATAAACAGTGAGGATTGCCAATTCCTCTACAAGCTTTATGATAAATGCTTAGCCAGAGCCAGCACTTAAAATATCTCTGTCACCTCTCTGACACCTCTCTGAGGAGTGCCAAAGCACGAAACCATGGTCAGGGGTTTGGGAAGGGGTTCCTGACAGAGATATTTTAAGTGCTGGCTCTGGCTAAGCATTTATCATAAAGCTTGTAGAGGAATTGGCAATCCTCACTGTTTATAACTTACAAGCTTAAGAGATAGGGTCATGTGATCTATGAATTGATCTATGACTTTTATTTTGACTATTTATAGTCTCTGCCAAAAAGTCTTATGCAATTTTATATTGCTATGACTACTACTATATGGCATGGTGAAGATCTATCAGCCCCATATAGCTATTTGAGTTGGATAGCTGGGTTTGAAGACATGTACATGTCTGAAAATTTCAGATTTTCCACTCAATAGATAACTTTTAGCTAAGTGCTTAGCTTTGGGTTGGTATTTTTAGATCTAGTGTCTGAACCTACCCTGACACCTCTCTGAGGAGTGCCAAAGCACGAAACCAGGGTCAGGGGTTTGGGGAGGGGTTCCTGACAGAGATATTTTAAGTGCTGGCTCTGGCTAAGCATTTATCATAAAGCTTGTAGAGGAATTGGCAATCCTCACTGTTTATAACTTACAAGCTTAAGAGATAGAGTCATGTGATCTATGAATTGATCTATGACTTTTATTTTGACTATTTATAGTCTTTGCCAAAAAGTCTTATGCAATTTTATATTGCTATGACTACTACTATATGGCATGGCTGAAGATCTATCAGCCCCATATAGATATTTGAGTTGGATAGCTGGGTTTGAAGACATGTACATGTCTGAAAATTTCAGATTTTCCACTCAATAGATAACTTTTATCTAAGTGCTTAGCTTTGGGTTGGTATTTTTAGATCTAGTGTCTGAACCTACCCTGACACCTCTCTGAGGAGTGCCAAAGCACGAAACCATGGTCAGGGGTTCCTGACAGAGATATTTTAAGTGCTGGCTCTGGCTAAGCATTTATCATAAAGCTTGTAGAGGAATTGGCAATCCTCACTGTTTATAACTTACAAGCTTAAGAGATAGGGTCATGTGATCTATGAATTGATCTATGACTTTTATTTTGACTATTTATAGTCTCTGCCAAAAAGACATATTAATTATATTTCACAAAAAATTTAACATTATTCAGCCTTATTTTACTGTATAGTTAACACTTAAAAAATAATATTGCTATGTCTGTTTAATAAACCCTTCCTGGAGTAGCTAATGCAAGTATAATGACTTTAAACACTGTCAGCTTCTCGGAGACTCGTTCTATTTTTATATCAGGTCTTGAATAATTTGCAAAAAGCTAGTATAAATAATGTATGCTTTAATAATTATTATTGATTGGCTTTATTTATTAGCAGTTTATAAAAATTTCAGTTAACCAAAAGTGACAGAACTGAAATTGATCTGAGGTTGTTTAATGACCGTTCTGATACCGTACAAGATAATCTATGCACTGAATTTTTTTTTCATATTGCCAAAACACATTTCCTTTCAATAGCAATAAGTTGTGAGTATTGTCTTCTTCTACAGTTTTCTTTGCCACTACATATTTTTATGCCATCAGTAACACTTTTTATCATGTTATTCAAGTCAGATCTTCTATTATTCTAAGTGAAGACTTTATAAATACTTTATCCTTCTACATTGTTTTAGTTGAAAATTAATTGGCAATTTTTTTCATTTTATATTGTTTATTTACATAGCAATTCTTAATTAAGTATCAGTTATTTTATTATGCACTTCATTCATTTCTGAATTATATTTTGTAATTGTTACTATTTTAAAACAATTTAAAACTTTTAGTTTTAGTTTATTGTAACTTTAATAAAGATTAAAATAATAAAATTCTTAATATTGCCTTCTTAAAAAGCTTAGTCTTTGCTTTAACACACAACATAACATATATTGTGGTATACCATCATTTGGAAATTTTAAAAAAAAGTAATATATATATATATATATATATATATATATATATATATATATATATATATATATATATATATATATATATATATAATGTTTTCATGGTTATATAATGTAGATAAAAAAAAATTTGGGTACGAACTGTGTATTATTTTGCATTACAATCCGATATCTCACTTATCATCTTGCACTGAGTCACATTATTCTTTGAGATCTAATGATTGGTCTTTCAAAAGCTAACCTTGATAATGGCGGATGCTAGTCTGTCAAAATATCGGATTGTAATGCAAAATAATACATGGTTCGTACCCAAAAATATTTTATCTATATATATATATATATACAAATTCTTTAAATTTATGCCTCTGTTATTGACTTTATATTACTTTTAGTTTTCAATAATTTGTATATCTACTATTAAACCCTTTCATATTCAACATGATGTTCACCTGTGAGAAAAAGATTGCTATATAATTATAACAATCATTTTATCACAAAGTAAACTTTTTATAGTATAAATATGAATGGTCTATATTAGTTATAATTTTAAAGTTGAATGACTAATATTGGCTGTCAATATACCATTCAGTTTTAGAATTCTCTTCTTTCAATATTTGTATATGACAAATATCATATATCTTGTGTTTTAAATATTTATTTTTTATGATAAATATTTGATCCATTTGTCATAACATTTATTTCTAATATAGTAAAATGTTTCTAGGCAACTAAATAAAAGTGATTATTCTGAAATTAAAACTTACAAACTTATTTTCAGTTGATTTATAGTAAATTATCTATTTAGAAAATAACCACTGAATTGTATAATGAATTTTAAAATTCAGTGAATAAAAAACATAATTAAAAAATATCTGATTGTAATTATAAATAAAACTTAATTTTAAAATTCAGTGAATAAAAAACAATTAAAATATATATGATTGTAATTATAAATAAAACTTAGCTATCATATATTTAAGTAACCATTTATTTTAATTTTATATAATTTATAGCCCATTTTTCAGCTAAAAACTCTCAGACACCTGAATAAAAAGTATGATGTGTTTAGTCTTATGCACATAGCTAAAAAATAATAATTTTATCTTATGTATGTTTATAAATAATCCACTCATGTTTGTTTATTTTATGTTTCAATGAAATGAACATATGGACATTAGAACTATAATGACTAGTCCAAACACATTATTTTATTATTTAATATTATAGCCCTAACATTATTTTAAATTGTTATTAATTTACTATGACTCATTCAAATCATTTATAGAGGGAGCTACAGAAGCAAAGTGATTTAGATCCAGATCTGTTCAAAATAAAATCTGATAATGTTTGAATAGCAGAAATCAGAAAATGTATGGCTGAGATAGTTTTCAAAATTTGTACCCATTCTACAAAAACATATTCTATGATTATAAAAAAGTATAGAGCAAAATCTAATAAAATAAAACTCAATATTATTAATAAATGTATAATGATATTCATCCTTTCACTTGGTGTCGGTTTTTTTAAAACTCCATTTTTATTTCTTATATTATTTTCTTGTTCAATTCTGACAGCCATTACATATTATTTTATCTAGATAGCCTTTTCACTGAAATGACTCCTCCCCAAAGCCTTCTTTTAGCAGCTATTTTTTTACTTCTAAATATATGAACTCAAACATTATAATAATAAATGAATTTAATTTATTAGTATAGATATAAAATAATATTGATATGGGTTTGAAAATACAAACTGTTAAACAATGTGTCCACTTATTTATATTCATAAAATATGTGTAGCTGATTTTTTTAATTGTACATGATAATGAAAAAGACAGTTTTATATTTCCAAGCTTTATACAATATTTAAATTTTATGCAGATTTCCTTATTTAGCATATTTTGCCTTAAATGGTAATTCTGATCTTGATTACTTCTTACTAGGACTGAACGTATATAGAGAAAACAAATGAGTTATGATATTTAACTGATTAAAGGAAAGTCATTAGCTTCAGTAATATTGATTTGATACAAATATTACTGCTTCAAATGCTTTTTTTTATAAATGTGATTTATGAAAATGTTCATCATTCAAATATGAAAACGGTAATATAATTAATTATAACATGATCACAATTTGAATCTTACCCAAGCTGCTAAAATAATAAAAAATTCTCCATACAGTACTGCCATCCATTACATACCTTAATATTCAATGGATTAAAAAAGGTTTGTGTATACAATCTATATCTGCCCATTAATCAAACATTTTTAGACTATTTTCTAGCTTGGCTTTACATCAGTGATGAGTCTTGAATCTTAGTGCAATGCACTTACATCTTAGATCTAATGCAATCCTCCAGAAGCCACCTTTTACCTATTTAGTTAACTACAGATCAATTAATCTTAGGATACAAACACAATAATACTTTCAATCAGTGCTCACTTGTTTGTATATTGATATAGATCTGAACCCTAGTTTAGTATTTATATATTTTAATCTCTTTGGTTTTTTAAAAAATCACAGACAGCATAATCATATGAGCAGCATTGATGTAAATTCACTAAATCTACATAATCACCATTTTCTATGCTTACACAAGCTGTTAAAATAGTAGATATATCTCCACTTACCAGTGACACACAGTGCAAACCTTTTTGAATCCATTGAATTGTAAAGCTTGTACTGTGTGTCACTACTGTATTGAGAGTTCACTACTGTTTTGGGTCTTCATGAAATATGCTGGAGTTGATGTGATGAAATACATGACCCATGATTCTATCCACATTCAATAGACTAGGTCTTGGTTCATTTATTAAATTTAGATGCAATTTTGGTCAGTTGATCTACATCTTGTCTTGTCTTTCAGATCCATTGCCTCAGTATTCAAACTCAGGAAGAATTCACATTTGACTCTCTTAAAAGTGATGTACCCATGCTGACTTATAATCAATAACTATCTCCCTATTTATCAGTAAAATAATCTTGGATTTATAATTTATCTATTGCGCTTATAAAATAGTAATGTGTATATGTGCACGTATAAAATATTGGCTTTAGGAATGAATGCAAATGCTGGATCAGTAAACTAAAAAGACTTTAACAATTAAACAAATTTCACAATATCTATTTACAAAAAAAAATTATATAAGAATGTTGAAGAAATTGTCAACCAATGTTTAAACTCAAAAATATTTACAAGTCAAAAGAAAATTATTTGGATATATTTACATATATTTTCAACTTCAATATCTATGATGAGTATCTTTCATATTATTATCTAAGCAATTTAAAATTAACTATCCCCTATTTACCCAGATAGATACACATAATATAAACACTTCTATGTACAAAAATAATAAAAAAACTTTGTTTGACTAAAATGAAATTACTAACTAAATTAATTGGAAATTTAAATGTAATTCTAGATGAGCTATATGATGCCAGGTGTGGAAGTTAGTTGATCAAAATAAACCCCCCATTGCATATATATCATGAAAAAATAAAGAAACAATACATGATATATAGCAAAATAAATAGTAAAGTGAATCAGCTCAGAAAGTTAGTCATTCATACAATGAAAATATCTAAGTAATATTATTAGTTGAACATATAACAAATAATATAAATTGCAAATGTGGCATTCATGTTTAAAAAGAAAAGGTTCTTATGTTTTTTATTATGCAATTTAATAGCCACAAACAAAACATCAAGCATTTGGGGAGAAAATTACCTAAATTTTATTAAAAGAAAAAAATTCAGCTTTCTCAACCTTCCTTCCCTGCTCTCTTCACATTTTCATAAATTGTAATCAGACTGTAACAAATTGTTGAATTTGATGATTTCTAGTTCCATGATATAAGACTGAGATAATAAAAAAATAAAATATATCTATACAAAAGAAAAAAAAATAACATAGCATTTACAATATTTCACAAATTGTTGATTAAGCACAAAACTTCACCAGAGTCCTTTTCACATTATATTTCAAACAATTTACATATTTTTCCTTTTATAAATGTTGATGGCTCATTATCTAAACAGTTCTATATTAGTAGTGTGTGATTATATTCTGCTCCTCACATAAAATTTCCATCATGTATGGACCAAGCTTATTGGGCAATTCTATGTAGGCAGATGGCTATTAATTTCTCATGGTTATAAGGACAAATACTCCACCCAATGACAATCAATCACTCTAGCCAAAATATATCATGTTATTGCAATATATACACACAGGTTTGCAGTTAAAATAAATATACATGTAATAAAATAGACTTATTTACTATTTGTGTTACTGGGTATATAATATATTTCCGATATTAAATTTTTATCTGAAAAGACTGTTCTAATTTCTTTTCTTTGATTTAAAAAAAATCATAATACTTTCTTAAATTTATAAGCTATTTGAAAATTATCTGATCACTTTGCATATATGAAAAATTTCTGTTTGTTTCCTTAACTTTCAAATGAAAAAAATTAACATTTGTAGAAATGCATATTCAAACACAGTGTCCATTTTGTAATGTGTTCAAAAATAAGAATTTTAACAGAGTTAGCTTTCCATAGCAAAAGTTACCCATAATATTGTTTCCATTGCTTGGTGTATGAAGTTTTTGATTTCCTTTTTATTTGCAGTGTGAGCCTGTTCTTATATTATATAGATACTGTGATTATAGATTCATTTTTAAAAATTATAATACATAATATTGTTATCTCATTCCTATATTCGGTTGCATATTACAATACTTGACCTTTTTCCCATTGCTATGACTGTTTCATCATTGTTTAAGTCTTTGTTTATATTTATAATAGACTTACAAGACCTTCAACACAATACAAATGTTGGTATATATGCTTGGAGTTAGTGTTTAGGTCTAGTTTCTAACTCATATCCTCCACTGATGAGAGCAAATCAGCTTGAAATCAGCTGATCTGAGGGTGAAGCAAAATAAAAGAGACAGTGAATATTGACTCTGACATTTATGTAAACAGAATACACTTGTTTGGAGGTCTTGGTAAAGCTCCATCTATTGATCATTAATACAAGCGATAGCAGGTTTTATGTATATAAAACTTGTTTTTCTTTTTCATAAATGTACCTTTAAAGTTTTCTTGCAATGATATAGATTGCAAAAGCTTTGACTATGTGGAGAAACTGAACTGATATCAGACCCATATAGCTATCTGGTTTGATAGGCTGAGTTTGAAGACATTAACATGTCTAAAAAATTCCTGCTTGCAAACTGATAGAAACGTTTTGCATAAATGCTTGGAGTTAGTGTTTAGGTCTAGTTTCTAACTCCTATCCTTCACTGATGAGAGCAACTCAGCCTGAAATCAGCTGATCTGAGGGTGGAGCAAAATGAAAGAGAGTGAATATTGACTGATGTTTATGTAAACAGAATATGCTTGTTTTGGAGGTCTTGGTAAAGCTCCATCTATTGATTATTAAGACAAGTGATAGCAGGTTTTACGTATATAAAACTTCTTTTTCTTTTTCATATATATATATATGTGTGTAATTATATAACTGAATATTTGTAAATACAGTAACTAAATAATTAAAAAAAAATTATCCACTTAGGAGCGCTTTCGATTATTCCAGTAATCTGTGTCAACCAAAGCTTTGAATTTTGTTTAATTATTTAGTTACTGTATTTACAAATATTCAGTAATATAATTATGTATATTGCTTTAAAAATACAGACATCAAATCTTAATATTATTACATATATATATATAAGATTGCATGAATTTTTCCTAACTTATATTTACTTGATTAAACACTGGAATTGATTTTATTACAAATATATATGCATGATTTAATGGTAAGTGGCATACTATTCCCACTCTTTAATACATAATTATTATATTATCCTAAATACTCATACATTTTATATTTTAAAACAGTTTTTTAGCAAAATTTACTATTTACTTTATGTTAAAATCTTAACTAAATACAAGCCAATATTTCAGGTGGCTAAGGTTTATGTGAGTATGATTTTAAGCTACCCTTACAATTACCCTCTTCTACAAATGATTAAAATTTTATTTATTGATCAAAATTTTAATTCATAATCAGTGTAAACTATGTTAATTCTTGGACATATTAATTTGCTTGTTGTGAAAGGTCATAACACTTATCTTCCTACATCTCCTCTTTAATCCATCAGTTTTAAATACATATCCTGGTACTCCCTCACTTAATAAATATGTATCAGCCCAAGTGAGAATTTAACATAGGATTAAAAAAATTAACTTTAATGGTTGGAGCCTGACTGTTTATGTATCTCTATTCTATATGATACACACCTTTATCTACTAATCTTTTTTTTGCTCTTCTCTAGAGAGTTATTGCATTTTGAGCATTATGTGAACCAGAATGAACATTGCTATGTGAGGATTTACTTAAAAAAATATGGTCAGTCCTAAGGTATCCCAGCTTATTTACTGAAATATACTCTCATAAATACTACATACTATCCTAATAACATTTTTTTTTGATGTTCTCTCACTTTTTTTAAACTTGTTTATTATTTCTATTGCTAACTTTTCTACATTATTTTGGGTTGGAATTAATAATCTTATACTTATATTGATTGACCAAGATACAGATTCAATAATCTGGCATTGTATGTGTTTCTAACTTCTTTCACATTTACCCAAAAATCATTAAGGCCTGACTGTTTTATGATGGTATATGACCCTTCAAATTGTGAATAAAATTTTTTGATACTTTTTCTCACAGGAGTCACTTATGTGATGGGCTTTGATAAGCCCTTTATGACCAACTTGAAATGTGTATTGACTTCTATTTTCATCTTTACTCCTCTGTTTCACTCTCTTGATTAACTGTTCATAAGCTATTTGTCTAACTACTTTCCCATTTGTTTCATGGAGTATAGCAGTGGATGTATCTTTAGTGAATAATGTTGGTGTGAGTTTATTGAAATGTATCTTAATGGGCATGAATCCAATTGATTCATATATACTCCACTTAATGAAATTTACCACTCACTCCATCTGCTTTACACATCCCTTATGCTCATCCTCTAGATATGTCCTGAACAACCATTGTAATTCCTGCTTTACAAGTTTGCAAGGATTGGACTGTGGATTCCTAATGGATGTGAGTACATGTTTAATTTGCACATTACACAGTTTTTATTCTTTGGATAGGAAAGATGTACCATCATCTAATAATATGTCTCTTGGCTTCCATATCCTAATGAATTGGAGGGTGTGTAATCCCCTGATGATATTTCTGGTATTAACCTGGGGTATTGAGTAAGCTATGGCATATTTGAAAAAGAGATCATAGACTATCAATAGATATATCTTTTGTTGAATGATGGCAGGGGTCCATAATAATCTATTGCTAGGATCTGATTAGATCTTTCTGATATTATTGATTTAGTCAAATTGGTATAGTTCAGGCTTACTGGCTTGGTGTGTAAGCACACAAGACCATTTTGGAGTGATATCAAGATGTCTTTATACATTGTTGGCCAGTAAAATCAGTTTTTAAAAGTATATTCCATCTTATGGCTACTGTGGTGACCATATAGACAATGGACATATATTATGAATGGGATGACTATCAACTCAGGTATTACAATGCTCCACTCTTCAATATTTAAGTCTTTTTTATAAAGCAAGACATTTTTTCTAGCTTATAATGTCTAAAATCTTTTAGTACATGCAGAACATTCTTTCCTTTAACATTTCTATGATTAGTTTTAAATATGAATTTTGAGATTAAATTTTAGGCAAAGCTCCTAAAACATCTACATTGTTGTCAATCATTAGATTAACATTAGTAATGTAGGCATTGTCACCAAAAGATAGTTTTGTTCAGATCTGCATGGGTTTTAAATCAGAACATCTGTTACCACATTCTTGGATTATTTACAGTACTGCACACTGTAATTGAATTCCTGTAACAGTAAATTCCATCTGACAAGGTGACTATTAGTCAGGTATCTGTGATTCAGGAATTTGAAGCTTTTATGAACTGTGACCACTATCATCTCTGATACAAGAAGCTACTTCTGGAAGGCCCACACTATTGTTAGTGCCTCCTTCTCTGTTACTTTATAATTTATTTCTGGATTTTTTAGGAGCTGGCTAATAAAATAGAGAATACCAGATTGGCCATCCTTTTGATTTGGGATAATGTTACTCCTAATCCAAAACCATTACTGTCTGTCTGGAAAATAAATGGTTTATTAAAATCAGGAGAAGCTAACATGGTTTGCTGAAAGAATCCTGTTTAAACATCTTCAAATGCCTTATCTTGCTCCACAGTAACAATTACATTTTTTATCCTTCCTAATCAACATCAGTAATGATTCTATGTGGTCTGAGAACTTCTGGTAGGAAATATTATAGAAGTTGCACTGACCTAAAATGACCTGATTTGTTTTTTTATTTATGGGTTTGGAACAGTTCTATATGGTGCTGATCTTATCAGGATGAGGCCTTATACAATAAAAGTACTTTAGTACATACCAATGAGCTCCTCTTGAAGTTGACCTTAATTCCCTTTTCATAACATTCCCTAAAAAGCAGAGCTAGATGTTGAAAGTATTCTTCAACAGTGGCACTGCTATAATTACAACATCCATATAAATGGTTGCAATGTGTTTAAATTTAGGACATAGGTTGTGTCGAAGCATCTTATCAGACCAGCACCACTATTGATCAATCCAAACAGCATCCTATTGAACTGGTAGATAAAACTCTTGTATTGAAAGGCAGTGTATTGGTGATCATCTGATTGGAGCTTGATCTGTCAATACCTGGAGATTAGATCAAAAGTAGAAAATACTTTTGTATTTTCAAACCTTATGAATAAATCATGGATGGTTGATGGGATGCTTCTGTAAAAAATAGTTATCTTGTTAAGCTGCCTAGCATCTAAACAAAATCTCAATGACCCATATTTTTCTTCACAGTTTCAACTGGATTACATTAAGGTGAAGAACATTTGGAAATGATTCCCCAGCCTAGCATTTTGTTAATTTGCTTAGATATTTTGTCATGATATTGGTGTGGAATATGCTATGATTTGGATTGAAATGGTTGGTTGTAAATTAGTTTTATTCTCTGCTGGAAATCTTTATTATGCCTGGTACTTCTGAAAAAATGGGGCCAAATTCATTAATAACAGATTGTAATTTTATTTTGCCATCACTTCCAAGTAAGGTGGATTCTGTGATATTGCTTTCAATCAATGTCTCTGGGATTACATATATTATGCAATCAATATGCAATCAACTTTAGGTCATATTTTGGATGCAATGCCATTTCCAAGATTTCATCATTAATTCTAACTACTTTATCAGAGAAATCAATGGTACAATGGTTCATGTGGGGAAAATCTGCCCCTAGAATGACCATGTATTAAGCGACTCAGGATAATACAACTCAGGATAAGAAAAACATGATAGACAATTGTTTAGTTGATTTTAATTTGAATCCAGATTGTTTTCAGCATCAGTTTGGCCTTTCTATTATTATCCATGGTAACATGAATTGACTTTCGTAGCAAGGTTTTGATGTTGGGGTTATTTGTCAGAGCCTTGTTGTAAAATGCATCTGATATCATTGAGATCTGGCTACCAGAGTCTAATAATGTCTTAATGGGCAAATCCTAAAACAGCATCTTTATCATGGGAAGCTCTGTACTGCATAGCCAAATGGGAGTCTTATCCTCCTATGAACACATTTGACTAGTAATTGCTTTGCCAGTATTTTGGCCTGTGATCCCCATTTTCTTTTGGTCTCTTGAGGTGGGAAACATAACCTCAAATACTCTTTCAGTTTAATTTTTGTTATGTCATGGATGAGAAGTTGCTACACTCTGGTTTAGCAGATTCTCCTGGGCGGTTTGGAGGGATCAACCTAACTTTATTGTTAGCCACACAGTTTTTCATTGGTGATCAAGTACAGGGGGGGGGTTGTTATAGTGACTTCACTTCCAATGGTTTGGGTTATTGTTATTTTTCTGCCTCTTATATTAGATTGTGTTCATGATAGACTTCTTTCTTTTTTCTAGGATCCAGGTAGATAGATTACTATTATTTAAAACTATGCTCTTAAGAAATTCTGTGACTTGCTAAATGCATATGGCATTGGTGCATCAAAGTGATTGTTCTATCCTCAGGGGCAAGTTCTTTTTAATGATGCTAATAATTGAGGCTTTCTCAGGTTGTAAGTGTTGAGTGGTCTCAGCTTGATGACCTGGTGGTGAAAAAACTTACCCAGGGTTTTCCCAGTGCTAGTTTGTATCTCTCTTGAAATAAGTAATAGAGTAAAACTGCCTGCTTTTCTCTATCCCAAAAATTTAGACCAGTAAGGCTTGATATTTCTCATAAGTGAATGGGGTTTGATATAGGAATTCCCACCACATCAGCACATCTCTCTGTAGGTGACTAAAATAATTATCACCTTTTCTGCTTCAGTCAAATTCTGACTTGCTGAGAAATACAGTTTAAGACTTTTTAGGTGCTCTATGAGGGCTTCATTAGCTAATGATAACACAAAAATTTTAATATATTTTTAAAATTAATTATTGATACAATTTAACAATATTCAATATACTATCAACATTTTTCAGAAATATTTTTAAAAATAGCATTTGACAGTGTATTTAAAACAATTTTTTAGAACAAAAAATATTGATGTTATCTAAAATCAACCAGTTATTGTCTCTTGTATATTATTAGCAGCCATAAAGTTATAAATAAAAAATACATCTAGTAATTATATTATTAAATTATGTACTGCAACACTAAAATGAGAAACAATTTACAAAATGCTATTGAAAGTGTTTTCCAAAGTTTCTTTTCAAGCTGCTTAAGATACTTTTCATGTGGCTTATTCTATAAAAACATAGATAATAATAGAAATTGGTTAATACATGGGTATATGGCTATTTTTTTAGAATGAAAAATAATGGTAAAAATGCATTCAAATTATTACAACCTAGCAATATTGACAAGCTTCTTAATACTTTTTCCTTCTATGAGAAAGCAATATCATTTCTAGCTATCTATTTAATGGTTGTTTATATTTTATCATATAATGAGATATTTTTGTTTAATAAACTAATAGTTAATAGTTTTAAGCTATAATTTAAGTAACCAAGAAAATAAACAAATAAATGCAAACTGAAACTATTTCATCTTATAATAATATTTGTCCAAATATAGAAAGTCTGTCAGCTTTAGATTAAATTAAATAATTTGATATTTATATATTGCAACCATCTATCAGCACCCAACAGCAATGAAGATTTATGTGTATGTTTTCTCTTAACTTATCTGAAGATTGGATGATGTTTGTAAAATTCAGACATGGTGAGAGAAGATGGGTTGAATTTCAAAGCACGTGGGTAATCGCGATGGAGTTGAAGGGGATGAGTGCACTGATGATAATAAAAAAAACATAATAATAAATATATAAGTATAGGTGTGTGTGTGTGTGTGTTTAAAATGTTTTCTATGCATTAAGAAAATCTTATAAAAATATATTCTTCTGTTCGCTTATTGCCTACTACTAATAATTTTGTTTATCTTGTAGTAAAATAAGCAGATAAAAAAAATTAAAATAAAATGCATTAGTTTTGAATTACTATATATATATATGGAAAATCTTTTGAAAATATTATTTTAAAGAAGAAAAATTAAAATAATAAGAATATACGGATTTACATTTAGTTTATTTATTTTAAAGTTAAATCATAAACTTTTAAAAATTCTATAAGCAGCAACAACACATTTATTTCATTTTACTTTTTTATCAAGTTATTAATATTAAATCAAATATTTAAAACTTATAATCTTCTCAATTAAAATAAAAATATTAATAATAAAAAAGGAAAGGATTTTAATTACCATACTTGTAAAACAGATTTAAATAAAGAATAAAGATTTTTTAAAAAAGTTTTTTCATAACTTTATAATCATTTTCATAATAAAGTTCTTAAAAGTAATTACACATTACTTATTATAAAACAAGATTAAAATTCACTTGAGATAATTGAGTTTTAAATTGTTATATTGATTATTATCATAAGTGAAGCAGTCAAAAAATAAGTATTTTTTTCGGCAATAAGTTCACTTTTCCCTAATTAAAATACAAATAATTTTACTTTTTTCTATTAATCAAAAAGTTCTACTTACTTATTTAGAAAATTAAGAAAAAATCACTTGGTCTAATTTAGATATTATAGATATAAGTATAGATGATTTGAACTCAGATTTTCAAGCACCCTTCAACTATCCACACTATCTCATACAACTGATACACATGACCACACATATGTAGAAAAGATTAATAATTACCAATATACGTATTTTGTGCACGAAATACGTATATGAGATAGTGTGCATAGTTGAAGGGTGCTTGAAAATCTGAGTTCAAATCCCCTATACTTACAATTAAGCTCCCAAGTTTGTGAAGAGTGCCTGGTTTCAAATATTTACATATTATAGATATTTACACAAATAATAGAATAAATGACTTGAAGTTCATATATTATAGTGCTTACTTAGACTTTTGGGAAAATGCTATATACTACTGATTTGCATATATTAGCAAACGCCAACAAGACTACAATGTTTCTAATTCTTTGTGTGTGAATATGAAATCAAAAGACCTTGAAAGAAAGCGTTATGCCTGATATTTTTTTTTTTGATTATTCTACCTTCACCAAAGAGCGCTTTAAAGCATGGTATAATTTTTATTTTTCATGATAAAAAATTGAAATCAGTTTGTCTAAAATAAATAAATAATTATATATACATATCAAATCACCTCACACGTCAGGAAATTTTCATATATATATATTGTACCGGTCAAAATCGTGTATTCATTCAACAAGACCAATAATCCAGCAAAAGTACCTTGAATCCAGCCATTCACAAGATACATATGTCAGGACAAGGATGAATCCTAACCTATTTGCCTAGATTATTGCCTCTCTGACTAATGGATAACGTTTGTGATGACACTAGCAGTGCTTGGTTTTATTCTGTCCCAGCTGGAGGTCATGGTTCACATAGAGACTCAAAATAATAAAAGGGGTTTATATGAAAACTTAATAATTTAATGGATTCTGATGATTGCAGAACTGTACTGATATGATTTGATCGATTACTAATGGTTCGAACTGGAATAATGATAATTCTTTATGGCAACATTATAAAGAAGTGAATTTAAATCAAGGAAATATTTAAATAAATAGAGTAATTAATCTTAGAGATTGGAAGTGATGACAAACTAAGTTTATTTAAAATAACAATATTATAGGAATTTATTAAGGAATTTAGTACAAAATAAGTAGTCTTTGTTTATACAACTTGGTTATTTTCTTTAGTTCGTTTTGATGCGGCTTTGACAAACAATGTAAAAGTTTGTTAATTGGTCGGCCAAAACCAATCAGCAATAAAATATTATTAGCCCTCTTCAATATATTACAAATAAATGTGTTTTATTTATATATATTACAAGACATGGAAGATGTGCATTTAAAACACTAATACATTTAAAATCATTTGTATATAATGAGTGTGGGAAACAAAATAGTTCTTAAATAAATAATTGACAATTATACAGTCAGCTTTAATTAATTATGAAATTTGTTTGTGAAGGACATGCCATCATGGCAGAGAGCATTTCAGGTTTGCTAAATAAAGATATAAAATGATAAAGAAGGCAATATGCTATTATAGATTACAACAAAAATAAATGAGGTCTGTTATGAACCTCTGGGTGGCTTTACTAAAAGAAATTCCTGATATGTACAGGTAGATCAGAGAATTGTTGGCCCTCCCGCCAAAGCATGTCTCTGAATAATAATCATAAATGTGATGTTCTGGAATTCCCATACACATCTTAATGGCAATGCCTGAAAATGGATCCCTTGGTATGAACTATGTCTACTTTGAGGGAGAGTAAAAGGTTGGACTGGTCATAGTTAAATTTCCAAAGGTCCTGATGAGTAAGTAGCAAAGCAAAATAATAAATGAATGGTTGTAGCTATAAAAAACATTAATGCCTTATATCACTAACAACATTAATAACTTAATTCCTGATTAAATTAATCAGCTCCATAACATGATGGAAAGTCCCAGAAGCCTTAGGCAATTACTGAACAGATCATAAAACATAATATAAAAAAAGGAAGTCAAGAATTAAAATTTAAAATATAAGTTGTTTTCCACTCTTTACACATATTTCAGTTATCAATAAAGTTATTAAATAGTTTATGAAAGATTACAAAATAAGACTTTTAATTAACATAGACAAGGCATTGAATATCAAACTCACTTCTGATGAAGTTTGACAATATAAAGCATAATAAATTATACATCAAATTTTTTACTATTTTTGACAAATAAAAATATATGTATGAAACATATACTGACAAAATGCTATAATAGATTTTACTTAAATGATTCACTAAAATTCTTTATTTTTTCAGAAATAATTACAGGGCTATTTTAAATGGGAGGCAATAGTAAGATACTTTTAAAAGAAATCATTCAAAATAAATTTATATATGATATACAAAACTAAATGAGCTTTCTATTAATTAATTTACGGGAAATAAGTCTCCCGTAATGATTTTGACTGGAAAAATAAGAGGGAGAGAATTTAAAGTTAATAGCTCATTGCATTTTGTACTTGGAAATTTCAGTAAATCAAATATTTTAAATAAACCAACAAAAAATAATTTAATTTGCCACATCAAAATAATGTAAGATTTTATAAGAATTGATATTTTAAATTTGATAAAATTAAAAGACGCATTTCCAACCAAGCCATATAAACAACACACAGATATATAAAATATAAATTAGTATTGATTTTGAAAACAAGTAAAATGGAATCAATGGCTTGCGGTGAATTGCACGTTACCTCAGAATCAATCAGTAGGCATTCCATGGCTTGAAACAGGCAGTTATTACAGTCAGATCATTTCAGGCTTCCTCAACACAGACAGTCTCTGGCTAGATGTTTAAAGAACTGGTGGGACAGAGCTCTGGAAAGTAAGGGTCAATCATTTTAGCCAGTCATTCTTTAATCACAATGTACTGAATCTAAACTACATTCTTCAGTGAACCGTTCTCAATAAAACTCAATCCACATCCTTATCAAATTTTCCACTATTTATGTGTTCTGATCTTTATCTATAGGATTGAATCTACAGTGACAACTGCCAATTGCAATCACTCTAACTGTTTTTCTGAAGTTGGTGCCTGCTTTGAAGGGAAAATCTATAACTCTGCATGAACATATCCCAAGGATTGATTTTCTAATTAAAAAAAACAACTACAAGCACATTAAGTTTATCAGTCACTGTACTAACAAAATCTATTTAATTAAGGTTTAGATTAACAAAAACATAGATTTTATTCAGAAAAATTTTAGGAATTTGGTATAATGACTTTCAAACATATTTGACATAAACTTAAGCAGAAATTTACAAAACATTTCTTAAAAATATTACATTGTTGAAATAATTGACTCTCTAATGTACATTGATTAAAAGATAAAGATAAAATGTTACCAACTGATTAATTGAAGAAAAATGAATTTTAATAAAAGAATTTAAAATATTTGTAACATTTTATAAATATCCAGGGTTCAATTCGATTTAACAAAATAAACACAATATACATTTTTTACAAATGCAAAATAAATAAACTATCATAAAAAGGTTAGTTTAAATTATAAAATAAAATTAATGAAATATAAAAGATTATAATATTAAAAATATACTTCCACCTATTATGAGATGGGTGTCAGTTAATATAAGATTGGGTTTAACCCCATACTAGTGCTGATAACATTGGCACTAGGTGAAGCAGAAATATGTACTATATTTCCAGCTTCAATATATATATATATATATATATATATATATATATATATATATATATATATATATATATATATATATATATATATATATATATCTATCTATCCTATTTTGAATAAATGTATTAGATCCCACAACTAATAATAAGTTTATTCAATGAGGGTATAGCTGCCAATTTCTTAACGTTTGGGGTGATCTGATATTTATTTTAAATAGTGGTATGCACTGGATATATATAGTACCAAATACATTATTTTAAATAGTGGTATGCACTGGATATATATAGTACCAAAGTACATTGTTATTGAATTATAGTGTTATTTAAAAGTATGAATATCTTGTAAATTTCGTCTTTTAAAAAAATAAAGTGGGAATAAAAGTTAAAAGTTGAAAGAAAAATTAAAAAACTAAAGAGTAAGGTGGGGGGGGGGTTGTTAAAGAAAATAAATAATAAACAGTTTTAAAGAGGGTAATATTTTTTTTTTTTAAAAAGAACAAAAAATTGATCTTATAAATAAAATGATTTAATATTATTTTGCTTAGTTTGTAATAAAAGAAAAATAATAATAAAGAAAATTTTCTCTTGTTTTATAATAAAACTATTACATGTGTGTGTGTATGTGTAAAAGTTTTGAAGAAAAAATAGAAGCCCAATCAGAGCAAAGTAAAAGACAGTAATTTCATGAGACAATAAACGCTGGAGATAATAAAAATTTTCCATTGTTAAGACATTTTAAAAACTTTCAACATTCCATTTATTTCAGATATCTTAAAAACATTTAAAAATATTTCTTGAAGTTACAGATATAACAATTATATAAATTGTTATCAAAATGATGCAGTGTTAAATTGCCATATTGTACAATCGGCTGAAACCTCACTGCGGATAACATCAGCAGGTAGTTCGGTGGGTAAATCATGGTTGAGTAAAGCAATAAAATACCGGAGTGTCGATGATAAAAAATCCCAAAAGTTGCATAATATCATGGAGTCAAGGAAGGTTTGCTTGAAGTTAGTGCTAACTGGTAATAAATAATTTTTAGAGAAACTACATTGTGCTGTGTACATCATTTCGAATTTTCCAAATCCTAGGTAACATTTGATTTTAGTCTTCTCTCACTGTTGATTTCCTTTCAAAAAAAAAAAAAAAAAAACTGTGATAAATAAAACTTTAGACTTTACAAAATAATATTTAGGAAATATAAATAATATCGGTTTCTGTATTTAATTACATTTAAAGGCATTGTGTATATGTATGGATGTATCTTAATCTAATATGTCAAGTATATTTTATTTAATATAATTTATTAAAATATTTCTTTAAAATGAAAAGAGTAATATAATGTATTTAATTATTTATTTAAAATGAAAAGAGTATGTGTGTTTAACTTATAAAGCAAAATGATTGTTTTTTTTTTTTAAATATTTATGTTTATATTTTGAATACATACATTTATGTTGAACAATATTTTAATAAGATGGAAATGGAGAGATTTAATTATTAACAAGAAATAATTAAGTTAAAATTAAAAGAATAGGGAAGCTATATTTTTTAAAAGTAAGGATTTGTTGGTTAAAGATATAATATTTTCTCGTTCAATAAATTATCATTATTATTGAGATAGGATTATCAGAGAGGGTGGAGTTTTATTTTTCTTAAAAGGTAGATTTAATCTGATAAGCTAGTTAGAGGTTCAGGTACTGGATTTAGTGCTGATCAGATAAACATGTTGATTATGAATGTAATTAACTGGCGCCTAAAGGGTTTACCTTAAAATAAATAAAGTGTTTGTTTGGTTAGTATTTGTCCAGTACTCGAGTGTATATGTTATTGGTAGTTTGTTGCCAATGATATTTTGCACTTTACCTGAGGACCAAGCACCTTTAAAGATTGGATAGTAAGGAAGGTAGAGTATTAGGTTTTTTTTCTATTCGTCATTGTCAATTATAGATAAAGAAGGTGGGCGGTTATATATATATATATATATATATATATATATATATATAATGCTACAAATTATATACCATTTTTCTGAAACCAACAAATGAAAAAAAAAATCAAACACATTTAAGTCAGATATTGGTCACTATGTATAATAATTATAATTTTGAGTGCATGCCTAAAAAAAACTTAAATTGTATAGAAGTCAGATCTAAAGTATTTATTATATAGTGTTAATATATGAAATACTACTGAATATATATATATTGTAAATAGACAACTAAACACACACAAAAAAAATGTAAATATTTGTACTAAATACACATTTTTACAACAAAAGAGATTTTTAAATAAAAACATGGATATAACTTCACATATAAAGTTATATTGCTTTTATTTATCATAAATTAGCAAAACATGTAGCCAATGAATATAATTTTACAGCTGTACACAACATGTAAAAGAAATAAAAATAGTTGAAAAGTTGAATTTCAAAACAAATGGGAACATAAAAAGATCTAATATTCAGTTACAGTTATATTGTTATAGTCTTGTTTTATAAAAATAAAAATTAAATTGTTAAAAAATAGTTTGTTAATCAAAAAGTTTTCATCAGTATATAAAATTACAAAATTTGCAATTTTACAATAAATATATTTTCCTTACAAATGTTACAAAATGATAATAAATTGTCTAATATCTAATCACATTTATATCAGTCAAATATTTGTGAAACAACATATAAAAATGACAACATATATTACTGTAATAAGTTTTTGCCACATATAACAAGTCAAAATTTATTTATGCAATTTCTGTATAATGAAGTAAAAACAAGTAATCATTTTAATATTTTTATTTAATTTAACAGTAATCACAATTCAATCACCATATTTTGTTTCTAGCTCTCCTCTCTGTCCTTATGTTCACATGTACGTTTTGTTGATAAACATTGATTAGAATAAAAAAAAAACATATATAAAGTTTAGTCTCACTTCTACAAACAGACTTTTCTAGTACTGATCTTGGGAAATCTGATTGTATAAGTAAAACCATTGGTTTTGTTTTAGAGTTTATATGGGGTAACATACATTTTTTATATATGTACTATGTATATAAAAATAATATTAAAAATATATTATTGATAATAATTTGTGATGACACATTAATGTATATTTTTAATGAGTCTCTGTTCATTAGTACATTATAAGGAAAAATAAAAACTTGTAGTGATATTTTTAAAACAAATTAAATAAAGAAATTTCTGACTTTTGTTGTTTTACTCTAGATAATTTTTTTTTTCCATAAATTTTCTCATGAATAAATATTATCCCAAAATTATGATCTCTCAAATTACTTTAATGTTTTTAAATTAGTGTAATTTCAATATGTTCTAAAATTTTGTATAATATTTATTAATTAGTTGACAAAGCAAACATATTACACAGAATTGGAAATGATAATTATGAAAATATGAGCTTTCAAAATAAAACAAAGAAATTTTACTAATATATATATATATATTTCAATGTCTGTATTTTTAAAGCAATATACATAATCATATAATTATATATTTGTAAATACAGTAACTAAATAATTAAAAAAAATATCCACTTAGGAACACCTTCTATTATCCAGTAATCTTTGTCAACTAAAGCTTTGAAAAGCTAACTTTCCCACAATTTCATGATTTTGACCTTTGCTGCTTGCATGTTAATTAAGCCATGTTTATATTTTTAAATTAGAATAGCTTCCTTTATTTTTCTTTTATTGTTAGAAAAAAATAACAATAAAAGAAAAATAAAGAAAGCTATGCTAATATACAAATATAAAAATGATGTAATTAACAGGCAAGTAGCAAACATTAAGATCACAGAATTGTGGGAAAGTTAGCCTTTCAAGATTTAATTGACTAAGATTACTGGGATAATCGAAAGTGTTCCTAAGTGAATAAAATTTTTTAATTTTTTAGTTACTGTATTTACAAATATATATATATATATATATATATATATATATATATATATATATATATATATATATATATATATATATATATATTGTATGCAGTAATTGACAATTTAATATATGCTACAAATGTATAATAATATATATTTACAAATTTTAATATATTTATGTTGAAGTGGTCATAAATATATTGAAACAGTCACTCTGTAGTCACTCTGTAGTCAGAGTGAGCTTCATGTTTTCCTACTTAAAAACTAACATTTACAAGGATTCAAACCCAGCAATTGTATTTAATATACTAATCTTGCCATCACCTATGTGGAAACATATATATATATATATATATATATATATATATATATATATATAATATGCTAAAACTTTATTATATAATAAATATTTTATAATTTTGATTTTGTTATTTTAATACTTTTGAATATTTTAAGCATGTGTTGTTGTTTTTTTTAAAAAAGAGAATTTGTTTAATCACATAAAGTTTGTCATTTGTAAAAATTTATGTGCTTTTAATTTCAATTTTGTTAAAATTTAAAAGAGAAAAGATATAACCAAGATGGCAGGTTCAAATTAATCCATTGTGAAGTTTTGCTTCACTAATTGAATATTTTAAAAACTTGATTTTCATTAATCAAATCATTGTCTTAGCATGGTTTTTTACTTTTATAATTTTAAGCCTTTAATTAAAAAATTTACTAATGAAAGTGATTTGAAAATTATCTTCTTATATATTACTTTTAATTAAAATGGACTGTAATTTTCTCAGGAATTTATTAACTGTCTAATCTGCCTCTGGGCATATGAGCCAAAAGCTTCCTGTAATTGCTTGGGTGGTATAAATATAATAGATTGGAAATAAGTAACAGTCTTACACCCTTTGCTTTTACTCTCTCTTTGCTCTTAGTTTTTAGAATGTCCATTGATTAAGGCCCAAAACATCTTTCCCTTATGCTTCTCAGGACTGTCTCCAGAATGCTGCCATGAAGCTCCTGTGCATTGGAAAAATGCTGCCACTGATGAAGAAGCAGTAGTTTTTTGTTATATATTTATACCTAAGCTCTGCTTGAAAGATTTTCTATAATCCTATCCAACCTATATATGTAAATGCTTATATATATTTAAGTTTAAATCCTACATCATTTTATTGTGGTAAATTTTATTATTATGAATATTTGCTATTTACTTTTATATGTAATTTATATGACAAGTCAACTCAACTCTGTGATCCCATATGTTAGATTAGTCTTTTAAATCCCCAGTGCTTCAGGCATATTTTAATTACTTTAAATTATTTGTTTTAGAGCCATTGATCACTGGATTGAAAACTAGTTAAATAAGATTTCTGATCTAGGCACATTATTATTATAAGAATGCAATAAGTATGTATTTATTTATTATAAATTTAATGTTATTCAAGAACGCTATTGCTTAAATTCCTGTTAAGATATTTTAAATAATATTGACTGTTATTTTTAATATAATAATCATTCATATGTAGCACCTTTAGAATTAGTGTATTAAATAATGCTTATTGATTCCAAATGCATGTGGGACCCATTTAATGAAGAGAATTGTAATTGTATGTCATTAAGACATTCATATAGTTTTATATTTCAATTATTTAATCTGGTTTAGTATATAAGTCATGCCATTACACACAATTATAACTTTATATTTAGGCCATTAGTTATTTTGATATCATTAAAGGACATATCAGAGTCATGGTGTTACCAGCATAGGTCAGCCATCATCATTAATTTGCTTTATCATAATTTGAGGATCATAAGAAACTCTGAATCCTCTATCTTCACATACTATTGTTTAGCTGATATTGTAAATGCCCTAGGACACCTTCAGAAAGAGTAGAGGGAGCTCTGTATTGATACCCTATGTGGACAATTGCATCACACTACCTTACTTTTTCTGCAGGTATGGCCCACAAGATGTTGAGGCTGGCCACATGATATGATAGGTTCAGCAATGCATTCCAGATGATAGGACATTTATTCTGAGGTATTTCAATATATTTAGATCAATTTTGACAAAATCTGAATAATTAATAACTTTTAATGATTTTTTTAATGCCTAATGATCTAACAATACAAAATCTCCTTTTTATAGCTAATGTTCCTTATCTGAGGATCGACCAAGCAATATGATGCAATCATCTTGGGTTTTTATTCATTTTATTTAAGAGTTCAAAATTCATTCTAGTCCTTTCATTGTTTTTATTTTATTTTAATAAAACAGTAGTACTCAATTCCTTTGTTTGTTAATTATTTACATTGTTTTGATTTTAAGTTTTCAGGTTTTTTTTTTATCTGCATTGCATTAGCTTTCTATTTTATCATTAAAAAATCCTTTCTTTTAACTATTATTTATGGACACACATATTCCCTATTACAAGACAAAATGAGAGATTTATGTTATTAATTTAAAACTAACAATGCTAATCGTTTTTCCTTTAATTGTTATTTATTACTGAAATCTTTTCTCCTCCTCTTTCTTTTGTTCTTTTCCTTTTCTCAAACTTTTATAAAAATGTTTCTGAAATTTAAACTAATTTTTAAAAATAACAGTTTTAAAATTTTCTTTCAATAAAATTCACTCTCATTAACTACTAGAAATATGTAACAACCTACAAGGATACAATATATATATATATTGTAATTGTCAGGAGAAGCTGACAATAGCATAAATCACCACTGTGATGATTTAGCCACCACAACTCATTTCAACTTACATACTACTTCATTTCCTTTTTAGGCTCAGTGATCAGGGAGAGGTAGAAACTGTTAAAACTAGATTATTAATTATATGATTTCCCTGTGGCAAAAAAGACACCCAATGCAATGTACACCTAGGTCACTTTTTGTGCTAATTTTTAATGAGATTTTGAAATTATGCAGTTTTATTTTATGCAATAAAGAAGTTCATATTTCATTTAAAATCAGGATTTCCCTATTTTTTATACATGCATTAAATTTTACATACTTTAAATGCATGTTGGATAAAGGTTTGGCAATGAATTTAGATACCGTAGAAGATTTAAAAAAAGATAATGAAACAGAAGCAGAACTTGTTTGTTTCACCACAAAAATGTTCTTCAACTTTCAAATTAATTGGAAAATCATTTTTATTTTTTCACAACATGAGTTAGGAATTAAATTTCAATGGGAGATAAATAGTTGTATGTCTGTGTAGGTTTATATTTTCTTTTATACACATATATACATGGAGAAACTTTTAGACAAAAAAATTAGAAGTAAAAATATTTAAGAAAGGACTAGAATGAAGTGTGAACTCTTAAATAAAAGGAATAAAAACCCAAAAGGATTGCATCAGATTGCTTGGTCGATCCTCAGATAAGGAACATTAGCTATGAAAAGGAAAATTTGTATTGTTAGATCATTAGGCATTCAAAAAATCATTAAAATGTATTATTTATTCAGAATTTGTCAAAATCGATCTAAATATATTGAAATATCTCAGAATAAATGTTCTATCATCTGGAATGCATTGCTGAACACATCAGATCATGTAGCCAACATTAACATCTCTGCAATAACATCCACAGATAATTTGATGGAGAAATGATGTTCATGTAAAACTGGAAATCAACAGAGTGTCCATGCTAAAATCTACAAATAAATTCCTATACATCTCAACTGGTTAGAAACAGGAGAATCAGCAGAAGCTACATTGCCTTATTCACATGTTCAAATTCTAGGTAAACATTCATTTTGTCTTCAAATATTAAATATTTCAAAAACTATAATTTAAATTTAACCAAATATAGAACTACAAATTTCCATGATCTATCTATATGCATTGGCTTAGCTTTTGTAATAAGACTTTTAAATCAAAGATCTCATTAGTTATGTGTGTGCATTATATAATTAAATATGTGTTTTATTTTTATTTAATGTGTGTGTGTGTGTAATTTGAACATATTAAATGTATACTTTAGTATAATGTGTGTATGTGTTTATTATAATGCAAGAATGACCATTTGAGGAAAGCTGGGAATAAATATTTTAATTATTGTTAAGTAAGGTTAAAAGTAGGCGAGGGATTTATGCCATAGAATTAATAACATATAAGTATTTTATTGGTCAAATATTTGTGACATAAAGATTGAGAATAGATATTCATAGTATAGGCAGAAAATTGAGAATAGCTTAAGTCTGATAAGCTAGCTGGGGAGGTCAGGTGCTAAATTCATTGCTGGTTAGTTACCCTTGTAATTAACTGGCACTTAAATTTTTTTTTAAAAATAAATAAAGTGCTTGGATAACCAGTGTTACAATTTAGTAGCAGAGAGTTTATATTATTGCTAGCTTGCTACCAGTGATATTATTTCTACCTGAAAGATCACAAGCCTTCAAACATAGTAATAGAAACTAAATGAACGGAATAGAATAAATAAATCTAAAATAAAATAGATGTTTCAATTTCTTTGTTGAAAAATAAAAGAAGGCATGTGGTACAATGGTGTATCCAACATAGGCCATAACTTACACAGATGACAGTTAGGGGGAAAGAACATCAGAAAGCAACTAGTTTAGATTTGAAGGGCCTGCTAGATAATATTCAGTTTAACAGAACATGTCACAACAGTGTAGCAACAGGAATGGTTGAGATTTCATAGGACAGTATAAACATGGATGCATAATTAAAAAATAATTAAAAAAATGGACAATCTGGGTGAATTACAATAGAATGACAAGCAGAACAAACAATAGAACTAAGAGTTGGGGTTGGCCATACATTCATTTAAAATTTTATCATAGAGATATTTTTTTGCTTAAATAAGAGTAGATAGATTATTCAATTTTAAAATGGAAGATAGCAGAAGTAATGGGAGGCAATGCCAGAAGTGAGCCCAAATTTTTTTAAACATCCCCAAATCATAAAGGGATGTAAAGTTCAAATGCTAATAAACATGATAAAAGAAATGTACAAAGATGTCAAGTAAAGTCAGTAAATAATGATAAATGAAACTAGTAAACTTAAGAAAAAAATGAGAAAGATGAGATAAAAAATAAGAGGAAGAATGGGAATAAGCCAGGGAGCAATATAAGTGCCGATGAAAAATGTAGATTAAGAAAGACATGAGATTGTAATATTAAAAGAAATTATGGAAGAATTGAGGGATGTGTTGAATGGTGTGGAGGTTAACCACTTAGAAGCAAGAGTAGTACAGGTAAAAGAGCTATGACAAGAATTAATAAACAATCATGAAACAATACAAGAGGAAGCAGAGTCTAAAAAAAGAAGGCATAAAAATGCATCAAGAAATAGTTAGGAAATTTTGAGAAGGCAATATATAATAAGGATATAAAGTATGAACTGAAAGAAGTATGCATATGTGTAATGGAAAACTTAAAATAGAAAATAGAACAGATGGAACATAAGTATAAGAACATCAATATTGTAAATAGGCATGGGGAACATGTGAGTAAGTTTCTGGAGAAACAATTCACCATTTCAGTGTTTAAAGCAGTGATAGGAGAGAACCTGTTAAAGCACTTAGAAAGCTTAAACAATTTGTTTAATGTTCAGAAATGGCCAGACAAGTATAAGGTTGTGGTGGCGATTAGTTACCTCCAAGAGACAGCATGAGATTGCTGGCACACATTGAGTGATAAACCACAGATGTTCCAAGACTATAGATGTTACATTAAGGGCATTTTGAAATGAAGCCAGGCAAGATGGGATACTGTGCAAAATATCCCAGGAGCGATGTCCCAATGTTTGGAGAGAAACATATGCACAATTCTTTTATCGGCAGATATTGAAACTTAAGGCATTGATCGCATTTCCTATGCCAGACATCCAGATAATAAAAACAATAACATTCTGCCAAACACACAGAAATTAATGTTGAGAAAAGATGGATGGTCAGTAAAGAAAATGACAGAATTTTTGATGCAGGTCAGTTATGTCCATCTATCCAGGCAGTATCCAGATCGATAAAGAAGGGGGGATAATCCATTTAATAGAAAAAGAGAGCCACCTGATCAAATGTAGATTAAAAACTAATGGGACAGAAAGTTTAGCAAATAGACCCTTTCATAATTAGATAGCAAAATTTTTGAAAACAAATCACAAGTATAATATGAAAAAAAAAATACATTGTTAATTTTTGGTATTAGAGATAAAATACTCAGAATAACTTTTTACTCCCAAGGTGAGGATGGAAAAAAATATATCGATGGAGGTCATTATATATTTGTAGTAGTTAACAAGAGTGAATTTTATTGAAAGGAAATTTTAAAAAATGTTATTTTTAAAAGTTAGTTTAAATTTCAGAAAGATTTTCATGAAAGTTTGAGAAAAAAAAAGAAACAAAAAAAAAGGGGAGGGGGGAAGATTTCGGTAATAAATAATATTTAAAGGAAAAACAATTAGCATTGTTAGTTTTAAATTAATAAAATAAATCTCTTATTTTGTCTTGTAATAGGGAATGTGTGTGTCCATAATTAATAGTTAAAAGAAAAAAAAATAATGATAAAATAAAAGGCTAATGCAATGCAGATAAAAGAACTGAAAACTTAAAATTAAAGCAATAGAATTAATTAACAAAGAGACTAAGTACTACTGTTTGATTAAAATAAAAACAAACCAATGGAAAAACTAGAAATAAGTTTGAACTTTTAAATAAAACAAATGGAAGCCCAATAGGATTGCATTAGATTGCTCAATTGATCCTCAGATAAGAAACACTGGTTATAAAAGGGAGATTTTGTATTATTAGATCATTCAGGCATCCTAAAAAAATCAGTAAAAATTATTACTTATTCAGAATTCATCAAAATTAATCTAAATATATTGAAATATTTTAAAATAAATGTCCTATCATCTATAATGTGTTGCTGAAACCATAAAATTGTGCGGCCAGCCTGAACCTCTCTGCAATATCATCAGCAGTTAGTTTGAGGGAGAAATCATGTTTGTGTAAAACTGGAAATCATCAAAGTGTCCATGCCAAGATATGCAAGTAACTTCTTTAACATCCCAACTAGTTGGAATCAGGAGAATCAGCAGAAGCTACATTGTCTTATTCGCATGTTCAAATCCTAGGTAAACTTTCATTTTAACTTCAAATATTAAACATTTCAAAAACTATAATTTAAATTTATCCAAATATAGAACAAATAATTTTCATGATCTATCTACATGCATTAGCTTAGCTTTTGTAATAAGACTTTCAAATCAAAGATTTCGTTAGTTATGGGTGTGCATTATATAATTAAATGTGTCATTTTATTTATTATGTAATGTATATGGGTGTAAATTGAACATATTAAATGTATACTTTAATATAATGTGTGTATTCATTTATTATAAGGCAAGAACAAGCATTTAAGGAAAGCTGGGAAGAAATAGTTTAATTATTGTTAAATAAAGTTGAAAGTAAGGGAGGGATTTATGCCATTGAATTAATAATGTATAAATATTTTACTGGGTAAATATTTGTGACATTAATATTCATAGTATAGGAGGAGAATTGAGAATAGCTCAAGTCTGATAAGCTAATTTACCCCCTAATGAATTTTTTGTAAGTATTATATGTTAAAATGCATGTAAAATGGTATATTTTAGTATAGTAATGTTCTTTCAAAATTTCCATGCTAAAAGGTGTTAAATTCAAAATTTTCACTCTTACAATAGACATAAGCCCCATTCTTACATGTTCAGACATTGTCTCTTGTCATGGCTGTAAAATGTTTGACATTTTATGACATTGTAGTTTCCAATGATGCAAAAACATATTTATTTGCAAATTTATTATGGTTCTAAATATTCTTTTAAAAATAAATTGCACTATATTTATTCAATATCAAAAAAATATAAATTATTAACTTATTTTGACTTCAAATGCTCTATTTTCATAAATATGTTATATTAGCAGGTAACGTAAATATGGCCTGTAGCCAATTAAAAAAATTCTAGATTTGACAGTAAACAATCTATGTTATTTACAGTAAGAAAATACAATTTACCAATAAATATTCAAACAATTTAAACTTGTAAAGCATAATTCATTAGATATAAAATAAACAAATAAATATTCATTCATGTTTTTAAAATAATGAGAAACAAGAAATATTTCATTGATTTTATAAACTGAAAATAATCTTTATGCCATGTAACAGGGTATAATATCTTTGTTTTGATTGCAGTCTCATCTTTTTAATATTTATGGAAACAAAATGTGAGCATTTAAAATTTATTTCAGTAGTAAACAAAAATATCTATCAAAGGAAGTAATTTTTTTTTATTTTCTGGTAAGTAATAATCATTTTATAATATATTTATAAACTAAAAATAATCTTTCTAGAAACATGACATATAACATCTTTGTTTTGAATACAGAGTATTTTTTTTAATATTTACAGAAATAAAATAGGAACATTTTAAACTTTTTTCAGTAGTAGACAAAAATATCTATCAAATGAAGTCAAATTTATTATTTTCTGAAAACAAATAATCACTTTATTATATATTTTATGCTGATGTGTGAGACAAAGAAAAATATCAAATGCTGAAATGTAAGAGGTGTATTGCCGCAATTTGAAATGGTTAAGAAATAGGTTTCAATCTTCTCCACACTCCAATTTATTAGCTATCAATATCATAGAAAATCTGATGATGTAACACTCAAAGTGCATGTTGATGGCAATATTTTTATCTTACCCAAGTTGATATTACGTCATTCTGATTCTTCATGCATAGGATCTTAATAGTTCAATTAAATATTGTTTAAAAAACCATATATCTCCATAATGATTTTGTACTTTTAGTACACAATTTCTTTTTATTTGCCAGTAAAAAAATACATTTACAAAAAAAAAAACAAGATTGGTTTAATTCAACATATAATAGCTTAGATGCCTTTTTAGAAATTTGTGCAGTATTTTATCATTGTAATCAAATATAAAGGTATACATTATCGATTCTCCTTAGGGTGAAAGTTTTCACAACAGAATAATTCTTGCAAAATTTCATGAAATAGTTTTATTTGAAAATAGTAGCTTTATCATCTGTAAATGTTTAAATAATCTCCATTTATTTTTATTTTTTTAGTCTCCTAGTTTAATCCACAAAATACTTATTGTAAAACTGCTGTAAATTGTTTTTGAAATATCACTGCCACAAGATTTTTAATTTTAATTTTCTTAGTGTGATCATGAAATCTAATCATTGCTATTTTTTAAATTATTTTTTCACCATATGGCAATATCCAGGATGTATACTTTGATATCCAATGCTTTAATAACTATGAAAATATTTATAGAATCAAATACCTTTTCATAATGTACAAATCCAAAACATAATATCTCATATTCACTGGACATTTAAATAATTTATCTTACTACATTGATGTAATTCTTGTGATTGGTAAAATTCAATATTTCAGGTTATTTTTTAAAAAAAAATGTATAGGGATAATTGATGACTGATAAGTCTATAATTTCTAATACATTTTATCACTTTTCTTAAATCTCAATATTTCTTTTGTATTCTTGATAAGAAACAAAAATCTTCTTAATGATATCATTCAAATCTAAAACATTTTCATGAAAATCTGTTAATATTTAAAAATTATTTGCAAGTTTTTATAAAAAAAATATTATAACATTTCTTAAAGTTAAGAATATTAACATTTAATATTGCTTTTCTTAAAAATGTGGGATTATTTAGTTTTGCATTGAAACACATCACAATAATTGATGATAACATCATATATTGAATCTATTAAGAACATTGAATAACTTAAAATACATATTTTTTAGTTAAAATTTAATCTGATTCTTCAATACCTTCATTTTGATGCTTCAATGTACATTTTCGTTTAGCATTTTTTCCAAAAAAAAAAAAAAAAAAACAACCTCTCATATTATACAGTTTTGATTTCTATGTGGGAACAATCTAAGTCTGTCTTTCTTCTCATTTCTATCACTATAGCCTTAATTGCCAACAGAAAATTTATAATTCAACTGTTTACCAATACTACTTTTAAAGTATCCCATAACAATTGGAACATATGTTTGGTCTGATCAAAAGCATTTTATATATCCACATCAAGAATCTTCTGCATTTTAATTGCAATGAAAACTTAATAAGTCACAAACCTGAATTATCTGCATTTTTTATATTTCGTTAATTTGATAACTAATCTTAATAATCTGCCTTTCCCCCATTTTATATCTATAACGAATCCTTTTCCTTTTGAGCTTTTATTATTTGTGTCATTATAATAAAATACATGCTCACTTTTTAAACAAATTATGGATTTGTCTTTATTTTTATCTTCTCAAAGTCATTAAAAATAATATTTGATATTAGACAGATTTTTTTTCCAAATTGTGCAATATGTCTTTACCTGAAAGAGATTTGTAACTGTAATTATCTAAATAAGGATCATCATCAAATCACAGTCTATGTCTACAATCAAGGAATTATTAGCATCCTTCTCTTTTGATCATCAACTCCTGCTATACCCATGATTTTACAGCCTTATTAGTATAAGAGTTGTAATTTGGTTTTGCTTGTCATGATTAAAAATCTATCTATCTATCTATCTATCTATCTATCTATCTATCTATCTATCTATCTATCTATCTATCTATCTATCTATCTATCTATCTATCTATCTATCTATCTATCTATCTATCTATCTATCTATCTATCTATCTATCTATCTGTCTGTCTGTCTGTCTGTCTGTCTGTCTGTCTGTCTGTCTATCTGTCTATCTGTCTATCTGTCTATCTGTCTATCTATCTATCTATCTATCTATCTATCTATCTATCTATCTATCTATCTATCTATCTATCTATCTATCTATCTATCTATCTATCTATCTATCTATCTATCTATCTATCTATCTATCTATCTATCTATCTATCTATCTATCTATCTATCTATCTATCTATCTATCTATCTATCTATCTATCTATCTATATTTTGTCTATCTGTCTGTATACTGTTTTATCTATCTATCGGTCTATCTAATTATTTATATAACGTTTATTTAGACATATGTATTCTGCCTTTAGAAAAAAAGAACTCGAATTTAAGTTGAGAACTATTGAACAACTAAGATTAAACACCGTTATATTTCTTTATTTTAAACTTAGAGACAAAAAGACAATAAATTCAAAATATTGGATAGTGCACAATGATGAGCTACCTATCGATGTTTAGCATTAATGCGAATAATTATGCAGTAATAACAGCTGCAACAACAGGGACATTTGAAGTAGACATTAGGAATTAGCTCTTCTCTTATTCTTTTAAAGCTTCAATGAGGAATCAAATATCTCCCTTTTATTTACCAGAAAACTCGTTAAGCATTTATATATATATATGCAAATTTATAAATAAATATTTAAAAATACAGTATTTAAAAGCTTATAAAAAATAAATGTGTAATCGTCACTTAGGAGCGCTTTCAACCAACTTGTGGCTTTGTCAACTATCACGTTTAAAATGTCAGCTTTTCCATAATTCTATGATGTCAACTTTCCCATAATTCTGTGATCTTAATGTTTGCTGCTTGCCTACTAACCAAATGTTGCTTGTATTTACATATCAACATCGCCTCTTTAATTTTCCTTTTATTATTATTTCTTTCAATTTCCAATATTTTTACGTTATTATAATTAAAATCGAAACCATATATACATGATTTATTATGGTCATAAAAGACAGAAGCTTATAAATTATCATTATTTTTAACATTTTGTGTTGTATTTTGAACAAAGGAACACTTATTGTTATTTAAAAGGGTTCAAAATACAAAACAAAATTTTAAAAATAATGATAATTTATCAGCTTGTCTTTTATGACCATAATAAATCATGTATATATGGTTTCGATTTTAATTATAATAACGTAAAAATATTGGAAATTGAAAGAAATAATAATAAAAGGAAAATTAAAGAGGCGATGTTGATATGTAAATACAAGCAACATTTGGTTAATAGGCAAGCAGCAAACATTAAGATCACATAATTATGGGAAAGTTGACATCATAGAATTATGGGAAAGCTGACATTTTAAACGTGATAGTTGACAAAGCCACAAATTGATTGAAAGCGCTCCTAAGTGACGATTATACATATATTTTTATAAGCTTTTAAATACTGTATTTTTAAATATTTATTTATAAATTTACGTATATTATTTTGAAGAAATACAGACATCCATTTATAATATTATATATATATATATATATACTAAATTAAATTAGAAAGATTTGAACACAGACTTTCAAGCTCCCCATAGATATCCACTCTATCTCATACGCCCAATACACATGACCACATATATGTGAAAAAGGTAAATGATTTCTATTATATTCACTTCGCGCTGAATTGACACTCGTCAGTTGGTCTATGGATAAATGCTAGTTCAGCAGGACATGCGGATATTGGAGATCATTTACCTTTTTTCATATATATATATTATAATGTGCTTTGGTTGTATAAGTTGGAGTGGATGGCTACGTGGAACTTGAAGGTCTGAGTTCAATCCCTTCTAAATCTATATACATACCCTATTAATAAATCAAAATATTTAGAACTTAATCTTTGGATTAATTGTTAAACTGAAAAACAAAATGTAGTTAATGTTTTTATAATTTTTTTTGTTACTGATTAAATGAATTAGAACAATGAAATATTGTAATAAAAATGTAAAAATTGCTCCTGCTATATATGTATTGTAATTTAACATTGTTTTAAGATAAGTTTTTGTTTGTTTAGTTAGGTTTGTACTTTTAGTATTTAAAATAATACTTATTAATATTTGAATGCGTAAATAATGAGATAAAAATATTATTTTGTTATATTGTTTTAAAATTTTTACCTGATTAATATTTATAATTCTGCTAAATGTGTAATAGTAAAAAAATATTTTACGTGACCAACAAGCAAAAAAAAAATCAAGAACAAAAAGAATCTACAAAGATTAAATGTGATTATTACGAATAAATTTTACATTTATCAACTTGCATTTGGGCAACAATCTTAAAATAATATAATATAATTTATTAAAATTGTTATAAGCATTTGTTTTTATTTTTAATATAATTCTTTTTCATAAAATATTTATTTTAATTTGTATATTTTTACAATGAAAAAATAAAAACTATTTCATTTATCTAGTAAATGAATATTTTATCAAAATTTTAGAACAAGGGAGAAAAAATAAAAAATCTTTAAACCTTTTTTGTTTTTGTTTTGGTATTTAATTAGGGTAGTGATTATTATATTTGATATGTAATTTCTATCTAGACGCATTTGGAGAATGTTTATACCGCAATAGATAATTAAAAAACCATTTTACCTTTAGTATAAAACATAGACACATATAGTTCTTAATTTTAAGATTTGTTATTGCCTTAATAGATATAAACTTGAAAATATAAATAGTTTTTTTTATGTAGTAGTTTAGATAACATTTTATTAATACTGGTAATTTTAGCTGAAACCAACCATGTAGTAATAAGAGTAAGATTTATCTCATCCTCATTAAATGAAAAATCTAGATAGACTGTCGTCAACTTGCATTGTCAGTTGTATATTTGTTGTTGTCTATCTAGACTATTATGTAAAAGAAAAGCCTTTTATATTTTTTATATTTACACACAAACACACACATACATACACGTATATTGTACAATTATAATTTGACTTTATATTTGATGACATTATATACATAAAAAAAATTATTAACTATTTTTTTTTATTTTTTTTTAAGATTATGTAAATGAATTTAAAATATAATTACAATAGTTTACCTTATTTTTAAATAGTAGTTTTAAATAGTATATCATATTATAAAAATGGTCATAGGGTTTTTCTAACAAGCGATGTATCAAAATACTATTTTATGATGTATCCAAATAATAATTTATGTTATATCATGGGAGAAGTTGATGACTAATATTTTTTTATTCTTAAGATGTTATAATAAAGTTAATGACATGTATGTAATTATGTTAGGAATATATATTAATAGTATATATAAATGGTTTTATATAACAATAATTATGAAATAAAATACATATTAAAAAATCCATTTGGTGATATTTTATTTACTGCATACATTTGAAAAATATGTAAACATAAACGAACAAGATATTAAACTATTATTAAAATATGTGCGTGCATACATGTTTATTTATATGATGATAAAGTTAGATAATATAGAATTATATATGTATTTAAAAAACATTGTTTTAAAATATTTAATTAATTTAAAATTGCTATTTAAAATATTGATTATAGTGCATAAAATAGATAATAATAATAATAAAAAAAATGTCTGTATTTTATTAAAAAATATCATTTTATGTGTATTTGAAATATATTTTGTGCTTTTGATTTGTAAATATATATTTATGTTGATAGGAAGATTTTCACGAGTTGCATATATAAAAGACATATTTTGCGGGTTCATCCATGTTAAAAAATTTAGATATTGATATACTGACGTTTCAACTTGATCACACAAGTCATCCACTAGGTGTCCCTTTTATTACCCAGTAGATGACTTGTGGAATCAAGTTGAAACGTCAGTATATCAACATTTAAATTTTTTAACACAGATGAACCCGCAATATATATATAATACATATTTTGCGGTTTCATCCGTGTTAAAAACTTTTAATATTAACATACTGACGTTTCGACTTGGTCACACAAGCCATCCACAGAGTTATAAAAGGTAGAAAGACGGTTGTAGAGGCGCTACAATCACTGATTTCAATAAAATGTTAAAATACCACCAATAGCAAAAAATGTTAAATTTAGAAATGTTTTTTTAAAAAAATCTTTCCAAATAGGAGGAAGTTTGCATGTATCATCTTGCTTATTGATACAATCTGGCCTTTTAAGTATCTCAATGGCTTCTCTAATTTTGCATTGGTAGAGATTATCACATCTGGATATGATCCTGGTACTAGAAAAATCAATTTTATGACCTCAATCTGTAGTATGGAGTGAGAGTGCTGATGATGATGAGTGTTGTTTAACTGCATTAGCATGCTCATCTCTCCTAACACTGATGTGATGATTACTCATACCTATGTAAGAAGCTTTACAATTTTTACATGAGATTTGATAGACACCATGAGATTCAAGAGGGATTGAATCCTTAGGCTTGGTTATTATATTGCTGATCTTTTGATGAGCAGAAAATGCTGTATCTATATTATAGCGTTTTAATATATGTCCGATACCATCTGTAGTTCCTTTTACATATGGAACACAAATCCTAATAGCTGATTTATCATCTTTTTGTTTCTTATTTTGTCTATTTTGGGCTTGAAATAAGGCTTTTTTATAAATTTGTAATTATAACTATTTGCTAATAAAACACTATTAATATGATTTATTTCTTCTTTCAGATGTGTCTCATCTGAAAGGTTAATTGCTCTATTTAAAAGAGTTTTGGCTACAGAAACTATCTGAGTTGGGTGATGATGAGAATGGAAATGCAAATATCTGTCTGTGTGTGTATCCTTTCTGTAAATAGAAAAAGATAAAATATTTGGTGTTCTGGTGACTAGAACATCAAGAAAAGGGAGTTTTCCATCAGACTCTGTCTCCATTGTAAATTTAATATGAGGATGCATATTATTTAAATGTAAGTAAAAATCATCTAATTTATTTTTTCTATGTTGCCATATGACAAAAGTGTCATCTATGTATCTGAGCCAAATGAGAGGTTTTAAAGATGATGATTCTAAAGCACGAGTTTTTATATATTCCATGAATAAATCAGCTATTACTCCTGAGATAGGTGAGCCCATAGGAGTACCAAAAACTTGTCTGTAATGCTGTCCATTGTATACAAAATATGTATTTAAAAGACAATGTTTAATTAAAGCAATAATATGGTCTGGTAAATTGCAACGTTGTGAGGTTATATTTAAAGCTTCATCAATTGGAATGTTTGTAAACAAAGACACGACATCAAAACTGACCAGAATGTCATTAACATTAATTTTAAACTTTTTAAAACAGAAATAAAATGAAGAGAGTTTTTAATATATGATTTAATAGATGGGATTGTAGGTTTAATGAAATCTGATAAGTATCTGGCTAAAATATGAGTTGGAGAACCCATTGCACTTACTATTGGATGAAGGGGGGTATCTGGTTTGTGAACTTTTGGAAGTCCATGAAATTTTGGACAGACACAAGATTTTTCACAAGGGATTATTTTATTTTTTATCTCTGTTTCAATAGGTAATTTATTAATAATAGCTTTTGTTGTTTTTTCCAAATACATAGTATGATCTCTTTTTGATAGTTTATATGTTTTATCATTAAGCAGATCTAAAATTTTATTATGGTAAATGTCACGATCCATTACAACTGTGGCATTACCTTTATCAGCTGGAAGTACAACAATTGATTTGTCCGATTTTATATTATTTAATGCTTGTCTTTCTTTCTTTGAAATATTATTTTTAAGAAGCTTAGCTTTTTTAAAAATATTACAAATCTCAGCTCTAGCCAAATCAGCTGATATAGAATCAATTTTATCGAGAGCTGATTCAACATTACAAACAATTTTCGCAAAAGGTATCCAGGAAGGTGTTAAAGCAAAATTGAAACCTTTTTCTAAAACCGAAATTTCATCTGTAGAGAGGGCTTTCCTAGGTAAATTATAAACGGTTTTTTTTGATTTGGATAAATAATGTTTGGGGATTGTGTTATAATTAGCATTTGCAATTTTTTCTTTTGCTTTGCTGTTACAAATTCCGAATCTTTAAATGATCTAAAATGTGCAATATGATCAAAACTAGTCCACAGTAAAGGATGTATTTTATTACTAAGGAATAAACGTAAATGTAGCAATACTTTATCAATTTTGTCTAAATTTTTCCGAGTTTCTTTAATAAAAGAGTTTAAGTTTTATACTATGAATTCATTTTTTAAAAAAATTGTTAAAGAAAATGGACATGGAAGCATCCAAATGAAGGTACATCAGAATTATATCATATTCAGACTAACAAAAAATACATATTTAAAGATTGTAATGTTCTTAATAAATTCAACACAGAAGGTGATCATCGATTAATAAGGTGTGAGATACATGTTGATGCAAAATTACAGAGACAAAAATTATTAAGAAAAACAATATTTATAGTTGATATTCTTAATCTTCAGAAACCTTCTATGGATTTAAATTAGAACTTGTAAATCATTTTCAAATATTAGCATATTTATAACATGATACAGATTTGAATAAAATTAATAGGAAAATAACATACATACTTTTAAAAACTGCAACAAAGATTACTAGTAGAAAAAAGCAGCAATTGACCAATAAAATTTCTACTGACATCAGAGAATTTATGAAGAAAAGAAGGAATATGAAGATATATAAAAAAGATGCATTAAGAAGGGTTGAATATCTCGAATTTTGTAAAATAGTGCAAAAAAAGTTGACAATGATATAAAAAATATAATTGTGAGGTAGCAATGAATACTGCAGAAAATAATAAAAGTCTTAAAAGTATAAAACAAAAATTTGATATTGGTAACAAACTTATATCTGCATTAAGACAAAAGATGAAATTATTACTAAAAATATATTATATCATGAAATGGGTAGAATAGTTCTAACATGAATTAGATAGTAATAAAGAACAAATACCTCCTATATCTATTACATTTGAATTATCCTAAAGTTTAAATGAAAACATAAGACACACATTTAAATTTATAAAAAAGGAAAAAGCTCCAGGTGATGATGGAATTATAATTGATATATTAAATAAAACAGGTGAAGAAATATAATTTTTTTGAAAAAAAAAACCAAATGTCTAAATGATAAAGATGTATCACATGATTGAAAGAATGCAGTATTAATATTAGTATTAAAAAAGGTGATAAAGAAGTTATTAGACATTAGGACTTATCTGTATTTATCTGTTTTATGCAAAAATTTTATGAAGATAATTACAACTCATCTACAGAGAATTTTGAGTTTCCACCAACCAACACACTGGATTTAAAAATGGTTTTAGTACAATACATCATATCCAATTATTGAGAAAAGTTATAGAAAGTACCAATGAATAAAAGTTAACATGGTGCTTTCTATTTTTAGATTATGAAAAGACATTTGATTCTATAAGCATTTTTTTAGTGATTAAAGCATTGGATCATCAATGTATGAACATAGACTATTTTTATTAGGAAAGTTAACATCGAGAAGAGTATAAGAGTATAAGACGAGGTGATTCCATATCTCAAAATCTTTTACAGCAGCGATGAAAGAAATATTTTGTGGATTGAATTGGGAATATAAAGTGTAAAAGTAAATATGGATTATTTAAATTCATTTAGATTTTGAAGATGGTGTACTTGATTTTTATAAATAATGTTTCAGAGCTTCAGAAAATGTTACAAAAATATCAGATGAAAATTAAAAAGTAGGACTAAAGGTAAACATCAAAAAGACTGAAGTAATATGTTCAATGTATTTTTTCAAAACATGAAAATAAAGATTGATTATGATGAGTTAGAAGAAATTAGCAACTACAAATATCTGTCAGATTATTACTACAGATGGAAACATAAATGATGAAATTAGTCGCAGAATTAAATCTGGTTTGAGTGCTTTTGGTACTAATTTATTGAAAGAAATATACTTATGTGTTTAAAAATGAAAAGTTCTTATTAAATGCATTTTACCAGTTTTTTCTTATGGATCTGCAACTTTGACACTTAATAGAAAGCAATAGCAAGACTTCAGATCACACAAAAAAATATGAAGAGATGCACATTAGGAGTAACATGAAGAGAAAACAATGCTAGACATGGATATGAAAGCAAAAAGCTGTTACTGACATTGTTGAAAGATTTTAAAAACTGAAATGGGATTGGGCTGGAAATATTACTAGAAAGAGATGATAATAGATGGACAATTGAAATCATAACCGGTATTCCAAGAGATTTAAAAAGATCCAGAAAGAGATGATACATGATGTGAGTGGATTGAATAAGAAAGGGTCTAGGGTATTATTGGAGAATAGAGTCTAGAGATCAGAAAAGTTGGATTAAACTTGGAGAGAACCTCATCCTACAATGGATTAATAATCGATAACAATGATGATGATAATGAAATAAAAAAAATCATCTCATTCTGATACCTATCATACTTCATAAAAATACATAGAAAAATTAACAATTGTTATTGTGCTATTTAAATAAAGCAGTATTAATGTTGTAAATCTTAAATTATGGAATTCTTCATTTAAAAATAATAAAAAAAATCTTATCAAAAGGGATAAGTTTATGAAGCACTAATAAGTTAGAATAATATGAATTAAACGCAATGTCTATCTACACAACTGAACGCATAATGTAATCTTAAGCAGAGATTGTAAAAGACTGAACTATAAATTATTGTTTATTTTGTGTGTAAATATCGGTATACAATATATAAGTGAGTCATAATATTTTGATGCACATAATAAATATTACCTCAGGATGAGGTACAATTTGATAGACATTCCTTGTGGGTATTCAACAAGGTAGGATAATTTTATATATTTTTTTATCTTATAAAAATGAATGGGGTTGTCTAGTATATAAAAAAAATATAATATTATCAAAAAGTAAAGTTTAAAGTAAGTAGTGAACAAAATAAAAACAATTATTTCGTAATGATAATTTTAGTTTCTTTAAATAAAAGTATATATATATTACTTATATTTAAAAAGAAAATAAGTTTCTATGTGTAAATATTTATAGGTGATATTAATAAAAGCGTATATTTCATAAATATTTATAATATATTTTTATGCATGACGCTTACGCTTTTTGGAATAAATTAATTATACGAAATAAATTTTGTAAAATATATTTGCATGTATTTGTTTAGCAATATTTATGCTAGAATAGTATATTTATTTTTTGTGTAAATATTGTTCACATTATATGATAAATGCATTTATAAAGCAGTATAATAAGTATAATAGATAAATTGTAATTAATTCAGGTGTAAACTATTCAACAAGAAAAATTTAATTTGCTTTTTAAGTTTATATTTGTTTTAATTGTTATTATTGTTATTTTGTTAGGTAAACTATTTTTTCTTGATCATTATTAATTAAATTATTACTCTCTATAATAATATAAACTTTGAGCCTTTCTATTTTTTTGTTTTTGTTTCATATATTATAATACTAGCTAGCCAGAATAATAGATAACTATTTTATATAAACAATGAGGATTGCCAATTCTTCTACAAGCTTAATGATAAATGCTTAGCCAGAGCCAGCACTTAAAATATCCTGTCAGGACCTGCTCCCCCAAATCCCTGACCATGATTTCTTGCTTTGGCACTCCTAAGAGAGGTGTCAGAGAAGGTTCAGACAATATATCTAAAAATACCAACCCAAAAACAAGCACTTATCTAAAAGTTATCTATTGAGTGGAAAATCTGAAATTTTCAGTCATCTACATGTCATCAAACCCAGATATCCAACTCAAATAACTATATGGGGCTGGTAGATCTTCAGCCATACCACATGTTAGTAGTCTTAGTAATATACAATTACATAAAACTTATGGCAGAGACTATAAATAGTCAAAATAAGAGTCATAGATAACATGACCCTATCTCTTAAGCTTGTAAGTTTTAAACAATGAGGATTGCCAATTCCTCTATAAGCTTCATGATAAATGCTTAGCCCTATGGAGCTATTTGTGTTGGATAGCTGTGTTTGAAGACATGTAGATGTCTGAAAATTTCAGATTTTCCACTCAATAGATAACTTTTAGATATGTACTTGGCTTTGGGTTAGTATTTTTAGATATAGTGTCTGAAGCTACCCTGACCCCTCTCTGAGGAGTGCCAAAGCACAAAACCATGGTCAGGGGTTTGGAGGGGCTTCCTGACAGAGGTATTATAAGTGCTGGCTCTGGCTAAGCATTTATCATAAAGCTTGTATAGGAATTGGCAATCCTCATTGTTTAAAACTTACAAGCTTAAGAGATAGGGTCATGTGATCTATGACTCTTATTTTGACTATTTATAGTCTCTGCCATAAGTCTTATGCAATTTTATATTAGTAAGACTATTAATATATGGTATGGTAGTATGGCTGAATATCTATCAGCCCCATATAGCTCTTTGAGTTGGATAGCTGGGTTTCAAGACATGTAGAAGTCTGAAAATTTCAGATTTTCCACTCAATAAATAATTTTTACATATGTGATTGGCTTTGGGTTAGTATTTTTAGATCTAGTGTCTGAACCTACCCAGACACCTCTCTGAGGAGTGCCACAACATGAAACCATGGTCAGGGATTTGGACATGGTTCCTGACAGAGATATTTTAAGTGCTGGCTCTGGCTAAGCATTTGTCATACAGCTTGTAGAGGAATTGGAAATCCTGATTGTTTTTTACTTTATGTTCTTTTAAATTTAATTTGTTTAATAGTTAACCTAAGCATTTCTAACTAACTTCAATATTGCTTTTAAATAAACAAACTTTATTTAATATTTTGAACTCTAATAATATAATAACTTAAAAAATTTATTAGTCAATTCTGTTAATTAATTTAACAGTAACATTATTTCATTAATAAATTCTAAAACTAGTTTATAGTTTTCTAAACACAAAAATGAGCGTTAATACATCTTATAGCTTTCATTTTTTTTTAAAACTAAGCGTGAGATAATCTCCAATTCTCATTTTATAATTAAATTTACTTATTAAATATTAAAGCCACCTATTATAATAATCTTTACATCACTAAAATTTTATAGTAAGTATTTATAGTTACTTGAATAGAATAATTAAATCAATTAAATAAAATTTGGATAGTATAATTTACATATATTTTCATATAACAATAAATTTATCATGTTCAATTCTTTTATTTTTTTTAAAAAAATAGCATAAACACTTAATCAAGGCATTTAAATAGCACCATGTGCAATAGCACATAATCACAATTTATAATATAAAGAGTGGACATGCATATCATTGTTTTAGAATAAGTGCCTAAATACTACTACATGTATTTATAATATAATTGAGAACATTATAAAACTAAATTATTGACAGAATTTTTATTTAAACTTCTAATAAGTTAAGGTATTTACACATTGTTTAATATTGAATATGGAGTTAATTAAAATTAAACATGGCTTGAATTATGTAAATAAACAACAGACAAATATACATATTATAATTATTTAAGTCATATTATTTAATAACAAATAAATATCTAATTTTAGGACATTTGCATTGTGTAACATCTCTATGTGATGGATTTATGTAAGATTTTTATAAGGCTCAAAGATAGAATGGTTTATAATTTTAACTCAAAGTCTGTTAATTTCATTAATTTAACTTATATTGTTTTCCTGATGGTTTGTGGTGATGGTATTTTAGTTAAATTTATGAATTGGACTATTTCCATCATCTAATATTAAGTATTGAATGTCTTTAAAAAATTAACTTTATTTAAATCTTCCAATTATGTCAACATATAGTAATAGCACACATGTTGTATATTCACAATGCTTCAAGAGATATTATTTTCCACTGTTCTTCAGATGATTCTGGCCTGACCCATGACAGTACTAGCATGGTAGTCAAACTTGTACTCTTAGATTCTTGAATATTGGATTTTAAAATACCACAAACAAACAGCTATCCTGTCAATGGTTTATTTTGATTTTACCACTTTTTTAAGAGGAAAGTTGATTTAATGTTTTTATACATTATGAATAGCCATACTATTTTGCCTTATAAGGTTATTCACCATTGTCATGTGAACATATTCCTTGAATTTTCTTCATTGTAGCTTTTCTTTTTGTCCAATATTTTTGTGCTTTTCTAAGTGAACATTTGTTCATTGGCATATATTCTAACCCAGTAATAATTTGAAATCTCTATTAAAATAAATGATTCGGAATTCGGAAGCCTAATCGCTTCCGTCTATGATTCGGGTAGCAAACCATCTTTATTACCTAATAGCTCTTCTTGTGGTTAGTTATAATAATTCAGCTACAGCGATATGCAGTTCAGACAGAGATAGAATTAAAAAAAATTATCATTAATAAAATAAATTTAAAAAGAAAATTTAGAATAACTAACATTCTTTCTCTATCCAAAACACATTCTCTGAGCTGTAAGTACTTGCACTGTTCGACAATGACGATGATGATTTCATGTCATTGTTAATATTACTGACTAAAATAAAACATTCATTAATTTGCCAATATGATCTCAATACTTTTTTATTATACAATCAGAAGTTTCAATCTCTTAAGCCATGCCACGCTTGTAATATTGATCATAATGAATCAATTCTTAATTTAAGAGCACTTATAATAATGACACTAATCTCAGGGTTCTCTGTTATATTTAATAAAATGCTCAGCAGTATTGTGTTATCGCATATGACTGACATTCTGGTCGGCTATAGGAAACATTTACTTTATTTAAATTCCAGGTGTCTTCATCCACATATCAACTATTATAATATTTAACGAGATGATAACCATATTCAATAACAACGCATAATTTTGAATAATACAGCCCTTTTTCCAGAATCTCAGTCGGAATGATGAAAAGACAAGGGTGCTTTTGTGTCCTTCCATTATCCATGACAACACAATAATTTAACTAAGATTTATTACTCAGACACTTCACTTAAAGGTGTACGAAATAATGTGCAACAAAAGCTTATAGTTTGGGAATAAAGTGATTTTACACACACATAAAATAAAATGTCTTGGTCTGAAGTTTTCAATTCCATAAATAATTCTTATTAAATTAAAATATAATGAAATATTCTGATCTGCTTACAATTGTCTATCTGATGTGTTGAATTTTAAGAGTTCACAAATGATTTCGGACTCAAGAAAAGTATTGCAAATATTATGCAAATACACTTTTATTTAGCACACAAGAAAAAAATGACTCAAAACAACTTGTAACAAGACTATAATTTATTATTAAATTTTAACAAGATTATAATTTATTATTACAGTTTAACAAAACTATCCTTTATGATTAACATAATAAACAAACATATACAATTTATTCGATCCCATATGGATAAAACAAATATAACTAACATTAATTCGTCTATACTTTTATACCTGGATTCGAACTACTTCTTCATCTTCTTTTTACAGTTATGCCAATTGAATATAACAAAATAAATATTATTATCGATACATCAACTCATCCGTTTAGTGTATCTTATATGAACGGTTACTTAACTTTATTGACTAACGATCTGTTTTAAAACAAAAAAAAAACAACAAAAAAACAATTTGATTCTAGGCAAGACGTACAAACGATTTTTTTATTATCATATCTTTAATTAAATGATAGTTTTTTATTTAGATAACTTATTATAATTTATGGGTTATTTATCAGAAGTTACACTTATTATTTTAATATTTACCTTAATAACAACTGAAGTTGTTATACACATTGTATTCCTCAGTATAAGTTATATTGTGAGTGCTACTTAATCATTAACCCGAATTAAACCTAGTATTTGAACCCTCCATTGGCAAATAAAAATTTCTAAATCACGCAATTTTAAACTTACTCTCTCCATTGACTTACGTGTGGATTACCAGCACTATTCCGCCGCACAATCCAGACATTGATCATATATACTAGCACGCTATTTATACTAAATGGATTGTGAGGAATTAACCTCCAATATACCCGTTATCTTGCCATAACTTTCTAAACAAAACACAATAATCAACACCTTCCATGGTGGAATTATCTCGATTTTCTCATGAGGAATATGGAATAACACTGAAGGTCTGTAGAGTTAACTACTACATTAAAATAGTTTGGTGGGTCCTTGCCTCTTACTTGGGCATAATAGGAACACACACCAAATATAATCCTCTCCTGGGATTTTAACGAATGAAATACACTAAATACGATATAAATTACTGATCGTCCTAACTCTGAGAAGCGATCACTTGGGTTATAAACATACCCGAATACTAGATTTATCTATTCCCCTCATGGAAAATAAAGCTTTTGGGGAGATCATTTTCCATCCCACAAAATAGATACATTACAATTATTACTTATGCGAATATTAAGCATATACCAATGCTATATCAGGGCAAGACAAGCAAATACACTAATTACACTAACTTTATGTTCCAGGGTATACTTAGATCAACGTCTGAAATCAATGGATATCACAGAATTAACCATAATAATTTTCACCTTTGCCAAAGAAACATTCAACAAGTAATTGGTAGTATAGTATCTTGAACTAAATTAAGTGAATGCGTTAATAAAGAATAATTGGGAATAAGTTCTTCAATTAACATAGTATAAATTTGTTTCAAACTTTAAATAAGTAATATCTTGTATAGCACTTCTCTTTAATTTCTTCTGATAATTTTAACTAGATATTTTACCTATTAAGTATCTAAATTTTTCTTCTTTTACGCATCTAACATATAAATTTATACCCATAATTGCATATCATAAGTAAACACATTTTATAAAAAAATTTTTTTTTTTTTTCATGTCGATTATAAATTTAACCTAGAATAATTATATGAAAACATACCTTTATGATTACAAGGTCATTTAAATATTACTTGACTATACAGCCTTTCACCTGTTGATATAAAAAAAAATACACATAATTTTACAAATTAAAAAAAAATCATTACTTAACAAGTGCTTATTATCTCACTAGAAAAATGTTTCCATTGGGCAATTTATCCAGATGAAGAACTTGATCCATTCATAGTTCACAAAGCAAAATTTAAAATAAGAAACACATTTTATTATTTCATTTCTATAAAAGTTGCCTCCATTCTGGTGCACTTAATAAATTAGGCAAAGAAAAACCTAGCAGTGTTGGATGTTAACTCTTCCTTGAATTAACTGATATAATTTTGGGATCCAAGAAAACAGTACATATTTTAACATGACGAATATTTGACGATAAACGATCACATATACAATTCTTTTCTTTTTACTATTGGCGATACGTATCATTTTTAGCTAGCTGGCTTATGAATAAAATAATGCGCGAATTTTCCAAAATACTATTATTATAAGGACTGCAGCTGACTTATGTGGATATGAAGTTTTAACGACTCCAATTGATGTATAATATAACATATTATATTATGGTTATAATTAAGTCAATAATGTTTGTAGTTTTTATTCCTACTCTAGGAATTGTAATTTTTCTTTAATAAGGAATTCTCCGTAAAATGCACACATACAAATTTTCCGATATTTGCCTTGAGAAAATTTTATATTTTCTTTTTTAAAAATATACAGGTGCATAAGTAAATATCATTGATCATTAATATTATTTCTAGATGATTTTCAGTGAATAAAACATATTTTAACGTGGGGAACTTACATTATTTTCAAAGCAGACAATTTCTTTTAGAAAGAGCGCAAAATTTTCTAGTTAACTTTCCTTGGCTTTTATAATATGTCTTTTAATTATAATTTTTCTTTTATACCACGAAAAGATAATTAAATAAGGTAAAGTTAACAAATAATTGATTATTTCCTGGAAATTACTTATATTACTTATTTTAAACATAATGACACTTTCCGTGATTGCTGTAGTTAATACGGTCATTTTGAACTTTAGCATAAGATAGTATATTTTTGCGTATAAAAAGCCTTAAATAGGTAGATGGCAACAGAAAACAGAATATCTTATCAAATAGGATTAGCCACGCATGATATTATTAAAAATTTACTGGACTTATATTTATTTCTGCAATAAAAAACATAAAAAATTTGTTACCGAATTTCAGTACTGCTTCCTCCTTGTAAAACTAATGTCAGACTAAACTTTCTTCAAAATTTGGCAGTCTTCTTTTAGCGACCTTTTACAGAAAAATAATCATTTAATTATAACATAAACAAAAGAAAAGGAAAAAAAAAAACTTATTACAGTTATATATTTCCGTATGATTTAAATGGATTACAAAGTAAATTGACAAATAATGAAAAATAATAAGTATATTTAATTAACAATGCTTATTAGTGATGTATAATTCTATATACACTATTATCTAAATTAATTTAAAATTTACCAGAAGTTATTGTGCTTTATGACAAGATACTCATCTACTCTCCCTCTACCCATCCAAAATCAATTACTGTTTATAATATGTGCTTTTATACTATATTAAATTGCTCTTATTGTTAATATTTTAATTAAATTATTCATGCTCTTCTTCAAAATGACATCAAATTACTAAATTTATTAGTTATTTGCTTAAAACACGTTAAAGTGAGTAAATAGCATATTTTATTAATCACTTAATATTATTATTATTTTATCTTTTTATTTTCTAAAAAAAAATTGCATTGATTTCCTGTGGAAATAATGCCAAATAAACCAAGTGTCAATAACACTAGGTTACAATATATATATATATATATATATATATATATATATATATATATATATATATATATATATATATATATATATATATATATATATATATATATATATATATATATATATATATATATATCATCTATTACCTTATGGACATCTATTTTCTTTTTTCTAATCATCAGTTTGTGCTCTTGCAATTGATTTTCAATAAGGTTGATGGTCTCACCAAAATATATTCTTCCATATTGACATTGTATATTATAAATGCAGTTTTTGCTTTTCAACACTTAAATTTTAGGCATTGTAGATATTAGAATTCTTTATAGTGTACTTTGTCACTGGAAAGATCTTATGCTGTTATACTGATTGCAGATTTTTTTAAATTTATCTATTATTTTTGGTTATTGTTTTTTGTTTTGAAGGTTTTTTTTTGGTTATTTATTAACTGTTATTAAGTAAACCTTAAATAGACAACAAAAAAATCATCAAAATGAAAAATAATTATTGGTAGGATAATGGTACCTATATATACCAAAAATAGCAGACATATTAAGAAAAATCTGCAGATTAGTATAATATGAGAACAGCTTTCCAGAGCAATACCAAACCAGGAAGAATTATATGTACAAAATCTAAACTTGGCATAGTAAAAAGTAAAACCTGCAACTATAAAATAACATATGAATGTGGAAGAGTTACCCCATTAAAAAGTGATTGCATGAGCACAAACTGATGATTAAAAAAAAACAGAATTTTCTAAATTAACAAATCATGTATATATCAATGGACATATGTTTAATAGAAAATTTACAAACATATTGGAGAGAAAAAGAACACACAAAAATTCAATAATGCTGCCCATATGACAAAGGCAAATGACTCTTAAGCCATCTAGTGTGACTATACATAATACATGCAAACCATAATCAAATTTGCTCTTAAGAAAAAGTGGAGAAATCAGTTAAGTATATAAAATTTCTGCTGACTGCTGCTTTTGGCAGGATGGGTCAATTGGTTAGAACATTAATTTAAAATTCAATATTAAAAAAAAACAAAGGGTTCAGGTTTAATTTTTATGCACTGGTAAATCCAACAACATCTGAAAAAGAGAAGAATAACACCTCTCAAAACGTTATGCATATATACTAACTTGTGTACTATTATTAACAATAGAATGTAACTGGAATATTTAAATAAAGTTAAAAATTTAATATTAGACCATAGAAATAGTCAAATATATAAATATAACTAGTAAATAGTTTACTCTTTTCAGTACATGAATATTCCAATATGTAATCATAAAATTAAATATTTAAGTCTAAAATATTTAAGATATAAATTAACTTATTATTACAAAGATATGTATAACATAAAACATGTTAAAACATGAAATAACAATAAATGATATGAATAATCTTTTTTATGCAAAAAAATCATCTCTAATTTTAAACATTTTATGCTATAGTTTATTTATCATTGATAATCAACTTACATGATGTCAATAGCATCCAGCTTTAGTTTAAATCTAATCTGATTTGTAGATGAAAACCCAATGCTTTCTTCTTATTTTTTTTCAGATTTCAGATATGCCATTTTTATTAAATCCTTTTTTTATTAGGTTACTGTTAAGTATGAAGCATTCCACAGCACTTTTCTAAAGCATTTTAAATAGTTTCTGCATGATGTTGATTGTTGTATCCAGGTTAGATCCATCTAAGATAGTCCACTATTTATTAGTTTTAGAATTTGAAAGGAAACTAATTTTATTCTATATATTTATCATGGCATACAATTTTTTAAGCTATGGTAGTTTTAATTTGCTGAATTTATTGAAATCCTTGGAAATATTGATTTTAATTTTTGTCCTTTTAAAACAATGACACACTATTCACATGTGCAACAGAAAGTGACAAATTTCTGTTATGTACTTTGCAATTTTTTTAGAAAATTAATTATACATTAATAATATTAATATTATATTTTAAAAATTAAATTTAAATTTTCTTATATAATATTTTTAATGATTTGAAATACAGGCACTCTGCACATACCTGGAGCCTAATTGTAAATATTCGGGATTTGAATTCAGACTTTCAAGCATCCTTCAACTATCCATACTATATGGATAGTTAAAGGATGCTAAAGTCTGAGTTCAAATCCCCTATATTTATAATATTTTAAAGTATTTTTTATATTAGATATAATATGTAGACTATTTCCAACATCTATGAGCGAATTGAATGTATAGAAAATTTTAAACTTTATTTAAACTTTCCAAATACAAACTAACAAGTTGTTTGTATTTGGAAATTTAAATAAAATTTAAATTTTTTTATACATTCAATATTCACTCATAGATGATGGAAATAGTCCAACATATAACATCTAATAATATAAAGTCATCACAAATCTTCAGACAAATATGTTTTACTATATATTTTTTTACTTATTCGATGCACATGTACAGAAAGTTATCTTATGAGTTGCTTGCTTTCTATGATATATATTTTTTCTATTGTATTTAAATAATTTTAACTTTGAACTTTGTACTTTGACTTTCAAAAGTGAATTTTCAATGCTATATTAAATTATTTTCTCTTTACATGAAGTGATTGATGAATATAATTATTTAAAATAATTGTATTATATACATAATTTTGTTTTAAACTTTTTTAAAATATGTGATAAATTTGCCTATGCATGCTGATATGCTTTTTAAGTGTATATTATTTTTTTCTTTGTGGTTTTTGGTTTTTCCTTCTGCGTACTATATATAGTTTGCATCACTGAAACTATATTAAGATGAATGAAAAGTGAAAAACCTTAAAAAAAAATAACTACACACTTGTAAAACATTAACATATATATAAAGATATATTTTGGGAGTTAATGTAAGATTTTAATTAGATATTCCAACATTTCAAACCATCAACTGGCAAATACATACTACATAATTGTATAGGTATTACAAACAGTGTCTATAAAGACAGTTGTAGAGGCACTGTAAATAGTGTTCACAATAATTGTTAAAGTTCCACAAGTATAAAAAAAACAGGTGTGTAAAATTGAAGAAATTGAAAAATAAATTTTATACATCTGGTTTTTTTTAGTTGGAGAACATTAACATTTACTATGAACACTGTTTGCATTGCCTCAACATCTATCTTTATAGACACTGTTTACAACACCTCATCAATTTTAGAGTATGTTTTTTTTAGTTGAGGGCTTCTGTGATCAGTATGAAACGTTGCAATATCTAATTAAAATCTTACATGGATGAACCCACAATATATATCTTATATCTGTAACCCCTAAAATCATTAATATATATTGAAAAACTATCTACAAATTAAATACTGCTGTAATTATTTTTGTTACAGAGATTAGAATCTTAACTTTTAAACTCGTTTTAATATTTAATTTGTACTTTTTGTTATGATCACTAATATTTTCAATTAACTTTTTTATACGATAATATATATATATATATTTGAATTCCATAGTCTCATTATGAAAAGTATGAATGTTGAGCATAATATAGTTTATTTCCTACCTTTATAGAGTAAATGGTACCTAAAAATGGATATGATTTTTTTTTCTCAAAAAAACAGTTAATAGAGTCAAAATACTTAATCTATTTTACTGTACTTATATTCATGCATATTTTTTTTTGTTATCTGATATGTTTTTTTCCGTTAATTACTGTACTCTTTTATCAACCCAATGTGAAGTCGTATTCCGATTACTTCCTGCATTGCGTGGTATTGTTACATGTATCTTATTGCCATAAGTTAAAGTAATTTAAATGTAAAAAATATTTAATCATTACATATATTTAATTCGGATATATATATATTTAATTCGTATATATATATATTTATATATACAGACGTATTAAATATACAGTTCAGTTGTATTAAAAAAACCCGTGAAACTAAAATAAAACATTTAGCAGTTTTTTCTTTAAATTAAATCTTCTTAACTATAAAACTTATTTAATCTATCCAAAAATAAAATCGAATTCTTCTCAAAAGATTATGAAGCCCAGATTTTGATCTGGTCATAATATTGTTAATAATAGAAATACACATACCCATATACGATACACTTATTTTTGTACAAAATACATAGTCTGTGTATAGATTATATATATATAGTTAGATGTTGTATGTAACAGATAAATATAATTATACTAAGAATTTTTATTATACTCTTCCAGATAGCTTTTATCTGTGTTGCAGTAAAGCAAATAAATAATTAACATTTGATATGGCAAGCGATAATTATTTTAAGTAATATTAATATATGTCTGAATCATCTATTAAGCAAAAGTTCAGAATATTTTTTTTTATTCTTTATTGGATTGCATTATTGCAATATCAATAGCTATAATAGCCTAATTTCTTGGTATTAAAAATTCATTCTTATGTTGATAGTGCTAGAAAATTTCATTCATATTGGCTCTGTGCAAACAGTGTATTATTGTGTATTTTCGTACAATGTCTAAATTGACTTTCATCACTAATTATATATATATATATATACCTGCATTTGTATATGTGTAACGTCATTATAAGGTCTTTTAAATTATTGCATCATGAGGATTGTTATAACAAGAAATCACAGTGTAAATAATTCATTATTTAATGAACATTCACAGAGGTATCTTTTTGCAAAGTTTATTGATTGTTAAGTTGTAGTTTTAATATTCAATTATTTTAAACCATTTTGTAGAAAATTTAATGTTCACTTCATAAAAAAAGAATTGTGAAATATTTTAGCAGCTGTTTAATAATAAAAATGTCAATTTGGATTTCAAATGTACTTTATTACTTAAATAATGAATTAATTCTTTTTAATCTTTTCTTTCAGATTCAATCCACTAAAAATTATGAGATTTTTAGTTATAATGGTAAAATTGGCAAAAAGTATTAATATATATTATAAAATGGTATGTTTAATCTGTCATATCAGTTTCACCTAGTTATCTCTTTCAGTCCCTTCTGTGACAGGTTTAAACTTTTTAAAAATACCTTTTAAGATGCCTACAGGATTATATAGCTATGACGAGTATATATATATATATGCGAGCGTCAACGTCTATAATCTAATTATTATATATTAGATTGCAAAACTACTTATTTAAAAGTAATATATATATATATATCATTTAAAATATAATTTAATTCAGTTTCTAAGTGAATTTTTATTTTTAATTTGATTAAATTGCATGTATATAGGTGTATTACATATTCCACCATCATATATATATATATATATATCGTCTTATTATTCAATCATTTACTATATTTTATAAATTAATTTTAAAATAAAAACAGACCAAGCACATATGTTTTAGGATGGTGTGATGATGAAATCTGAAAATTATTAAGATAATAAATATAAAATTTAACCAAGCGTATCAATTGCTAAAATCATGTGAGAAAGTAAATGATCGAATCTTGGAAAACATCCTCGTCAATCAATAATACAAACAACATGATTTACTTTTGGTATTTAAATATATAAAATTTGAAGATGGTAATTGCTTGTCTCACTAGAAAAAAAAAATGTTATTAAAATTATAACTTAATGGAAGGCAAGTATAAATAGGCTAAGTTTTTTTTTTTTTCCCATGTAAAATACTTTCTGTAAAATCTTAGAAGTGTCTGTGAACATAATGCATGCCAGATTAAATGTTAACATTTCTGAGTATGGCAGACAGAAGTTACTGTTCTTCAAGCTTGGGGTGTGGTGATATCCATCTCCATCTTACATGCTGAAGGTCACATAGCCAAACTAGTCATGGAAGATGTTCCTGATATCGATTTGTTGTACGGATGTTTCAACCATATAAATGGTGCCTATCCTCAGAAGATTTTTTACTGCCAATCCCACCACCAAAAAGTGACAACATACAAACTGCTACCATAACTGGAAGTAAAATTCCAAGATCATTGCAAACAGCTCTAAAATGAAATTTTAATTCAATTTAAAAAGTGTAGCTATTATAAATCTAAATGAACGCTGGCAGTTAATTTCTAAAACTGTTGTTTAAATTCAATGTAAAGTCACTAATAATTAATTGCTTAATTCTTTGTAATTTAAATTTGTAACTGTAATAATATATATCCTAAAATAGAAAATATATAATCATTTGTTTATACAAATATGTCTTTTACTTCTATGTTTGCAATGATGCTTATGTTGTTTTATAAATTTGAGTTCTTAATATTTCATTTTTATTATATATGTGATAATATTCCAAATGTATTTTGAAACAGTGGAAAAATAAATTTTAAAATTTTTTTATTGGGGATAGCATTATTTCTATATTCATTAAAATAAATGTAAATAACGCTTAGTTGTCATAATGTGACTTTTGCTGTTTCGAAATTATATTGATTCAGAATAAGGTCTGATCACATTGTGATTGATACAATAATATAAATTGATTAATATCTATATCCATTAGTTAATTATCCTGGTTTGTGATAATATAATCGTAAATTATGATTTTAAAATTAATTTTATCCCATGGTGGAAGTTTAGCCAGAGAGGTATATTGTTAAGGTATATTTTATAGTTTAAAATTAGATTGATTCCCTTTGAATAAACCTTTCCCTTTTTGTAGCATCTAATCGAAAGTGCAAATTAATTATCTATTAAATGGGATTGTTATTTTATTAATTTAACCCTTTTTATTATAACATTATGAATATATTCTTAGTTTATGAATCGGCTTTCATTGGCAGTACAGGTACTAAACTGTTTGAGGCACCATTAATCTAATTTTAACTTACTTGGTATTTTGTTTTTGTGCATTGCAGATGTGAATTTACTATATATGTACATACATACATTGCCTTTCTAATCTCCAATGGGATAATGGTGGAGGCCATCCCCATTTTTAGACAATTCACATAACGGTGATCACAAAATCACACCCAGGAGAAATATTGTTTGCGTAAGAGCACTAAGCACATTTCTGAGGTAAGGAACCAGGATTAATGAATAGCCTATCAGAGCTCTTGACTCATATTTTCTTAATTAATTCATTTATTAGCAAGCTTCTTGGTTCAAATGCATTGCATAACTCTTATGTGGGAAATAATTGTCCATCTGCACCACCACCTTGTTATTAATGTTTAGTAAACTGTCAATAGTAAAATATATTCAATGCCAGTTTAGCCCATTATTTCTTTGTAGTAAATTTACATTCAAAAAATGTCTGAAACAATGAGAATCTCTGTTTGATGGATTTTGATTTGCATCATTCCGAAGCTCTGTTATTATGATTGAGTCTTATTTAATTTATGACAAACAGCAGCTATATTAGAACTGTATTAAGTAATATACATCTGTGGCTTGCATTGTTACTTTATCAGTTGACAAACAGTAACATAAAAATATTATTTGGCATATTAATTTTCCATAGGCATAAATTATTCACTATACACAAACTTATCAAACAGACCATAATGAGAATATATGCTGTATTTTAAGTTAATCTCGTTCCATTATAGGATGTACATACACATTAAATTGATGATATAATTTGATTTGTAGTTGGTTGTAATTTTATATTATTTTAATTTTATTATAACTTATTAAAATTTATCTCGTCTTCATTATCATTTTACCAGTATTCCAATTTCAATTGAATCTTTCATTAAATATATTGATATACAATCTAGTTAAATATTAATATTACTTTAAGTTTAGTATATTATGAGGCTATTTAACCCATTTATATATTGCCTGTGTAGTTAGTTCCTGGGTCTCATGTCTCTCTCTCTGCTCAGAGCCAGCTTTCAAATTAAATTAAGACCTATGTGTAACCTCATAAATATCCTTTATAAGGTGGTAAACCATAGAACACTAATAAATAGGTTAAAGCTTGGTTGGAATCAGGATCTTCCTATCCCATTTTAATCAGGCTCAGTGTACTTTACCTGGATTCTAGATTTTATGTGAAAGTACAAATCTGACTATTATAGTATCATCATCAACCATTATCAATACATTGCAGGATGAAAATCTCCTTAGTTCAATCCATCTTCTCTGATAATTAGTTTCTCTTCTACACATGACGCTGCTCTCTTATTTTATCCATCCATCTCACATGTTGTCTCTTTCTGTGCCTTTTACAATCTTTTGGAATTCCATTTAAGATTTTAATTGTCCACCTATTATTATCTCTTCTAGGAATATGTCAAGGCCAACTCCATTTCAGTGTTTTAATTTTTTCAATGAGGACAATAGCACCTGTTTGTTTTCTTACACATATATAGTATTATTGATACCTTCTTGTTTCTCTCAACATGCATCTCTCTATATTTCATTGAGTGGTCTGAAGTCTCTGCAATTATCTTCTATTAAGTGTACAAGTCTTTAGATCCATAATTAAAAACTGGTAAAACTCATTTATTAAAAACCTTTCTTTTCAAACACATAAGCATATTTCCTTTTAGTCTTAAGTTATTTCTACCAAAAGCACTCCAACCAAGTTTAGTTCTGGGATTAATTTTATCCAATATGTTTACATCTGTATTATAAACTAACAAAGGTATTTGTAGCTGTTAACTTTTTCCAACTCATCATAATCAATACTTATTTTTATATTTTGAGAAAATCCATTAAACATTTATTCAGTCTTTTTAACATTTATCTTTAGTCCTATTTTTATCTGAAAACTCCTGCAACATTTCCTGTAGTTCTAAAGTATTATTTGCAAAAATAATAATTACATCATCTGCAAAATCTAAATGACTTAAATAATCTCCAATTACTTTCATTCCTTTAGCTTCCCATTTTAATCCACAAAATTCTTCTTGCAGCACTTCTGTAAAAAGTTTTGGAGATATGGAGTTGCCCTGTCTTACACCCTTCTCAATGTTGATTTTCTAGTAGCAATATGTAATTTAATTGTTGCTGTTACATCTTTATAAATATTCTTTAAAATATTACAATATCCTGTATCTATTGATGATCCAATGTTTTAATCACTGAAGAAATGTTTATACAATCAAATGCCTTTTCATAATCTACAAATCTTAAGCATAATCACAACGTATATTCGTTTGTCCTTTCTATAACTTCTCTCAATACTTGCATATGATCAACTGTGCTAAAACTACTTTTAAATCCATCTGGTTCTCTTATTTGGTGGCAATTGAATGTTCTGTGTAGACGAGTTGTAATTATCTTGGTAAAAATTTTGTGTAAAACTGATAAAAGGCTGATAGGTCTGAAATTTCTAATATCTTCCTTAATACCATTTTTAAATATTAATATTATTATTACATTCTACCAATCATTTGGTCCATCTTTATCATTTATATATTAGCTATATAACTTTGCTAAAAAAATTATATTTTTTCACATGCTTCATTTAATATATCGATTGTAACTCCATCATTACTTGGAACCTTCCCTTTCTAAATAAGTTTAATTGCTTGACTCACTTCTTCATTTAAAATTCTGGTCAATTTGGAAGATATAATAGATATAAGTGAGTTACTTATTATTTATTACTATATAATTCTTGATAGAAGTCTTCTATTCATTTCATGGTTCATAAATCAGACAGGTTATAGAAATGAGGATGTAGAGACAAAGAACTTAAAAGTATGAATTTAATCCGGATTTAGCAAGGTTAATTAAAATGACTTTGTGAAACATTTTAATGTCGGGACTTTTAAGACTCTAATCTATATCACAACAATTCTAAAATAAACATGAACTAATAAATATACTAATCCTGATGGATGTGATAATATTTTTAAAGTTATTTAACCTGACTTTTAATCAACTAAAATGTATCTAAACAAATATTATTTGAACTATGTAATCAGTGCATTTTTATTTATTTATATCTCATAATTATCTAAAATAAGTAATATTTATAACTTTCACTTTTGTAATAATAATAATAATTTATTTACATCAAGTAGTAATAATTCATAAATGAAGTTGATAAAACTTCAGTGATTAAACTTAATATGCAATAATTATCTGGTAGTTAAAACTAGTTGTGATGTTAAAGGATAGACACAAGTTCAGAATGAGAGGATAATCTGCATCCAATGCATGTCTTCCTACTTTTCTTTGTATTTTTCTAAATAATCTAATACTCCTTTACTAACATATAATGCATCATTGTCATATGTTAACCCTGCTACTGCAACTCCCATACAATTCTAGCTACATGATATTTATTTTATGAAAACTCTGCTAATTTCTTTATTAATCCCTTTTTTTTCTTTGCTTCATTTATGAATTTTTTCTCCCACTCATCCAAGCAATTTTTCTGATTACTTAAGATGATTTCCAAATAACTATATCTATTCACCACACTTAACTTTATATACCTCAATAAAAATTCTACATCTTCTTTTTCCCCAGTATTAACCATCGTTATATTTCATTTTTCTTCACTAAATGTAATCATCACCTCTTTACTCACCCTTGCACATGTCCTCAACATAACTTCCATAATTTCTCTTTTTTCTGCACACAAAAGGACATCATCCACAAAAAACTTGACAAAGTATATACTCCCTTATCCACCTATTAACAGTATCTCTATTTCCTCCTAATCTTTCTATTGCTCTCTCCATTTCATTCACATACAACAAAAACAAAATACATATAACATCATTGTCTTAGTCTCACCCCAGTTTTAACTTTAAATGATTCTATATTCCGTAATTGATACATATAGTAATTATTTTCACATTATTTTTTAATAATATCCATTAAAGCTTCATCCATTCCCAAATTGACTAAACTTACCCAAAATATATTTCTATTTACTCTATAATATGCCTTCTCTATATCTATAAAACTCATATATAAATATCTACCTGAATTCCTACACATACCCAAAACTAAACACACACACATGCACATACATATATCTATATACATTAAATAACCTTTTAAATAAACAACTAAAGATACCTGAAATGAAATTGAAAAATTGATGAAGTGATGACACACCTAATATTCAAAACACACAAGTATATTTTAAAATTCAATGTCTGCTGGGTTACTGCACATCTGTGGGAGGTTAATGACCCTAAACCTGCTTAAAATTCCATTGTAGTAAATCAGTATATATATATATATATATATATATGATTTACTTATATATATATATATATATATATATATATATATATATATATATACGAAAAGAAACTTACTGTTAACACTAACTGAAATAATTATACAAATATATAAATCATTATACTATTACAAATATACTATATATATATAATTTCTAAAGTAACAATAATATAATGTTCCACCACAATGTGATAAGATCCTCAAGTTTTAGAATGTATATAAGTGTTACACCAGTGTATTAAAGATATGATAATATAAGAAAATAATATATATATTATTACTATATATGATAATATAAGAAAATAATATATATATTATTACTATTTGTGGAATATTCCATGTAGTGAAAAAGCTAAATGCTGATGTTTCAGTACAATATCAAGTATCTTCCTCAGAGCATCCTCTTTCTCAAATCATAAGAATCTATGTGATATTTAAAATTGTTTTTATCGTTTTCTTTCTCCTCATATTTAAATTCTATTGGTTGAGAAGTTTTAAAATTTATTTTCTCTTCCAATAGCTTCTTCCAAATGTTGTTAATCTTCTTTAATTCACACCTTTTATTTATGCTCTTGGGCTTTATATATATATATATATATATATATAAAGAAAATTATATATATATATATATATATATATATATATATATATTGTACCCTCACTTCTCGATATATGATATAATTTAAAATATGACTAGCTCAATTAAATCATTATGCTCAGCTAAAATATGTACAACTATTTTAATATATTTTTATAATATTATAACATATCAGATTTATTACAAACTTATCAAAAATTAATATAGTTCAATATTATGTACTAATTAAATAAGTATTTATCAAAATCATGAGACTATGAAGTGAAGTTACAATTGGTAATTGGACTTACATTGAGTTAATGTCTCTCCAAGACACTGTCTCAATGGCATAAGAATACTATTACTTTTTTATTATCTTATTACTAACTCTACAGCACTCTTATGACTTTTTATAAATGAACTATCTTTAATAACAATAGATAAATAAATCTCAATCTATTGTTAAGGAAATATAATTAAAATGATCTCAGGTTCTTCTAATTATCTTAAAGTAATAATAATTCATGTAGATAGGAATGATAAGGGATTTAATATCAAACCTAAATACACCTAACTTACTCTAATAATAATCACTAACAATAATAATCTTTAGGGTATATCTTAATCTTATCTATTTGATTATACTTTTAATCATTAAGAAAATAAATAAATCATACGCATGTCTTTCATTTCCATATAGTATCTTAATTTTAAAATAAACCAAAATCTTATAATTTAACAATCTGTGGCAATAAATAATCTTATACTCTTATATTGTGCATTATAATTACTTTATGACCATTGTAATATCATATGTTAATGTCAATCAATTTCTATAAAATTATATTAAGAAAATATTGTGTTTCTTTCTCAAATAACAAAATAATAATAATAATAAATTCATATTGTGCAAATATTATGTTTATTCAAATTATCTGTTGTCAAATGCTGTGGTGTAAAATAATGAATTCAACACATCTTTTAAACAACTTAACAAATTTATTTACATTAACTTTAACAAATAATTTATTTACACTATTTACATTTAAATGGAACTAAAGAAAATAAACAAAAATAAAAATAATAATACAAGTTTTCTTTACACTGTTATTATTTCCATAATCATAAGTAGATAATTTATACATTTATTAAAATGTTCTATTAATAACATTCAATTAAATTTATGACTTTAATTTTAACAAACATCATTTGTCATTAATTAATATAAGAAAAGGTTTTATGTAAGATATCATTCATGTAGCATGTATGTAAATAAACCAACTTTAATAATTTAAATGCTATTTCACTTAAGTCCTACTGTTATTTATATTATAATGTATAAGGCTGTATTACATTTATTATCAGTATGACTCAAATATTAATTAATGTATAAACTGATATAACTTTGTAGTATAATAACAATTATTGACTATTACTGTTTATTTCATTCCGATATAATGTCATACTACATGTCTTATTAAAATATGCAATACGTATATGTACTTTTTTAAAAAAAAAATAATAATATTTTAAAATTATTCAATAATTTCAACTTTTATAAAGTATAATGTTAAATAAAATTCTATGATTCTTTGCCATTTTAATTATTACACTTTTACTTGTTACTCCTATTTCCTCCTAATAAACTTCTATCTACAAATATGATTTTAACCTTATTTAATTTTAGAAAAATAGATGACCCATTTTTAAACAAAAAATAATAACGATCCAAACTCTCTTATACCTCATCCTCTATATACAATAAGCCTTCAATCAAGATATAAATTTCTATGTAAAATTAACTTTCTTGTCTAATAAAAATAAAAAATAAAAATATAGACTTTATATACTTCTTACTAACTTTAAAAGAAAAAATAAATAACTTACGTTAATAAAAATCTAATTCCTAATATTGTAACAGAAACATTAAAATTTATTTACAAAAGAATCATATAATTATTTCTAGGTTCTCATATTACGTTGTACTAAATTTACATCATCAATTTAAAATATGCATATTAAAATAAAACTGCTATTATTAATCTTGTGCGTGTATATTATTTAAACATTAATACATTCATTCAATAATCATATAACATTTGGTTGATCTAAAGAAAACATAGTAAATACATCAAATTATTATTATTATTACACAATTTTTACCATAAATGATACTTCAATGTACAGTCCGTCACACGATGTCCTCCAAGATTTTCAGTTATACAAAATAATTTCACATTTACACTCAACAATTATTCTTTAAAATATTACGTGTTGTATAATTATAAAATAAACTTTATGCAATAAAAAGTTATATTAGTATTTAGTTATTATTTAAAAAAAAATGTAAATGTACCTTTCCTATCTTTAATAAATCAATAATTAATGAAATATTTATGTTAGTTAATAAATAAAACATATTACATCACATCCAATGGTGTCTCCTTCCACTATATTGTTCTTTTTCCTAGGCACAAATTTTCACCAAACATTACTTCCTTTTCCGGTACATCACGTGTCTTTAAAAGTTTTATAAAATAAATGAAAACGTTCTTTTTTTAAAAAATAAAATAAAAGTCAAAGTTAGTTCCACCATAAAATAAAATAGTAATTAAAATAGTTTATGAGATCTGAATTCATTTCTTCTTAAGGAAAAAATATTATTATTTAAAAGTTATTATTTTTAGAATTAGTCAATAATTTACAAAGTTCTGGTTTAATTATTTTTAATTGATTTAATTTGGATATCCACATGTAATTTATTTGCGCATTCCGTAACAGATATTTAGGTAAGATTACTTTTAAAGTCTTTTGTACGACCAGCGTTCAGACTTTAATAATACAATAATTTTTACTTATAAGTGTTTCTTTACTTATTAAATCTCCAATTTATTTGCCTTTTAAAATTGTCAGAATTTAGTCTTTTAAACCATAAAGACTTAACAAGGCAAATATTTATACAATTACTGTTACATATTATATCTTTACCAAGATATATATTTAAATTTATAATTTACAAATACTTGCTTCATAAAGAAGTATTTCTCATTTTTTTTTAAATATCTATTTTATAAAAATTAACTACCATTAGCTTTTAAATTTATACAAAGTCCAACGTATTACTGTTAGGCATCTAATAACTCTCCTAGTCAATCCAGCGTTTGTTAAATTTTCAGTATAAAGTCTCCAATATATTTTATCCTTATACGATGTCCTCATGATTATTTGATAGTAAATTGAGCTTCAATAAGGAAACGATCAATAGGGAACTACAATAAATTAACACTGCATATTTATCGGTAACTTTTATAAATTATTTTAAAAAAAACTACTCTCTTATAATTTTAAAACGATTTTGAGAGCGTCTATAATTACTTAGCTATTTTTAATAGCACCTTTTACTTTAAGAATTTCAATCACAAGTCCCCTCCAAACAATTGAACCTTGGTTTTATACCGGAAGAAAACTCCCACTTGATTGGTTAATTAAACAATCGACTTGCTAGCTTATTTACATATTTTACCAACAAGACAGAATTAAAAATAAATAATGACTTATTTAATATTTATTATTTATCACATTATTAAATTCTTAAATTAATCCTTATCATTTATTTAAATCTATTAAACATTTTTTTAAAACATTCTTTCTTACTTAATTTCACGTTTAACTTTTATAAGATTATTTTTATAAATAAACTAAGTCTATTTTTATTCGTTATGTTTTTAAACAGTATTTTAAAAATCAGATTTAATATTTCACATTAATTATTTTTATTTTTATTTCATGATAGCCAAAATAATATTTATAAATTTTATAACAGAATTTTTAAAATAGCTTTGCAACTTTACTAAAAAACTCCCAAGCATGTGTGTATGTGTTTAATTAACATCTGTTTTTTTACAACAGAGCTACAGACGCTTGTAATAATCTAAAAATAAACTAACAATTCATTTTTTAAAAATAAATATTTTTTTAAAATAAATAATATCTTCCAACAATTTTAAAATAATAATTCGATATTATTAAAATCAAATATTAATCTTCTATTATGTATTACTAATAATTAAAATATTTATATTCATTTATTAAATATTAATTTTTATCAACAATAAATATATGCATTTAATTTTAACTTGTCTTTTAAAAACTTTAACTTTAAACATTTATTTATTAAATTTATTAATGCAGTATTGCTTATGGCCAGTTTTCCCAACCATATACTATTATCATTCCCATTGAAATGTCTCTCTCAAACATCAGCACAATTTTTACATATCAAATACTCATGAATTACTTTAATTACACTTTTTAAAAGATTGTTATAAACAAAATTAAAATCATATAGCTAAATATATCTTAAATTTAAAATTTTTTAAATAAATGGATACAACAATTTATGGAGACCCAACAAAAGGGCACATATATATATATATATATATATATATATATATATATATATATATATATATATATATATATATATATATATATATATATATATATATATCATATAGGTGTAGTAACAAAAGTTTAAGAAATCAAAATTTAAGTTTCTAGATATAAAATCTATCCAATTTTAATCACTAGTACTATTTTGTTTCCCTTGATGATATTATTCCCATTATCTGTGGATCTTTGTATTCTATTTCCAAAAATGTGTATGTATATATTATTCAAACTTAAATGTATATATTCATCATTTCCATTAAAAGCAAATAAATTTTTATAGGGTCATATTAATTTAATTAACGTTCTTTTCACTAATTTATGTTAGGTTTCTCTTCAACATTATAAGTTCTTAAGTAAGTAGATCTCACCTTGTTCTTTCTAACAATAAACTATTTATCATTAAAAAAAACATTTCTTTTGGAAATAAGTAATATCTATGTATGAAAGGAACACACTTTTTAAAAGAAGGAAAATAAGGTATTTTTTTAATGACTCGGTTGGTGTCTCCTTGGTTTTTTAGTGAAATAATATTCACCTCTGTTACATGTGATTTGCATGAGAAGTTGCCTTAGAAAATTTATAAGCAATTTTTATTACAATTAATTTCAATTTAATATTATTTACAAGTACTTATGTAAAAAAAAAGAAATTCATACACTTCTCAGTGTAATTTATTATTTATTTATTTGGTTCTATTAACATATTGATGTGTAAAATGGTTTTATGAAATATATCTGAATTATGACTTTACTCTTGAAATGAAATGCCATTTTAATTTCTATTGAATAAAACATATTTTCTTTGAAATTGAACAATGTTTTGGAAACAAAAATGTTAAATAAGTAACCTATTTTTTAAGATAATTAAATTATATTAAATCATTATTATTTTCTACATTTATATTTACAACAATAAAAAATATATATTGCCATCTTATAGTGAGATGAAAATTAAGAAAAACCTTGACTAGGCAGTTCAATAATCAAGAACCCAATATAAAAAATTCTCAATGTTCATAACTATGATGTGAGGTAGTGGAACATGCCTAATATCAACAATATAAAAATTTAAAAACTAAAGTTTAACTGATAAGCAACAATTAGAATGATCATGTAATTAAAATGATATAATTATTTCAAAGTTTTTGTCATCATGATTACTTTATATATCACTTTATATATTTTATGTAACTGCAATAACTCAAAAGCTGACAACATATCCTATAAAATCAATGACATCTTTTTTATAAGATAATAATACCTTGTTTAAATAGAATACTTTAATCTGTTACAATAAGAGTTTAAAGGTTTTCAGACATTAAATTATTATTTACAATGAGTTTTTTTTTTTATGTTTCAAAAAGCTTTTTCAGAAATCAGAAATTTATCCTGTAATTTAACCAGGTCATACATTGTCTGAGAATTCTAAAAGTATTTTTTTTCCCCTGGTGAATATTTTGCAAAATTTTTATTCTACTGCTTTAAAATTCATGTATAGTTATATTCTAATATTTTAGTTACAACAAAAAAATCAGAAGATTAAAGGGAAAATCAAATAATCAGTTTTCTAAAGAAACTGAAATTTTGTTTTGATGAGTAGCCATGGTTTATTTAGTGATCACAAACTTTGTCGAGGGTATTTCACAGAAATATTATGATTATTGAGAAAATATTACAAGTGTCTGAAAACTTCATTTATTGTTAAGTTTATGATTATATTTGCATCATAAATGTGCAATAATTATTAAAAATCAAAAATTAATATAATTATTTATTTACTTTTTCAGAAATTTTTTATTTTTATTTTTATCTGAGTATTGTTACTATAGAAATTATGTTCACAGGAAAACACAGCTTTTTAAAAATGACATCATTCAGCAAATTACTACATTTAGTGATATCATGAAAATTACAAAAAAAAATTGTAAACTTTCAAAGCATAAAATTATAGATTTAGTTGTTATTAAAAAAATTGTTTAGATTCTTAAATCAAACATGCAATAAAAATATTTGTTCATTTTATAAATTGAATCATCTCTACCTAAAATTTGATGATGTAATAGTGTTTTGCTTTGAATAAATATAATTTTAAAAGTATTTTGTGAAATCAAATGCAATTTTTAAAAAAAATATTTAATTTCTAAACAAAATATTTATCAAATGAGGTCAAATTTATTATATTCTAACAAATAATAATAGTTTAATATCAAAATAAAAATTGAAAGCTTAAATTTAGTGAAAACAAAAAAAATCTATCAGAATATAGGAGAGTTAATAGCTTTCAGTAATGTACATAATGCTTTTATCTGCATAAATACTGTAGTGATTATCATATAATGGCTATCACCTTTGGAATTTACAATATTAGAGTTGTTTTCAATTCCTTAATTTACTCTTGATCACCTTAAATAATATAATGTTACAAAATCTGTAACATAACTATATACTTTTTGGTGATTTGCCTTTTAAAAACAATAACTATATACTTTTTTTGCTATTGCAAATTAAGCTAATTTGTAGTGAATGCCATTAACTGTACTTAATTTATACTTTTTATGAAAATCTATTTTTATTCTGTTTCTAGAAGAAATAACTCACATGAATATTTTTTTTATTAAAAAAACATTTTCATAAAGTATTTTAGACTTTATTTAGTTAAACCAATAATGTAGTTTCTTATTTCCAAAAATACGTTTTACAGGAATTTATTGCCTCATTAAAAATCTAAAAAAATTTACAACTAAATTTTTTTTAACATTTTAGACATATAACAAAGATGATAGTTACTATTAAAACTATACCTAATTTTACTAAGTAATATATTTTTAAGTAATTAACATTTTTAGTAAAACTATAAACTCAACATTTTGATTATTTATATATAGACAAACTAATTGCTTTATATACTTCAAAAATAGCATTGGAAATTTCAAAATTAGTATGTACATTTTAAAGGTTTTAAAAGAAATTTGGATTTAAAAAATGTGTACTTTATTATTTATTAAGAGTACATGTCATATCACACTCATAACATGTACTCAATTATAGGCAAAAATGTAAAAACATTTTAATTTAAAAAGTTTTAATTGCTTATCAGTTGATTTTTATTTTGTTGATTGTTATTTATTTTAAAAACTGAGACTTTTTTTTATAAATTAATTTTGAAACAGATAAATGCCCACATCAGATTATGTTTTTTTTTTTTAAAAGTAAAGTTAAGTGGGAGATAGAGATTACCCATGGTCAAAACATTTTAATTAAATATTAGGCAGGAGATAACAATTTACATAAATAGCTCTGAGTTTTAGACTGAAAGATTATTCTGCTTCTTATTCTAATTTGGATTCTTATTGTGATTCTTATTTGGATTGCTGATATAACTTTTACATTTGTGATTTGATCAATGTGGATCTCCGAAATGGAAATTTTGCTGACTGCTGATAGTATTTGCTGTGTGCTGTATTCAGAAAGAATTGCTTAGCTATTTGCTAATAGAAGAAATAAATACATTGAAACATTGGAAATAGTGACTGTCCATCCAGGATACAGAAAATACTCACTGTAAAGAACTTTAATTATAATATGCAATGCTCAATCAACTCAAAGACATGCTCCAGAGCTCCATAATTGTGCCTTCAAGAACATGACTTAAAGCCTAATCTAGAACTGATCTCAATGATTGCCTTCAGACTCCTTACCAGATAAATAAATGGAAATCAAAAACCTTCATGATGAACTCTAGGTCGAAATAAACTATGCATTATCCCACTGGAAGAAATCAGCTGGTGAGAAATGTTATGTCTTAAGGTAAACAAACATTTTCATATTATAACAAGGGCTTAAATATCTTGTTTAAATCTCTGTTAAAGTCTCAGCTTAATGAAAAGGAAACCTGCCTCTATAACACATTATGCATAATCATTTAAATATCACTAATTATTTTATTATGTATTTTATTCATTATATGTTTTGGAGTTGGCAATATTTAGTATTAGGGATCACTTTGTTCTAGTTGTGGTGTATATTACTGGAGCAGTTTAGAGTTGGAGTTTTGATTTTTCAAATAAATAATTAAATAAACAGTCAAATAGTATTTTTCTTTTGGATTTTTGAATATAAGAAAGTGTTGGATAAATAAATATTAAGTACTTATATATTTTAGAGAGAAATATTTTAAAATTGAAAATAAAGGTTAGATATACCAGAGTTTCATCTTGTGTCTGAAATGAAATTCAAAGAAGAAAATGATAGGAAAGTAATTGAGGAAGAAAGCCCTATTTCTTTCAAAAATCCCCAAATACTAGAAAATGAAAAACAAGTGACCGAGATTCAGATAATGATGAAGATGATGTGGGAGTTAATAAAAGTAAGTTGAGAAATAAAACAAAGTCAGAAGGCAATGATGGAAACAAAAAAAAGCAATGTTGATGGAGTTCAAAACTGAAATGAAAAAGGAATTGAAAGGAATGAGAGAAGAAATAAAGGGAAAAGTTGAGAAACAACAAGAAGTTGTAGAAACCATAAAAAAGAACTGCCTAAGTAACAGACAAGAAGTAGATAATAAATTTGAGGTAATAAAATGTGTGAGAGATGAATTAAAACCACATAGTGTAAGAACAGGTAAAGTATAAACAAAGTTAGGAATGAGCAGAGATTGGATATTGATAGTGTGGTGGGAAAATTAAAAAAATGCATATCAAAATCTAGAAGAAAATATGACTTAAAGACAGAAAACAATATAAATAAGTCTCCACAAGAAACTAAAAATAAGTTGATTAAAGTAATTATTTATTTGGAACATGTATTTGAAACAAGGAGAGGAGAAAGGAAAATGTTTATGAAATATGATTTTGAAACAGAAATGGAAGTTATTTACAGATCAATCTTATTTAATATATTAAAATTATAGAATATGAATTCTTTCCATTTATTAGTGTTAATATTGTCAATAATAAAGTAAGACACTTTGAAGAAATGTGAAACTCTGCTCAGCAAAATGGTCTTCAGATATACAAGATAGAAAATAAATATTATTTGAAAGAGACAAGACCAAAATTATGAGCAAGATAAAGACAAAAGAGGGAAAGTATCCTATATCAGAAAAATAGTTAAAAGAGAAAAAGAACTGTCTGACAAATGTTAGGGGTTTAGCTTTTTAAAAAATGGACAGACTTTTAAAATAATAAATAAGTACATTGATTATATGAATAATGAGATAAAGTTTATAAAATAAAATGTTTTTTTTAGTTTCTAAATTAATGAGGATAGTTAAGTAGACATGATGCAGGACAAACATTCAGCAGGGTTTCTAAGAGGTGGGGGTTTAAATGTTTAAAAGTTTAAAAAAAATAAAGAGTAAATAAATTTTTTATGGCGTGATAAGGCAGATGAACCAGATACTTTACCTGCTTAAAAAATATCATTTAAAAGAAAATTGAATTAAAAATTTGTGTATATTATTACTTATTAAGAGTACATGTCATATCACATGTACTCAATTATAGACAGAAATGTAAAAACATTCTAATTTTAAAAAGTTTTAATTGTGATCATTTTCTTTTTATTTTGTTAATTGCAATTTATTTTCAAAGGTGAGAATTTTTTTTTTTTTACATTTACTTTGAAATAGATATGAGCTCTGGTCAGATTTTCTTTTCATAAGTAAGATAACAGGAGACAGAGATTAATGCTGGTCAAAACATTTTAATTAAAATTAGCTGGGACATAACAATTTACATAAATAGCTTCAGGTTTCAGACAGAAGGATTATTCTGCTTCTTATTCTTCTTTGGATTTTAATTGCGATTATTATTTGAATTGCTGTTATAATATTATATTTGCTATTTGATCAATGTGGATTGCCAAAGTGAAATTTTTGCTACATGCTTATAGTATTTGCTGCTGTGTTCAGAAAAAATTGCCTAGATATTTGCTAATAAAAAAAATAAATATGCTGAAACATTGAAAATAGTGATTGTTTTTCCAGGATGCAGAACATACTCAGTTTAATGAATCTTAATAGTAATATACAGGGCTAAATCAACTCAAAGATTAGCACCAGTGCTCCATCATTGTGTCTTCCAGAACATGATCTAAAAGTCTAATTCAGAAATGATAGCAACAATTGTCTTGAGTCTCCTGAACAGGTAAATAAATGAAAATCAAAAACTTTCAATATGAACTTTAGGTAGAACTAAACTGTGTCTTACCCTGCTAAAAGAAGTCAGCCATACATAACATTATGCCTTCATATAAACAAATGTTTTCATATCATAACTAGGGCTTAAATCTTTTCTTTAAATCTCTGTTAAAGTCTCAGTCTATTCTAAAAATAAACTTGTCTCTATAATACAATATGCATATTTCATTTAAATATCACTAATTATTTTAGTATTGAATTCACCTGTCCATTATTTTTTTATTGTAATTAATTTAGTCAATATAAATTTGCATTTTCTGCAGACCATAAATCTTTTGGCTAATGCTTTATTGAGTGTATTGCTCTATTTTTCTTATTCAGTAGGGATTTTATTTTTTCTGTGATTCAGATTATGTAATACCATAATCTTTGCTTTTTCTCATGTCAGAATTGACTTAAATTACTAAATGTGGCATTTTATGAGTGTTTGCAGGCATTTGACATTCTTATATTCCAATGTTTCTTTTTTGGGCTAAAGAAATCTCACCTGTGCTGTTTGTTGACTTCTGTGTGAGATCAAACTCTTTTGACATCCCTAAATAATGGAAAGTGGGATTTGTTTAGATAAATCACTGGCCAGCAGAAAACAGAATTTTCTTTTATTCTTAGGTAATTTCCTTATCTGCTGCAGTGTTTAATGCACTAATACTATCATTCAATTTCTGATAAACCAGGTGGAGAAATTAGGTCAGATTTTCATGATTTGTTTGACAAATATCTTAGATCTAATAAATTTTTAAATTATTTATAATTAATTTTGGCTAATGTTTGTTTCTGTATCCTTTTCTCAATTATCTGAACAATGTTAAAGCTATCTTTCTCTTTCTGAGTCTAGCTGGTAGCATTAAAAATTCATTATTAACTTTTGGATCACTGTAAATTAAATTTTCTAATTAGTCAATGATCTAGTGGAGCCCTCGGTGACCAAAGGAAGTTCAAAATTAGTGGTACAATATATATATTCAAAACAATACAATAATTAATGCAGTAGAAAATATTTTAAAAACAAATATATACAGTATTTTTTTATAATACAATTTGAATCTAATTGATAATGACTACATAGATAGTCAAAAGTATTTCTATTAAATTATGGTATATATTTGTTTTTAAAATATTTTTAATGTATTAATTATTTTATTATTTTGAATAATTATATATATTTTATTATAATTGGAATACAGACATTGATTAATAATTTATATATATATATATATATATATATATATATATATATATATATATATATATATATATATATAAATTGAACAATAATCAACTATTATATACAGTCTTTCAATTTGCAGAAGTACTTTTGATTAATTCCTTAACTCCTGTCAACTGCCATTAAATTCAACAAAACATAATGGAAGCAAATTTCATCAACTCCAATCCCACAAATCCCAAATTTTGACACTAACAACTCATCTATTAATTACATTCATTTCATTTCTATTTATTAAAATAGCCTCCTTAATTTTTCTTTTTTTATGGTTTCTCTCTTCATGAAAAATCTTAACATTTTTAACACCACACTTAAATGTATGGTTACATGTTTTTTCATGATTCAAGAAAAATGAAACAGTCATTAAATCATTATTATTTGTAGTTTTCTCACACTTGTATAACAATTCGTGCTCCTTTAATCTTGTTTAAATACTGCACCTCAATTCACCTATATATGATAACATACATTCACACAAAACAGTTATATGACATGAGTTTTCTGCTTGACAGTTACACCATTTTTAGAATTATTCTCTAACTAATTAACATTATTTGTGAGATAAAATGAAACATTAAACATATATTTATATACATTCTTAAAATATTTTACTTCAGCATTTGAAATACATGGACTAGATATTCATTTTTTATTATCAGACTTCAATTCCTTTAAATCATTATAACTCTTTTTAAGTTGTCATAAAGTATTGTTAATCAATTCTTTGTTATACCTTACTTCAAGTAATTTTTTGCCAAATGTCTCAATATTGTTTTAATTTATCACACTGATAATGACATAATTTTTCATTACAAAACAAAAAAGGTCTAAAACTTGTCATCTTAAGCATAATTAGTATGTTTGAATCAAAACTTATATATCCTCTTTTTGCAATTGTTTGATTATTAATTTATAACTTAACAAATTTTTATCCATTGTAATAATTATATTCAAATACTTAGACCTTTTATCTGTTCCTTTTTAATGGTCCATTTCAAACCGTTAAATTGTTTAACTCCTCTACAAACAAATTTATAGTATTGGTATTTCCACAAACAAAAAAAATATCATCACATACCATTTGTGAATTTTAATATCTGTAAAATACACACATCTAAAATACTACTCTCATATATAAGTATAACAAAAGTGCAAACTCTTGAAACAACAGGCAGAACCATATAACAACCTTTATACATTTTATAACATCCACCATCAAAAGAAGCAACAATGCCATCATCAAACAATTTTAAAAAATCAATAATAAATTGTATCATATATTTGCAAACACCTTTATTCATTTAATACATGTTCAATTAATTTTATAGATTCCCTTCTACCAATAAAACCATACATTTCTGTCACATCTAACAAATCAATAACATCACTCTCATTAATTTTTATATTTAAAAAAAAAAAACACTTGTTATAGCTTAACAATATATTTGAAAAATTGATACATAAATGACTCACCAAAATCAATCATAGTTCACAAAATATTACCTTCATTTTGCAATTTTATATTTTCAAAAATACAAGGACATATAGCATAGGAATATTTCATGATATTTGAGTTGATGATGTTTGCATCCGTTATGATTTTTTGACGAGGATTAAGGAATTATCTAAAAGTATTTCTGCTGATCGAAAGACTGTATATAATAGTTAATTACTGTTATATTTATTATTTTTATTGTTATTGCAATAGTTTTTTAATTAATGGAAATTTTATTTGTACTATATATACTGAAGCTATATATATATATATTTCATGTTTGTAAATTTAAAAAAAAAACATGATATTTTAAACTTAAAAGTTTTTAAATAATTTTAATAATTAAAAGATATATAGATATTTTATACACACAGATAAATGTATATGCCATAATTAATTATAAAGGTATTTTTATAAAGTTTGTAAAAAAAAGATAATTTATTTTAAATATACTTTTAAAAGTAGATTATAATAAAAAAAAAAGATTTTTCTTTTAACAATAACTAAAAATGGAAATGTTATTCTAGGAGAAAGTAATGAAAGTGCTTGTAAACATATTGATAGATTAAATCAAGGAGATCAATAAATGACATGATTTAATTTAAAATACTGTTATTCCAACTCAAAAATAAGAACTTGCAAATATGGTTTGAGCAAGTAAGCACTAGATCACAACAGATTCTCTGGAGTTATCTATAAACAATAATTCAAATGATCCAAAAAACAAGTGATGGATCTGAATTTCGGTGCTAAGCTAACTCCAGGAAATATAAATAGTGCTTACAGTTTATCACATAATTAATTTTTGTCTGATTCTAGCATTTTATTCTTCTTCCAATATTTTTCATATGATGTTGTTAAGAAGATGATGATGATGATGATGTTGATTATTATTATTATTATTATTATTATTATTATTATTATTATTATTATTATTATTATTATTATTATTATTATTATTATTATTATTATTATTATTATTATTATTATTATTATTCATTTGTTTTTCTCATTTAGGATCCACAAATAGAGAAGCCAATAACTACTTCACTTTGTCAAGCTAGCATAGGGCAAGTTCAAAAACCTATTGCTAATCTGTCTTGCATTATCAAGACTGAGAAATTTTAAATTGTGGAGGATATAATCCTCAGACTCGATGGTCCTCATATGAGAAATTGAAAAATTCAACTGAATGTGTATTTGGCAAATTGTTTTCTTATTAGCATATATGAAGATGTCATTGATGTATCTAACATATAAGTTAGTATAAGTATGCTGTTCAAATTTAGAGATGATTAAGCATTAGTAGAATCTATAAACAACTCCACTGAATAAATGTAACATTGGCCAGCTGTGGTTCATTTTTTAAAATATGTGATTAATAGTTGTGATAATTTCACCAAATCCAATTCAAAATCTCAATAATAATTTTTTTATGAATATTGTAATTATTTGATGCAATAGTACATTAATAATGCAAATAAACTGAATGTGAGGATCATAGTTGTATAGTACTTTATTGAGTGAAGAGATGGGTTGGCAAAATGCAAAATGAAACTAGAGTTTGTAAAACATTCCCTATTAGATCCATCTGTTTGTAGTAAAGCATTGTTTTAAGTACTAAGATCAACTGCAAAATAAAGGTGAATTCCAAAATATTGTTATTTAATCAATATATTGTTAAGAAAATAATGTCTAAAATAAAATTGGTATGCCCTGTTGTACAGTAGATTATATCAGAAAAATATAATAAAACAGGAGTCAAAATCAAGGAAAAAAGTGGATATAATGAACATCACCTAAAGTTCATTCCATCAATGATCTTAGTATAAAAATGTTTTTTTATTTATAAGTATTTAAATGTTATTCTATGAAAGAATATCAAACTAGATGTAGCTATAATTGATTAATGAAAAAGATAAAATAATTAATAGAAAAAATAGGATTGTTGGTGGGAAAATGAATGATTTGTAAGAGTATGTACTTATTAGGATGAGATGTTTATAAAAAATACTGGGAGAAGTAAACTGTAACCATATAAAGTGGCACTGTAGCTAAATATATATTTTATAATGTGTAAACAAATTTGGATTATAACAAATACATTTCTCTATTATTATTAAACTATAAAGTTTTAAACTAAATATTTTGGACATTATTTAATAAAATAGTTTATTTGGCCTATTAACTCTTAGTTACTAAGGGAATACTGAGATTGTTTAATATTTGCTTAAAAGTCTAAAGTTAATAATTTGTGTTTAAAGAAGAGTTAATTTAAAGCTTGCCATGTTTTAAGTATATTGTATATATGTGTGGAGATGGTAATCTGGACCAACAGATGAGCGCTGGTTTAGCATAAAATACATACATTGGTGGTTATTTATCTTTCCAACATGTATGTAATCAGAAGGGTCAGCGATATGAGATGGCATGGAGAGTTGAATGTCATGTGAAACTCTGAGTTTGAATCTTTAAGTATTAAGTCACATATTAAAACATGGTGTGTTAAAGATATGCTCATCCCTCACATATGTCTGTATGAATGTATTTTACTCCTGTACATGAGGGGTCAGAATGACTAATTTTGACATGGTTAGGATGACAACCTTGGCATGTATGTGGGCTTTGAACCTTCTGTCATCAGATTTTCAATTAAAAGTATGGCTGAAGAATTGTAGGGTGGAGTTTATTGAAGGTTGTCCATTAAAGTATGAAGATTGGCTGTCTTAATATAAGCTGAGCATTGATTGTATATATGTGTGGAGATGATAATCTGGACCAACTTATGGGTGCTGGTTCTGCACAAAATATGTATATTGGTGATGATTTATCTTTTCATTATGTGTGTGATCAAGGGTGCCAGCAGTATGAAATAGCTTGGATAATTGAGGGTCATGTGAAAGTTTGAGTTCAACCCCCCTGTATATTACATATTGGAGTGCAGGTATGAAATTTCCTGCATTGCAAAAAAAAATCATATAATAAAGTAGTATGTTTGAGAGAAGTGTTAAGCAATGAGAACCTTAATATCATTCAGTAACGTATAAACATTTTACTAACAACTATATCATTTCTATCATAATATAAATTTATAAAATTTGAATTTCAGTTATTTTTTTTTCACTATTGTAATATATTTTATTATAAAGTTACTAATTTACTAAAATCATCAGTTTATAATTATAAAGGAATTTGTAGTAGCCATTAAATAATTTCCACTTTTTTTTTCAAATATACAATTTTTTCTGAAAATGGTTGATTAGAAAATTAAAAAAATAAATAAAAATAATTTACAAAGAAACGTCTGGAAATTTAAAAATAAAATTTAAACCAAAAGTTAAATTAATTTCCTGCTATTAATTTTGTCTCAGATAAAATTGTATATTCGATATCTAAAATCTTTTTTTTTATCATACATAACATTAATTATTTTACATTTTTAATATTGGAAAAAAGATATTTTGATCCATATTATTAAATATATTTCAGTAAAAAAAAAGGTATATATATATAATTTTAAAAAAGTATTTTACTCCTGCAATACAGTAAATAGTAAATCCACTGAGTATCACTAAGTCTGTATGTGGATTAATTTTAGCAAAATCATATATGTTTGACTTATTAGCTCAATAGAAAATTCTTATTAATCCTGTGGTATGATAACATTTTATAATAATAAGTTGATAGAATAAAGCAGCCATGTTTATAAATTAATAATAACAAACGACATAAAATTTACCTTTTAAAAATAAAATATTTTTTTAAATTTTTCATGTACCATTATTTATCATTTTTTAATACCAATTAAATCTTATTTACATAATAAGATTAATCATTAAGTGAATCAGAAACTTCTAATTTAGAATTGCTTTAATAATCAATCATGACTATAATAAACTTATCATAGTAACAACAAAACTACATAAGCAAAACATATTTCAGCCTGATGATGATATTGTATTTTATATATTGTAATAGATACGGAAAAATTTCTATGCATCAACATTCTCTACTTTATTTATAAATATTTTCTGGAATTTTGCAAATATTTATTAAGAAGGCATTAAATATGTTGTAGTACTGTGATGTTTTGTGTATGCTAATGCACAATAGTAATAAGAAAAATGGGGAAATTAAAATTGTTAAAGAACCAAAATAAGCTTGTCTCTCATTGCTTCAACTGCATTATCATATATGCAATTTGAATAATGTTTTAATATATATATATATATATATTGTACCAATATATATATATATATATATATATTGTACCAGTCAGTTTGCGTAATTCATGCAACCAGACCTGGAATTCTAGCCTGAGTCAGATTATGTACAAGATGTAAAAGTCAGGGACACTCTAACTTTGCCCTACAGGTACAAACCTAGGTGTCTTTACTTATGATTAGCAATACTGCTGATACAAGTCATATTTAATTACTACTGGCCAGCAGCTCAGTGGTAAAACAAAAAGACTAATTAGGCAATTGGCCAGATCTATATAATAGTTATCAATAATAAATTATTTATGTCTTCATGGTATTATAAACCTAACGTGCATAGCTATATCTGTGTGAGAAAGCATAATCAGTAGTATAGGCAATGACTCCAGAGTAAGATTTTAAGTAATATTTACTGAGGCTATAACCTCGATAATATGTGTATAAAATGCAATAGTAGGGACCTCTGCAGGTGTTTTAACCACAAGCTTACATAAATATATTTAATAATATGCATATTATGCATTAATATATATATATATATTGTAACCATCATCAATTGGTCAATTGGGTTACACGTTGACAGGCGCCAAGAGCTCACCTGTAACCATCAACATTAATCAAGCTTAATACCATGATGTCAGAGAACTACTATAATCAGACCCAACTTACTATAACCTAATAGACTGAAGGGATGTACCAATGCCTACCACATTGGTGCCAAGAACTGTAATAGAATTCTTTATAACCAATGGCTTTAATCATTGGGCAGCCAAGAACTGTACACATTGATCTAACTGAATGCTCCCATCATTGTGGTGCCAAGAACTATAGCCAAAAGCATATCATGCCATCTATATTATGCACCAAAGACTATAACCGAAATCTGGAGCAAATTATCACAAACAGAACTAATGATATAACATAAAATTGTTATGATCTAATCTGGTCGCAGCCAGGGTATACCGCGAAGACCTATCATAGTAATATGTGAAAATACATTAAACAAACTATAAGTATGCAATTTTATTATCCTTCAAACCTTAATTTGCGATTTTTCATCGCATGAGACCTTATGGCCGACCATGGACAAAATTGTATAATTTGTGAAACTACTAAAGATTATGAATTTTAAAATTACATATATGATTTTTAATACAAATGCTAGTCTAAGTAAGAGCTTTGGAATAATAAATAAACATGGAATACTTGGGTTCTTTTCTATAATTTAATAAATATCAACTAGACTCTTGTTATACTAATGAATGACAATTAAAACATTAAGTAAATACATTTAATCATGTCATTATCTGGTAAATCTGTTTATAAGTTTATAAAATCAATCAATTTTGTATCATGTACTCGAATCAACTACGCAAAGCTTAAATGATGGAAAAGGTAAATGGGATTTTATTGTACTTTACACATCATAAACTACCAAGGACAAAAAGCATTCAAATGTTTTTCTCAAAATATTACTAAACTCTTATATCATGCTGACAATAGTATGTCCTTCAATGTATGCTCTATTCAAGATATATGATTTCTGATTTTATGAATGATAAATAGCAATGGCACAGTAAGTTTAATTATAAATCAATATTTATTTACAATTTTTATGACTAATAAGTAATTGATGTTTAATGTAATAACTAAATACATAAATAAACAAATAAAATAAATAAATAAATTATAATTTCATTGGCTTCCTTCAATAACATATCATAGGCACAGTTTTATAAAGCCTAACCATACATTATATTACAATTTGATATAATTGATGTCTTGAGGAAATTATACAAAAATTCAACATCAACTCATGAAATATCCAATGTGTCAGTTCCAGAACCAAGAAACCTATACTGTAGACCTATAACAATGTAATAAATAATATTATATTTGTAGGATTTAGCTATAATGCTAATGCTAAATAAAAATGAAAATTTAAACTTCAATTCAGATAAAATACTAATTAACAAACAGTTAATTACTATGAGGTCACTTAGATAGAATGTACTGCTACCCTTTATGACTTAACTTATAAATTATGCTTATAAATGGGAGATGATTTTAACAGAATAACCAAAATACTTTGCCCAAACTTATATTTATGAAGTAAAATCATATTCCTGTGGATGCATTCATCTATACATGAGAATTATATAACATTGAGTGCTTTGTGGATTTATACACCATCATAAAGCAATAAATATAATTACACAATTCCACAGATTAAACACCAGCACAGGAATGAGTGTAAAAATACAGAAAGTGGCAATTAATTAATCTGAAGATTAACCACCAGCACAGATTAATGCCTTTTAACATTATAAAGCAATATTACGATTTCTTCACATTTAAAGTGCAAAAATCCTCCTCCTCAGTTATTCTGACCATTCAGAAAACATTAACATTTTAGCAGATGTGGGTTCTTGCAAAATAAAAAGTGTTTCACTAATCAGGACAACTAATATATTAAATTATCTTGCTTAAACATAGCAACAATGTAATATAAGTGACATTAGTATAAGAATAGAACTCTGGAAAGACTCACAAGACACTTCATGAGAGGTTGACTCATATCATAAATTCATTAGTAATTTTCAAGCTTTTTTGCAAGCGCTATTCCCTTGAATAAGTATTTTATTCAATCCCATTAATATAATTTAAACCTAATAAAATATAATTCATGAACTTCACATACAAGTTCATATAACAATAAAATTAAATTCATTCATTCTTACTTAAATACATGAATTCTAGCAGGTGTACGTGTGACATAAATTAAATTGTACAGCATTTTATAATAATAAATATGATCCATGAAATCCATGTAAAAATGTCTTGAACAATAAATACACAAAGTAATAATTATAATTATAGTTGAATTCCATAAATGTAATTCTATCTATTTGTCTTAGATATTGTAAGCACTTTTAATTTAATGATTTTACGTGGCTCCATAAATATAAAACAATTCCAAAACATGACACACAGAGTTTAAATGAAAATGTTCTTCATAAGTTATTAAATTCTACATTTCTATATAAAACTGTTTCAAGTTTATAACATCCAGGCTAATATTTATTTATCCACATTTAAATTTAAGGATACTAATTAGAGCAAATAATTTAATAATTCCAAATTAACGATAAAATTAGAAAGTTGTTTTAATTAATTATTTGAAGACTGTTTCCATTATTCAAATGGTAAACAATTTAACTAGCAAATACATTACTGGCAGTATAAAGTTAAATAAATTAATCAATGCTATATTATTTTAAATTATAAATGAAAATATTAAACCATGTTAATAACTTTAACATTTAACTTTGATTTTAAATTTCTTATTTTTAAAAAAAAAAACAGTTTTCATATTTAAAAAACTTCTGTAATTAAAACATCTATTTAGTTTTGCCAAATTGTAGAATAATAAAATATTCCAAACATACCAAGATCCTGCAATCAATTCTGCTTTTATACTTGAAAGCTCCAACATATTTTTAAGTGTAAATATTGGAAAATTATTAGCGATTTGATTCATTTGGCTAGCTGACCCGAACAGATTTTTAAATTTAGCACTTCATTCTATTATTAAATATCACCATTTTATGTTTATATTTGTAAAAAACTTTTTGGTAAATCCGTTTACTTATTAACTATTTTAAAAAAATAAGCTTATCATATTTTACATACATTTATTCTTACACAATTTTCTTTTTCTGACAGCAACCTTATCGCAGACGATCTCTTTAATAGCGCTTTTTTTTTTACATTGAAACGCATATGTAATTACTATATATTTTTTTCTAATAATTAAAATTAGTTAAACAAATGGTTTTTTAATTCTATGAAAATAATTTCTAGGACTATTTTAAACAAATAAAAAAATATTATTATTTTCAATCACATTTTACTAAATTTAATGTGTTGTCAATTTTTAAAAAGTTAAACATATTTTGATACAAATCAGTGGATGGAAAGAAGCAATTTAAATACATTAAAATAAGCCAGACAATAAGTAAAGCAAATTATTACTTATTCTCTCTAATAAATTATCTTGAATGCAAGAAAATAATCTGTTCAAAAACGCAAACCAAGCCAATCAAATCACCAAGAAGAAGACAGAGAAATTTTTATACCAGTTATATCAATGTTTATATTTTATACTAAAATTTAAGGTTACAGTTTACATATATATATATATATAAACAAAAAAAGACTTATAAATACATATATATACATATATATATATATATAAACAAAAAAAGACTTATAAATACAATAAATAATATTATATTTCAACCAGAGGACCGGTTTTCATCAGAAAGAAAAAAAAAATACACAGTAAAATGGTATATTATCGCCATTTTACTGTGTATTTTTTTTTTTCTGATGAAAACCAGTCCTCTGGTTGAAATATAATATTATTTATTGGATTTATAAGTCTTTTTTTTTTGTTTTTTATATGTATTTCCTTTGGTTAGTTTGTTATATATTAATATTTTGATATATATATATATATATATATATATATATATATATATATATATATATATATATATATATATATATATATATATATATATATATATATATATATATAATTTATCTGATAAAGAACATCTTTCTCAAGAAATAAAACTTTCAAAAAGTATTCTACTTTCTAATAATTATAATAAAAACATCATATGTAAGGCTTTATATAACATTAATACTAAAAAGAAAAAAGAGGATAGAATTGATAATTCCTCTTTTAATAGAGTAATTTTGCCTTACATTATGGGAGTTACTGATAAAATCAGTAGAAGACTATCTTGTTTTAATATAAAGACCACTTTTCTACTGGCAAAAAAATTGGTGATTTTTTGTATAAACCTAAAGACAGAATACTTTTGGAACACCAAGGAGTTTATGAAATTCCATGTTTCCAGTGCTCAAGAGGCTATGTGGGTCAGTCTAATAGACGAATTAATGTCAGAATTAAGGAACATAAAAATGCTTTTCAACAAAAAATTAGCACATCAGTTTTTACTTCCCATTATTTAGAAACTGGTCACAAACCTAATTTTGATAATACAAAAATAATTGCTAATTTGGAAATATATGATTTAAGAAACATGAGAGAGTCAATTGAAATATTAAAGAAACCTACTGGTTTAAATAGAACTGATGAAGCACAACGTATTCCAGCTATGTGGAAACCTCTTTTTTTATCCAATATTAACTTAAAATTAACAGGTAAAAATACTGAGGAAAATAAACATTTTGATAAGCCTCATATTGTGAATGCTGAACTGGAATCTCATTTCTCATCTCGCACACAGTCACGTTATTTGTTAAGATCTAACGGTTTTTCTTTCAAAAGTTAACCTTGAAAATGGCGGTTGCTATTCCGTCAAAATATCGGTGCTCAATGGAAAATAAGACACGGTATATCCCAAAAAGTTATAATTTATCTACATCATATAACCGTGAAAACATTAAGTATAACATATATATATATAAACATAAATATTAGCCTCACATTACAACATTTATATTTTTCATAGTTTTATACATATATTAAAAACAAGTATAGTATAATCTTTAAATACAACATTTACATTGACCGTGTTATACGTATATTTAAACAGATATAGTTTTATTCAATACATTTATTAACAGTGTGGGTCTATACATATATTTAAACAGATACACCTTTATTCAATACATTTATGAATAGTGCGGTTTCATTGAGATGCCACTAATTCTTTATTATTGCATTATTGGAGTAAAAGGGGATTACAGTAATTTAATTTAATAATACGCTTATTTATTATCAGTTTAATGTTACCAGCAAATATATGAGTTTTTTTTTTTTTTATATAAACAATCATTTAACTTGGGAATGGATTATCAACATTTATATATACAATTAGTGATTGTGTTAGGAAATTATACATCGATAAAGATTTGAGATGGAACAGAGGGAAAGGGCATACTGAGAATTTTAATTACACAGAATTGGATTTAACACATTAATTTATAGACTTAAATATAAAGTTCAGCTATAACCATTAGATACGTGTATTTCAGCACAAGTGATTCCAATGTCAAGCTATGGAATTATCTAGACAGAGTTTAATAAAGAAATAATAAGGTAGAGTAATGGTGATGCTAATGTATGGGCTGTTTTTATATTAATATAATTCATTTACGAGATACAATAGTGTGCTTATGAGAGTAGCAAATAGAAGTGAAATTTTTGTTTTGCATTGTATGAGACCGACTTGCCACACTCCAAATTTATGGAGTTCGGTCACTGGAACAAAGAAATATTCAGCCTGATCGGGATCACACTGATGGTGCAAAAATCCCATTATTAATCAAGCCCATGGTCCAGGGTCTATTTCTTTATCATAGACTGGAAGCGAAAAATAAATGGCTCAGGACTTCCCCGATGCCTATTTTGGATGAATAACACACAATTAGGAAATAGACCTACATTAGCAATGCTTGGAATATATATATATATATATATATATATATTCCAATTGTTGAGAAGATATATATATATATATATATATATATATATCTTCTCAACAATTATTTCGCATACTTAAAGTTATTGCAAAATATTAGTTTTTTTCTTCTTGACAGTATGATCAAATTATTTAAGCGGACTTATTTAAAGATAATGGACATTATGATACATATTTTGAAATATAAGCTTGATTTCTCACTTTAGTAATTCTTTTTTAATAAATTTAAAATACAGATCTCAATTTCCCCCTACTTTATGCCATCTAACTTTGACTTTAACATCCTTTTTGATTGAACACAAAGTGATAAACAAAATTGGTAATAGCATTAATTTAGTTATTTACATGGCTGAGAATACTTGGAAGGTCATTATACAATATCGATGTATTGATTTAGACGATTTTAAAACATAAAATGATATATATATATAATCTTTACATTTTAGTTTCCCAAAATATGCGATCTTAAAGCATTTACTTTTTTTTTATTAATGTGGGAAATGTTTTCCCCTCTCCATCAAATTGCAATAATAAGAGATTAAGAAAAATAACATTTTAAAATTTTCCAACTCTGCCAATATACAATTGTTTTAATAAACAACTTAATTAATTAAATGAGGCTCCTTCTTTTTAAATAACAGGAGACTTAGCTAAATTTAAACACATTTCAGAGATGGGGAATAAATTAATGACATATTATTTGAAGGAAATAAAAGTACATATTATAATTAGATAGAAAATAAATGATGTACCATTTTAAAATAAGAATTTTGTGAGTCTAATAAGAATTATGATTAGTTTTATAAAGAATCATGGAAAGTGGATTAAAGATTACTACATAAGTAAGTTACTTTTATATAAATGTGCATTTAATTTACATTAAATTATAGTTACTATGAATATACATAAGATATAGAAGATAAAGGTGAGGTGGCATTATTATTTTTACAATACTTTCTTGAGTCCATGCTGGTGTAACAGCTTTCTTCCAGATCCATTTCTTTATCCATTGTTACACTGTAACCACAAATAAAATTAAACACAATATCTATTAACTACACTCTTGTTTAAGATAAATTCAAAATATTAACTGTTTATTTATTTTCTTAAAACGGAACATACCACTGACTTCAACCCTTTGACCTTTTTCTCTAACCATTCTTAATGCCCTAATTCTGCCCAAAATATCAAACTATCTTTAATTCCCGATTTTCGTTTAAAGACAAAAAATAGTTTCGATCAATTCTTTAATTTTAATTATACCACTTTCTTAAATACATTTAAGCAACTTAGCATTTCTTTGAATATTTTCAAACAAGAAAAAATAGTAGCAGCCCTGGAGAGATTGATGTTGTTGCCTGACTGTAGTTTATGATTTAAAAATAGAGATGGGTGTTTACTGCATACCTTAGCACAGTTTTCTAGGTAATTGTTCTGGGGCAGTCTTGTGGATTGGTTAGCTCTTATTTCATCATTATTAAGCAATTCCAACCTTTCACACAATTTTGTACACTGCTTTTTGTGCATCCTCTCTAGTTATTTTATTTTTCGAGTTATTTCACAATTTATTTAAAGATGGAGGTGATTGGAAACTGATGTTGGAATTATTGGTGCATATTTTTTTAATATTTGTTCAACTTTAGACACATGAAGTAGACTAGTCCAATTTTGTCTTGAGACTGGAGGTGCATATTACTATATAAATTAGCTATTATTGAATTTATTATTTTTAGTATTATACCCTGTATTAATTAGATCTTTCATCTATAATTCTGTGTTTTTTTCTCCAATCTGTTTAAACTTGCATAATTTTCAGTTCCTGTAAAGAACACCTTTCAGTCCCATGTATTTATAATACCAGGGGATTATAAATTTGAGATGTATGAGACCTCTCATATTTAAAAGTTTTTATATAATAAACACTGCATCAACCTTTCAAAATTGAAGTTTGTAAATGCAGTGTTTATTTTAAATTTCAGATGCAGATATGTGGAGGGTGAATGACATAACTGAGAGATTGAGATAGTTGATGATAAACAGTCTAAATATGAAAATGACCTGGAAAAAGAAAGGATCATAGAGAAAGCTGCTAATATAATAAGATATATCCCTAAATTTAAAAATAGCTCATAGATTTATAATATTGATTGCATCAGGGATTAAATTAACAAAATGTTTTATTTGCTTGAAAGAAGATAAGGGCAATCAACTTGTGATATTAAAATGTTAAGAGTTTGATGAAAAAAATCACAAGAAAATTGGTAGCTTGTGTTTATTGAAACAGAAGATTATAATTTCAAAATGAAAAAGGTTAAATTTATTGCTTCAATTCTAAGAAAAGACTCAAGTAAAGCTCTGTCAAAATCTGAATAGTACAAAATATATTAGTTGATTGCTATTTTTTACTAGGATATTCACTAATGTAAAGCTGCCAAAAATTCTATTTAGACTGCGAATTGTCTTTGGAGTTTCATGTATTTATAACACAACAAAATTAGTGCATTCTGTCTTATAAAGGACCTGGGTTTTAGATTATACACTATTAAATCTATGTATAAATTTGTTGAAAACATTCGAAATTTAAAATTGTTTTTCCAGACATCAAGGGATTATATGGGTCTATCCCTCATAATTAAATAATTAAAATTATAGATGAATTGTCACAGCAAGTCAATTATAATGGAGAAAATAGTTTTTATTATACAAAAACTATATTGGATTAGTGAAGAGAGATCTGCAACAATAAATAACAAATCTATAGAATTAATCACATTTAGTGGAGATCTGTGCAGCTTGTAATTGTCTAAAGTTGTTAAACTAATTATTTCAAAATTTTAGTGGCTGTCAAAAACAATTTTATACTTTAGATATCTGGTTGATACAATACTATTTATGGATAAACAAACAACTGTTCAAATTCCTCTAGAGTTAGCTTTCATGACTTGGTATTTTCAAGAAGGAAGACAATCATCAAAATAATCATTTTTTTAGCTTTAAATATGCAAGAACATATCAATGTATTGGATTATAGGATGGAATTGAAACCCTCAAATATGAGAGATATCATACACTCTGAGATTATAACTTTCTGGTCCCAGAAACATGTGGGACTGAAAGGTTTTTTAGACAGCAACTGGAAATTATGCAAATTCAAAGCAAATTTGAAAAATAACATTGAATTATCCACACATCTAATTAATATGGGCTGTAATACTAAAAAAAATAATTCAATAATAGCCAAATTCTGTAGCAAAATTATGCACCCTGTGAATCTCCAATCTCAAGACAAAAATTGAATAGTCTCTTATATATCTAAAGTTTCAAAAAAATTAAGTACCAATAAATAGAACATCAGATTTCAGTCATCTCCATCTTTAAATAAAGTAAGGAAATCCGAAGACCTGCACATCAAATTATGTGCAGAATTGTGTATAAAAAGTCAAAATCCTTATTATGGAAAAACAAGAACTAACATCTATGATATTGGCCAATCATAATTACCTATAGAACTGGGCTAAGAATGGCAGTGAATACTCCTATGTTTTTAGATCATGAGCTATAGTCAGGCCACAACTGCAATTTCTCTAAAGCTGACATCATTTTCAAAAGAGAAATGACAGAAACAGAAAAGTAAAGAATACATCGTATTTAAACAAAAATGTCCATGCCATAATTCAAAAAGAAAATAGCACTACTTTTTCTATAAAAATTGCATCTATAAGTTTTTGCACAGTTATTAGTATATAAATTATATTCTAAAATTCAATTTCATGCTAATGCAATTTATATTATACAAAAAAATTTTAAAATGAGAGTTTAACAAAGTTTAATTCTATTATGCTATGTTTTAGTAATGAAAGTGCTTAGCAGTGGAAAAAAAAACTTTTCCTGCTGTTTAATTTCTAAAAAAAAACTATATATATATAAAGTAAAGGAAAAGTAGAAATAAACACAGACATAAATTTTTATAGATATTTTTCTACATTTTCTAAAATAAAATAATAATAAGTAAAGGATTAAATAATAACTCTGATTTAAAATATTGTTTTATAAATTAAACTTTTAAAAGATCTGAATATATAAAAATTTATACGAAATAATAGTAAGATAAAAAATATAAAATATTTTTTATTAAAAGAAAATGTAATTTTCTATATAGTCTAGATGCTATATAAAAATCGACAAAACATTAGGATAACATAAAATAATGCGTTATAGAAATTAATGTATCCTTTTTATATTTTTTTGTATTAATAAATACATATCCGTCATTGTCAGTACATCTACAATTTTAATTTAAATTTAATATTTAAAGGTAAATATTTGTTTATGTATTTATGAGATTTATTTATTGTGGGTTATAAATATAGGTGTGCGTGTGCGCGCGCGCACGTATGTGTAAAATTACTTTTATCTTAGAATTTTCCTTGGATTCAATTATTAAATTGAAAAGTAGAAATGTTTTACTTAAATTAAAATAATGTGCTAAAATATTATGAAAGTTTAATAGAATCACAAAATTAATATAAAAGATAATAATAAATGCAATTATTCTTTTTTTTTTTTAAAAAAAAAGTCAATTAGTTTTTAAAACTTTAATATCGCCTGCAAAAATTAAATATTTATTCAGGGAGTTATTTCATTATTATTATAATCTTTATTCTATTTTAAAATATATAATCATTAATAACATTTTCTATTATTATAAATAAATTGGAGAAGGAACTTTTTCAAGTTTAATCCCCCCTCCCCCAATAATTAATATTAATATTTTACATCTCACTTGTGAACCTTGTTTTTTTTTTTTTGTAATGCATCTTGTGATAGCACTTCTGGTTGTAAGCATTTGTCAACTACTGAATTAAATTCCGAACTTAAGGAAGAGTCGCTCTTGCATTGTTACGTTTTTTACTATCCAGTTTCATTTCACACTTCTATTTTTAACTGACATCACCATCTGTTGATGTATTTCAATATAATTTGTGCTGAAGAAAATTCATGAAACAAAATAAACTAAAATTGAATAAATAGAAGATAATATTAATTAAAAATAAGAGTCTAAACTGAATCTTCATAATTACATCCTTTCTCATGTGTCATATCGTCAGCCAGGAAGCGAACCTGCTAACCCGGGACAACTGCTTGTAAAGCAGCTGTCGCTGACCTCTCGATTTGAGTTAATAAACAGTGGGTAAGTAATTTTAAATTTTAATTCATCTACATCAATGATCATTTTTCTTTTTAAACAAAATCATAAAATATTATTACATACCCTTTAGCATTACTCTTGTTTTGTCATTAATCATATGATTACTTTAAATATATATATAAATTTTCAAATTTTATTTTTATCTCAGTGCATCTTTTATTAGTTAAATCATGTCATAACCATCAATCAGTCATACATGTGAAGCATTACTTAAAAAAAAAAACTTCATCATTTATAAAATTATAATAATTTATGTAAAGTCCATTAATTATTAGTCATTTTGATTTCCATGTCAATTTAAAAATACTTTCCTTAAAATTCTATAAAATGTTTTGAATAAATGCAATCATAATATTGAAAATAATACTTCTGGAATGTCAAATTTTGATAAAAAAAATTTGGAATTTAGAAATGTGATATTTCTAAATATTAATCATTATAAAATTTATTACAGAGGCAAATACATTTATGTAATCTATAATCATATTATGAATCAAAAAACCACAATGAATAGGTTATTGTACAGTTTTTAGTAATTTTAGCATGTATTATATTTTATATTTCACTTCAAATGGTAAAACATAATTTATCAGTATTTTCAAGACTTAGTTTTTTGTAAAGTTTTTATTATATCCTTTCATACTCCTAGTTTTGTTATGGGTAATTTTAATCAAATTAATTTATAGACTTATATATATATATATATATATATATATATATATATATATATTATATATAGATATATATATATATATATATATATATATATATATATATATATATTGAAGCAGTCGGATCTAATTTCGATGCAAGCTTCATGAGATCCCACATTTAAACTAGTGCAAACCCTGTCACTAACAGTGACTATTTCCGAATGCTTTATACTATCTTCAATATACATTAACTTTAATTAAAACTGAAGACATTATTTAAAACTTTATTGAGGCTAATTATCTTATGCTTAAATTTGTTAATGTTATTAATTACCTCATGATAATATATATATATATATATATATATATATATATATATCATATATATTATATATATATATATATATATATATATATATATATATATTATGTGAATTGTACATATATATTTGTATATAGTTAGATATATATATTCGCTATAAAGTTTTATTACATCGAAATGTTTTTTTTTTTTAATATTTTACCATTTTGTTCAAATTTATATGATTAAAAATTACATTCTTTCAATAAGCTTTTAGATCGTCTTTTCCCAAAGATAATAGGGAATTTTTATTAATTAGTTAGAATGATAAGTTAAAACTTTAAGGAAAGTGCTAAATTAAAATCATTTGATCAGATTTTACAAATTCATTTTCTAAATAGAAAATGAATTCAAACTTAATGGCTTTGAAAGTCTTATCGGAGGAATGGATCAGAAATCAATTAGAGAAAATTTTGGTTTGTAATAATGTAAAAACTTTAGCCATAAGGCATCAAAATCAGAATGGGTGGGAAACTGTATGAAAGGGTATAAATACCCCAAAGAAGGAAGCCATTACTATTAATTTAAGAGGAGTTGCCACCATAAACTGTCCTTTTTAATTTTGAATCTTAATAGTATTTTTAGCATGGTATGTGGCTAACCTTGGGAATCTGATTGCTGGATGCCAGACTTCTCCAACAAATCTTCAAAATGTTGCTGCTAAGATAGAACATATCAATACTGATCACTGCCTAAACTCCAAAAAGAAACTAATCTATAAATAAATCAAGTGCACACCTATGTTGTCTCCTCAATCCATCCGGACTCTATATTCATGAATCAATGAACGAGCCATGGAAGGACTAGTAACCTTTTATTTTATAAACCATCAGTTTCTGGTCTGGTCATGAACTATATTTCAAATCATGATTTAAGTTAACTACTGCCTGACATTTTTCTATTCACTTTATAATGCGTTAAATTTTGTTATAGTAAATCTTTATTTTCTTATATCTCTAGTTTAAAATTAATATCTCATTAAATTTCTTTCTCCTACTATGGTGGTTTATTTGAACTAATTTTAATTGTATTTATTTTAGTGATTATTAATATCATTTATTTGTGATAATATGCCAATAATACTGTCAACTCAATAATAATATCCTTTGCTTAAACTTACCCTAAAAAATAATATTGCATTAAATTTTATAGCCTAAGTATTGCACGATAGAACTAAATTAATAATGGTTCTATTAATTATTGAGTTGAAAGACTTATTTAATGTTTGATATTATTTTGCCAATGACTTATAAGTATTATTAGCTCAGTTTATAACCACTATGCTCCTGACTAGTTTATTTAATTTACACAAAATTATCTATTCATATTGATTACATTTATTAATGTTTTCTGAAAGTTAATAAATAAAATAAAATAAATATATTCTGATTTAAATCTCTTATTTTATAATTGGGTTCAGGAAGGGAATGATATAAAGAATATTATTATTATGATTATATAATTTGCATTTAAGCACATTTGCTTCAAGTAAGTTTGATTTTAATCTGATATGATCAGGTCATTACATTAAACATCTATCATATAATTTGGCTTTATTAATCAAATATAATGATCATTATATCATCATCATTCACAACATTGCAAACATGAGCCATCATCTTGCTTTTTGGGTTTGCCATTTTGGTGATATTATTGATATTTTAAATATATAGGAAGAAATCACTTTCTCCATCACTCGTCACTGTATTCGAACACCAAAGTTTCATGGCTGTTTCCTGACCTGGCTTTCCCTGTGTTCCATGGTTCATTTTTAGGGCATAAAGGACTTATTGAATACAAGCCACCATCCTACTTCTTGAATCATTGACAAAACATTTACTTCATATTTGTTTCGCTGCTCGTAATGTGTTAGTACCGTTTATTTCTTAGTTCAAACAAAGGCCTGCTCTTTTGCTTTATAAATTGCAATGCAATTGATTTCATCAAAATCAAACAATTTTATATTTATCAGTAATTAAAATAATTTATTTTGTTAAGTATTTAAGTTATACCCTATGCATTTATTATGCTGTTCATGAATTGATTTATGGATGTGTGGAAAATAAATCTCACCTCCTTCTTATATGAATTAGAATCATATTTTCTTTTCCAAATAAAATCTAAGTAATGAATAATGTATGTGGTTTGGCCAGCACAAATTCCATAGGTATCATTATTTACACTTGACTATTTTATTGGGGCATGGACAAATATACTTTTTAAATACTTACATATCAATTATTGGCATATGAGAACAACTGCCATTATTTATTGTACATTGTAATTCACACTCCAAAGACTAGAGATAATTTATAATACTCATCATAAATATTTGAACGAATATTTGCTTATTATTAAATATTTTATATACATACTTGGTTTGACTGTTTATTATTTATTAATTAGTTTTAAATATTTGTGCTCACTGTTTGTATTTGCAACCCAAATGTACATATGTGAATTTATTCAGAAATATCGCTAGAGTCAGATAAGTGGTTTCAGTAATGGTCACATCCATTGAGCTAGTTCATGGCACACAGTTCCATGTGCTGTCCATATGTATTGTACATTAGGTTTTGATCTGAACTCAAGAATTGGTTTGAATTCAGTTTGATCTTTGATATAATTCCTTGGTTTGACAGGTTTGAAGTTCAGTTGTGTGAGTTCAGGTCATGTTAAGTGGAAAATATATTTGACTGGTACATATATATATATATATATATATATACCAGTCAAATATATATATATACTTATTCCAATTTAGAATATATATATATATATATATATTCTACATTGGAATGTTATTTATATTTCTTCTTGAGATTCATTGTCTTGACTTATAAAATAATTTGTTTTAAATTAATAGTATTACCATTACTATTGTAATGGACAAGATTGTGTAATCAGTCAAGAAGACAGAAAAACCAAGCAGGAACTCTCAAACAACATACATAGGGCAACACTATGACAGTAGTTTAAACTCTTACTTAGGTTTCCAAGTCTCAACAACATAATTAACATCCTTGATGTCATATGACTTCCCTTCTTCATTCAGCATGATGGAACTCAGGGTTTGGACAGAGACTCTCTTCCTCATGGTTTTTTCATTGACTTGGAGCATATCTGCACTAGCACTCAAATATAAACACTTTGGTTATTTTATTATCTAGAGATCTACTTATATATTCTATTAATCTAGACTTGCATTTCTTTCACAAAACATGACATACATGCTATTTTATTGATCAGATTCAAAGTCAGGGATGCACTAGTTTAATACTTAACAATATACTTAATTCTATATAATGATACTATGGTTCCAATTCACAAATATCATACACATAATTAATAATTATAACAAAAAATATTACAGGAATGAATATAGTGAATAATTAACTTACAGTTTTATTAAATAAAAAATTATACTTGCTTTTACATTATGATGAGTCGAGATAATGGTGGCTTACTTATATATCAGTGTGTGACCTGATTAATTTACAATTAATATTTTATAGATTGCTATCAATCATTATGGATTTAAACTCTAATTAACAAGGACAATATATAAAAGGGAGTATTATGCATGGGTTTGATTTTAGGATTACCCAGGGTTAGTAATGCATAAGTGAAAGTTAAAATGAACTAATTGTTTAAGAACATTGTGATACTACCCTTATTAAAATGTTTTCCATGGTGGTGGTAGTAGTAGTAGTAGTAGTAGTAGTAGTAGTAGTAGTAGTAGTAGTGTAGTAGTTGTTATAATAATAATAATAATAATAATAATAATAATAATAATAATAATAATAATAATAATAATAATAATAATAATAATAATAATAATAATAATAATAATAATAATAATAATAATAATAATAATAATAATAATAATAATAATAATAATAATAATAATAATAATAATAATAATAATAATAATAATAATAATAAAGATCAGCTAAGCAATCAGATGCCAAGGTTCATGAATGCTAGATGGGTGTGGTTGATCCCAGTGGTGCATCTTCTCCTAATTACATGTGTATACAAATGGAGAAAATGAAGATGTATTAAATCTAGTATTTGAGGGTTGTGTGGAGTCTCTGGCACAATGGAGAACCTAGCCTGGGACTAATACTTTATTAGAAACTCAGGTATGCATTATGTTGGATCTGTGATTATGCAATTTGATTATATATGATGAATGAACCATGAAGAAAGAGTGGAATTAACAAAGTTATAATAATAATGAACCAAATCAACAAAATATGAGGTATAGGAATGCAACATAATATTTCTTAATAAATATTAACTGAGAAATTATACTATTACCCTATTTGATGTATGGGGGGAATTAATCATATATAATATAACTGGTAGTGTGTGCCTCTTCATTACATTACATATATACAACTTGTGCTTATATATATATATATATATATATATATATATATATATATATATATATATATATATATATATATATATATATAAATGCTCATTTAGGTTAAATGTTAATAGGCAAACATTGTTCATAAAATGTATATATATATATATATATATATATATATATATATATATATATATATATATATAATAGATTACTAAAAGTGCTTGCCATTCTTCAGTAAGTTAAAACAATTCTCAAAAATTTAAAGATAAATTTTACTTGACATGATGGAGGACAATACAGTAATAAGAAAGAGATATGTTTAAACATGTTTTGTTAGTTTGATACTTTTATAGTTTTAAAACAACCTGTCTTCTCCAACTGACACTATCCCAGGGGAATGTTGAGAGCAGGGAATGGTAAACAACTTTAATTTAAATGTAACTCCTTCCATTATTCAAATAACTACAATGACAAGTAAAACACTAAAGAATATTTAAATTTATTCTGTTAAATATTAAAAATCCAGTAGAATTATAAAATACAAAATATGGTATAAAAATTGTTATAAGTTAAGACTGTGTAAAAATAAACATATATTAATAATTTGAGTTACAGTTACATTGCTTTTAAGAGTTAGTTAAAACATATTATCATCATATTTATATGCTTTTGTGACTTGCATGTTGTGCTAATAGGTGTATAGATATTGACAATACAATGGAACTCCTGGCATGCGAGCTTCACCCAATGACTGTGGAGAGTTGATATCTGCATACTCACACATGGTTGTAGGTATGATAAGAATTTCTATATAATCAACCAGAGTTCAGCAATAGAGTTGGTATACACAAATAAATTTGTATAATTTTATTCACTATTCTAAAATAGTATGTCTGAAGAAGAAAACTGATTCAAAAAGCTAAGCTCATAAACAATACCAGATTCTCCACATATATTATTCTTCTCCACCTACCTCATGAGTTTCTTCATATACTTTACATTACTTTTTTTCTAATTGGTATTCCATCCCAATTTTGCTTCATAAATTTTCATGTGGCCACATGGATTTCCTGGTCTTTGTCTTATTTCTACAGTTTACACCTTATAATGTACTTAGACATTAAAAGGTATTAGATTGTAACTCATAACTCTGATTATCTCACTAGATTAAGAAGTAAGGCACTTACATATTTCAGTAATGGCTTGTTTCCATTACTTGGCCTACCTCCCATTTTATAAAAGACATTATACTTCTATTAGTTAGTTGATCATGATTTTTTTTCTAATAAAATATTTTTTTTTAAATTTAACTTAAAATGTGGCATGATTCAGAAAATAACTTTCAACTTAAAAATATATAAATTGTATACACTCATGAACATATACTAATATGTGTAGATTTAAAAAATAATATTACATACACTGGGAAATAGTTTAAATCTTAATCCAACATGAAGCAAGTATATAGGAATGCAGATATTCACTGCTTTGTATCAGCCCAGTTATACTAGAAAAAAAACCCCAAAAACAGTATTTGCCATCTCACAGTAAATGAGTGATTGAAAATTTTTCTCTAGTTGGCATGTTAGTGTATGGGTTAGTTTTTTTTATCTAGGTTAGTTTCAACTTTTATTACACCGCTCTTTCCTTATGTTCTGAATTTATATACACTCTGATGAAATATGTAATAGGTTTTTCTATGTCCTCTAACATCAAATTCAATTCCAAGGTCTTTATTTCTATGGGTCTTTTTACTATTGTATTTAAACCTTTATTCTGGATCATGGTGCTTATCATGGTATGGTTTCAAATTTGTGTATGACTTTTTATTTCTCTCTCATTCACCTCTTGTAAAATTTCCAAAATCATTGGCGGAAAGCAGCTCAGTCATATTGCTTAAGTTATAGTCCTGGTTACTAAGCATGATATATTGGGTAACTAGTGGTAGATTGTATCTGACATTCTGAACAATATGCTAGTCTGTCATTGCAAATGCTGTTAATTCTTTCAGATGTGTTAGCTGCCTTTGCAAAAATTGGGATGAGGGCTCTGTCCCATTTCAATTGCATTTTTCCTGTGAGATGTGGTGCATGATTCTCTTTTGTCTTTTCTGGCTCCAGAATGTCTTCATAATTGCCACCTTGTATTTTTGCATGTTTGGCAGTGATGGGTACACCTCCCCACCAATCTTTTGCCATACCTCCTAAGTAATTAATGGTCATTGCTGCATGCTCATTGCCATTTATTGTGTAGCTCCAAAATAAGTCTTCCAACTGTGCATGTGCCTCATAGGTATTTCTCCAATGCCCTGTGTAAAGTTTCAATTTGGTTGACTTTTGCTTCCAATGATTTATTAAGTTATATACCTAACCAGATGTCTTCTCTGTCATCACTTCAGGTCTCCATTTTTCTGAGGTCTTCTGTCATTCCCACCAGTCGTTTTTTCTGCATTCTTAGGGTAGTCCATGTGGCAATCTGATAGCTTGCTTCTACACTTTTCTTTTGTAAATCTTCTTGCATTGCCTCTGGTAATATTTTACATTTGAATCATTTCCCAGCTGGTTGCATTGCTCTTTGCTTTCACTATTCATGCCTCTTTGGATACTAGATTTGGTTGCTTCTCAGTTCCAATAAAATATTCTTGATGGCATCAATTCCCTCTTTCAGATTCTGAAATCTTTTCTCTATAGCTTCATCTTTGTGTTCCTTTTCTTCATTGCCTTTTTCAGCTTTCTCTGAGTTCCTAAATGTTCTCTTAGACACCTGTCCATTGATTTCTTCACTGTCACTATTATACTTTACTGAAAACTTCTTTTAAAAAAAAAGGGGGGGGGGTAAATCTTTTTTCCTCTCCTTTGTTTATTTCTAAATGGTCTACTTCCCATAGCCATCCAACTTGGCATCATATTTTATTGTTGTAATTTAATACTCTGAAAATAAATCCTAGCAATATCTTCACTATCTTTTATTATATTTCTTGTGTCTGCTATCACTTATATTTTTATATAATTCTTTCTCTACATGTGTACTGGTTGGATCACTCAACACATCTTCAAAAAAGAAAAAAAAAGGTTATTTACAATAGAATTCTTATTCCATTTTTTCACTTGTGCCCTATTTCCACATGCATGCAGTCTCAATTTGCTACATATGCTTTACATCATTATTACTAATTGGAACCAGAAAAATTCTTCACACTCACCCCATGGCTTTGATTTTAAGTTTTAACAGTTCTTTCATAATTTTTTCAAAAATTATTATCCATAAAAAACCCTAAAAAATGTATGGCCTAATGTACAGAAAATAAGGCATATACACAAAAACATAATGCAAAAAATCAGTTACCTCAAAAATTGTTTTTGAATCCCCTCTTTTCAATTAATTTAAGAGTTCTCCCAGAATTGCATGAAATTAGATTTTCAAATTACCCATTGATGCACCATGTTGTATATAAACTTATGTATATAAACACAATACCAAAAATGTCTCTTTTTGAACTCTCTTTCGACTGAACTCCATATGCTTACCAAGTTATACAAAATCTCATGTTGGTGCACCATGTTGAATGAAAAACCATGTAACAGCCAAGATTGTGTAATCAGTCAACAAAAAACAAAAAAAACCAAGGAGGCACTCTCAAACAACATACACAGGGCTACTCCATGACACTAGTTTAAATCCTTACCTAGGCTTTCTACTATCAATCACATAATTAACATCCTTTATATCATCCAGATTTTCTTCTTCATACAACACAACATGGCCCAGGGTTTAAACAAAAACTCTCTTCCTCAGGGTTCTTCTATTGACTCTGAGCATATCCACACTAGCATTCAAGTATACTCACTTTTGTTACTTTATTATTTAGAGACCTATTTATGTATTCTATTAATATAGACTTGCATTCATTTAACAAAACATGACTTTATGTGCCACTTTATTAATCAGGTTCAAAGTTGGGGATGCACTAGTTTAATACTTAGTAATATATTTAATTTTATATAATGATACTATGATTCAAATTCACAAATAACATACTCATAATTAGTAATTATAACAAACATTTATTGCAGGAATGAACATAGAAAATGGTGGCTTACAAGTTTGTTAAATGAAAGATTCTAATGGCTTTTCCATCATAATGAGTTAAGATAATGACCACTTATATACAACAGTATGTGCCTTGATTAATTCATAATTAATATTTTATAGATTGTAATCAGCCATTATGATATTAAACTGTAATTAAATGGGGCATCATATAAAAGGAACTTTTGTGGATGGGTTTGATTCTGAGGTTACCCAGGATATTCATTGCTAGGTGAATGTTAAAACAAAGAAATCATTTAAGAACATTGTGGTACTATCCTCATTAAAATATTGTTCCATGGTAAGGATAAATAATTATAATAAAGATCAGTTTAGTGATCAGGTGGCATAGTTCACATATGAAGAAGGATGTTCCTGGCTGCAAAGTTGCAACTGATTCTAACTAAAGACACAAACCAATGGAGAAAATGAGGACATGCTAAATCTAGAATTTGATGGTTTCAAGGAGTCTCTGAATCTACAAAAAGCCTAGACTGTCACTAATTATAAAATCACATCTCCATTGGATTGAACATATAAACCAAGTAAACCAAAGAAAACTATGGTAGAGATATTAATTTGTTTATAATTTATAAGGATTATCACAATTACATTCTAAAGAAGACCAAATGATAATTGTATCCATTGGAAAGATATGAAAAAATAGAATACATTGAAGAGCTACAATTAAACATGGTGTTGAAATATTTCAGAAAGAGAAGTTTTTTGCTAAAAAGAAAACTAAAATATAATATCAGGAAATATTTTGTAGTTAGAAAATGGACCAATATTTTCTATATGCAGATGAATATGTGGTTTACAGATTGATTTGTATAGATAATTAAACTTATTTTTAGAGAAGGATTTTTTCTTCTCTCCTTTTTTTTTGTTGGAGTTGGAATGGCAACATACAATATCAAATATTTATGCTCAAAATTATTTTGGATGTACAATTGTTTTAGTGATGTAAATTATATATTAGAGTAGTTGAGAGAGTAGTCATTTATTATTAAAATATTTATAAATAGTTATGTGAATACATATTTTGTATAAAATACAATATATATCTAAAATGTTTTTTTTATTAATTTTTAATAAATGATTTTTTTATTTCCTCTTCTCTTGACTTTCAGTTTATATTATTCACTGCTTTTTAGTTATGTGTATTTCAATATTATTCACAATTAAGTTTATACAATATTGCCTCAATTATTTCCATAAAATATATCATCATTAATATACACTTATTGTGCTTTCAAATTAAAAAGTGTTTATTACTGGATCAAGTCTATTTTTTTTAATATAATGTATATTTGATTTTATTCTGTAAAGAATGTCAATTAAAGTAAGTAAAGATTCTTTGTAAACACCCAGGTCTCATTTTATGTGGATTTTTAAATGTGATTTTGATGTTATGTGATTCATATTTTTTCTTAATATCTTTGTATGCAGTTTTCTTTTATGTGATAAAAATTTTAGATCAGAAGTCAAGCTCTGATAATGTGCTATTACTTTAAATATTATAAATTTTGTACACTCACACATCATATTTAAAGTGATAGCACATTATTGGAGTTTGGCATCCATTTAATAATTTCAATGCTTTCAGCACTTATATAATAGTACTGTAATAAATTTTATGCAATAAAGAAGTTCACAATTCACTTAAAGTCAGGATTTCCCCATTTTATATACACACATTAAATTTTACAAGATTAAAATATAAATCTGTTCAACCGATGGCACAAATAAATTTGACAATTAAAAATTAAAATCTGATTTTTAATTGTAATTAACAATTTAAAAATTACACAATGTGATCTGAAATTAATGTGATGTGAAACAATGAAATTTGATTTTTAAACAGAATTGGAAATTAAAAAATTAAAGACAAAAATATGAATTCAATTTTTAATTTTTAGTTTTAATTAAATTTTGCCCAAAAGTGATGAGTAGGTGTCTGTTTATTGTCATAATTCTAAATTCTTATTTTTATTTTAAACTTTTAGTTTACCCTAATGGAGAGGAAAAAAACCCAAGATAAATAATTTTTTTGGAAACAAAAATTTCAATTTTAGATTGCTTAGTGAAATGGAAAGGATCAACAGTGATTGGAAAACATTTTAGCTTGGGTAAGTGTATTATAAGAGTAATTAAAAAAATGAAGTTGACACTAGTTGTATTTACTTTTGTGATGAATCTGATGTCTTACTAGTTCACAAATGAACTTGCATATCATCAAATAGTGATAACGATTAAAATACTGTACATGGATGAAAAAAATGTAAAATACTATAAATTATGCATAAAATATATTGTTTTGAATAAAATTAAATAATGTAGTTAATAAAAAAAAGTAAAAAAAAAGTTTGTCTTGTATAAATTTTTTTCAAGTTTGAAATTTTTTATTAGTCATATTTTATTTCCTTATTTTTTTTTATGCAAATTTTAAAATAATTTTACATTGTTGCTTTACTTTTATGCAATTTTTGAAAATTACAGTACGTATCCCCCATTTTTCAAGGTAAGTTAAGTCAATTTTTGCGCAATTTCTTTTGTGCATGTTTTCTGAGGAACCTATCTAATGCATAAAATGAGACATGGGCGTATATTATAAAACAATTTTAAAAAAGGTAATATGGGGAAATGGCAATCATCATCAGCATTATTAATAAAAGTAGCATGAAAGAATCAGCCTTTTTAAAAAATAAATTATATATAACAATTGTAATTTATAAACCTACATCACCAGCATGAATCCTTAACAGAATAAACAGCCATTCTTTGTGGGTGCTCAATGTAAAAATCTAGGTTAATTACCTCACCAATACCAAACATAAGAAATATAAAATCACAACTAAAATTGTATCTGTGCACACTTATATCAGTGCTAAAACATCTGTTACAATAAAAATTATTGCATTTAATTAATTCTGTTTATCATCATGTCCTGGCAATGTGATTCTATAAATGTAGTGACCATCAATAAATTATATTCAAATGTTTATCAATAAAGAGCAGTGAATGAACATTTGCATTATATAAATGTCTGCATGGATGTCCAAACCTAACCATATATTTCCATATGTATATAAAGTGACCATTATTGTTCGTGAACTAGATAAGAATCATAAGAGTACTAGGGATTACAGCAGTGAGCAAAACAACGTACAAAGGTGTAACTTTAATCCACTCTACCCCATTTTACTGAGATAATTTACAAATCAGACTGCCAATTCACAGAACTGAGATAGAGGAATTAGATATCAACATATAAACAGTAATGATTTCATAAATTAATATTTTTTTAATAATTGTTTAATAATGGTTGACAAATGAATAATAATTAAGCAAATTTACAGAAAAGAAATACTAATATGACAATTGTTAATCTAGCACATATTTTATATAAAAAATATTATTTCATAAAGCACAATATTATTTCCTGTTCATTCTGATTTTTCAATTAACATTCACATTACTGAGTTTTTTCCTTATTACAATATGTAAATCAAATAAGCAACACTTCACAATAAAATATGAAAAGAAATGTAATATTAGCTAAAACCTATCAAATCATTTCTTATAAAATTGGAAAGATTTCATACATTTTTATATAATTACATAATATTTAAATATTTGGAATTATGTAATTAAAAATAACGGGAAAAAACATGTTTCAACAAAAATAATGAAAATTATTTATTGTTATCAATGATTTTTTTTACATTAAAAGTATTTGTAAAAGTAAATGTGCATACTAAAATACTTTATTAACATGAATTTTATTTATTTATTTCTCCTTTTGTAATTATAATTTTCAGATTTTTAGGTCATCTTTTCTTTGGTTTTATAAATGTTTAATCTAAAATTATAATAATAATTTCCAGGGTAGATTAACACAAATAGAATTAATCTATTATTTGCATTGGAAAGTATTTTCATTAACTTCCCTTTTATAGTTTTAAATTTTCAGTTTACAGTTACAAAAATATTTTTCAGTGTTGCTTAACACAAATTAAATTTATCCATTATAATAATAAACTTTCATATTAAAATATATTTCAATGACATGTTAGCACAGACTGAGATAATCATGATTTTGGAAAGACATATAAAGAGTTAAAAATTTCTCAATTTGGTTATTCTTCTTCTTTTACATTTTCTTTCATTAAAACAGGTTACATAGTTGGGTTAATGGTCTTCAGCTTTCAACTAAAGCTTAGCACAAGAATTTCATAAACATCTCATCAAAATTATTAAACTAGTATTGAAGTTAGCTTTATATCAGATTACAAGTTTATCTTTTTATATCTCTCTTTTCTGCAGCTGAAGTGCTATTCTTATCATATCAACAGTAGAACTGAAATTGTTACTACAATTCTTTTTTCAAATACTGAACTGAAACTACTGTATTTTAAAGCTACATCAAAATGGTTGTTGCTGACTAGACACTGAAGCTAAACGCATTCATCCCTACTAATTTATTTTTAATTACTTGAGATTGCGCTTTACGCAAAAAAGTGAAGCTTGTCTAAATCTTACAAAGTTATATGGCTTAGCACTTTTGAAGATCTTGAGTCTCCATAATCATAGCCTACTTTTTTTATTATGGAGACTCAAGGTCTCCGAAAGCGCTAAGCCATATAACTTTGTAAGATTTAAACAAGCTTCACTTTTTTGCATAAAGCGCAATCTCAAGTAAATACTAATCAAAGGTGAAGTAAAAACTATTATTTAACTTATTTTTAGTAAACAATCTTCATATCCATTCAATCACACATTATCTTAGAAATAATAGAATTAAATGCTGATTTATTGATTTTATTTTTAAAAAAGTTCCTTTTAAAAAAGTAATTAAACTCTATTAAAAAAAAAATTGTAGTTATTTTTTATTTTTTAATTCCTAAAAACAGATTCTTTTAATTAACCAAATATCTTCCATTTCTTTAGAGAAGTAGTAAGAAAAATAAGTACCTCTTAATTAATTAAAACAACATTTTTTATAAAAAATATTAATATACATGTTATTTTTTTGAAAATTGATAAACTTTATTTAATGATTTTACTGACATTATGATTTTTTAAAAAAAATTATAAACTTATAAATAAAATTACTAATAGTAATATTAGTGATTAAGCCAAAGCATGTGTGCTTTAAAGATAAATTATAAATGAATACTCTCAATTTTTCTATACATGAGATATAAGTAATTTAGAAAGAATGGAATGAATCCACCCATTCTTTTGACCCAAATGTTTATGTATGGGCAAATCTTAAGTGTGTGAAATTAAGAGCATGAAGGTACTACACGATCACTTTAAATTACATTTATTACGTTTGAACGAATGACACTTGCAAAATCTTTACAATTTACGAACTGTCATTCTTTAGTTGAAATTAAACATATATAATGAGTTATTATTTTATATAATGCTATGTTTTTTATGTAATAGTAATATTAGAAATTAAACCAATGCACATATGCTTTAAAGATAAATTATAAATGAATACACCTGGGTCTCATTTTACGCGATAGATAGGTTCCTCAGAAAACACGCGCAAATGAAATCACGCAAAAATAGACATAATGTACATTGAAAAAAGAGAGATGTGGTCTGTGACTTTTCAAAATTCGCATAAAAGCAAAGCACCAACATAAAATTACTTTAAAATTCGTGCAAAAAAAAAAAAAATAAGGAAATAAAATATGACTAATAAAAAATTTCAAATTTGAAAAAAATTGATACAAGACAAACTTTTTTTAACTATAATATTTAATTTTATTCAAAATAATATATTTTTATGCATAATTTACAGTACAATAAATTACATTTTTATACACATTTTAATTATTATAGCTATTTGCCAAAAAAAAAAAACATGTTTGTTTGCAAACAACTAGCGCCAACTTCACACTCATGTTGTAACAGTGGTTTTCTGGTGACAAAATAATTAGTAATTAATCTTTGAGACTATGATTTTATTGTTTATGAAACTAACAACTAAAAATTAAATTCTTATTTTTGTCTTTAATTTTCAATTCCGTTTAAAAATCAAATTTCACATTAATTTCAAGTCGCAGTCAGTAATTTTTAAATTATTAATTACAATTAAAAATCAGATTTTAATTTTTAATTGTCAAATTTAATTATGCCCACTGCTATTACTGACCTTTTAAAAATAAACTTGTGGACACTAAATGATTAATAATAGATTACATTCTTTTTTAAAAAGCAAAAACAGAATGTGATTTAAAATGCAAAATTAACACGTACAATGTTTAAACAAATTTACTTTATAATCTTGTAAAATTTAATATGTGTATACATAAAATGTGGAAATTATGATTTTAATTTCATTATTGCATAAAATCTTACTATTATAAAGCACTGAAAATATTGAAATTACTAAGATGAAAGTCGAATTCCAATAATGTGCTATTACTTTCAATATAATGTAAGTGCGCAAAATTTATTATTTAAAGTAATAGCTCATTATCGAAGTTCATACACCTGGGTCTCTTTTTACATGGACTTATTTAACACACTTCCAGTGAAACATGAATTGTGTAACTTCAAAATCATGTTAAATAAGTCCGTGTAAAAAGAGACCCAGGTGTACTCTCAATTTTTTCATACATGAGATATAGTATTTAAAGTGATCATGTAACACCTTCATGCTCTTAATTCCACACACTTAAGATTTTCCCATACATAAACATTTGGGTCGAAAGAATTGGTGGATTTGTTCCATTCTTTTTAAAATACTATATCTTGTGTATGGAAAAATTGAGAGTATTCATTTATAATTTATCTGTAAAGCACATGTGCATTGGCTTAATCGCTAAAATTACTATTACATAAAAACATAGCACTATATAAAATATCTCATTAAATAAAATTACTGCAAAGAGAGAAAAAGTTTTATTTTACCTTTTTTAATACTTTGTTTCAATCTTTTACAACTATCCTTCCCTCCAAAAAACATTAATTATTCCTAATCTTATTATGTAAAATGTTTAGAATTCATTGTACAATCCATTAAGGAATGTAAAATTTTTAATAAATTAAATAAATGCTATTGTAAAAACATATGAAAAAATAATTACTGACAATATATATGTATATATATATTTATAGCCTACAACTTTTATAGCTTTATTATTTATCATACTGAGTAATTTTTGAATAAAATATTGTGATTTTTTTTGTTAAATACGGCACCATGTTTAAACATTTAATTTTTCCATTTGAATCCTTGTTCTATATATTATATAACTAATTTTTATCTAATAAATTACAAATGTAAGCTTACACATGACACTAATATTAAACATTAATATTTTAAATGTGAAAATAAATATCTAAATGAAGTTTTTACCTATAACAGTGAGTCATGCAACCATTAGATGTAATTTATCAATTCAAAAAAATAGGAGAATGAAATATTGTATATTTACATTTTATATTATTAAAAAATGATGTATTTAGGATTATTTTTTGTCAAAAGTTGTAAATGTTAATAAATTATATATTGGCATTAAAATTTTAAAGAGTATTTTATTTATTGTTTGACCAAAAACATCTTTATTTATTCAGTAGAAACTCCTCCCAGTAACCATCATAAATATTATGAGAGTTGTATTTATAAAAATAACGATTTCAAAGACAATCTCTTATTATTTGAAATAGTTTTGGGAAAAAAGTATTTTACAAAAATATTGCATCATAATGATTTATTTGAAAACCAATTACATTTTTTTACAAACTTACAATATTTAGTAATTCAGCCTCAGACTAAAACACTTAGCTTATCAGAAATTAGACACCTCCTTCATAGCTTTATCATAACCATAGATTACTAACAATCATAGGAAAAGATCAATATAATGCTGACAGCTTCAGGTTTTGTTTAAAAATAATATGTTAAATTGTAGCAGGGTTTAAAAAGAACTGTAAACTATCACAAACTATAATATAAGGTTATAGATAGGCTAAAACAATGTAAAAAGATAGTGATCACAACACCATCATTACTCCTAAACATCTAAAATTCTGAGTGGTATCATTGCTAAGTTTAGAAAAACAAAATAAATAATACAATGTTGGAGTAAAGATTGAAAGTTATAATTGCAGTTTCAATGTTATAATTGACTATTTGTTAGTCTATATTTTGAACAGGTTATATTTACATGTTAAATGAAGTTTATTTAAGTTTCTTTTATATCTATAATTTTCATTTCTGTGGTCAAGTTGCAATATTTAGTGTCTATGTAAATATATTAGAACAGTTGAATTTTCAACTTTTTAATGTTGATTGAAGTTCACTGTGATATTTCATTTCAATATATATATATATATATAGTAACATTTTTATTGTTTTGATACATTCTGATAGGCCCTTATTTACACACTATGAAGTGAAAGTTAATCAAGCTATGAAGATGGAAAATATAAATATTTCATTCATATTTGTAAAAACATAGCTATATTTCCTGATTAACTGGCCTACTAATTATTGCGACTTATGCTGATGGCAGAATCAACTTTTTTATTTGTTTTAACAAGGGCACTAGAATTCATATAAGAATCTGCTGAAATCCACTGCACCACACATTGTAAAATTAGAAGAAAATAATTTTAAAGATCAGGGTTATGATTTGTCGTAACTTAGTTATTTTTCAGAGAATATTACACCTGGGCCTTAGTTAATAATTATTGGCAATGGTAAATTATACTCAAATTCTAATAAATTAACATTAATAAATTTAATAATTATCAATAATAATGCACAATGCATCGTTAATATTAGAAATAAATATTTTATTTTAATAAATTAAAATATTAAAAACACAAATTACTAATAAGTTGGAAAGACTACATTCACACTAATCCAGATATTAAATCACTTACTAAAATAGTTTAATAATTAAAGTTCACTTCTTAAGTTTTTCCAGAAATTTCTTTAAATGGTAATTCTGCAAAGGTCTCTATTACTCATATATTATAAGCTTAATTTAGTCACAATCAGGATATGAATAATCTTACCAGTAAGTTTTGTAATATGCATTTTGAAGAGCCTATTGAAGTTAAGTAGTTTCACTCCATCACCATTTTTATAGGTTGTTCATAACTATGCTGTTTTTTCATGAGAAGTTGGTTTTAAACTTGTTGTTTGTCCATCCTCAAGGCTAGTCATGAAAACTTTTTTGAGTTGATGGTCTTCATTGATGAATGATGTTCAAAAGCTTCAGTCCACTCCAGCATGAAAAATTATGACAGCATAGAAGAAAAACTGACAAGACAAGACCTCATTTGAAGTTTTTTTGACCTTTTATATTCACAATCAGTTTTTAGATTTTTCTGCACATCTATTTTCTTTTGTTCTTTTATCAGAATATCAGATAATAATCCAGTACATTCGTTCTTAAATTTAAGTTACAAAGTTCTATTTTTTACATAATTCTGTCATCTTTAATTTGCTTCCAAAAAAAAGTTTTAATGATTGTAATCTTTTACTTTAGAATTTTTCTTTTTATTTGTCTGGATTAATAATCTGTGTATCATTTATTCTTTCCAATTTTAAACCTTATTTTTAATCAAAGTAATAATTTGAAATAAAAAAAATCAACTGTCATTGTATATTTTTAAAAAAATAACTACACTAACAAAAAAAATTAAATGTGTTATTTTAATTTTTTTTTCAATTTACCCTTTTTTTTTAGCTTTTACCAAATGCCAATATATTTGTACCATATATAAATAAATGGTACAATATATATATATATATATATATATATATATATATATATATATAATATATATATATATATATATATATATATATATATATATATATATATATATATATATGTACATATATAAAAGAGGTATTATTTTTTACTTCAACAAAACTCCCAATAAAAGAAATATAGCTTAATGGAGAAAACTTTTTTAGTCTCAGGAGCATTGTCAATTAGTAGTAACTGCCAGTTTCCTGGAACACCAAAGCCAAAGTTTTCTTTTTTTATATGTATAAAATCGTTTTATTTCTAATCTTTATTATCATAACAATCCATAAAGATATTTAATTCAATATATACAACTCTCTGGAAAAGTTAAAAATATTATTTTCAGAATATCAAAACAAGATGTTATTCTTTTACATTCTCACAGCTCTAAAATAACTTTCTGAGTTTAAATCCATTAAACAATTCAGATTTGAAGTAAAAGAGAACCTTCTTTTACTTTAACAAAAACAACAACAAATGAGTTATTATAGGTTCACGGATAAAACTTGCTTTGCTATAGAGGATTGTCACTCTGTAGAAAATGATAGTTTAATAGCAATATCAAAAAGCAATAATTAACAGTTTATATAAATGTAATCTCTTGATTTAAGTATTTCAATTAATAATTGATTTACTAGACCAATATTAAATTAAAAATTTACTATAAATTAATTTTTCTGTCAATGCAAAATTCTGGAAGTAACAGCACCACAGACAACACAGACAAAAAAAAACATAATTATATTTTGCATTTCAAAAGTCTGCTTTGACAGAAAAAAATCATTGATAATTTAACTTTGATTAATGATTTAATTGTAAATTGTTGATCTTAATTTATTGTTTTAAGTAATTTAGCTTTTGTCATTTGAAATTATATATATATATTAATGAACATTTTTCTATAATTGTACATCTATTATGTTTTATTAAAAGACGCAATTTTTACGTTTTTGAAATATTATAGTTTTTTTCTATTTGTAATAATTTATTTCCTTCACCGTTAAATTATTAAATAATAAATATAAATATGTTAATTATATATTAACCAGTGAAATTTCGTTTTCAGGGAAATATTTTCTATTACAAGTCAACCTCATTATACACAGAATTATTTCTACTAGAGAGCAACAATTTGGTAAAACATATTATTCAACTCAATAATCTTTACTGCGAAATCATTTTTTTTCTAACCGCATGAAATTCGGGATTTATTCCTTAGTTAGATACTTATTATCACATCATTAGATGATATACATTTATATGTATATATGAATTTTTTTTTTTAACATTTATAAACCAATTGACTTTTTTTATTAAAAAAAATCCAAAAGCACTTTTAAAAGGTCAACAAAAATGTTTAAACGATTGTCGGATTGGTTTCAAGAAGCTTTACGGGACTTAACATTTACAGATGTTTCAAAAACGAATAACGAAAAATTGTTGTAAAGTAAAGTTAAATTATTTGGATTTATGTGAAAAGATAGACGTTTTATTACTATTATTTTTTAATCAATTTTATCCTCTTTGAAATCAATGAAAAGATTTAACTTTTTTTTTAAAAAAAAGTTTTAAATAGTTGGAAGATAAGCCTTGTTCAGTAATTGATTTTAACTAGACATTATAAGATAACGAAAAACAGTCTGTATAAAAAATATTGCTTAAACTGGTAAAACTGAATAGTTATTTTTATGATTTTAAAGTTATATATATATATATATATAGGCATAAGTGTGAATTATATTTAGTTCTCTCTAACACAACTTTAAGAGTTGGTATATATTAAGTTTAATACTAGCTTACGGTAACAAAAAATAAAAATTAATGTTATATATATATGTTAACTTCCTAAGACATGCTAATGTAGTATAGACCTTTTTATCATTGTAACACAACATCCAAATGTATATGTGTATATAATATACTTGTGGGATATATTTTATTTATTGTATGTTTTTTTTTGTCTTGATGAATTTAACATGTATTTAAACAATTATGCAATGTTAATCATTTATTATACAATGAAGAGAGAAGGGTAGTTTCATTTTGAGACCTATATAAGTTTGAAATTGTCAAGAGTATTCAAATAATTATGTTAATAAATGCTTTGAGGGATGCATTTAGTATTCTTCAGTTCAATATGAACATTGGTATATTTTGAATAATATATATGAATATTTATAATAAGATATGGCTGATAATTATTATCTCAAGGAATAATTATTTAAGAAGTGTACATAAGTGATTTGGTTTCATGAAATGTTGAAACTAATTTATTTTATGCCATATAGTGGCGAGAATTGTCATGATATAATAGAATTATTTTTAGTAGAGTTTAGTAACTATACCTACATTAATTTTAAATATTTTTAATTTAATTTATCATGACGAATTCTGTTTTCTTATTGGAGTGCAAATTTGTCAAGTCACTGTTGTAATAATAAAATATTATAGAATGTTACATAGTTTAGTCTTACTTTCAGAAATATAAGTTTATTATCATTATATTACCTATGTATAGTGGATGATAAGTTATTTTATGCTGAAGATACTGGTTACTAATGGATAACATGTTTGTATCCCAAATAAGTCTATCCTCATCAACATTGAAAAAATCTTAATTCTAACACATTACTGATGGTGAATTATCAGTTGTTGAAAAAGGTTTAAATTTTGCCATTACACCATCTACTGTTCCATTATTGGATATAATGCAGCTACTGAGGAGGTGACCCTAAACTTTACTCCAGAAGAAGCAGCAGAGTTATGATGGAGAATAAGAAGGACACTTGAAAGACATCAAGTGCACAAGTAGAAGTCAAACATTACATGTAATGAGAGGAAATCTATTAAATTTCTCAAACAGGATACATCTATAATCATTCTTCCTGCTGACAAAGGTAACACTACAGTTGTAATGGATAAAACTTATTATGATAACAAAATATAAAGGCTTCTCATAGCAGGCCAATACAAAATGTAGAAAAACACCCAATTCCAAATACAGAGGTTAATCTCCAAGCCTGACTCCAAAAACATCAAATGTATTTCAGTGTTTCAGAAAAGAGAGCATTGACTTCATATTTCAGCAAGATTCCTCTCCTGTATGGACTACCTAAAATCCATATAGACAATGTTTCATTAAGACCTATTGTTATTTTTAAAAATTCACCATATCAAAATTTGTCAAGATTATTTCTTAAAGTTCTTAGTCCATTGGCATGCAGGACACAGTCTTTCATCATTGATTCTAAGTATTTTGTAGAATTAGTCAGGAACATGAAAATGGAAAGAACTGACATATTGATAAGCTTTGATGTGGAAAGTCCATTTACAAATGTACCATGTGATGAAACATTGTCTATTGTAATGAAAAGGTTATATGATGATAATAGTCTACAAAATACAACAGCTCTATGTATTGATAGTATAATAGAATTATTAACATTGTGTGTAACAACAACATACTTTCAATATAAATCAGAATTTTTACAATAAAATCAAGGGATAGCCATGGGATCATCACTGTCACCCTTGCTGAGCATCATTTACATGGAAAAACTTGAAACACAACCATAAATATTACTCCTTGTCCTCCTTAAGCATGGCTTCAATATGTTGATGATACATTTCTGTCATAGCCACATGGTGAGTAACAATTACACTCATTCTGGATGCACCTTAAGACCATATCTCCTACAATTAAATTCACAATAGAATCAGAACAAGAATAAAAATTGGCATACTTGGATGTTCTTGTGACAAGTCTCACTGAGGGCAAAGTAAAAACTTAAAGGAAACAACACAAACTGGAAAGTGCTTGGCATCATACAAAATGCACTCTATATGGAATTGTACTATCATTATGTAACAGAGCAAAGGAGGTTTGTTCAGAAACCAGATCTGAAAAAAAAGATTCACATAGAACAAAAGCTTATGAAGAATGGTTATCCACCAGTAGTTATCAGGAAAACGTTCAATAGACAATGCAAAGAGACACCAACAGAGAAAACAATTATTGGTATGGTAGTGTATCCATACATACCAGGGATGGTGAACAAATTAAAGAAAATCTGCAGTCAGTATAACATTAGAAAACCTTTCCAAAGTGATGTGACACTTTGAGGAATTCCTACTTCTACTAAGCCTAAACTGGAAATGCTGAAGAACAAAAAGTGTATCTGTGAAATCCCATATGATTGTGGAAGAGAATACATTGGTGAGACCTGTCGCCCTGTTGAACAGTGATAGAAAGAGCATAAACTAATGAATAAAATAGAAAAAAACAGATATGTATACCATAGCAGATCATGTATGTACCAATAAACATATGTTTAATTGGGAAAATGCAAAGATATTGAATAAACAGGAAAATATATAGAAGAAAATTCAAGGAATCTGATCATATGACAATGGTAAATAATCATATTAGTCAATCCAGTGTGGCAATACACAATGTATGAAAGTCTCTAATTAATCTTGCTCTTAGGAAAAATATCAAACAATAAAAAAAAACTAATCAGCCTCACTCATATAAAAAAATTGAAGGACTCAGGAGGATTTGAACCAACCCTCATATATAAATATATCAAATTTCTACTATATGTTGCTTTTGACAGAATAACTCAGTTGGTAGAGTATTTTTCTTAAAATTTGATATTCAAGAATCTAAAAAAATGAGTTCAACTTCTAATCAAATATTATTACTGTGCATATAGGCCAGCAACACCTGAAGAAGAGTAGAGAATAATACTACTCGAAATGTTGTGTAAGTACTAACCTGTGTTGTCTATTTGTGTGTTATTACTAACATGTTATTTGTATTTGGAAAGTTTAAATAAAGTTTAAAATTTTCTATACATTCAACATTCACTCATAGATGATAGAAATAATCCCACATATCACATCTAACACATGCATATACATATCTGTACTCATATCTGTAAAATGCTGCCTATCAAAAATAATGTAAACGATTTGAAAGCTACATATTATTTATATTATTAGTATTAAAACCATAGAATGAGTTAATAATAATGAAATATTAAAATATTGTTAACTATGAAATATCATTAGAATTTGTTAAATATACTTTAAATATAGAATGTTAATGAGAAAAAGTTAATGTCTTCAGACTATTATTTATATATGCATAATATTTGTAATTCTTAAACATAACTATCAAAGTATTCAACATTATTATTTTTGTTTCTATTTTATGCATAACATTATTGCAATTGAATCATAAGGCTGAATTGGAATGTGTACAATATATATATAAACTATTGTCTTTCTTTTCAGCTAGATGTGATAATATATCATTAGATGCATTGAACTGTTCAATTTCTGGAAGGCTATCAATACATGGGGAAGAATTAGTAGAAATATGGTGTTGTCCACTTATTTACATCTTTTTCAGATTCAGTTGATATTGTTGTAGGGTCAACATTAAAATTATTTAATTAACCTAATAATGCTGATGTATTCATGACTTGTATGTCTAGTAATTAATACCTTTTGGAAATTCAACAATTCAATGCATCGAATGATATGTTGATGAACATGACATATCGTTATGTTAAAACAAACCACGAATGTTAAACATATGTTTCTGTTTATATTTTTTTTATTCATTCATTCCATATAGTGTTGTTTGTTGTGCAAAATCTCACCCAATTCTCATTACTTCCTAATATATGTTAAGTTGACCAGATATTATTTATAAAATAATATAGTTTGAATCTGTGTGCTAGTAGCACTATTTTGAGGCCTTATCTACTCAAAACAACTATGTTTGCTAGTAATTTCAGGCCTGTCAAAATATATCTTATAATGGGAAGAAAATATTGCTGTGTGGGTTAAACATTATACATTTTAGTATTTATTCCTTTAATGTTCTACAGTTAATATAAAATACAGTACTATATTGGCAATTTTGATTTGGACATTGTACAGAAAGTTATCTCATTACATTTGCAGCAACAATATGATGCTAGTAACTTTCACTCTTAGAATATGAGTGCAACATTTGTCACAATCAAAGTGGCATTAGTAAAAACACATCCTGAGAGTTGATATTGCACAAACTAAAATGGATATAGAGTAAAAAAAGTACAAATAATGTAGAGAACAGTAAGGGAAATATATAAATAGAGTAGAAAACCATAAATAAGGGCAGTTGTGCACATTTATATATTGCAATGTATACAATTTACAAATCAATTTCTTGTTTAACCTCTTTTTTGGTGATTATTTTTTTGGCCGAGTGAGGTAAAAGTCTAAACTTCTAATTGGTTAATTCACAAACTTAAGTGTCAATTCACAAACTCAATCTGCAAAATATATTCATCTTTTAATATTATATTCATTTTAGTTTCATTTGTAAAATGTATATTAATAATTTGTCAGGTTATGAAAGTGAACAAAAGTTTTTTCAAAAATAATTTTTTTATTTATAATTATAAAACTATTTGATAGCAGCATATCTAAAACAAACATTACTCACCAACCAAAAAGTTTTGCTGATGTCAGTGATTTCTATCCCAATTTTACATTGTGGATAAGTAAATAATTTTTTGCTAAAGACTTAATTATTTTTCTAAAATAATTTTATTTTAGCATATTTTATCAAAATAATTTATAATTTGTCAAAAAATACTTTTAAAATGGTATAAAACATTTGTTTATCTTTTTTTTTAAAGAAATCATAATGGTGGATGTTATTGACAACCATTTTTTTGTTGTCGAAATTTAACAGCCAATCAGATTCAAGAAAAGACTACTTTATTCTTTTGTTAGACCTGAAACATCAATATTATTGATTTTTTACTTGTAAAATAAATCAAGAGAGGGCAGCATCTTATGGAACTTATTATACATGTAATAAAGAAAAAAAAATGTACTTTATAAAATGGTTATGGAGTTTTTTAATAGAGAAAAAGTAGAAGCTGATTTTTTCCTCATAGAAATACAAGACTTATGGACATTTCTAGCAACTCTTTTATAAGAATTTAATAAATAAAATATTGAAATTAAGTGTGGGTAAAATAAAACTTTCAAGCAGAAAAACAGCATCTGTAGTAAAAAAAAAAACTATTAATAATTATTTATTTAACAATAATTTTTATCTTGTTCTATTAATAAACAAATAAAATGTAATGCATGTGTGTTAAATATATGTTAAATAAAGAAAAAGAATGAAAACATAATCAGTATTTAATTTTTGTTTGTATTTAGAATAAAAAGATGGAATGTATTCAGTACTAAAAGCATGGGAGGCCTGTAGTATTGGATATAAAAATATTGTTGTTTTGCACTATCAGCATGGGATGAATTACATTTGATATTTTCAAGGAAAATCTATTGATATTAAATTCGAAATAATTTTATCTGAGAATTGGATGCCATTTAGTTATATAAATGTAAATTATAAGAATTACTTTACTTGATTTATGTTGAATATGAAAATAAAATTCCAATATTAGGAAAAACAGCAGATATGGGTGAACTCTTTTTTGTTAACACAAAATACAATTCAGAAATTATGTATGTTATCCATCACTGATTGGAATGTCCTTACTTGCTTCATAAATATTAAATGCTTAAACCTATTCATTCACAACCTGTTTTTTCTTTGTTTATCTCAAATACTACTATACAAATTGATAACCACATATACAGAGAAATTAAGAATATATAGAAGATGAAAGTGGATCCATTTTGATTTTAGAAGTTTATAAATAAAGCATACACTAAGATTATATAATTCAATGAGGACTCCAAGATTGTTTAAATTATATTCCATATAAGTTATTTGCTCTATGAAGTGAAGGCAATCATATCCCGTTGTTAATGGATTCTGGAAAAATAAATAAACCCACAAATTTTTAAGAACATGCAAATTATGAGATAAATGACAATTCTCCTGAACTGCAATATATTAGTGTTGTTTGTACATGGTCTTTATTTTTTTGTTTGATGTACACTGAATGCTAAGTTGAAGTAACATTGTTGCGATTGCTTGACAAAAAATCAATTTGTTCAAGATAAATCTATATCTTAAGCTGATTCATGATTGCCATTACTATGTAGTCATTTTTCATTTTGAAAACTTAGGATCCTCACTTGCGTCAGTATATCCATGAGACCACTAAATTTGATAGTAATATTTTTGTTATCTGCTGATTTAACCAGTTATTCATAAAAATTAAGTCTGTTTTTTTATATCCAATTAGAGTACTTCACATTTTAATGTAGACTATTTTCGTGATAGTACAGAAGAGACTATCATGTACCTTGAACGCTATAGTCCGATATTCTATCGCTGCAATAATTATACAGACAGATGTATACACTGCATTATTATTAAAGTAATAAGAAAGTTTTTATAAATAAATATTTATTTTTAAAATGTGAAAAATAAATTGGTAGAACATATTAATCATTCTAAACATTTAAAGAAATGAAGAAAAAGCTCTTATGGATAACAAGAGTTTAATAAATGACTTTCTTTTTTAAAAAAAAAAAAAAAACCAACAACTAACAACTAAAACAAGTGATTAATTTTTGTAATATAATGTTTTATAATAAAAACGGTTACATATAATAATAAAAAATAAAACATGAGTTATCATTTTTTACCATTTGTGAAATGTGTTTTTTTAAGGTTAAAGTTTAATAAACAATTAAATGCTATTATTTTTTATTAGGGATCACAGATCATAAATTAAGTTAGAAGACGTGGTAACTGTAAAAAAAACATTGAAGTAATATAAAATGTGTTATAAAGTAAATGTATTTTTTTTTTTATAGTTACTAAAAAAACTATAATAAAATTATAATGAAACCGAATCTTTAACTTTATTTAATTGTAATGAAACTTCTTTTTTAATATACCCTTTAAATATTAGAATTTATATGGAGTAATTAAAAAATTATATTTACTTTTTATTATATTTTTATAGTAACTAAATAGATAAAAGGTGGCTTCTGGAGAGATGAAATAGACCCTAATATTAAAATGCAGTGCTCTCAAATACAAGTCTCCTCGCTGATGAAAACCATGAGTTAGGGTACATTGAATTTATAGGCATTATATAAAAATTTTATTCACAAATCTTTTTGCATCCTTTAATTACTGTGGCTATCACCGGGTGCCATTATTGTAAAGATAGTTTTGCTAATGTTTTAACAGCTTGTATAACCATAGGAAATGGTGAACATGTAAAGTTTTAATGAGTTTATACCAATCCTGAACATAGAATGATAGCAACAGTCGTTTTTTTTTTTTTAAAAAATAGACATCAAATATGAGTATATATAAATAAATGAGCTTTGATTGAAAACATTATTATTATTTTATAATTAACTAAATATGTCTATGGTTTATCATTGCTGACATTGTAAGATAAATGAAAGTATACCAGCAAATCACATTACTGATCTGTGACCTAAACTCAAGGGCCCTCGAACCAGGATTCAAGTTATTCACACAATCGCAGATAAGGACAACTTTAGTTGTTGATGCATATTCCAAATGGCTATAAGTGATGGAAGTTTGGTCTCTTGTTTGCAGCAACCATTTAAGCTGTAAGGGAGACAGTTTATTATTCATGATATTTCTGAAACTATGATATCAAATAATAGTACACATTTACTTCTAGTATATTTAGACAATTCTCTGCCTACAATAGCAATGAACTAATGTTATTCAACATTCCATTCTGAGAACAATGCCAAAGTGAAGATATTAGTTCAAAAGACTCAAAGAATGTTTAAGAAAGCTAATATAGGAAAGTAGAATATCTGTATTGCCAAAGTTTATTAGTACAGTATCTCTATATCAACCACAATCATGGACAGAATGTCAGTTGAACTACAACTTAACAAGTCTTTAAGAATAATAAGAGTATCAACTCTCTATACCATAATGCCACTAAGTGCAAACTTTTATAATCGATGGATGCAGGAAGGTTTGTGCACAAAAATCCCTATCTAGTGCATATTTATCCAACATACCCAGACAAGTTTATAGCTTGTGGAATTCATCCTTAAGAAGTCTTGCATTAAGAGCATGTCACCTAGATCTTAGTATGAAGGCAATCCTCCTGCATCCACCTTTTACCTATTTTGTTAACTATAAAGCTAGGAGTCTAAAATGAAAAACATCATAATGTTTCCAACCCAAGCTCATTCAATTGTACAGTCATATAGATAAGAACTCAGTTCAGCATCTATACATTTTAGTGTCTTTAGTTTTTAAAAACCACAGTCACATTATCATATGGATAGGATAGGTATAAAACCACCAAAACATCACATAATGACTATTTCATACACTTAAACATGTATCTGAGATGTTGGATGAGTATGCATTAGATGGGAATTTTATGCACAAATCTTGATACATCCATTGATTACAAAGGTTTCTACTTGGTAGGATTATTGTATGGAGAGTTTGGTACTCTTATTAACAGCACGTGTAAGCATATGATATGGTGATCATGTGAAGTTTTGCAAGTCTTTGAGAACTATTCTGTTAGTTTTTAAGCCTAATTTACCTAATAAAAAATGACAATACGTATGCTAAAGTGCAAATAGACAGTTACATATTATGTTGCATAAATGGTGAAAAAAACAAATGTCTTTCTGCTGTTTTGGAGAAAGTGATGGTTCAAACTGCAAATGGACAGCAACACCACAAGTACAGAAACTAGCTACCATCCATCAATGAAGTATCTGGAAGAGTGATTTTCAGATCTCCAAATGAAAACACCAAATCTATTAGTAAAACACTACACATGTGATGAAAACACCAGATCTACATCATGAAAACTCCAGATTTGTTAATGCCACATCAGATGATAAAGGCACAATATATGCTAATGAAGGTGTTAAACCTGGTGATAATGTAAACAGATGTGAAGAAGTCAAGAAGAAACAAGGATTTCCACCCATATATCTCATTGATTAAATTTTCCAGAATAATTTTACCAGGAGAAAGTAATGTTATGGCTCACCATACCTCCAACAGTAAACTTTCCCAGATTCATCATTCATCATAACTAATCAGTGAATTAATGAATAGATAAATTAAGTAATGAATGAGTGGCTATATAAATTAAGCAATGGATAAATGGATAAATTAATCAATAGCAGAAACAGATCAATTGTTAAAGAGTTTCAGTAAATATGTTTGCTCCCATTACTAATTATGTAAGGCAATCTTTTGAAGGTCACCCAGGCATCAAATAATTGTACTGGTTGTCCTTATTGATTTCAATCAGAGAGGCAAGTTTGCTTGAATTGGTAGCTATTAGATACTGGACTTAACACAAAGCAAATTAATAAAATATAGCTGGAAGTGTTAAGTTCTCTGCTAATATAGTGAATCTAATATGAGGCAAGCTTCCACAAAGCTGTAAGTGTTAAATACTCCCAATGTGCATCTGAAGTGCCTTGGTTTAAATATTATAAACTAACACTGTTATATATATATATTAATAGTGTTTTGTGTTTAATAAGTAACTGCTTCACACGGGTTTGTGTTGTACACGGTTGCATATAACTACAACATATTTATAAAAAATGAATTATTTATTATACGTGTGTGAATTCATGTATCCCGATAAATCCATACACTGAATATAAATTATAGCGTTCACATAAAATTACACTTAGAATCTATTTTTAAAATATTTATGCAGTTTTTAATTTTAATAGCTTAGCAAGTTTAATTGTATATGCTAACAATAAACTGAGTATCAATTATGAATTTTGAACTATCGTATTATGTGTTTGTCTTCCTAATTTTTCATAGACCTAGATATGTAAAATATCTTATATTCACTAAATCGAGATTTTATTTCTCGTTATCAAACTTTTTGTTGAAGTAAAGTCGTGATTGTCATATATAACAATTAGATAAATATTAGAATTAAATCGTAATTCATGCAAGGATAGTTCATAGATTAGTGTTTTAGACTTCAATAATCCTTTTTTTATCATTTAAATAAGAAAAAGAGTATCATTTAAGACATTTTTTTTCATATGTCATAGCATCGACCAGGAGGCGATCCCACAACCGTCTGCAATCAACTACTTGCTTGCAAGTCGATTGCGCTGACCTCTCGGCTAACAACTTTGTCGGCATTTAAGAAGAAACTCGTTTATTTAAAACTCTTCAGTTAATTATTTTTCTTCGACATTGTTTAAGTAAATATGTAACAAATACATATAATGCATTAAAATTCAGATATAGAAAGTATCAATTAGAGTATTCTAGATTTGTTGATATCCAAGTGTGTTTACCAATATATATAATTATGATTACAATTTTTTTTTTTAAAAAAAAAAATATAATAATTAACATTATGTGACATATAGTGTTGCCATCAACCTTTTAAGCAAAAATTTGTTTCAAACAAGACAAAGAATTTCAATAATAATGTAAGTTTTTGCTACATTTCACGTTGAAATATAATCTGACGCGGTGAAGAACGCTTGATAGGGGGAATGTCTCCTGTGAATAACAAGCGCCTCGAGGTCTAAAAAATTATATTAACTTTTTCAAGAACACTTAGGTAGAAAAAGTCATTTCTTCTTGCCAGCGTTTTTTTTTTTTTTCAATAATCTATTTATATGTGGAGAGGTTGAAATGTATTTTATTATTTTTTTTATTATTATTATTTTTATAAAACTGTCTACAAATAAAATATTTGATTGTTAAAAAGATGAATGATTACTTTAAATTTTTATATTGAATAAAAGAAAAAAAATGAAAAAAATTATCAAATAAATTTCTAGCTCTTAATGAATGTATATGTACAATTTATGAATTTATATTTATTTTTTATCAAATATATAAATAGACATATCTCAATTATGAGAATGATTCCTGAAGTATATGCATAGATTCTAAATATTCTGATTCTGGAAGAAATTATAAAAATAAATTGACAATCTATTACTGATGCTAGTTATTTGTTACCTCTAACGTTATATAGCATCTAATAGATGCCTATTTTTTTTATTTGTGTTTTGGAGAGGGAGAGCCTAACAAACGTCATTTCAAAATATAATCATTACCATATACAAAATGGCATTCATTGATTTAATATAAATACCTTGTCCTTTTTTTTTTTTTCATGTGTCATAGCATCGGCCGGAAAGCGATCCCGCTAACCCGGGACAACTGCTTGTAAGACAGCTGTGCTGACCTCTCGACCACCATCGCTTGACTACCGTGTCATTTTTAAAGTAAATAAGTTACAGTATTGCAAAAAATAAAGTGACAATTATGGGAAAATTCTGTATATATTTACTTAACAAATTATTCATATCCTTTTATTTTGACATCTGCAGAATCTATAAACGCCTTCACTTAAGCCCATATATTAATTAATAAAGCTTAAATGTATTACTTAGGCAAAGTAGAATGTCATATGATGTCATTAAAAATTACACTCATTACCAAAATTATAATTCAACATACAATTTAAATTTTGTCAATATTAACTTTGATTATTCATTTTATTGTATCTGAAAATACTACGTACTGCAAATCTTTTTTTTTTTTTTCATTCTGATTTCTAATTCATAAAAAGAAATTGTTTTGAGAAATAATATAATTAAATTTTTATAGCATTTTTTTTATCTAAAGAATATGCTTCAGACTATAAAAAGATATTGTAATGCAACACCTACAGATTCTCTCAGTTTGCTGTAGATAATATAAACATAAATATTTTTTTCTCCTTTTTTTTTTTAATTCTTTTATTATAAATATGAATAAAAAATAGTTAGCAGATGGATGCAATTTAATCCCCATCTTCAGATAATGTTACCAGCTTTTTTATTAAAAATACAAGATCTAAAATGCTTATATTTATAATGCTATCATCATCTTAAACTATTATGGACTCTCTTTAAGGTGAAAATCTCTTGAAAGTTAATTTAGTTTCTTTGATCAATAGAATTCTTATTCACAATACACTAGCAAATTTTCCTTTTCATCTGAAATGTGGTCTCACTCTAGGTCTTCAACAATTCCTTAGAATTAGCTTAGAACTTCAACTGCCAAATGTTGATTATTTTTTTTAGTAAGATGTTGAATCCAGCTCTATTATAGTCTCTCAATTCTTTTAATAATGTTAATGATTTCTGTTCACACTCTTATTTGTGTATTTCACTTTCAAACTTCTCTTGGTAGCCATAACATAAAATTATCAACTTCACTGAATGATCAGGAGTGTCTGTATTATTTTTCTGTCAAGTGTCCAATATGCATATCTATAAGAAATAAGTAAATATTAAAAACCTTTGTTTTACACCCAAAGACACACCCTTTTAATGTTATTTTTATCAATTGTTCTCCATCCAAATTTAATTCTATAATTAAATTCAATCATCATATTTCTATATGCATTAATAGAAAGATTAAGATCTTATTGTAATTCATATTTATCAATCCTTATTATTATTTCTATTCTTATTCTAAAAAAAAATCTATTAATTTTTGGTCCTACTTTTTTACTTTTATCTGATAATTTTTACTTTTATCAGATAATTTTTTCACAGTTTCTGAAGCTCTGAAACATTATTTGCAAGAACAATAAAATCATATGCATAATCCAAATAACTTAAATAATCACCACTTTAACTTCATTAGGTTCTCAGTTAAATCACCACAATATCTATTGCAAAACGATTATAAAAAGTTTTGAAGATATGGTATGACATGTAAATTTTTTCATTATTTTTATAAAAAGCAATTTGATAAATATTCTTTCAATAATAAAAAAATCTTAGATCTATGCTTTTGTTATAGTATCAAGTGAATTTTTATTATATACAAATCCTATGCATAATAGAAACTCATATTTCTTGTTTTTTTTTATAATTTATATAATTATTTAAATGTTGTGTGCATCATGCTAAAATAATTTAAAATTCAATGTGATATTCTCATTGGAGAGAATGCAAAATTCACTGCAAAAAATTGTAAGTGGCTTGATAAAGATTTTGTACAGAAAATATAGAAGACTGATAGATTTGTAATTTATAATATCTTTCTACTCACTATTTTTAAATATTAACTTTATTACTGTATTTTCTCAATCTTTGGGTACATTAATACCATTTCATATGTAATTTTTTAACAATTGTTCTGTTTATATGCATTCTTTTTAAAAATATCAATAATAATTCCTCCATTCTCTGGAGGGTTTTCTTTTTTTATTCAATTTCACCTCTCACTTTTTTATAGTGGGCAATTTGTACGATGTTATAGCTAAATACTTTCTTTTCATACTCTTTATTACTTGATAATTATTTATAGATTTCTTCTACTATTTCATGATGTCAACTTCCTTTTTAATAATAGGTTCATCTTTTCTTCTTACTGCTAAATTATATTTTCTTCTAAATTTGTCCTATTGTTTTATAATTTGGAGACTTTTTTCTTCTTCCATAATTTATCCCTCCAATTCACAATTATGTTTTCTAATATCATATATTATTTTTCATATCATTTAAAAAAACTATAGATATTCAAATCTTCTCAATGGTTCATTATTAAAAATTGCATTTTCTATCTTTTCTTTATATTTCGTCATGCCTCAGTAGAATATTTATTTGTAACTTGCTTATTTTTTTTACTAGCTGTCTTTCTTGTTAATCCTAATAGTATGTCCCCATCATTTCAGTAAAACTTGATTAATATTCCATGTGATTAATATTTAAACAATTTTCAAGTTTTAATTTAAATTTATTTGAATGATTCTGATGGTTAGATATATCTAATATTAACACTGTGTTTCTTAGTAGTTTTTGTCTCACTAATTTGGCATTAACGTGATATTTTATAATTTCTTTAATAGTTCATTAATTTGTGTGTGTAATCTATTAAGAATATTACAATTTTAAAATATATATGTTTTCTGTTAGTCAAAACATCATACATTATAGCATATTTTTATTTGGATCTTTTTATGTTTATTTTTATTTGATGTTTTTAAAGAAAATGTAGCCATTATAATTTAAATATAGCTCTTATTAATGTTTAGCATTCTTTCCAGATTTAAAAAATTCATAATCATAACATTATAACTTCATTAATGTTCCAAGATTTAAAGTACACTTGATAATTAATTAACAACATTTTTATTTGTTTTATTTGATTTTCAAAAATATTTAAATGCATTTAAATAATACACTTTTCTGAAAGGGGTGTGCTTGTGTATTTTCAGTTTATTAAGAATTGATCTATAAATATTGTCCTAACCTCTTTAATCATCCACTTTCTGTCTTTCCTCTCAGTTTATTCAATTCCAGATTTTGACAAATAAAATTTATGCCCATACTTTTGTTTATGGTTCAGAAATAGTGAGGAATATTCACCACTACTAAGTGCTTTATTGTATATGTATTTATGCTGAATTAATCTTGGTGAGAGATAAGGCCTCAATTCCCCACAATATGCAAATTTACACATATGTTGGTTGCATTGCATTTTCTAGACAATTTGGTGAAATATTTCTGTAGACAATTTTTTATTTGAATTGTTATGCAGTTTGTTTAGTGATGGGAGAGTTTAAAAACTTCCATTAGAATTTTGTGAGCATATTCCTTTTAATTTTTGTGTGAGTTTTGAGATATATGGAAGGCTAATCCAATTTTAGTCTTTATAAGTTGAGGATGTAGAGGTTTTTTATTTTTTTGTAATATCTATTGATTATATTAAGAATTTTTGTTATGATTATACCCTAAATTTTTTAATCTTTGTCATATGCATCCATATTACTTTTTTTCTCACAATTCCTGCAAAAAAAACTTTTAGTCAAACTTATTTGTGTGACATAGGTATTAGAAACTTGTGCTAGATCACTCTTTTTATGTTTATTGGCTTTAATATTCTGTTATTAAACCACTTAAGATACCTTTGAACATACAGAATCAAAAAATTAATTCCTTGATCTTTGTCTTTTTTTTCTGTGGTCCAAGTTAAAGATGACATTTGTTCTAATTCTTGATAAATTGTAATCATTTGTGATTATGACAAACAGATTAGTGTGCCATTCACATACCTAATGTACAGTGTATTTGTGTTTGAAGACAAAAGCATGGGAATAATTGTATTTTCAATTTATGTGAAAAATAAGCTGCAAATAAATACACTAAATGTGAACACCATTTACCATCCATTGCAAAGTATTTTTTATTTGTTACCACTGTGATGACTCTTTTAACCCATTTCAGAATATTCATAATAAATCTTTTTTGTGTAAATCATTTATAACACCATCCATATTGAGGAAATACAGCAAACAGTGTTTACAAAGGCAGACTATTCTACGATGTATGCTTCAGCTGCAATAGCATGGTAATTTTTGCCAATATTAAACTGCACAAAGATAATTTCCCATTAAGGCTTAGAATAGACTTTTTAGGATCATATTTTTATAAAGTAGCCAAAATCATTGCTAACTGGTTGAAAGCTTAGTTAGGATTTAGAGAATACACAAGGAGATTATAAATAAAATTAAAAACATGAAAGTGCACATAATAATAAAATTACTTCATTTAGATATTAAGGAAATATATGGCTCTGTATCATAAACTAAATCAATTGAAATTATAGATAAAAATTTTTAAATTATTAATTATACTTTTAAAAAAAATCATCATGGATATCCTATAATGAGTCAATGCAGACATTACAGCAGTAGAAAATAAATAAAAATATTACAAAATTGAAAACAGATGGCCAATGGGACTCCCTTTTAATATTATTAATAGCAGATTATTCCTCACTAAAATTTAAAATGTGGTTATAACAAAGATTTTGCAATCAAACACAAATATACTATATGCTATGTTCATGGATGACACACTAACCTGTTTGACAGAATCACAAATGATAAGAATTTATCAAGAATTAGAATGTGTATCATCTTTAACCTGGACCATAGAAAAGTAAGACAAAGGTCAATAAATTAAATTATTGGATCACTATATCCAAAAGCATCTTAAATGGCTGAATTACAGAATGAGATTCAAGGCAATAAACATAAAAAGAGTGATTCATTTCAAGTTTTAACACCTATGTCACACAAATATGTTGGATTGAAAATGATTTTGTACAGAAATTATAAATTATTCAAATTTGAGAGTGATGAAAAATAACATAGACTTCTATGTCAAAGATTTACAAAATCTAGAATATAATTGTAAGAAAATTCTGGCTAAGAGCAATAAATTTTACATCAAAATAAAAAAAGAACTCTTATAACCTTAACTTGGTAATTTTGTCCTATAGTATTTTATTAATGAATATTAATTTTACATTTGTGTTCCTGATATATAAAGAGTGGTACTTAATGATCTATTAAATTACAAGGTGTAAATAAAACAAAATAATATTGGTCATTAATATTTGTCATATATATATATATATATATATGTTTGTCTAACAATTTAGAGCATTAAAATGCATAAAAAATGCAATTAAGTTTTTAAAAAATACAAACTATATTAAGAATTCAAATAGATACTACATTTTTTTATTATAAATGTATATGTCTTTGTCACATAATAGTCATTTTGTAAATCTTAATTCATTGGTAGAACATCTGATGTAATTAAATATTTACATTGAAATATCATTTAATAATATAAAGCATATAAATGTTAAATACTAATTTTAGTTATAAGATATTGACTTTTAATTAATATAATTAGTGAAAGTAATTTATAATAATTTTAATATGAATATTTATATTGTTATTTATTCAGTTGTTACTATTTTTTCTAAGCCAATGTAATATCTGGTAAAATGAAAATACAGAAAAGGTAGTGTTTTTAATATTTAGCTTTATTACTGCCTAACATGCTTTCAATATATTTTTATAATGTCATCTTCATGGCGTATAGTGATTATTGTTATTAATTAAATTCTGAGTACCAGTCTCTATTATATAATATATCTCCAGACTATTTCCAACCAATGAAGGAAATGTTTGTTCTCAGCAAAGATTTGGCTTTATGAAAGACAAAGGAGACAATAAAAGATAACTAAAAAATAATAATGAAAACTTCAAATTCTCAAATGATAAGAATTTGTTTTATTCATATATAGATTAATATTATTATGTTCATAAATCTTTCATTGTTTTTTGAATACATGTATGGTATATATAGCATTCAAATTAATCAAACTCAATTACAAAAGCGATTTGATGATACTCAATGTGAATAGTGAATACATTCAATATATTATCTATTCTAGAATTGTCAAAGCTTGTAAATACTGGAAAGGCTGCATTTAAATCCAAGATAACAAAATAATTTTCACATCGTTTTTGCTTATTAATATTATTTTACTCATTACATTATTAAAAGTTTTTTTTTTTTTTTTTTTGCAAAATGTTAACTGATTGATCGTGGAGCATGGCATGTATGATATATATATATATATATTAATTCTAATATTTTCACGGATAAAAGATGTCATATTATTATTACTATTTGCAGGATATTCCGTGTAGTGAAAAAGCTAAATGCTGACATTTCAGTACAATATCAAGTACCTTCCTCAGAGCATCCTCTTTCTCAAATCATAAGAATGCATGTGAGATTTAAAACCGTTTTTATCGTTTTCTTTCTCCTCATATTTAAATTCTATTGGTTGAGAAGTTTTAAAATTTATTTTCTCTTCCAATAGCTTCTTCCAAATGTTGTTAATCTTTTTTAATTCACACATTTCATTTATGCTCTTGTGCCTTTTAAAAATCTCTATAGCTTCTCTTAGCAATCTCTGGTCATATTGTTCAATTTTTGCTAAAATATTTGTTTTTTCAAAATTGATATCATGATTTGTTAATTTTATATGAGAATAAATAGCTGAAGAATTGGATTTTTCTCTCACTGCCAGAATGTGTTCTTCCTTTCTAATATTTATTCTACGATTAGTTTGTCCTATATATGTATGTGGACAGACACTACATGGAATTTCATATACACCATGACACTCCAAAGCAATTTTATCTTTAGGAAGTGGAAATATTTCACTAAAGTAGTGTAAATTGTGTGAATATTATTATTTTTTAAAATGTTACCAATTCTATCACTTAATCCTTTTATATATGGAAAAATTGTCTTAATTTTTGATGTATCAAAATCTTTTTTTTTTTTTTTTATATGTATAAGCCCTATTAATAATATTGTAATTAAAACCGTTATGAAGAAGCATTTTATTAGTAGCAAAAAGGTCCCGGTGAAAATGGCTATCATCAGAAAGTCTCTTTGTTCTATCCAATAATATCTTTGCTACTGAAAATAGTTGTGCAGGATGGTGATGAGAGGAAAAATGCAGATATCTCCCAGTGTGTGTTGGTTTTTTATATATACCATGGGATAAAGAACCATCTTCCCTTCTTTCAATCAAAACATCTAAAAAAGGTAATTGATTATTATTTTCTATTTCAATGGTAAATTTAATATTGTTGTGAAAAGAGTTTAAAAAATTAAAAAAGTCATCAAGAGCATGCTTGCCATGAGGCCAAATAACAAAGGTATCATCAACATACCTCAGCCATATAGATGGTTTTTTAACTGCTAAAGTCAAAATTTTATTTTCCAAATCCTCCATAAAAATAGAAGCTAATGCTGGAGAAATTGGTGAACCCATAGCTAGACCTGATGTTTGTTTATACATCTGCCCATCAAAAACAAAAAAAAAATATTAGAAAGGAAGAACACATTCTGGCAGTGAGAGAAAAATTCAATTCTTCAGCTATTTATTCTCATATAAAATTAACAAATCATGATATCAATTTTGAAAAAACAAATATTTTAGCAAAAATTGAACAATATGACCAGAGATTGCTAAGAGAAGCTATAGAGATTTTTAAAAGGCCCAAGAGCATAAATGAAAGGTGTGAATTAAAAAAGATTAACAACATTTGGAAGAAGCTATTGGAAGAGAAAATAAATTTTAAAACTTCTCAACCAATAGAATTTAAATATGAGGAGAAAGAAAACGATAAAAACGGTTTTAAATCTCACGTGCATTCTTATGATTTGAGAAAGAGGACGCTCTGAGGAAGGTACTTGATATTGTACTGAAACGTCAGCATTTAGCCTTTTCACTACACGGAATATCCACAAATAGTAATAATAATATGACATATATATATATTAAGAGTATTTAAATATTATCTTTATCTCATAAATATGCACTGATAATGCTTCTTTAAGAACGATAAGATAGAAGTATTAAAAAATGACAATTGTTTTATTACACAATATAAAATAAATGATAAAATCATTAATAACATTGAAGAAAATTATATAAAATATGTTATAAATGCTAATATTTGTTTCCTAAGTTTAATTAAAACTCGTGATACAAAAAAATAACATTAAATAGGACTAGGTTGTTATTATTTGAAAATAATCGTCAATTTAAATACTGGAGAATAATCATCATTATAATAAATGATAAATGCTCTGTGTGGTGGTACTTAATTAGTTTGTTTTTCTAACTAATTAATTATTAATCAACCTCGTTTGCTGCTAAGCACATCTAAATGATATATACACGTTGGTTTATTTATTTCACTTTAATATCTTTACTGGATTCATATGCAGGCTTAAACATGAGGAATAATACTATATTAACAAATTATGACTAAATCATTAAACTGCCTTATTACATACTACATAGCATTTAAAAATGGGTACTAATACATAAGAGCAATGCATAAAATAGTCCTTAAGAGATTTACTTATCTAAATAAGATTTATTAACTACATTATAAATTTGAGTTGAACTTAAGAACCTATAAAATATATAATAATTGCAATATGCAACGTTTTATATATGTTTAAAAGTTACTTCCACTTATACAACCAAAACATAATCTTATCACATTTACTAATATTCAATATCATCAATAATAAAATTAATAAAACCATATTATCTGTGTATTCATATAATAATATCTCAAGAACTGTTATATTCTACATTACACTAATAATAATATTAATTATCTAAATAAGAAACAATTATAACAAAGTTCATTAAATAATTCATCTGTTTATACTCTAACTATTATAATGATTTAAAAATTTATCCAAATCAAATATTGATATGTGAGGATATTCCAATGTTCTTGGGACTTCACAATTACTTTTATATAGCAGGATTCAAAGCGATGTAAAGCACAATTAATTTTATTTATAATGTAATCCTTTCTCAAACACAATATTGTAACGTTTAATTATATACGTTTCAAATATATTGGCATTTGGTAAAAGCTAAAAAAATAAAAGTAAATTTAGATTTTTTTTGACTAATTTTTTTTTTTTTTTTTAAAAAAAAAAACGTACAATGAAAGTTAAATTATTCTTTCGTTTTTTTTTATGTAATTAGAAATAAAAGTTAGAATTGGAGAGAACAAAAGACACAAATTACCAATCTAGATAAGAGAAAGTAAAAATATTTCAACTAATTAAAGATGGCAGAATTATGCTGAAAAAAATAAAGACTTTGTAACATAAATTTTATAAAGAATATATAAGATTATCAACGTATATTTTGACAAACAAAAGATATGCACAGAAGTCTGAAAACTGGACCTCTAGTATAAAAAGGAGGGATTCAGTTGGAGGAACATCTTGTTCATTGGTTTCTCTAGTTGGTCTTGGCAAACAATAATATATCCAAGATTGCTCTACGCTGAAGTAATTCGGCATGGCGGGGTGAACCGGAACTTCTGAAGACATCGTGCCTGAAGATGTATACCAGAAAAGGTTTCGTGACCAACTAGGAGAATGGACCGCAAGATCAACTAATAATCAAAGGCTGTGAGCTCATTTTAACCCCGAAAAACTATGCATAGTTATCTACAACCATCGTGAATTCACCAAAACTTACCGGTAAGATATGCTTCATTATCCTGATTGTGACAAAAGTAACGTTTGCAAACAATTCTTAAAAATATGTTTAAACAACCCCGATAGAGACATTAAATTTCTTGTGCAAGAGACATTCATTTTTAAGTAGCTTTCTAGAAGAAATTTGGAAGTGAACTGTAATTGTAAAATTGTTTTTTATTAATTGATTCACATCTGATTTAAGTGTGTTCTCTCCAATTTATTTGATAAATAATTTATTTCAAACATTTTTTAATCTATTAGAATAAAAATATTTCTAATACCAATTTTCATTTGTGCGTTATTAATAATAGTTGTTATTTTTTATTATTAAATTTATTATTAGTTTAAGAAGATTTAAGAATGTAATTTACCTTTGCCAATATGTTTGAATAAGCCCAGGAATAATAATCTTAAAAAAATAATTCTCGTTACGGTATGATGTAATACCGATTAGTTTAAAAATATTTTTTCTTTTTAATTTTTGAGATGCTATGTGATGGTTCAGTGGGTTCTTGCAGAACTCTGGCACCTTTCAAATAAGTTAAAAGCTGACGTCGTCAATAGCATAATTCTCAACAATTACAAGACCGAGTTGATCAGGAAATATAGCTATGTTTTTAATAGAAATCGAAATACAACTTTTTTCTTTTTAACATAGCTTGATCAACTCGCGCGCAATTTATATTAGCGTGTAGAGGCCTAGCAAAATGGAAAACGTTATAATAAAGATTAAAAATTCCACTAGAACAATTGTTAATCCATGGTAAGCAATATTCAACATGTTAGTCCCATTTAGGATTTGTTTCTAAATTCAATGTTTATCATTCCTAATATTTGCATTAATAAGCCATAATTCATTAGTGACATTTAAATATTTAGCTTTTGTAATACACTATGCATTTGATAAATCACTGGAGACAAATAGTACATTATTGTGCAAAGCAATTTAATTCATATGAAACGATATTATAATTTTATTCAAAAGATTAGTATTCAATATTTTTTTTATTTCAAGCATTTTTAATCCATTAGTTTATAAATCTTTGAACTATGTTGCTAAAAATTTCTGATTATATATATATGATCAAGCAGATATTGCTAAAAATTTCTGATTATATATATATGATCAAGCAGATATGTTATTATTCATAAATAGTATGACTTTCATTAATTTTGAATTAAAGTTCAGTGGTTCTCCAAGCAGTAAAGTTTATGCCAGTATAATTGAGTTGACAAATTATTATTTACAATTATTACTTTCATAATTTAAGATTATATAAATTTATGATGTTAAGATGTAATGTAAACATTTTTGAAGTGAAGGGAACGGTTACTTCCCAATATTTGAATAATAAATATCAGCAGCTTATTTGAAGTTCATAAACATAATTTTCCAAACATATCATCTATTTATTTTTACTTTCAATTGAAGAAATATAGTGATTTAATTTGAAATTATTAGACAGCATTCATGAATGAGTTTATTCAGTTTCCATGAACAGTTGACTGCAATAAATGAGATATTTTTAAATAAATTAATTAATTAATGACAGTCTCTAGTTTATTTATTATTATTTATCATTTCTTTAGTACAATGAGAAGAAGTCATTTTACCAACCCAGTGTCCAAATATCAGATTCATAAGTCAGAACTGGTAAAACACATTTATTAAAAATCTCCCTTTTTAATTCTAGAATTAATTTCATCTCCATTATGTTTCCATCTGTATTAATAATCTGATCAAGATATTTGTAATTGTTTATCTTCTTCTAACCCATCATAATCAATCTTTATTTTCATATTTTGAAAAAATCCATATATATATATTGTAATAAAATATAATATCCCGTTACATTATTTTAAAATGAAAATAAAAAAATCGTAAATAAAAATTGATTTATTAAAAAGAAAAAAACTTAAAAACTGAAAAGTAAAAGTTGTTTAATATATATATTGTCGCACAGATGGAAAACTTAAACTATTTTGAGAAAAAATATTTAAAAGTATTTTTTGTTGTAAAAAAAAGCAAAAATATACAGATTGATATTTTAAAAATAGAAATAATGTTGATTTCTATAACCTTAGAAAATGGAAATGATTGTTTTATTAATTAAATGATTGTTCGAAAGCAAACTGGCACTTAAAATAAATTAAATGGTAAGAGAATACAAAGAAATTAAATGACCAATGCAAGCACGGAAATGACAGCACGGACCATAACTGAAACATGAAAGGATTAGTGATGTCTTGCTGGTTGAATCCCAAGATCTAATGATAAGAGGCTAAGAAAAATATAAAAGCCAAATGATTATTATAATTCTGATCTGAGAGCTGACTATGAATATCTCATTATAACTAGCTATATTGCAGATTTTCACGATGTGGAAGTCTACAATAAATTTAATTTTTAGACAACCAGCTGAGACCTCCCTATGACAGTTAGGGACCAAAAAGGAATGGCAAGTAGCGGCTTTATTTTTAAAAAAGTAGAACAAACAATCTACATAAGTGATCACAAAGATGGACCTCAAAATCTGCAGAATCCATAAAGTATAAACTTTTACCAATTGAACTTTCTTTTAAATAATTACCGTCTAACGTCAATAAGTAATCAATCAAAAAAAAAGTAATATAAATGAATGTACTCTTATCTGACCAAGAATAGAACTCTAAATCAATTATAAATATTTGTTTTTATATACATTTGCTATTTCAATCATTTCCATTTTTTTAAATTTAATTATTTATGTTTGTATTTAACTAGGTTATTTATTTCTATATGTTAAATAAAATGTATTAAATTAAAATTGGATGTAGATAGCTGCATGGATAAAGATTAATAACAATGTTTCAATTCGTTTATGTTTAATTTAAGGGATTTTAATTTCAGGCTATTTGTTTCGTAGTTAGGGCAATGCTTGTAGAGGGATATATGGGTGTTTATATTAATGTAATGTGAAGCATGTTTAGCGTACAGGGCAATGTGCCCAACTGAATGCATGACCCCAAAGAGGCAGTCATATCATTGAAATGGTCACAGATATATTTCCTGCGTCATTGACCCCTTCTAGCTCTGGAGGGATTATAAGTCGGCAGAAGACCGCTCTCCCCCATGCATAGCAGTCTTTAAAAAAATTATATACATGATTCCTTAGTCAGACAGATTTCCTGTTCTAGACACTGATCATTTCCTTCAAATAATATCACACTGTCAGATGCACATTCCTGTCGGCATGGTTTTATGCTAGCATCTTCATATTGCATTGATTGCAACTATATATCTGGAAGCAGGCATTGGGTTGGCTACAAACTTTTAGTCTGAGATTGAATAAATGTTTTGAAGAGTTTTTAAGTGGAAAAAATCTATGTAGACTATCTATGCTCGACATGCTAAAGTAAAATATAATTTAAATATCCATCTGTGTGGTCTATTTAAATAGTAATTTGAATTTAAATTTAAAAAAATAAATGTTAAAAGCTAAAAATAAATTTATTCCTCAATTTTAAATGTGCGTTAATAAAATCTATTTGTATGTTAATTACTGGCAGTGGCTTCTTTTATTTTATTGTTTTAAATATTAATATATTTTGAAAATTTAAATCTATTAAAACTTGTAAAAATGTTTAAAATCTCTGCTACTCTATGAGCTAGTGACATTGGGAAATGGTCAGAACAATATATATAAAAAATTTTCTTGAATCTTAACTTATGTATCTGCCTACTATATAAATTTTTCTAGGTTCAAATGCTTATATGGCGCCCTTGTAGTGCGGATACATTAAGGCTACTTTCAGTGAAAGTTAATATATATATATTGTAACAGTGTGGCTTCAAACCCTGTTTCACAAAAGGAAAATTTGTACACAAGCATGTGTATATAGTTGTTATATTATTTATTCGAGTATATTTAAAATAAAGATGAAGTATGAAAGGGGGAGGGATGTTTTTGCTCTTGTATTTTATTGAAACATGAGTATATAAATATATATTTGCTGTGTGGATAAATGGAGGAATGAATGATATTCAACAAATATAAATTTGATTTCGAAGATGGAAGCTAATGCAGTTCATTTTATTATAATAGGGAAAAGAGATCTTAAATGAAAAAAAAATATTAAAATTGTGTATATTAATATCTAAAGAATGTAAAAAGAAAAACAAAAGAATAAAAGTTGAAAACAAATTACAGGTGGTCAATGCAATTTCCTGACATTGAAAAGACAAAATGGCGGTAAGAGCTTTTTGCTTTGTTTAAAGAGAAACCAGACCTTAAAACCATGTGCATGATAAGGGGTAAAAGAACTTTCTAGAAAAAAATGAGTCTACAAAAAAATAAATATAGGGAATAATATATTTTTGGAAAGGACAGTTAGTCTGATACTGCTTTGAAGAAAATAATTCTCCACACATTATTAAATCTATAGTACATATTTTTAATAATTATAATAAATAATTTTTCCAATACTGGAAAGAAGATGCTCCTGAAATATTTTAACAGTAACCTTCTCCAAAGAGAATCAATTCCAAGTTGTGAAATTAATTAGAGGGAACATATAGGAAGTCACCAGCCGAACAAATTATTACCATTGTTTTTATATTTTTGTTGTTGTCCTAAGGAAAAACACAGGTAGTATAAACTTTTATTGCATATATTTCTTCACTCCTATATTACCACATTAACCATATGATAGTAAATAGACTTTTAGAAAGTGATCAACTGAGAAACTATTCGTAATTTTAAAATAATATTCTACATCTAAATAAATGAATTTGGACATGATTGCTTTTCTCTTGCAATTTTTTTTATTCATGTATTAATATATGCAGTGTGTGTGTGTGTAAGTTTGTGTTTTATATATATAATATTTGAGCACAAATAATATTAATATTTATGATTTATCAATTATGTTTGATATTAAAATTAATAGAAAGCTTATCAATATCTGTGTTGTTTCTTTATTTTGGGTTGTCTGCAGAATGTAAAAATATTTCATTTTAATTTGTCAATTTCAGCTACTTTTGGATAGAAATTTTTCATTGGGGGGTATTTGACTTATTTTTGATGATATGCCATAATAAAAAAAAAAACTGAGGATAATTAATTTGATAAATAGAAGCTCTCATGTAATGTTCTTTTTGCTTTTTAGTTTATATAAACTCCTGCCATTTTAATGAAGCACTAGCCATTTTAATGAAGCACCATCTGCCATTGTTTATTTTTTGACATATACCATTAAGGTTTTTTTGTTTTTGTTGTCTAATTCGAATTTCATAGTGTTTCATTGGTTTTTTTTTAAGATGAATTTATTTAATTTTTTGATTTGTTTGCCTTAGGTGTTAAAATTTTTGTGGGGGATTTGAGGATTTGTTCTGTTTGCTGCCCTAGGCATATTAATTATTCATTTCTCACCTCAGGCATTTTAATTTTTCCATGATTTTAGTGGTTTTTAGTATTTTAGTTTTCCATCGATTTCAGTGATTTATTTTTAATGTATTTTTACCGATTTTGGATGAGTGTGTGTGTGTACTTTTTTAAAATTTACGTTTTATTTCACTTGATTTTATACTTGCTCTAAACTAAATTTTTTACTTGATTTTTTACTTACTTTTGATATCTTTCCTTAGGCAATTAATTTTAATGGTTATTTTGTGTATTTTTACTGATTTTGTGTGTGTGTATTTTTTAAAAATTTATGTATTATTTCATTGTGTGTGTGTGTACTTTTATAAAATTTATGTATTATTTTACTTGATTTTTACTGGCCTTAGGCTAAATTTTTTACTTCATTTTTTTTACTTACTTTTGATATCTTGTCTTAGGCAATTTAATTTTAATTTTCCATTGATTTCAGCGATTTTTGTATAAAAATTTATCACTTGCAGGCTTCTTGGTCGTTCTGCAACCTCATCTGGTGGCCACAGTATGCATCACTGAACACTACTGAGATGTCTTGTCATAATCAATCAATAATATGTTATCTTTAGCTTTGATTCAATAATGTTTACTTTATGGATAAAGAATTCATAGTATTATTGTTGGCAGCTTCCATGTAATAAAAATATAATGGCTATATTGCTCATGTTTCAGTACAATAGTACATACGTTCCTCAGAGTTTCTATTTTTCCAAATCCTAAAAATGTGTATGGAGAGATTTAAAATTGTTAAAAGATGCTTTGAGGAAAGAACTTGTTATTGTACTGAGACATCAGCTTTTTAGTTATTATATTTTTATTTCATGGAAGTTCCTGGAAATAATATTATGATCTATCCATATATACTTATAATTACTAATAAAACAGTCTTTTCAAAATACATTTAAACATTGGAATGATAAACTTTAATAAGAATTCTTTTTTGTATCAATGTGCTATCTTGTTTTTTCAGAATTTCTTACAAATTAAGCAAACTATTTACATTTGTTTTTATAAGTTTTGAGGTTTAACTAATATGTGATACTATTCAGGGAAAATATCAAATTGAAAATGCATGTAAATACAATATTTTTCATTTTGTTTGTCATTAAACTTCACAAATGTGTAATGAGTCATTTTATATTTACATGTCAACTTGATTAAGAGCACCCAGGAATAAAATAAAAAATTTAAAAAAAGTTTGGAAAGTTTATTAAGCCACAACATACCTATATCTTGAAAATGTTGTATTTATTAATTATTATATATTCAGTAATTCATTACCAAAACACAAGAATTTTAAAATGAATATAATTAGCACTACTGTGAATAAGAAGATGGCTGTGTCAATTTTCTCCACAAAATTATAAATCATCACAATTATCTGGACTATATCAAACTAAGAGAACAGTTACAAAATATTCAGTTTACATTTATAAGGCATTCTAAAAAGTAAAGCACATTAATACAAAATAAAATAAACACAGCTAAGTCTATTTACTATATTTTGGTGATTAACCATGGTCTTGATCTGAAATTGATACAGTATATATTCCTTGTCATTTTCATTACACCACACTCTCACGCAAAATAAGAATTGGTTTGAATTCACTTTTAATACCTTGTATAAGGATGTAATCATAAATATATAACCAAAGACATTTGAAAAAGATGAATTATACTCAAGATTTATAATTTAGGCTAAACCAGCATCCATCAGTTGGCCCAGATCACAATCTCTTACTCATATCTTTTATCCTTGTTTAGTATATTTGTATAGCAAATTACTACAGTTTCATAGATAAGGGTCAAACTTTCTGCCCTCATAATTTTGATACAAATTATTTATTGAAATTATTTTAATAAATTTTATTATTCATTCATTAGACTAAAGGTTATCCAATAATGAACAATATTTTTGTAGTATAATTTTCATTACACCACTCTCATGCAAGGTATGGATCATATATCTATTTCATATGTTTTTTTTTTTGGTAATATGTTTATGATTACATTCCTTTACAGGGAGTTAAAAGTGGATAGAAGCCAGCCCGTAACTTGCAAGAGAGAGTAATGAAGGAAAAATTGCACTATAGAAATATTATTCATCATTGGGTAATCTCTAGACTAATAAATGACTAATAAAAATTATTAATTCTATGTCAGATTTTGTGTTTCATAAGAAGTGAGAAAACGAATATGAATGGGTCCACTATTTTTCAAGAGAACCTGACTGAGAGGAAAACATGTTATCTATCTATCTATCTATCTATCTATCTATCTATCTATCTATCTATCTATCTATCTATCTATCTATCTATCTATCTATCTATCTATCTATCTATCTATCTATCTATCTATCTATCTATCTATCTATCTATCTATCTATCTATCTATCTATCTATCTATCTATCTATCTATCTATCTATCTATCTATCTATCTATCTATCTATCTGTCTGTCTGTCTGTCTGTCTGTCTGTCTGTCTGTCTACCTACCTACCTACCTACCTACTTACCTACCTACCTACCTACCTACCTACCTATCTATCTATCTATCTATCTATCTATCTATCTATCTATCTATCTATCTATCTATCTATCTATCTATCTGTCTGTCTGTCTGTCTGTCTGTCTGTCTACCTACCTACCTACCTACTTACCTACTTACCTATCTATCTATCTATCTATCTATCTATCTATCTATCTATCTATCTATCTATCTATCTATCTATCTATCTATCTATCTATCTATCTATCTATCTATCTATCTATCTATCTATCTATCTATCTATCTATCTATCTATCTATCTATCTATCTATCTATCTATCTATCTATCTATCTATCTATCTATCTATCTATCTATCTACATACATTTATAATACACACACATCGAAAGTTTATGATTCCACTGTTTTCGCACACATATATGTAATGGCATAAATTTACACTTTTTGACGGTTTAAGTAAATAATTTAAATGAACTTACATAAATAATTTTTCCAGTAAACGTAAATTATCAAGACTGATATGATAATGTAATTACCTTAAGAGAAATAAAAATAGTTTATGAATACATTAAGATTATTGTTATATTCTGCACATCAAATTGAACATAAAGTAATTGGTTATTAAACTGAAAATAACTTTTTGGTTACTCAATAATGCCGTCTTTTACGTTTGTCTACGCACCTCCCCTCTATATAAGATGTTTTATACTTTTCTGATTTTGTAACATGAATCGTCTTCAATAATAGTGCTTACATTTTTCACATATTACAAATAATAATAATTTATTAGTAGCTACCCACAGTGCATTAATTTTTGTAGATCATGTTTAAAATAAGCAAGTTGCAAATGTATTTTACTTAATAAACTTGCACAAGCTTTATAACGGTCGATATTTTATTAATTATTGATATCTTTTAAATTAAGTAATGAAAAGAAAGAATGTGTTTTAAATTGTCAGTATTTTCTTTGCATATTAAATAATATGATGGGGTTAAAAAAATAAGAAAGTGTTTTAAAATGATGGCTTTGGGGCTTCATTGAAGCAAAAATAGCTTGAAAATCTATCAGGATTTTCAAGAATATTGATTTTAGTTAAAGGATTGTAAGATTTACCCAATTATTGGCTTTTTGAAGGATTATTACATAGCATTTCATGAAAGCCTTTTAAAATAATCTTCTTTAGTTATCAGTATGCAATGAACAACTTAAAAGATAGTTTAAATAATAGATTTTTTTTTCAATTTCTCTTTTATGATTTCATATGGATAATAATAAAATGATTCACATCATTTATTGCTATTCTTAACATTAAAATATGACATGTTTAAATTATCTGTCTTATGATAACAGATAGCAGAAAAGCTGTTAGTTGTAAATAATATGTATATGTGTATGTATGCATGCGTATGTTTGTATATTTGAAACACTCATAAATAGCCAATTATAGAGCAAAGATCTCTCATCAGCATACCAAAAAAAAAACAAAACAAAACATAAAAACATATCAAATCATTCATCATCAATTTTTTCCCACTTGAATATTAAGCATCATTACATTGTTTTGTAGTTATGATTAGCAAGTATTTTTTATTTTGTATAGTAAGCAGTAATTCGATGTAAGTTTCCGGTTGAAGGAAGCGTGTTCTTAACTTTTTGATTCAATTTTTATAAATATACAACACTACACTGAATAAATAATCTTTCTAATTATTCCTATACTCTTTAATATAAATGTGTTTTGCCTAATGTATATATATACAAATCAATATATATATATATATATCAAAATACAATAAAATTTACATAAATTATATTATTTTTAGAAGTACTTTTGATTATACATTTTGTAGTCTTTATCAACTAAATAACAATGAAAAATCAAAACGAGACAACCTTTAACAATACCCATAATTCAATTCAAATTTCCTACAAATCTGTTATCATTAACATTTGATGATTTCTTCAAATCAACATAGCTTCTTTTATTTTACGTTTATTGTGACAACGTTCAATTTGAATAATTTTCATATTTTTATAATCAAATTTAAATCCATATTGACAAGAAATCTTGTCAATATGGATTTAATATCAGTTAGTTAAAAATCATTTTAAAAGATACAAAGTCTGATTTAAATTGGCTGTACATAAAACATCTAAAAGACATTAAGAGGTGGTCCACTCTCTTATTGTAAAAAGTTATCAAACTTGGTGGCTAGAGGGCAGTTCTATTATTATTTAAATAGATTTGTAAAGTTTTCACAGGTCATTGTAGTTATATATATATATATATATTTGTGGTTTTGGTAAAACGCCATCTATTGATCATAAATACAAGTGATATCAAGTTACATGATTATAACTTGTTTTTTTGTTATATATATATATAACCATTAGATATCCATCAACACTTAGACAATCCCAATATAGAAAACAATCAACAATCTCAAACTGATATGAAGACAATCTCCTTTTCACATATATATATATATATATATATACTGCCTAACGTGAGACTATTAATAATAAATAAAATAAAAAATTATATAACATTAAAATAGTATCCAAACGAAACCACAACAAAACTTTACTAAAAAATTTCCACAACAATGGTTTTATCTATTAACAAATAGGCCTTTTCAAGTGAATTCCAACTAAACATACCAACTTCATATATCTAACAAAACCGTCTTTCTATCATTCACTTCAAAAACCACCTTCCTTTAATATCAAATAATGTCGTCATGAGATCGATGACTTCAGATTCAAAATATGTTATGATCAATGTTTTTTTTTTTACTCTTCTTTTCAATTAACTTTTTTTATAAAGATAACTTCTCCATTGTCAAGTAATATTTTATGACCTGTATTTAGTTCATGAATATACATGCTGAGTTATTATATTTATTTTTAATTCTACTTTTATGAACATTAACTCTTTTATTAAGTCTTAATTTACTCTGGCTTATACAAATTTAATGACAACTGCAAGGGATTTTATAAATTATAGCAGAAATAGATTTGCAATCAATTCACCGTTTTGAACCATTTAGTAATAATTTAACTTCAGGCCTTTCTTTCAAGCCACTTTTATACCAATCAATAAAAAACCCTATTAATAAATCAATTTACTAATTGATGACTTATATGGCAAAGAAATAAACTCTTTATCCTCATTAACACAAATATTTATTATTATCAGACTTAAATATATTTTTATTAAATATAATATTCCTAATAAATTTATTATTATATCCTAATTCAATATGATGAGAAGTGAATTGACTCCTCTGAATATAACTCTTATTTTCAAAATTGTTAAGCCTTCTATTCCTATAACATAAATTCAATAAAGAAAGTCTCTTATGAGTAAAAGATTAATATCTATATGGCCATATCATAATTTTGGTTTTTTTTTTTTTTAATGAAATGACCATAAAATAAAACATCATCATCTTTATCAAAACTTAAATCTAAAAAATTTAATATTACAAATTCAAATATACCCCCCCCCATCAATAGTAAATTTACTATTAGAATCAGAATCATTCAACCCATTGAAAATCATTCAATTTGATCTCCTGTATAACAAACAAACAATCATCAACATATCTAACAAATAATTTTAAAGAAGCAGAAAAAATATTCATAACACTACTAAAAAAAATAATATAATAAAAGCACATTAAATGGTAAAATCGAAACCAATAACCCAACCCTCTTTAATTTTATAAAACTCATTCTTTACACACACAATATACATAATTCTCTAATAACAACAAAGAGTCACGAAAAACCTTAATCTTAACTGCAGAAAAATAATAAAATTTCTTCAAAACACATTAATACTTTTTATTCTATTGACTGATTGAAGCATTTGATACAATTAACGGATTTGTATAAAAAAGATTGTGTTTTTGGTAGTTCAGATATTGAAACATGTGTCAATAAAATGCTAGTATAAAAGGTATTAATGTGTTCTTGATGTTTTAAATAAAATTGAATATTTTTCTGCAGGTAAGAGTAGGGTTATTCATAATTTTCTATTGGTATTCGAAGAATCTATGCTATTTATGTGTAATGATGAGTTTTATAAAATTAAAGAGGGTTAGGTTATTGGTTATATTATTTCTCCTTCAATTTTCTCTCTATATATACTGATTTTTTAAGAGAGTAATGCTATTGATAATTTTTTTTTATTTAAAATTATTTGATAGGTATGTTGATGATTATTACTTTGTTATACAGGAGGACAAATTGAAACATTTTTTGATGGGTTGAATACTTTAGATTCTAATATTAAACTAACTATTTGGTAGGGGGAGTACATTTGAATTTGTAAATTTAAAATTTTTAGATTAAAGTATTGATAAAGTCAATAATATTTTATTTTGCAATAATTTTATTAAGATAAAAAAATTTAAGAAACATGATAAAAACATAATATTTTACTCAATAAAGACTTTCCTTATTGAATTTTTGTTATAGGAATGGAAGGTTTAATAATTGAGGAAATAATAGTTATATTCAGAAGAGTCAATTTGCACTAAACAACAATGATTTAGGGTAACAATGAATATATTAGAAATATTATATTTAAAATCAATTTCTATACATCTCTTAATATTTAATGATTTATGTGTAAATAAAAATAAAAAGCTTATTTATTTGACATATAAGTCATCAATTAGTAAATTGATTTATTAGAATAGTCTTTTTATTCAATGGTATAAAAGGCACTTGAAAAAAAGGCCTAAATTTAAATTCATTACTAAATGGTTAAAAACAAATAACTGATTGCAAATCTATTCCAAGATTAGTTTATAAAACTCATTGTAATTGCCATAAATATATATAGGCTAGAGTAAATTAAGTCTTAATGAAAGAGTTAAACTCTATAAGAGTAGAGTTAAAAATAAATATAATAACCCAGTTTTGAATAATTTTGAACTGAATAATGGTGATAAAATATTATTACAGTAAGTTAAAAAAAAAGGTAAAAGAAATTTTGAAGATGAAATATTCTGAATTGGAGACAATGAATTTTATAAAGACATACATTGATGCTAAAGAAAGTTTGATTTTGAAGTGAATGATGGGAAGGCTATTTTGTTTGGTATATGTAGGAGTTATGTTTACTGAATTACACTTAAAAATGTGTTTTGTTAATAGATGAAACAATTGCTGTGGAAGAATTGTAGCAAATTTTAGTTTTTTGGTTAGCATTTATATGAATTTTCAAAATAACTTTGAATCTTTGATATTACAAAGAAATTATCAATTACTACTAATTGACAATCTCTGAGTCCAAACCAGTTTTTTCATTAAACCTATAACATCTCTTTTAATTTTTTGTTGAATTAAAAAAGGGGTAAATCAATATAAGAACTTAAGTTTGAAGTAAAAGAAAACTATTTTCTCAGGGATTGTCAATGGGTATTATTTTCGCATTTATATTCTTTTTATTATAATAAGAATCAAGGTAAAATTTTTAATTCAATATATTGTAGAGAAACCAGATTCCAAATAATTATTTGATAGTACTAATAAGTACTCAGCCAGTTATATTAGTATTGCTATCATTTTTATTGGTGTATTGTGTAATGGCATTATTTATTATTATAGGTTTATATTCTCACCAATATTATGTGACAACTATAGATACATTTATTTGTAATTTCTATGAATAAAATAGAATTTAAAAGAGTAATGCTGACTTTTATCATCAAAATTGCTTTATTGCATTTTATTTGTTTTTATCACTGTAATATCCAGACACCTCACCCATTGGTTTATATGTTTTCAGAGCTGTGGGGGTTTCTGTATTTCTCAGAATCATATGTGTGACATATAATTATTTTATAGTCTTTGTGGTAATACTCTCATTCATGTACAGTAATTAAAGCATAATTCATTACTTGAATGTTTTCAATATAAATATTTTTATTCTTTATAGGCAGGTATTATTTCTTTTAAATATTTAAAAAAAATATATTTTTTTATTATTCAGAATACCTTACCATTTTATTCCTTAAATTATCTCTTTTTCTTTTAGATAGATTTTTTTCTTGATGATTTTAGTATTACTGCTAATAAAACAAGTGTTGAACACAGTTATAATTGGTGTTAGTGTATCTTCATTCTATTAACTCAGCTGTAAAGTTCAGTTTCTTTCTTAATAGCTTATGATAGTTGATATGAAAGACTGAGTAATATGCTTAGAATAGGAACCAATGTGCTATTTCCTTCTTTCTAGCCTTTCATACCTGAACAGTATTCTAATGTAATAAATATGATGTTTTTTTACAAGTTAGTAAATCCAAATAATTATAAATCAACACACACTATTCTAGTTTAACCTTATTAAGTGAATTCTTCCCTCTTCTTCAACAGCAACAAATGAGAAGAAGAGAAAAAAAAAGTATTTTATTTGTACACCACCATCTTCTTTTGCATACAATCCTCTTATCTAGAATTTTGGAGATTTAATCTAAATGAATTTCTAAAGTAATCTATTCTAATAATAAATGGAATGTTAATTAAGTGAATATAACCATTCATAGTTACAAAACAAATAATCTTCCTTTATGCAACAATTTTATACATGTGAATGTACCTTTGAAAGTTTTTGCAATGCTATATATTGCAGAGGCTTTTACTATATAGGAAAACTGAACTGATTTCAGACACATATTGTAACAGTCAGAATCGTCTATCTCGCTAAGACACTGCAGAATTCAAACCCCACATGCGAAACTGAACACTGTAGGAGGGGGTGCCTTCTAGATATACTAAGTTCGAATCTAAAGTCTAAATTTCACAGCGCTGCATACATGATAACGCATCTGATGCTGCTACTAGTATAACCTTTTTCCGGTGCCTGATGGTCAGGGAGAAACAAAAAGACTCTATTCTAAGATAAGTTTGGGTTGCTAATTAACGTCTATGGATGTACAAAAAAATGTAGAAAATAGATATATAGACCGAGACAGTGATAGGAATCAATAAAATAAAAGATCAAAATTATTTTTAAATGATTTCAGAGATTTATATATATATATATATATATATATATATATATATATATATATATATATATTTATATACAAATATATACAATATATATATATAATGCCACTGTCTGCTTATATGAGACAGAGATGCTTACTAAATAATTGTTGGCATTAAATTTCATTAAATGACAAAAAGGTTTTTAAGAAAATATATTCTATCCCACAGGCTAATAGTATTACGATAATGTTCTTAAAAGAGATGGCAACATGTGTGAGGTTCTTTGAGTAATTATGAAAGTTTAATAAAATATTTGAAAGTAAGTGCTATAGAATAGTTATTGATTTCAAGAATAGCACAGACAAAAGCTTACTAAGCAATAAAGTGGGAATGTGATCAAGGCATTTATTTTAAAATTATAATTAAAGTTACATTTGGGAGGTCGGTATTGCTAATAATGAATTTATTACAGGATCGAGGTTGTGATACATTTAAATCATGGATGCTTTGTAAAAATAAATATATAAATAAAACATTACTGAATATTTGAAATGACTATGGAGGGCATCTCGCCAATGACCCGTAGGAATGTGTTGTCACGGACAGCCAAAGTTTGAACTCATCCACAACTTAGTGGCTGGGTGATGACTGTGTCTAATTCCCAGGTGTGACATTTGAGTAGACACTCTGCTTGGGAAATGCAGAAAACAAAAAGGGAATGGACTTGGCCATTTAAAATCCTTGGAAAGAAAAACAAAGCAGTCTTAACAACCAATGCATTTACCAGCAATACCAGACTAATGTATATAAAACATACAAGATCGATTCACTTAGATTGGGAAAAATGCCCAATCAAATTTCCAGAAATTCATTTAAAAGGCTCCGCACATTCTCGACGTCAATGACGAACTTTGAAATTAAAGTACAATACAGTATTTAAAATAGGAAAATGCATGCTTGCAGGTTTGAAAAGAAAGTATAGATTTATTTACGCAATCATGCATTTGTGGCACATTTTAATCATTGACTTCACACATACTCTCATATTAGGTTAAAATCAATAAAATGTAGATTTTAAACTATTTGATTATTATATATATATTAAAAAAGATTAAAATAGCCCGCGAACAAGTGATTTGCAAGATAATAAAATTGAGAATTATTTATAAATTTAAAATATGCCTTAATAGCGGCATCTTACTTTCAACAAAGGGAATAATTCACTCGGTCATAGACTATTCTGACACATTATCATAATAAAATAAAAGACATTAATAGATAGAAAATATTAACCCAAGAATAGAGAGCAAGCTGTTGATTATATTAGAACATGTTACATAATAAAGTCAAGTGAAATAAAAGAAAACAATTTAAATTAGCTATAGAATGTTAGTTAGGAATCACAAGAGCTCTTGGGTTAATTTGGGGTTACCTCTGGAGAAGTATTTGCAGGTAGATTGATGGTCAGCAGGTTTTATACAATTTAGCAGTAAAATCTGGAATTGTTCATATTTTTGGCAGCAGTAGCAGTTCCGGGGTTCCTTATGTGATAGCTTCTGAGGGTCTAGAGCAGTAGCCAGACATTCCCAAGGGGAAATATCCTTCTTGCCAGCTCTACTCAGTCATGTCACGGTTAGAACTCAGTGTGGGAAACATGGTCAATTAATTTGGAGATGAAAACTCAGCTTCAAATTTAAGTTCGCAGGAACGTAGCTAAAAATCTCAGGAAAATATATTTTGAAGAATATTTTACTCGAATATTTTCACTAGACACATTTGCTGAAATATCACTAGGATAATTTCGGTTAGAAACATTTCATTAGCAAATCACTAGAATGGAGAAAAAAAGAAAATCCTTCTTTTTATAGTGGGATTGAACAATAGAATTGCCCTGGAGCATTACAAAATATGTTGGACTTTGCTTACTTATCAGCTATAATTAAGCCTATACGAATGTCCAAAGGAATTCAACAAAATTTAATTAATTTCTCTTGTTAATTTCCTTGTTGACATTCAAATTACAAACTTGATTTAATTAAAATTACTTTTACTGATTGAAAGAAAACCTTAAGTGGACATCTGCCATATATTTTAGATAAGCTTTTATAACATTAAATAATTAACTTCAAAAGAAATTATTTTACTTTGTAAATTGCAATATTTGAATCTATCTACTAAACAAATATGAATTTTATTTTAAATTAAAAATATATTATGACTGTAATTTATAATTTTGTAAACAGATTTAAACAAAACAATTTTAACTAACGATTTATAATTTTATCATAAGTTTTGAAATACATATCATAGTGTGTGCGCAATTATGACCTATATAACCTACTTTTAAATAAATCTAAATTATGTGAACATACACACAATCCATAATATTTTATTTATTTGGGAATGAGTTATACTTATATATATATAATATGAGTGTTGTACTCATGGTTTAAAATTGGGTGGGATTTTCGGTATATAAGCGCATTGCAGATTCACTACGATAGATTGGGGTTCAAACTAAGGTATGAGGGTAGGAAAGAGGTAAGAAAAGGTGAAACGAAGGTCTGCAAAGCAGACCTTACTGTTTCAATATAGCTATCTGATTTGTTAGGCTGAGATTGAAGACCTTAACGTGTCTAATAAATTCATGCTTTCAAATTGATAAAAATGTGTTTGATAAGTGCTGAGTTTAGGGTTGGTGTTTTAGGTCTAGTTTCTATTCTCCCAGCCCTTCACTGACGTGAGCCAATGCTCAAAACCAGCTGATCTGAGGTGGGTGGCAATGATAAAGATTTTGAATTTCTATCTCTTTCAATCTTGTTTGGAGCTGATTGGTAAGCTCCATCTAGTGATCATAAAATGCAAGCTTAAAGGCAAGTTACAAAATTTATAACTTGTTTTGATTATTATAAATGTACCTTTGAATGTTTTTGCAATGCTATATATTGCAGAGACTTTTACTATATGGTGAAACTGAACTGATTTCAGACCCATATAGCTATCTGATTTGATAGGCTGAGTTTGAAGATATTTATGTGTCTAATAAGTTCATGCTTTCAAATTAATAAAAATGTGTTTGATAAGTGCTGACTTTAGAGTTGGTACTTTAGGTCTAATTTCAAGTCTCCCAGCCCTTCACTGACATGAGCCAATAAGCTCGAAACCAGCTGGTTTGGAGGTGAGTGACAATGATAGAGATTTTGAACTATCTAGTAATCATAAAATGCAAGCTTAAAGGCAATTTACAAAATTTATAACTTGTTTTGATTATCATATATATATATATATATATATATATATATATATATATATATCATATTATTATTACTATTTGCGGGATATTCCGTGTAGTGGAAAAGCTAAATGCTGATGTTTCAGTACAATATCAAGTACCTTCCTCAGAGCGTCCTCTTTCTCAAATCATAAGAATGCATGTGCATTCTTTTTCACTACACAGAATATCCCGCAAATAGTAATAATAATATGACATCTTTTATCCATGAAAATATTAGAATTAACAATATATATATATATATATATATAAACACACACACCTGGGTCTCTTTTTACATGGACTTATTTAACATAATTTTGAAGTTATGCGATTCATGTTTCACTGGAAGTCAAACTCCAATAATGCAATATTACTTTAAATAATAAATTCTGCACACTTATGTTATATTGAAAGTAATAGCACATTATTGAAATTTGACTTTCATCTTAGTAATTTCAATATTTTCAGTGCTTTATAATAGTAAGATTTCATGCAATAATGAAATTTAAATCATGATTTCCACGGTTTTATGTATACACACATTAAATTTTACAAGATTATAATGTAAATTTGTTCAAACATTGTGCGTGTTAATTTTGCATTTTAAATCACATTCTGTTTTTGCTTTTTAAAAAAGACCGTAATCAATTATTAATCAATTAGTGTTTGCAAGTTTATTTTTTAAAGGTAGGTAATAGTAGTTGGCACAATTAAATTTGACAATTAAAAATTAAAATCTGATTTTTAATTGTAATTAACAATTTAAAAATTACTTAAGGCGGCTTGAAATTAATGTGATGTAAAACGACATTTGATTTTTAAACGGAATGGAAAATTAAAAAATTAAAGACAAAAATAAGAATTTTATTTTTAGTTGTTAGTTTTAATTAAATTTTTCCCAGCAATGGTGAATAAATGTCTTTTTATTATCATAAGGCTAAGTTCATAAGCAATTAATAAAATCATCATCTCAAAGATTAATTACTAATTACGCTGTCAACAGAAAACCATTAACACAATATGAGAGTGAACTTGGCGCTAGTTGTATTTCCTCTTGTGAAGAATCTATTTTTTACCAGTTTGCAAACAAAACTGTTTATCAGCAAATAGCGATAATAATTAAAACATGTATAAAAAATGTAAATTACTGTACTGTAAATTATGCATAAAAATATATTATTTTGAATAAAATTAAATATTATAGTTAAAAAACTTTTTTGTCTTGTATCAATTTTTTTCAAATTTGAAATTTGTTGTTAGTCATATTTTCTTTCCTTATTTTTTTTTTGCGTGCAAATTTTAAAGTAAATTTTACATTGGTGCTTTGCTTTTATGTGAGTTTTGAAAAATCACAGTCCATATCCCCCCTTTTTCAAGGTAAGTTATGTCTTTTTGTGCACGATTTCATTTGCACGTGTTTTCTGAGGAACCTATCTATCATGTAAAATGAGACCCAGGTATATATATATATATATATCAGTAGATGGAGTTTACCAATAGCAATAAACAAGCTTTATTATTTTAAGGGCTGAAAAATAAAGAATTCAAAATCTCTATCATTATTCCTACCACCCAGGCCAAGAGTTGGGACTCTAGAAACCAGATGTAAAATACTAACTCAAAACTCAGCACTTATAAAACACGTTTCTACCAATTTTGAAAGTCTGAACTTTTCAGACACATTGTACCAGTCGAAAATGTATGTCCATCCAACAAGATTTAGAATCTAACCAAAAGTACCCCTGAATGCAATCATGCTTAACATACACAGGTCAGGAGCAATCATGAATTCTAACTTGTTTGCCCATTTTCCAAATCTATAACACTACAGAAAGCACCTACAATGATCCTACTTAAATTAATTATCTCCAGGCCCGGTGCTACATCATTTCGCATGAGAACTCAGCTGATGATGATGATGATGATGAGAGATTGAGTGAACCCAAGATATAAGTTAAAAACATACATAAATATAAATGTTATTAAGGAGATTCTAACAACTGGATTAAGTTTAAAAAAATAAATATTTATTTTGACAAAATGCAACATGATTTTATATATGTATAATCAACTTCACACATTTTAAACTTTTATTTTGGTTACAAATCTTTAACAATCTTGGTAAAATTACTTTATTTTAATAGATATCAATTTAGTATTGCAGTTATAATACTGAATGTATATTTAAAAGAGGTTTTTATTCAATGTTACAAAAACAAATTTATCTGGGAGATTGGTAAATGTTTATACATTATAACACATATAAAGATATGACAATAATAGAGTTTTATTGTTTGGATGACTTTAATGGGATGCCATTGGATACATAACTTTATTTTCATTTATAGAATTTATTTACAACACTAAAATGAGGATACATTGTGATCAAAATATACTTAAAAACATTTATTTATTAATCATTTTCGATATTTAACTATCAGCTATTGCGAAACTGTATCAATACAGGGAATGGCTTATTCAATAAAAGTGATGGCAGCTTCATGAAAAGTTGTATCTAAAACTCCAACAAAAATATTTAAAGAGAAAAATGTTTCATTATCACATATAATTACGATTTATTTTGTCAAACAGGCTATAAGAAAAATGAACTACAAGAAATTGCAGAGCTAGCATAATAGCCAAATATTTGTGGATCCAATATTTTTTGAGGTGCTTTATCATATTACAACAAAAAAAGTCTAGCCAACTTGTCACCTCATATTTTGTGGACTTGGTTGAAAAGAGACCTCGGATGGAGTTGCAATGGGCTGAACTTTGTCGGAATTGTCCCATGTATTGCTTTCATTATGCAAGTATATATATGGTCCAGGGACATTCATTGCACTGTTTACAACCTGAAATGAAGATGAGATGACTCGGGCATTCCGACACACATCTCTAGATAAAGCTTAATAACATGAAGAGTGGCCTATGTTAATAATGCTTTTATAAGAATTTGAAATCATTGAGTTTAAATATTAACATAAAGCCTTATATGGTTTAACAAATATGTAATGATATGTTAAAATAATGATCCATGTGAGATAAAGTCATTTATCAAAAATTAACATGATAATTAATGAAGTGTGCATTGCTCTCCCTTCTTGAATCACTATTTTGTTTACATATTAAAAAAAACAAAAATTCATGCACTTAAAAGTGCAAATAACAAAATAGATTTAAGTTTCCAGCCTTTTTGGCAATGATGATCAATAAAGAAATTAATAAAATTAATGGGCACCAATATCCACCCCAGATTGCAAAGTATTTATACATTTTGTATAAATTTACGATAAAATATTTATTTAAAAGCAAGTATTCATTTAAAACACAAACTCAATCTTACAAACTATTTAGATATATATAATAAGAACTCATTAACCCCCTCCCCTTCTTTTCAACAGCAGGATATAAAAAAACCCTTAAGACTGGGTTTGATTGACATTTACAAATAAAAATTAAGTGAAAATATAAAAATATCATTAAAATTAAATCTTAACCGCACTAAATTATTAGAATTAAAAGAAGCATGAGTTGGATGAAATAGTTTACAATAAGATTACTTTAGGTTATAGAGAATCGATACCAAGGAAATAATTATTAGTTTTAACATATTTATCAATGAGCGATTTAAAAGAGATTAAATATACAGAAAACATTAATTTAAAAAGATAGGATTCATATAAGGGAATTGTAATGGCTTTAGACTTATTATATCATGACACTATGGGATGAAGTAGCATGGATCTTCTGTGGCAGGCAGTATTCTTTTATTGGTGGTAGCTACATCTCTGCTCAGAAAAGAGTCAGGCTGAAGATGAAGGGAAAGGCAGCTGAAGCCCCTCAAAAGTTAAACAGATGTGGAGTCGACTAGCAATGATTGACCAAACTCTGTTACAATAGATTTTTAGCCCTATTTATGTCAGTTTTTAATTATTCAAAAAATGTTTGTTTTAATTAAACTCTAATTAATTTTTAATTTACAGAAATCTTTTCTCTATTGTTAGTAGGGATGCAATCATTAGATAACTGTCCAAAAATAAATTCAAATAAATTTCCAGATTGGAAATAGATTTGATAAAATATTACCAGCTAATTTAATCAATTACCTTTGTTTGAAATTGCACTTTAATTTAAAAATTCCTTTTAAATCATGAAACAAACTAATGTCACCACCCCATTAATTACTCTAGGACAGTTAACAATTGCATCTATAATCTTGAATATTTGTGTAATTATATGAAGAAAAATAATTACATAGTATTAAAATATAATTAAGAAAAAAATACAAAATATATTTACAATATTTGTTTGTGCTTTTATATATATATATATATATATATATTGTAATGAGCACAGACGTTCATTACATTGTTTTTTTTTTTTATTTATTAAACATGAAAGTAAATTAAAAAGTTCGCATTTAAAAATTTTCTTTAAGAATTAAAAATTGAAATTAAATATCATCTTAAACTCGTATATATTAAATCGCACAGATAATGAAAAATTATTAAAATAAAACTTTATTAAAGAAAAAGTATTTTAAAACTAAATTTTAAAAAGATTTGGAGATAAAATTATATCTTTAAATTTATCTTTAAATATATCTTTGATTTGGAAAACAGGTTAATTAATCAGAAATGGAAATGATAAATTTAATTAGTCAAATGTAAACCAGCCTTGGGCATTTAAATGTAAAAACATCGGTCAGATAGGAAAACAATAGAAACTTTTAGCAAATGAAATAAATCCATTGGAAAATCGGACCTCAACGAAAAGGATCATCACATCGATGATGTAATGTTAAGTCAATCTTTCAAAGTAATATAAAAGGACAAGTTTGGAAATTATTAGTTAGTGATTAATGATTATTATGATGTGACTATATGTATTAGTATGGAGTTGGAGGTGAAGGGATTGAAAGAGGCCCTTTCAATTCCTTCAGCTGTTAAAGAAAAGGGAGTGAAACATCGTTTTCTACATTGAGGACCAACTAAATTAAAAAACCTCCGAATGAATAAATAAAACAACGGCTAAATGTATACTAATATCTTCAGGATGGAGTGGGAATTCCCATTCAAACTTACTAACGACAGATAAAGATGAACTGTTTAAAACCATAAGAACTTTACAATTAATGAACATTAAATTAAAAACTTTTCATATTTAAAATAATTGCATTAGTTTCCTATCTGACTAAAGTAGTTAAAATGTTATTTGATGTATTTTTTATTTATTTGTTTAAAATCATTTCCATTTATTTAATTTTGTTCTTTAAGTTTATATCTGATTTCTGTTTTCTGACAACTTAAAATATATCAATGTTAAACTTAAGTCAGGCGTGAATGACTGTATAGATTTGAAAAGTTATATTAGGGGAGGGTAATCTTAGGTTATTTGTGTCGTTATTAAATTGGGTCAATGGATTGGATATATTGGTGTGATTAATAGATGTAATATCAGATTCACTATGGGCAGAATCGTTTCATATGCCGCACACACCCGTTTGCCTATGGAAGGAATTATAAGATGGAGAATGCAGTTCCTTTCTATGGAGTTTTTTTATTACTCTTCTTGTCAGATAGATGTCATATTCCTATTTGATGAGAGGCAATTTCTTCTCTTAACTTTTTGGTACTGCCGTATTTCGTATTACATTGAATGCATCGATATATCAGATAAATTGATGCCAGTTTTGGCTGCGAACCTTTAGCCTAAGGTTAAATGGGGATAGAATGTTTTATTTTCAAATGCAAATTTATGTAGTCTATTCATACTCGACTCTAAATAAAAATGCATTAAATTTAAATTGTTTATAGATGCTTGCATGGATTGGTTATCGGTTAAGTATGTTTTGGGTTTTCATATTTGATCAAAATATATAGACATTCGATAAATAATGATACCTTATGGTGAGTATCTAAAATGTATTTATTCGGATGTCTTTTAAGTCATTGGTGACAATGCAAGTATCTTATGGTGAATACTATTGGGTTACTTATAAATTTCCCTCTGCAATTGTCAGTATCAATGATTTTATATTTTGATCGTTTACGTTTACTTTGAAATGTTTTTAACCGTGTAATCTATGTAACCGATCTATATGCAACATATTAAAACAAGCTTTTATAATCCCATCTGTGTGAACTTAATTAAATGTAAACTTATAATATAATAGAAATTAAAATGTAAATTAAAAATCTAAAGTAAAGTTAAAAAAATAATGTTAAATGTTAAAGTGTAAACTGATACTAAAACAATTTTCAATCTTATATATATATGCATAAATAAATGTTTGTATGTTAGTTACTGGCAGTGGCTTATTTTATTCTTTTTTTTATATATACTCTTATATTATATTATTAAATCTCTGCTACTCCCTGAGCTAGTGACTTGGGCTAATGACCGGAAGCAAAATTTAAAAAAGGTAAAAAAAAAAAAAAATTTTTTTTTTTTTTACTTACGTATCTGCCTACTTTATAAATTTTTCTAGGTTCAAATACCTAGATGGCGCCCTGTAGTGCTGTTTACGTTAAGTGACATTCTCCGGATCGTTATAATATATATATAAGCTTCATTAATATATGTATATATCTGAGTTGCATCTAAAGATATTAATATCAAAATAATTAAAGAATTTTTATTTAAAATGTATATTTATAACTTTTAGAGATGCTTCTCAGAAATATACATATAGTTTATATACATGTGACAAAAAAAAAGCAGGATGAAACGTGGATTGTGGTAGAAGAGTAAAACGCAATCTTGAACTTAGATCGACTGTTTCCATGTAAATATCTTCTCAATTCAGCTTTGCAAACCAGATAGCTATATGGGTCTGAATTCAGCTCAGTTTCACTATATAGTAATAGCCACTGCAATATAGCATCGCAAATATCATCAAAGGTACACTTATAATAATCAATAAAACAAGTTATAAATTTTCAGAACTTGCTTTTAAGCTTGCATGTAAATGATCACTAGATGGAGCTTACCAATAGCTCTAAACAAGCTTTATTTTTATAAGTGCCAAAAGAGAAAGAATTCAAAATCTCTATCTTATCACTACCTCCACACCAATTGGTTCTAAGCTTATTTTAATATATGCATAATTAAACACACACATATTCTCAAAATATTATAAGATAGCCTTTGCATTTCTATGGCAAGGGTTAAATAAATAAATAAATATATATATATATATATTTTATTAATAGGTTTGTATATATATATATATATTTATTTATTTATTTTATTATATATATATATATATATATATATTGTACCCTCACTTCTCGATATATGATATAATTTAAAATATGACTAGCTCAATCAAATTATTATGCTCGGCTAAAATATGTACAACTATCTTTAATATATTTTTATAATATTATAACTTATCAGATTTATTACAAACTTATCAAAAATTAATATAGTTCAATATTATATACTAATTAAATAAGTATTTAATTAAAATCATGAGACTGTGAAGTGAAGTTACAATTGGTAATCAGATTTACATTGAGTCAATGTCTCTCCAAGACACTATCTCAATGGCATAAGAATACTATTACCTCTTTATTATCTCATTACTAACTCTACAGCACTCTTATGACTTTTATAAATGAATTATCTTTAATAATAATAGATACACGACGCTCTTCCGATTTTGTTAAGGAAATATAATTAAAATGATCTCAGGTTCTTCTAATTATCTTAAAGTAATAATAATTCATGTAGATAGGAATGATAAGGGATTTAATATCAAACCTAAATACACCTAACTTATTCTAATAATAATCACTAACAATAATAATCTTTAGGGTATCTTAATTTTATCTATTGGGTTATACTTTTAATCATTAAGAACATAAGTAAATCATATACATGTCTTTCATTTCCATTTAGTATCTTAATTTTAAATAGACCAAAATCTTATAATTTAATAATTTGTGGCAATAAATAATCTTATACTCTTATATTGTGCATTATAATTACTTTATGACCATTGTAATATTATATGTTAATGTCAATCCATTTCTATAAATTATATTAAGAAAATGTTGTATTTCTTTCTCAAATAATAAAATAATAAATTCATATTGTGCAAATATTATGTTTATTCAAATTATCTGTTGTCAAATGCTGTGATGCAAAATAATGAATTCAACACATCTTTTAAAACAACTTAACAAATTTATTTACATTAACTTTAACAAATAATTTATTTACACTATTTACATTTAAATGGAACTAAAGAAAATAAACAAAAATAAGAAAAATAATAATACAAGATTTTTACACTGTTATTATTTCCATAACTATAAGTAGATAATTTATACATTTCAGAAAATGTTTTATTAATAAAATTCAATTAAATTTATGACTTTAATTTACATAAACAGTACTTATTATCAATTAATATAAGAAAAGATTTTATGTAAGATATCATTCATGTAGCATGTATGTAAATAAACAAACTTTAATAATTAAAATGCTATTTCACTTAAGTCCTACTGTTATTTATATTATAATGTATAAGACTGTGTTACATTTATTATCAGTATGACTCAAATATTAATTAATGTATAAACTGATATCACTTTGTAGTATAATAACAATTATTGATTATCACTGTTTATTTCATTCCGATATAATGTCATACTACATGTCTTATTAAAATATGCAATACGTATATGTACTTTTAAAAGTAATATTTTTAAATTATTCAATAATTTCAACTTTTATAAAGTATAATGTTAAATAAAATTTTATGATTCTTTTCCATTTTAATCATTACTTTTCTTTACTTATTATTCCTATTCCTTTATAAAACTATTACCTACAAAAGTCATTTCAACCCTATTTAATTTCAGTAAAACAAATGACCAATTTTAAAACAAAAAAATAATAACGATCCAAACTCTCCTATACTTCATCATCTATTTACAAGAAGCCTTCAATCAAAAATATAAATTTCTATGTAAAATTAACGTAACTCATCTAATAAAAATAAAAATAAAATATAAACCTTATATATTTCTTACTAACTTTAAAAGAAAAAAAAAAAAAAAAACTTACACTAGTATAATAAATCTGATTTCTAATATTGGAACAGAAACATTGAAATTCATTCACGAAAGAATCATATAATTATTTCCAAGGTATCATATTACGTTGTACTAAACTATATCATCAATTTAAAATATGCATATTAAAATAAAAACGCTATTATTAATCTTGTGCGTGTATATTATTTAAACATTAATACATTCATTCAATAATCATATAACATTTGGTTGATCTAAAGAAAAATAGTAAATACATCAAATTATTATTATTACACAATTTTACCATAAATAATACTTCAATGTACAGTCTGTCACGATGTCCTCCAGGATTCCAGTTTTACAAAATAATTTCACATTTACACTCAACAATTATTCTTAAAATATTACGTGTTGTATAATTATAAAATAAACTTTATGCAATAAAAAGTTATATTAGTATTTAGTTATTATTTTTTTAAAAAAAAATATGTAAATGTACCTTTCCTATATTTAATAAATTAATAATTAATGAAATATTTATGTTAGTTAATAAATAAGAATATTACATAACATCCAATGGTGTCTTCTTTCCAGCTATAATGTTCTTTTTCCTAGGCACAAATTTTCACCAAACACTACTTCCTTTTCCGGTACATCACGTGTTTTTTAAAAGTTTTTATGACAAAAATGAAAACGTTCTTTTTTAAAAAATAAAGAAAAGTCAGTTCCATCATAAACAAAAATAAAATTAAAATAGTTTATAGATCCGAATTCACTTCTTCTTAAGGAAAAATATTATTATTTAAAAGTTATTATTTTTAGAATTAGTCCATAATTTACAAAGTTCTGATTTAATTATTTTTAATTGATTTGGATATCCATGTAGATTTGATTTGCGCATTCCGTAACAGATATTCAGGTAAGATTACTTTTAAAGTCTTTTGTACGACCAGCGTTTAGACTTTAATAATACAATAATTTTTACTTATAAGTGTTTCTTTACTTATTAAATCTCCAATTTATTTGCCTTTTAAAATTGTCAGAATTTAGTCTTTTAAATCATAAAGACTTAACAAGGCAAATATTTATACACTTACTGTTACATATTATATCTTTACCAAGATATATATTTAAATTTAGAATTTACAAATACTTGCTTCATAAAGAAGTATTTCTCATTTTTTCAAACTTCTATTTTTTAGAAAAATTAACTATCATTAGCTTTTAAATTTATATAAAGTCCAACGTATTACTGTTAAGCATCTAATAACTCTGCTAGTCAATCCAGCGTTTGTCAAATTTTCAGCATAAAGTCTCCAATACATTTTATCCTTATACGATGTCTTCATGATTATTTGATAGTAAATTGAGCATTAATAGGAAACGATTAATAGGGAACTATAACAAATTAACACTGCATATTCATCGGTAACTTTTATAAATTATTTCTAAAATACTCTCTAATAATTTTAAAACAATTTTAAGAGCGTCTATAATCACTTAGCTATTTTTAATAGCACCTTTACTTTAAGAATTTCAATCACAAGTCCCCTCCTAACAATTGAACCTTGGTTTTATACCGGAAGAAAACTCCCACTTGATTGGTGAATTAAACAATTGACTTGCTAGCTTATTTACATATTTCACCAACAAGACAGAATTAAAAATAAATAATAACTTATTTAATATTTATTATTTATCACATTATTAAATTCTTAAATTAATATTCATCATTTATTTAAATCCATTAAACATTTTTTAAAATATTCTTTCTTACTCTATTTCACTTTTAACTTTTATAAGATTATTTTTATAAACAAACTAAGTCTATTTTTATTCGTTATGTTTTTAAGCAGTATTTTAAAATCAGATTTAATATTTCACATTAATTATTTTTATTTTTATCTCATGATAGCCAAAATAATATTTATAAATTTTATAACAGAATTTTTAAAATAGCTTTGCAACTTTACTAAAAAAACTCCCAAGCATGTGTACGTATTTTAATTAACATCTGTTTTTTACAACAAAGCTACAAACGCTTGCAATAATCTAAAAATAAACTAACAATACATTTTTTTAAAAATAAATATTTTTAAAAATAAATAATATCTTATAACGACTTTAAAATAATAATTCAATATTATTAAAATCCAACATTAATTCTTCTATTATGTATTACTAATAATTAAAATATTTATATTCATTTATTAAATATTAACTTTTTATCAACAATAAATATATGCATTTAATTTTAACTTGTCTTTTAAAATTTTAACTTTAAACATTTATTTATTAAATTTATTAATGCAGTATTGCTTATGGCCAGTTTTCCCAACCACATACTATTATCATTCCCATTGAAATGTCTCTCTCAAACATCAGCACAATTTTTACATATCAAATACTCATGAATTACTTTAATTACACTTTTTAAAAGATTGTTATAAACAAAATTCACATCATATAGCTAAATATATCTTAAATTTAAATTTTTTTAGATAGATTGATACAACAATTTATGGAGACCATATAAAAGGGCACAATATATATATATATATATATATATATATATATATATATATATATATATATATATATATATATATATATATATATATATATATATATATATATATATATATATATATATATATATATATTTATTTATTTTATTAATAGGTTTGTTTATATATATATATTTATTTATTTATTTTATTAATAGGTTTGTTATTATAATTTTGGGTTGTTGTACATATGTATTAAAATAAACTTGTAAGCTCTACAGTCAGTAATGATTAAGCTTGCCATTGGTAAATGTCAGTAGAGATGATTATTATTTGAATCTTGTTAACAATAATAACTATTATCTTACCTCATCTCTAAAGTAATATATTTACCCCACTAAATAAATCTCAAAATGGTATTATGAAGAAAATATTTATTAGCAAAATGCAATATATGAGTAGTTATTGGATTAGTTATTATTTGCAATTTATGTGGAATTTTTCATTAAAAATTTACATTGTATCAGGCAAATTTGCCTAATATTTTTTGCAACATAGAGCAATAATTAATATTTGGAAAATTGTGATATCATTTTATCTTCCGGTAAATATATCAATTTCCAGTATTTTTATTTTATTTTTACAATTATTGACAACACAATCTAACAAGTCTCTAAAACAATTTTATAGAAAAAAAAAGTTTACTTGCTTTCAATGGTTAAGCCAGGCTATTAAATGTGTGGTACTTTAACCTGACCACTATGTCACCACCAGGAGCTGCTGTGCCACCATCAACAAATGGTCAGAAATCTGCAAGTGATAAATTTTTTTTTCAAAAAGTGGCTAAAAATCATCAACTAAAAAAGCCCGAGGCTAGACATATCAAAATGCTAAAAATCGGCAAGTAAAAAAATAAATTTATATCAAAAAGTGCATGAAAATCATCAACTAAAAAAGCCCGAGGCTAGACATATCAAAATGCTAAAAATCGGCAAGTAAAAAAATAAATTTATATCAAAAAGTGCATGAAAATCATCAACTAAAAAAGCCCAAGGCTAGACATATCAAAATGCTAAAAATCGGCAAGTAAAAAAATAAATTTATATCAAAAAGTGCATGAAAATCATCAACTAAAAAAGCCCGAGGCTAGACATATGAAAATGCTAAAAATCGTCAAGTAAAAAAATAAATTTTTATCAAAAAGTGCATGAAAATCATCAACTAAAGAAGCCCAAGGCTAGAAATATAAAAATGCTAAAAATCGGCAAGTAAAAAAATAAATTTATATCCAAAAGTGCATGAAAATAGACAACTAAAAAAAGCCCGAGGCTAGACATATCAAAATGCTAATAATCGGCAAGTAAAAAAATAAATTTATATCAAAAAGTGCATGAAAATCATCAACTAAAAAAGCCCGAGGCTAGACATATCAAAATACTAAAAATCGGCAAGTAAAAAAATGAATTTATATCAAAAAGTGCATGAAAATAGACAACTAAAAAGCTTGAGGCTAGACATATCCAAATGCTAAAAATCGGCAAGTAAAAAAATACATTTATATAAAAAAATGCATGAAAATCATCAACTAAAAAAGCCTGAGGCTAGACATATCAAAATGCTAAAAATCGGCAAGCAAAATAAATGCCTGACGCTGTATATTATTCAAGAAATATTGCAAAAATCCAAATTTAAAAAAAAAAAACACTCAAAATGCTATAAAATTTAAAATTAAAAAATATATATACAGCTGAAAAATTAAAAAAAAAAAAGGCTGAAAATATGTTACCCCCCCCCCACCACAAGTAATAATTATCCACTTAAATTGACAAGTAAAAATGCCTGATGCTGTATATATTCAAGAAATATTATGAAAGTCCAAATTTTTTAAAAAATAACCAATCATAATGCTGATAAAATTTTAAATTAATATATATATATATATATATAGCTGAAAATGAAAAGCAATATACAAGAAACCATTAAAAATGGTGGAAGGCAGGAAATGCAATATACAAAAAACCATTAAGGCGTGAAATGCAAAAACAGAATTTCATCAAATTATTTATTAAGCTTCCAATTTTTATTTATCTGCAATGCATTCAAAAGCAATTATTTGGTCTCTGCTTTAAAAATATGGCATTATCATTTAAATTCGTCAAGCAGTACATAAAAAATAATTATCAACGTAAAATATAACCCTAACACACAAAATAACTGAAATTCACAATTTACGTCTTAGGTGTAAAACTTAAAAAATAAACATTATCAACTCATTTAAATTCATCAATATTTTTAAAAAAAGCAATATAAAAATAATAATTACCAATGTCTTTCCACAAATTTCAATGATTGCACTGTTTTCGTTTCCAGAAATTATTTTTCAAGCTGCTCCAGAAAGCTATGACTTCACAAAGATGATGTGTAAAATAAAAAAATATTTGCAGCAAAACATTTTGAAGATACAAGATGATGTGTAAAAGAAAAATATTTGCAACAAAACATTTTGAAGATACAAAGCTTTTGTGAAATAAAAAAAATATTTGCAGCATAAAAATCCATTAGCTATCAAATAATAAAATGAATTAAATATCCATTATCTTTTACAACTTTTTTTAAAAATTTTGCTTTCTAATGTTAAACTCAAATGAATAAAAAATGGCGGTGCTTACTGTAAATCAAATCTGTTTTTAAAATTACCATTTAATGTACTAGTAAACTTAGAAACAGATAAATAGCAATAGAAAAAAAATGATTACCAATGTCTTTCCAGAAATTTCAGTACACTGTTTTTGTTTCCAGAAATTATTTTTCATGCTGCTCCAGAAAGCTATGACTTCACAATGATGACGTGTAAAAGAAAAAATATTTGCAGCAAAACATTTTGAAGATACAAAGATGACGTGTAAAAGAAAAAATATTTGCAGCAAAATATTTTGAAGATACAAATCTTTCGTGAAATAAAAAAAAATTATTTGCAGCATAAAAATCCATTAGCTATCAAATAATAAAACGAATTAAATATCCATTAATTATCTTTTACAACTTTTTTTTTAAATTTTGCTTTCTAAGATTAAACTTGAAATCATGATCTGAAAGTGGAATTAAAGTTAGAGATAGTGAATGCATGCTCTGACGTTTATGTAAACATACGCTTGATGGTGTTTTTGGTAGAATGCCATCTGTTGACATAAATACAAGTGTTAGCAAGTTTTTAACTTGCTTTTTGTTTTTCATAAATGTACCTTTGAGGTCTTTCTAGCAATGATATATATTGCAGAGGCTTCTACTATGTGGTGATGCTGAACTGAGATCAGACCCATGTAGCTATCTGGCTTGCTATGCTGAGTTTGAAGACATTACGTGTCTAAAAGATTCATGCTTGCAAGCTGAATAGAAACTGTTTCATAAACGCTCAGAGTTTGTGTTTAGATCTAGTTTTTTAAATTCCTGTCTTTCACTGATGATAGCAAATAGCTTGAAATCATGATCTGAAAGTGGAATTAAAGTTAGAGATAGTGAATGCATGCTCAACATATGCTTGACGGTGTTTTTGGTAGAACACCATCTGTTGACATAAATAAAGGTTAGATTAATTTTTTTTTTAAATGTTTGAGGATGTATATATGGAGTTTATGTGGTGATGTGAATATAATGTGTATCTGTTGTATGGAGTTGAGGAATTGGTCTAAAGTTCCGTTAATGAATAGAAATGATTCAGAAAGCTCAGAGTTTGTGTTTAGTCTAGTTTCTCAAATTCATGTCTTTTATGATGATAGAAATAGTTGAAATCATGATCTGAAAGTGGAATTAAAGTTAGAGATAGTGAATGCATGCTCAACATATGCTTGACGGTGTTTTTGGTAGAACACCATCTGTTGACATAAATACAAGCGTTAGCATGTTTTTAACTTATTTTTTTGTTTTTCATAAATGTACCTTTGAGGTCTTTCTAGCAATGTATATATTGCAGAGGCTTCTACTATGTGGTGATGCTGAACTGAGTTCAGACCCATGTAGCTATCTGGCTTGCTATGCTGAGTTTGAGGACATTATGTGTCTAAAAGTTTCACGCTTGCAAGCTGAATAGAAACTGATTCATGAAAGCTCAGAGTTTGTGTTTAGTTCTAGTTTCTCAAATTCCTGTCTTTCACTGATGATAGCAAATAGCTTGAAATCATGATCTGAAAGTGGAATTAAAGTTAGAGATAGTGGATGCATGCTCTGACGTTTATGTAAACATATGCTTGATGGAGTTTTTGGTACAAACAATCTGTAGACATAAATACAAGTGTTAGCAAGTTTTTAACTTGTTTTTTGTTTTTCATAAATGTACCTTTGAGGTCTTTCTAGCAATGATGTATATTGCAGAGGCTTCTACTATGTGGTGATGCTGAACTGAGATCAGAACCATGTAGCTATCTGGCTTGCTATGCTGAGTTTGAAGACATTACGTGTCTAAAAGATGCACACTTGCAATCTGAATAGAAACTGTTTCATAAACGCTCAGAGTTTGTGTTTAGATCTAGTTTCTAAAATTCCTGTCTTTCACTGATGATAGCAAATAGCTTGAAATCATGATCTGAAAGTGGACTTAAAGTTAGAGATAGTGAATGCATGCTCTGACGTTTATGTAAACATATGCTTGACGGTGTTTTTGGTAGAACACCATCTGTTGATATAAATACAAGCGTTAGCAAGTTTTTAACTTGTTTTTTTTTGTTTTTCATATATATATATATGCTTCATGCCAACTTGTAAATAAATAATTTTTAACAGGTGACTTTCGACTTATAATTAAATAATTTTAATTTATGGGAAAATTATTTAGTAAAAATTTATTAAAAACATTTTATTCATTAAAAATTTATTACAGATGTGTATTATTTATAGTGTTGGGGGGAGAGATAACTGAGATAAAATAAATAATTAACGTTCCAATTGTATATCCAATTGTAGAAATTTCTAAGATGCGATTAATTTAAAATTCGGCTAATTTAAATTCCTGAAAATTTTAATTAGTAAAAACAGATTAATTATAGAACATAAGTATATTTATAATTGGTATAGAAATCTTACTTAAGTAAAAAAAAAATCTCTTTGTATTTTACAAGATCGTTTTCATATATTTTATCTTGCTGTAAAGTTCTTAATATATGCTTAATTACTACCAGAAATGCCATAGACAAAAGAATATTAGAAATTTGGAAAGATTCACAAATTTAGGAAAGATATGCCAATTTAAATCGTCATTAAACTGGTCAAAGTTTTGATCAGAAAAAATAATTTAATTAAAATTAATCCAGATGACTTTTGTTAAAGTCGTATAAATATCTCAGAAAAAATATAAAAGATTTCTGACATTTATTTTTATTTTTTACTCTTTTAAAAAGATTTTTCAAGATTATTATTAAGAAAATTATTGAAATTATGGCTGCTATAAGTCCATACTATGCTAACCAGTGAATGGAAAGTTTGTATCCACTTCCCTTTCACCATCTTTGGAGAATGTGAGTTCGAATCCTAATGCATTTGTGAACTGCTGCTTGTGTCAAGTCTGCTGAAGTGTATCTGTGCCAATGCTCCTTTCATCATCAAAAAATTGAGGCTGCATTGACATGCCAGAAATAAAAAAATACCTTCTCAATTATGTCATCTTCAGTTGTTTGTTTGTCCATAAACCTAACCTGTCTTTAATTTATTATTAATATTTGAGGAAAGAATCATCCAAAACCATGCGAGTTGTGCTATGACAGTTCCATGTCATCATTATTTTTACACACTACTCTTTATATTTTGTCATATTTTCAAACCCTTTGCAAAGGTAAAGCAGAAAGATTTTACCTCTAGACGTGAGATCTCTGCATTCCCATGACCAATAAAATAACTAATATTTGTTTGATGTTTTCTTTCACTTGTATGATTTATTTTATTTTGTTAATTTTCTTTTAATATTTCACTTTAATTAACTTATATTGTTAAGAATCATAGACTAGATCACTAGATACAGTCATTCTTAAAGTTTACATATGCTAGATTTATTATTCTAAAAATCAGGTGACAAAGGGCTATTTGTTAACACATTTTAAAATCATCTTAAAACATATTAGTTAATTAAAAGCACATAAATGTTTTAAACCCACTCCCTCACCTGATAAGGATTTTTTTTCTAAAATATAATCTGTCATGCGTTTCAAATATAGATTTTACTTTTGCAATTAGAAAACTAGGGTATTTTATAAACAATTATAAAATATGAATTAGTTTTGAAAATAATGTTAAAACTGAATTAATTTTCTATTTCTATAAAAGAACAAAATATGTCATTTTGTTTACAGAGAAGTGGGGTCAGTTTTCATAAACGTTTCATTATAATTAGATATATAAATCATAGATCTCTAAAGCTATTGTATAATGTATTTACGATCTATGTGTAGGATTTATAGGGTCAGACATTCAATTAAGCAGGGCAGTTGAATGTTTTAATTCTTTTAATTACATTAGGCTTTAGTGTGATCAGTAAAGTAATATATGACTGCTTGTTTAAATATATAATGTGGCCATCCATGCTTAACTTTGTCAATCTTTAATTTCAGGCTTTCGTAGTTAAGAATTTATTTACTACTCTTATTTTAATTACATTTGATTTGCTGGATTATTTGTACATATAATTTTTATTAATTCATATAATTTGTTTCTCAAACAGACATTCACTCATGCTTTGGGGAAATGGATTTGCTGGGTATTTCTAGATATGTTCATGCAAAAGGTAGTCCTATCTCTCATAATTTTATACCTGGATGATCTTGGTCATTATTTTTATTATTATCAATGTAGATGCTCATTCCTTCTTGGTAGTAATCAATTTGTTACTGGTTGTAAGAGCATGCATTCATTCATGCTTCATATGACCCTCTAATCCAATGGACTTTTTGAATATGGTCTCACCAATGTGAGTGTATCCCATCTCTGTTTCATCATCGGAACATTGTGCTTTGTATTTGTTAATGAGTTTTAAAGCCTTAGATTTCAAGTGTGAAATTTGTCATAAATCTGAGTATATGATAGTCATCTATTTATGATTGTAAAGTTTACATAGATAAGTGTATAATCTCATCTTAATCTCACTTAATTATTCATCAATTAATTGATAAACTACCATAGAATGTCCATTCTACAGATTATTAAGACATATAATGCCTATAGTTCATCTATTGATATAAATTAGTAATAGTTACTCTGTTTAATTACTAATACATTTTATTCAACTTGCAAGAAAAGCAAATGATCTTTGGTTTAAATCTAGACATATAAATTTTACTTCCTTTTAGGTTTTTTAAATAATGTTACTAATATTTTTTTTATATAGTATCTCTCACATTTAGTGTCCTCTTTACCACAATTAATTAAAGAATTATTTAATATAGTTTCAAATGTTTGTTGCATCTCCCTGACCTAGAGGGATATAAGAAAAAGGGCATGTATGCTAATATGAGATGCACTGTTCACACGGGAATTGTCCTGGGGGTATAAGTAATGGTGATCGACTTTGTACTATTTGTGGTAATGTTATATTAATGCTACACACAAATGTGATTCAGTGATTATCGCTTGGTTTGGATAATTAATTTTTATTTATTACATATATCTGACCATTACAGTATTTTACTTGTTTAATTATTGAAGTGAATATTAGTATACTGTATAAATTTATTCAGAAAAACAATCATGTTTGGAAAAAAATAGGTATAAGATATGGAGTTATTCTGAATTGGCTAGCTAAGAGGCTTCCTGACTGTAAATCCTCTTCAAAATATTGAAATAATATATTTTTTAGTAAAAGAAGTGTCATTTATTTCTACAGATACCTATTCATGATGATTAACTTAACAATATAACTGAAGTTCCAGTTAGATATTAGATTAAACTATGTAATGGTATGACAATTTTTTATTAATAGTAGAAGGCAGCATTAATTTATAGCCCATTTTTCATAATTATCATTAATCTTTTCATTTCAGATAATAAAAATATCTCTTTATAAAGGATATCCAATAATTTGTGAGTAAATAAACAAAAGCTCAAAAAAAATTCAAAGCTTACTTAAAATCTCGGAAAAATGTATTAGTTTTGGACCCATATCCTATTATCTATATATAGGAACCTAATTATATATAGAAAAAATACTATAGAGTTTATTTCCCTGGTGAGATAAAAAGAAAATAAATAATAAAATAATGCATGATGATACAATATCCCAAAAAGTACATAAACAGTTAATATCTGTTTATGAAGCTATACTAATCTCAGAAAAAGTGAAAGAGAATTTAAAAGTAGTTATGACATTCACCAATAGCTTGATTTAGTAATAAACTTCTGTCATTAAGAAGATGTATTTATGTTATTGTAGGCATTAGCATATTATTGCAATATACAGTAGCATTCTAATTTTCTACTCCTAAAATTATTTACATATGGTTAGAAAATATCAGAAAAATATTAATGTGAACTTATAAAAATGGAGCAGAAAAAAGATAAATAAGTATGTTACCAATTAAACTACCAAAAGTGAAGCCATATTTAAGGATAAAGAATAATGCTATAACTATTGCATAGAAGATGGTAATAATTACATTTCTTCCTCTGTAATTTAAGAGAATTTTAAGCTTTGGGACTTTTGTGTTTGTACATATAACATATCCATAATCTTCTAAACACTGGAAGAATGTATGCATACTTAATACAGTAATGTTATATTGTAAATAAATAAATAAATCTTATTTTCTAATAACATATTATACCTTCATGTTTTATATTTCTATAAAAAATTTAAACTCAATGTTTAGATATTTTACTATTTAAAATTAAGGGTACTTCATTTAATTGAAAGTACAACAGAGTATTTGTTTTTGCAAAATATTTAATTTCTTGAAATATATATATTTTTAACATTAATATTATCTATATCCAATTCTAGTTAACATTAACAGTAATTAACCACACTTAAGGTTTCTGTAAGTGTTTTAATCCTAAAGTTACCATCACTCATGTGATATACTGATGAAGATTTATTAGCAAATAGGCTTGCCAAAAAGTTGTAAATTGTTTATCTGCATATATAACAATTAAAAGTTCTAACAGTAGTATTTGTATACAGTATTTTTAATTTTTTCATTAAACAGGTGAAATCTAACTTTTAATTGTCAGATACAAAGATTAGTTTTAAAAGCAGATGATTTGAACATGGATTTTCAAGCACCCTTCAGGTATCAACTCTATCTCATATAACACATACATATGACCACATAAATGTGAAAAACATAAATAATTTTTAATATACATATTTCTTGCTAGACCAGTACTCATCACTTGGTCCAGATCATTACCTCCCACACACACACACACACACACATAAATATATATATATATATAAGTGCATGGTTTATATTAAGATAGCAAATCTTCAAATTTTAATGGTTATGCTTTGATCTACTCCACTCTCCAACTCTTCAGCCATCAATATCATTGAAAATCTGGATGAAATAGCCAAATATTTTGTTGATGATAATATTATTGTGATGACCATGTTTATCTTGAGTTAATATGACCTGTCATTTATGGACAGTTAAGGTCAACATGGGCATCTTAATTATATTGACATTAACAAAGGATTGGGGTATTCCATCATCATATTTTTAATCACATGGATGGCTGAAAAGTTGAAGAGTGGAGTAGATTGAAGCATGTTTGTTAATGTTTGAAGATTTTCTATTTTAATATAAACCAAGCCCTTGTTATATATGTGTGTTGGAGATAATGATCTGAACCAACTGATGAATGCTGGTTTTGCACAATATATATATATATATATATATATATATATATATATATATATATATATATATATATATATATATATATATATATATGTTAATTCTAATGTTTTCACGGATAAAAGATGTCATATTATTATTACTATTTGCGGGATATTCAGTGTAGTGAAAAAGCTAAATGCTGACGTTTCAGTACAATATCAAGTACCTTCCTCAGAGCGTCCTCTTTCTCAAATCATAAGAATGCATGTGAGATTTAAAATCGTTTTTATCGTTTTCTTTCTCCTCATATTTAAATTCTATTGGTTGAGAAGTTTTAAAATTTATTTTCTCTTCCAATAGTTTCTTCCAAATGTTGTTAATCTTCTTTAACTCACACCTTTCATTTATGCTCTTGGGCCTTTTAAAAATCTCTATAGCTTCTCTTAGCAATCTCTGGTCATATTGTTCAATTTTTGCTAAAATATTTGTTTTTTCAAAATTGATATCATGATTTGTTAATTTAATATGAGAATAAATAGCTGATGAATTGGATTTTTCTCTCACTGCCAGAATGTGTTCTTCCTTTCTAATATTTATTCTACGATTAGTCTGTCCTACATATGTATGTGGACAGACCCTACATGGAATTTCATACACACCATGACACTCCAAAGCAATTTTATCTTTAGGAAGAGGAAATATTTCACTAATTTTTTTATAAGTAGTAAAAATTGTGTGAATATTATTATTCTTTAAAATGTTACCAATTCTATCAGTTACTCCTTTAATATATGGCAAAATTGTCTTAATTTTTGATGTATCAAAATCTTTTTCTTTTGATATGTATAAGCCCTATTAATAATTTTGTAATTAAAGCCATTATGAAGAAGCATTTTATTAGTAGCAAAAAGGTCCGGTGAAAATGGCTATCATCAGAAAGTCTCTTTGTTCTATCCAATAATGTCTTTGCACTGAAAATAGTTGTGCAGGATGGTGATGAGAGAAAAATGCAGATATCTCCCAGTGTGTGTTGGTTTTTTATATATACCATGGGATAAAGAACCATCTTCCCTTCTTTCAATCAAAACATCTAAAAAAGATAATTGATTATTATTTTCTATTTCCATGGTAAATTTAATATTGTTGTGAAGAGAGTTTAAAAATTAAAAAAAGTCATCAAGAGCATGCTTACCATGAGGCCAAATAACAAAGGTATCATCAACATACCTCAGCCATATAGATGGTTTTTTAACTGCTAAAGTCAAAATTTTATTTTCCAAATCCTCCATAAAAATAGAAGCTAATGCTGGAGAAATTGGTGAACCCATAGCTAGACCTGATGTTTGTTTATACATCTGCCCATCAAAAACAAAAAATGTATTCGATAAGCAGTGTTCAATCAAAACCACAGCAAAATTAGGCAACTGAATATTTTTTAAAACTTGAATCGCTTCATTTACAGGTACACTAGTAAAAAGTGAAACAATGTCAAAACTTACCAAAATATCATTCTTAGTCAATTTAATATCCCGGATAAGCTCAAGAAAATGATTAGCATCTTTAACATATGATGACATCGTTGTTAAATGCGGCTGTAAAAAAGAAGTCAAAAAACAGCCGCATTTAACAACGATGTCATCATATGTTAAAGATGCTAATCATTTTCTTGAGCTTATCGGGATATTAAATTGACTAAGAATGATATTTTGGTAAGTTTTGACATTGTTTCACTTTTACTAGTGTACCTGTAAATGAAGCGATTCAAGTTTTAAAAAATATTCAGTTGCCTAATTTTGCTGTGGTTTTGATTGAACACTGCTTATCGAATACATTTTTTGTTTTTGATGGGCAGATGTATAAACAAACATCAGGTCTAGCTATGGGTTCACCAATTTCTCCAGCATTAGCTTCTATTTTTATGGAGGATTTGGAAAATAAAATTTTGACTTTAGCAGTTAAAAAACCATCTATATGGCTGAGGTATGTTGATGATACCTTTGTTATTTGGCCTCATGGTAAGCATGCTTTTGATGACTTTTTTAATTTTTTAAACTCTCTTCACAACAATATTAAATTTACCATGGAAATAGAAAATAATAATCAATTACCTTTTTTAGATGTTTTGATTGAAAGAAGGAAGATGGTTCTTTATCCCATGGTATATATAAAAAACCAACACACACTGGAAGATATCTGCATTTTTCCTCTCATCACCATCCTGCACAACTATTTTCAGTGGCAAAGACATTATTGGATAGAACAAAGAGACTTTCTGATGATAGCCATTTTCACCAGGACCTTTTTGCTACTAATAAAATGCTTCTTCATAATGGTTTTAATTACAAAATTATTAATAGGGCTTATACATATCAAAAGAAAAAGATTTTGATACATCAAAAATTAAGACAATTTTGCCATATATTAAAGGAGTAACTGATAGAATTGGTAACATTTTAAAGAATAATAATATTCACACAATTTTTACTACTTATAAAAAAATTAGTGAAATATTTCCTCTTCCTAAAGATAAAATTGCTTTGGAGTGTCATGGTGTGTATGAAATTCCATGTAGGGTCTGTCCACATACATATATAGGACAGACTAATCGTAGAATAAATATTAGAAAGGAAGAACACATTCTGGCAGTGAGAGAAAAATCCAATTCATCAGCTATTTATTCTCATATTAAATTAACAAATCATGATATCAATTTTGAAAAAACAAATATTTTAGCAAAAATTGAACAATATGACCAGAGATTGCTAAGAGAAGCTATAGAGATTTTTAAAAGGCCCAAGAGCATAAATGAAAGGTGTGAGTTAAAGAAGATTAACAACATTTGGAAGAAACTATTGGAAGAGAAAATAAATTTTAAAACTTCTCAACCAATAGAATTTAAATATGAGGAGAAAGAAAATGATAAAAACGATTTTAAATCTCACATGCATTCTTATGATTTGAGAAAGAGGACGCTCTGAGGAAGGTACTTGATATTGTACTGAAACGTCAGCATTTAGCTTTTTCACTACACGGAATATCCCGCAAATAGTAATAATAATATGACATATATATATATATGAACTTTTTTCACATGTGTGTGGTCATGCCTATTGGTTGTATGAGATAGAGTTGACAGCTGAAGCATGTTTGAAAATCTGTGCTCACATCCTCTACAATTACATCTAATTTCCAAGAATAAAAATACTTGATTATAATATTAAAGGTTAGTTTTATAAAAGCCGATTCTCTGTTTTAAAGAACACATTAGTAAACGATTATTGAGTAGATATACTAGTTTCAAATTTTTAAAATGATTATGCTTAGATTATTAGTTTGGGTCGACTTTGCAAAGCACCACATAATTTCATAGACAACTTACCAGAATTAAAACAATTCTTAGATATTCTGTATTTATAGTAATTTAACATAATCCCGCATCACTGATTATAATAAAAAAACATAATTGCACTCGATATAAAACACTGAGATTGAGTTTCAATTACTATTATAAAACCAATAGATCATCACATAAAACTATATTACACAATATTATTTAGTACGAAATTTTATTTCACTTACTACAATGCTGTCATTTAGTAAAGATTTAAATGATCAATAGATTGCAGAAATGAAATAGGAAAATAAAATTTTCTATCTTGTTGTATTGTATAAGCAAAGCTATGTTATATTCTATTGATATTCTTACAATAACTGATTAAAGAATATAAGTGAAAATGATTATTAAAAGCATATTTAACACCACATATATAATATTGAACAGTTTTTACATCTGCCAAAATATTACGTCTATTCTCTTACATTCAAAACATTACGATATTTTTAATTGTCAAACTTGTAGTTTTGTAGTTAAAGAAAGTAAATAATATCTAGAAAGAAAGATGAATTAGATCCAAAAATTTCATATTCATAGCTATCCCCACTGTTGAAAGCCACAAGCTAAAATATAGTCTATGGATGTGTATACAATAGTAGCCTTGCAGGGGATTTATTATGCACTACTATTTGGCAGCTATTGACTATTCAAGCTTACAGTAAGCATAATAGAAGAATAAAAATGTGTTATTCATATTTATTTGTTGCAGGGATTTTGAAATATGAAATAATAAAATATTTTATATATACATACAAATAATCTGCATCAGTTTGTATTTTGGGTCATTCAGCTAAATTATTTTACTCATGCTTTCATTTGACTTTTTTATATATTTTTATTAGGTCTCACATATTATAATGATCCGGCGAAATTGGAGACTTAACATATCTGCACTACAGGCGCCATCTAGGCATTTGAACCTAGATAAATTTATAGAGTAGGTAGATACGTAAGTAAAAAAAAAATATTTTTTTTTGCATCCGGTCGTTAGCCCATGTCACTAGCTCAGTGGAATGGCAGAGATTTAATAATATAATATAAGAATATATATATATATAAAAATAATATATATATATATATATATATATATATATATATATATATATATATATAAAAGGAATAAAATAAGCCACTGCCAGTAATTAACATACAAACATTTATTTATGCACATATATATAAGATTTAAAATTATTTTAGTATTAGTTTTACATTTTAACATTTAACATTATTTTTAACTTTACCTTAGATTTTAATTTACATTTTAATTTCTATTATATTATAAGCTTACATTTTAATTAAGTTCACACAGATGGGATTATAAAAGCTTGTTTTAATATGTTGCTATAGATCGGTTACATAGATTTCAACGGTCAAAAACATTTCAAAATAAACATAAACGATCAAAACACAAAATTATTGATTACTGACAATTGCGTAGGCAAATATAAGAAACCCTCTAGTATTCAGCATAAGATACTTGCATTGTCACCAATAACTTAAAAGACATCCGAATAAATACATTTTAGATACTCCCCGTAAGGTATCATTATTTATCGAATGTCTATATATTTTGATCAAATATGAAAACTCGAAACACAATCCACCGTTAACCAATCCATGCAAGTGTCTATAAACAACTTAAATTTAATGCATTTTTATTTAGGGTCAAGTATAAATAGACTACATAGATTTGCATTTGAAAATAAAATATTCTATCCCTATTTAATCCTAGGCTAAAATTCGCAGTCAAACTGGCATCAATTCATCTGATATATCGATGTATTCAATGTAATACGGAATATGGTAGCACCAAAAAGATTAAGAGAAGACATTGACTCTCATCAGATAGGAATATTACATTTATCTAACGCAAAGAACAATAAAAAAAAAACTCCATAGAAAGGAACTGCATTCTCCATCTTATAATTCCTTTCATAGGCAAACGGGTGAGTGCGGCGTATATATAAACGATTCTGCCAGTAGCGAATCTCCGACTACATCTACTAACTACATCAATATATCCAATACATTGACCCAATTTAACAATGAAACAACTAACCTAAGATTACCCTCCCCTAATATAACTTTACAAATCTATACAGCCATTCACGCTGGACTTAAGTTTAACATTTATGTAATTTAACTTAACGGAAAACAGAAATCATGATAAAACTTAAAGAGCAAAAAATAAATAAATGGAAATTATTTTATAAAATAAATACATTAAATAAAATTATAACTAATTAATAAATAACCTTGGTCAGATAGGATAATATTGCAATCGTTTAAATATGGAAAGTTTTAATTTAATGTTCATTATTTATAAAGTTCTTACGGTTTACAACAGTTCATCTTTATCCGTTGCTTGCCATGAACATGAATTCCCACGCCATCCTAAAAAGATTGGTATCCATTTAGCCATTGTTTTATTTCTTCATTTGGAGGTTTTTTAGCTTAGTTGGTCCTCAATGTAGAAAACGATAGTTCATTTCTCTTTCTTTCTTTGGCAAAACTGAAGGGATTGAATCGTGCGTCTCTTCAATCCCTTCTCCCGCACCTCTGCACTAACACCTATCTGTCACATCGTAATAATCATAATCACTAACTAATAATTTTCAAACTTGTCCTTTTATATTACTTTGAAAGATTGATTTAACATTACATCATCGATGTGATGATCCTTTTCATTGAGGTCCAATTTCCCAATGGATTTATTTCATTTGCTAAAAGTTTCTATTGTTTTCCTATCTGACCGATGTTTTTACATTTAAATGCCCAAGGCTGGTTTACATTTGACTAATTAAATTTATCATTTCCATTTCTGATTAATTAACCTGTTTTCCAAATCAAAGATATATTTAAAGATAAATTTAAAGATATAATTTTATCTCCAAATCTTTTTAAAATTTAGTTTTAAAATACTTTTTCTTTAATAAAGTTTTATTTTAATAATTTTTCATTATCTATGCGATTTAATATATACGAGTTTAAGATGATATTTAATTTCAATTTTTAATTCTTAAAGAAAATTTTTAAATGTGAACTTTTTAATTTACTTTCATGTTTAATAAAAAAAAAACAATGTAACGAACGCCTGGCTCGTTACAATATATAATACTGTGATAACTTATTTTTACTTTTAATAGCTAATAGTGGTTAATATATTAAATTATGATGCCATATATTTTCATGTTCTTGTTTTGTTCAAATAGAATACAATTTTAAGTTAATAATATAATGCCTTGTATCTTCATTTAATAATTCAGAGCACTTCAAATTCATTTTTAAAACAGTCTTCTCTACTAAAAGATATAAAAATGGGTTGATTCTGTCAGCTCTCAACAATATGTATATTAGTATGTTAGAATTTTGGAGTTGTAAATATAGTTATGTGATCTAATATTAAGAAAGTGGAAAAAAACTGATAATAATTATTACCTAGAATCATCATCAAAGATAATCATCATATTATTGACATTATATTTGTCTTGAATGCATGATGTTTAATTAATTGATACACCTTTTTTATATAAAGCTAATCACAAAATTTAATTAAACAGTTAACTTACATTGCAATTGATATCATCACAAGCATTGTAACCTAATCTACTATAAAAATGTTATAGATACCACCATTAGAAGACTAAAAATGTATGGAAAGTCATTAACCTAATACCATTACCAATATATAACTGATCTATATATAAGCAAACATTGGAGATCTTAGTTAGTTTTATAATAAAGCTTACTATACATACTATACATAAAATAATTGACTTATTTTTTAAGAAAGAAAACATCATTCAAAATTTCATTTCTGTTCTGAAAAACAAAAGAATATGTTTCCTTTGAAAGCCTATGATATCAAAGTTATAGCTTGTGTTTAGATAATTCAGAGTATATATATATATATATATATATATATATATATATATATATATATATATATATATATATATATATATATATATATATATATATATATATTGTAACGGAAAGAAAGACATTTGTAACAGAAATAATAATAAATTGATAGAAAATGATCCATTATTAACATATATGTTTATCTAATCTGTTATTTGTAACAGTAAGTAAACATTGTCACAGTATAGATAAATAGATGAGTGATGAAATGATAGTTGCCATAATTCAATAACCAAACACTAAACAGGATAATGATATGCTGCAGCGGTTCATCATTTGTAACCAAGTAAACTAAATGAGAAATGAATTCACTGTGTTAGCCAAAATACAATTTATAATTAAATAAGGATGATGCTAACATATAAATAAGAATATATGCATATCATGCTCTATCTGGGTGTCTATTTCTAATTAATTAAATATAACATTATAGCCCGATTGCAACTATCCTAAACATTAATTCTGTCACATTAGTAATGAAATAAATAAGTTATCTCATTTCTCCATATAAAATAACAACAATGACAATTAAAACTATCATCATTAAAGATTTAATAATATCTAAATATTGGGGATGTCATTTGAACAATAAAACATACTGGCCATTGTCATCAAATAAAAGAATATTAAATATAGCAACTGAATAAAATTACCCACTTTGAGATTCCTGGAGTGCATTATGCTTATCTCCCATACTAGGTTCTTTTAACAAAGAATCCTTCCTATTCTTCTTTCCAACCATATAAGACCATTCATGGTCACATGCACACACTGGTGCTATTCATGACAACTTATAAAATATATATTATATAAAGTTAATATTATGAAGTTGGAAAGGGATTATATCACTCTTTATTCAGTTTAGCTAAGTATATGTGTTTTCCCACGAGCGCCACTAGATTGTTTTAAATCTAGATAAATATCTGTTTAGAGTGTACTGAGTTCAAACTCATTCGGTACATTTTTATCACACATGACTTGGATGACTAATGAAAAAAATGACATTCTTACATTTTATCTATATCGATAAAATTACAAGATCCCAATATTACCAAAATTTATATTATAGATCAAAGATTCTTATAGACATTGCTAGCTCATTTTATGTATATTGATGAACAGACAAGTATCATCTTATTAATGGCTTCTAAACAAGCATCGTGAAAACCATTATTAATATTGATGGCCATTTAACTAGATTATTTATCACAATATAAAGGTGATAATGATGATGATAATAATGATGAATGATAATAATAGTGATATCATAATAATAATGATAATAATAGTGATAGTGATGATACCAGCCATAGCTTATTAATAAACTCACAACAATAAATTTATCTTTATAAACTCATATGCATTTATTAAAAATTATCCTATTTCAAACTGAGATTTAAATATTACATTTACTAGCATTTATATAAGTTTATAGTTATTTACTAAAATACTTTTATAGTTAAAATCAGGATTTAATAATACTAGTGATGATGAATGATCATCATGAATCTCTATGCATGATATTCATCTTTCTATAAATCTTTATTTACTACATATATTAATTATGCTAAACATTAGATTTAATGATTATAATTTATTAATGATGATGATGGCAATCATAACTCTTGTATAGTATTATTTGAAACATTTTAATCAATAACACGATATCCATCTTTGATGAGGATGATCATAATTCATGGACACAACATAATTTTAGCTTTTCTTTATTGACCTATAATTATTAAAACTTGGTTATTATCAAGCTTAACCCTTAAATACCTAAATGTAAATCAACATTCTAGTTTACTTAACATTTTGCGAGCGCTTAATATTAGCAAGTGATTGCTCAATATTTACGAATGATAATACTTAATAACTGCGAGCAATGATGATGAATTAAAATGATAGAATCAGGACAAGAAAAACACAACAATATTTTTTTTAATAAGAACTCGGAAAACCAATTAAGATATATATAATTATATTTTATTAATACTATTACTTTTTCTTTCTTTCTTTTAAAATCAAATCAATAATTAAATAAATGGCTTATTATTACATTAATTCAATACAAAAATTAATATAAAATTTATATCAGCACAAGCAAATAAACTTAATATATAGGTTTGTCATTTCTGGATATTTTAAAATAAGCTGGCTTAAAAAAATACATTTTATGGAATGCTTACTTAAGTCTTTCCTAACTTATTATATCATAAAATAAATTTCATATGTATCCTGTGTGTTTTATTTCACTTCCATTCATATGTAAGCCTTGCTTTATAATTTCTCATACCTAAACTATTTATATATAACCTATTCCTTGACATGTTTGTATAAGCAGTTACACATGCACACATTCGGTAATGTTAACATATATGTTTAAAATGTATACCCACAAATTACATATATAAAAATATTTTTGCAACCTTTTAGCAAAATAAAATAAAATACATGATATTAATTTTAATATGCAACAAGATAAAATAAAAAAAAAACATTATAAATGCATATATTTATAGGTTGCTCATTATCATTAACAACTGAAGAACAATTAAAAAAAAACATTTCAACATTACAATATATAATATAAAAAAAATAATAAAAAAATAATGAAAAATTTAAGTTTAAAGATTTAAACTATGTTTGTGCTATGTTGTGTGATATTGCAAATAACTATAGATAAACAAGTCTTTAATGTTTCTGTATCAAAAGAAAAATTGCTTTGACCAGTAAATTAAGGTTTACTTTTAATAAGTAAGAATAAAAATCTGTTAAAGAAAGTTCATAGTTACCCGATCACTTTCACTTCTTATAAATGTCCTGAGTTTGAATTTTCAGACTGCTTGTCTTTGCTCCATAAAAAAAGAAAGTTATTGCAGATACTGTTAAGATAAACATGAATCAATTGACTTGCTTGTTTCTTTAATTCTAAAATTATTTATTGTTGATTGGCTTCCTTCTACCATTTTAAAAAGAGCTATTATAAATACTTTTTAATAAGTATGTACTGGTGGATTTGCTTGTCTCTCCCATTTTTAAAAAAATAATCGCTGTAGACACTTTAGATGACTGAGGTAAACTTTAACAAAAATTTGATTCATGGCTTCAAACTTGGCTATATATGGATTTTATACATTTTCTTTTCCTCTTCCTTCCTCTTCTCCATTCATCCAAAGGTAATGAGCCTTTAATAGACCAGGAGCCAGAAAAGAAGCATTTCATATAGCTTGTGTGGTTGGCTTCAAACTCTTTCATTTTGTTGGTTATTATTTGATTGGTATATGAGACCACAGTAGATTAGTGATTTTAACTCATTCTGTATTAATCAGGAAGCAGAAAAAAATGGTTTAGCAATGCAGAGTCATGGTATTATACTCAGAAAAATATGTTAATCTCATTTCATAGAATTGTCAATAACCTCTTCTTATAAATTCAATTTTGTTCCATTTTCCCTCTTTTTCCAATATTAATATTTCTGGGAATTACTTGTATATCCGCACATCTTCATCTATTTTGACTTTATACAAGAGTCTTTTCCTTCTTTTCCCTTGTTCAATTTTTAAAGAGTGAAAAAAAAAATCAAATCGCCCACTTTCCTTTTTTTTTTTTTTTTCAACATTAATAACGAGGAAAAAATTGAGTGAGAGTTACATCTCTGTTTAATAATTACATCTCTCTTTAATAATAATGACTGAGTGACTGTCTATCTCTCTAAAATAATCATACTGAGTGTCCTTTAAACATTTTATTCATTTATATTGCCAATCTTTGGTCAAAGAAACTGACCACCTGCATATCTTATCTTGAGATAAAAGATAAAAAATCAGAGTTTGACAAGTTGATGTTCTATCGCGATTTTACAAGAAAATTAATAATCACCTTTATTTCCTCAAAGCACCTCTCTCCTTTAAAAAAAAAATCTTAGATACAGATAAAAACAATACAACAAAGCTGGCAATCTATAGTCACCAGCAATAGGTGTAAAAGCATTTTTGTGTTTATACAGACGTTTTCATTCTTTCACACTCTTTTGCATGTGTACATTTTTTAAATCTTCTAATCTACTAATCTGATCGCCTTATTTTACACTTTCTGAATGTTTTATTTTACAGAAATAAAACTAAATAACTGAATATATTAATTATTTAATAAGAAAAATAACATATTAAAATATCATTTCTTACAACATTATATTCATTCACCACTTATTAATTTATCAACTATATATTACACATATAATATACGTACACATAAATCTATATATATAAAAGAAATTTTTTTTCTCAATTAAATAATATATATGTGTGGGACATGAGAACATATATATATATATATATATATATATATATATATATATATATATATATATATATATATATATTATAACAAAATCCATTACCTCTCACTAGACAGGTGTACACTACCAAATATGTATCTATGATGTTTCAATATACGTGCCTATGTATTTTTATTTAATTAAGTGATTTTGACCTAAAATATTATTATTCAAAACTTATGGATTTGTTCTCACAACAGTAATATATTCCCAATGCATATTTATGGTCATCCAAAGGACACCAAGTGCCAATCGTATACGAATATAAGAATTATCCCAAGTAGATATATTACCAACAAGAATACTATTCACATAATGTGAGAGAGGTTTTGGCCATCAGCTAGGTCAGTCTCATGGTCAGGTGGTGTCATAGCTGGGAGTAGCCTACGAATGGGGTTAAAAGTTTTTTCACCTTTTTTTAACATAAAAAATAATAATAACTAGATAAATGGATCAATAAATAAATAACTAATCAACACTCTACTTTCTTTGTATATTTATTTAATATTATAAAAAAATGTATTTTATTACTCTGTCATTTTACATCGCACACATACATCATTCTTTCCAATAGATCTCTCATACATATCTCAAGTAGTGAAGGCAGATACTACAAAAAAGTTTGTATCACATGACTTTTGACACTAATTACATTATTACGTCTGTAATGCAATGAGGCTTTAAAAAAATCTTATTAAATTAGTTCATATGTCACCACCTATTATAGTAAAACAAAAGAATTTCCTTTTCATAAAGAAACATAAAATCATTAATTAAAGTTCTTTACCTGACTCTTCCCGGGAAGTAGTAGAAGCATATTTATCTATTTATTAAAGGTAAATTAGGCAATTCAAGGCAATGATTTGAGATCTTCATGTTCATTGGCTGGTGAGATTTATCCTGATTCCATGCTGGAATTATGTGTTGTTTAGAGGCATCATGGTTTTATTGAGGCAGCTGCAGCAGGTTGGAACTAGGGTTTGAATCCAATGCGGCCTTCTCTTACCCCAACATTTCTTTTGAAATCACCATTATATAAGCTAAATATTTAAAACCTTTTAGGTGTTCATGGTTGTTGCTCTGCTGGAAAAAGATCCAATGCATTCTGGGTGGCTCGCTTTTATAGCCCCCTCCATTTGTTCTAAAAGCTTCTTTTTTATCTCACTTCTAATTTTCAATGTGGACTAACCAGATCTGTTAGACATGTGAAAAATCATGTCATAGCTTCTATTGTAATATAACAGAAAATAGAATCTCATTCTGCAACTCTAATTTTTAAAGCATGAAACAAAATCTCATTTTTCTTTTCACTACTTAATTTATTCATACGTGCATTTGTCACATGCACATATATATCATTTAAAAATGACAGAGTCCCTCCCCCTGTGTTTGTGTATTTGTAACCACCACCATGTAATTAAAAAAAATTAAATATTATATATATCTACATCTACATATGTTTACCGATTAAATAATATTTGTGACTGGGTTCGAACCCATTCTGTCACAATATTCCACCTCCAAAAGCCTTCAAATACATTTGCATAATTTGAATGGCTTTTTTCATACAACACTTATGCATTTTGTCTCATATGCCTCTCTGCTTATTTTCCTGTCCCGAAGTTTGGCTTCTCAGGTGGTCTTTTTTTTCCGGTGTTTCTCTCCATTTTGGAAAGATATCTACTCCCATTCTCCACTCTCATTCATCCTCTTTTACTGCTTCATGATATTCACAGTAGTCATACAAGCTCATATCAATGGCATTGAGCAGCTCCACAAACTCTCCCATTGTTGCTTTCCCTGCCCCCAAGATCATCTGTTCCAATCTCATGGGCATACTGTGTCTTATAATGTGGAGTATATGACTCTCTGTCATGTTGCATGCATCCAATGTCCACAGTCTAGCCACATGTTTATGAAAAAATGTGAATAGCTATCACTGCACCTTTCTTTAAACTTTTCTTGCATAATTTTATAGTGCATTAACTCTTGCCTATCTTCGGACCAAAAGGCCTCTTTCACTTCTTTTCAATACTCTTCAAAAGTAGCTGCCTGTTGACCAAGCACGTTCCATCACAACTGGGGCATTATTTGTGAGGTTGCCACACACAATAATTATCTTACTTTCTTCTGCCATGGGATTTATATTGAAATATTTTTCTAGGCTACATAGATGCTCAATTGGTGCTTCCCCCATCCTTCCTGCAAATGGATAAAATTTTTAGGAATTGGTTCATACTCCCTTGCACCATAGTGTGACTTATTACCACTGCCGGTTTTTCTGAGGGGTTTACTTGAGTGCCTTGCTTCTGTTCATCTCCACTTACCATATCTGTCTTTTCACCTTCCTGTTCCCCCAAATCATTCTCATCTTTGATTCCCACTTTCTGTTATAATCTGTCTATTTTCTTTTCTATATTTCCGAATCTCAACTCTAGACTTTCAAGCTTTTTCAAAATTCGCTCCAACATATTTTCCTGTTCCTCTTTTTCCATATTCTTTTGCATCCTTGTTTTCATAAAATTATTTTCTTTTCTTTTATCTTTGATTAATGCCTTGGACCCACTCCCCCATCCCAACAAACTGCATTGTCTCCCCATTAGCCTCTTTAACTCTTGAAACCTCATTGAATTAAACAAAGAAATTAAAAATAACAGATTGCGTATGTTTGACCTACAGTGCAGCTACGAACTGAAAAAACTGGTTATATCTTAATAGATATACATTTAACAAATTAACGCCCTTCAATTTATTTAAAGCTTCATTTGAACTTTATATCTAAACAACCCTTTCTTCAATAAAATATAAAACTTTTCGCTTTATTAATGTATTTCTGATCTCTCATAACTCTCCCCATTCCCCTCTACTTCGTTTCGAAGCCCTTTAGTTGGACACCATTACAACAAAACCCATTACCTCTCATTAGACAGGTATACACTACCGAATATGTATCTATGATGTATCAATATATGTGCCTATGTATTTTTATTTAATTAAATGGTTTTGACCTAAAATATTATTATTCAAAACTTATGGATTTGTTCTCACAACTGTAATATATCCCCAATGCATATTTATGGTCACCTGAAGGACACCAAGCACCAATCCTATACAAATAAAAGAATTATGTGAAGTGGATATATTACCAACAAGAATACTATTCATGTTATGTGAGAGAGGTTTTGGCCATCAGCTAGCTCAGTCTCATGGTCGGGTGGGGTCACAGCCGGGAGTAGCTACAAATGGGGTTAAGAGTTCTTTCTCTTTTTTTAAACATAAAAATAATAATAACTGATAAATGGATCTATAAATAAATAACTAATCAACACTCTACTTTCTTTGTATATTTATTTCATATTATAAAAAAATGTATTTTTACTCTGTCATTTTACATCACACACATACATCATTCTTATCCAATAGATCTCACATACATATCTCAAGTAGTGAAGGTCGATACTACAAAAAAAGTTTGTATCATGTGACTTTTGACACTAATTACTTTATTATGTCCGTAATACAATGAGGCTTTAAGGAGAACTTATTAAATTAGTTCATAGTCACCTCCACTTATTATAGTAAAACAAAAGAATTTCCTTTTCATAAAGAAATATAAAATCATTAATTAAAGTTCTTTCCGTGACTTTCCCAGGAAGTAGTAGAAGCAGATTTATCTATTTATTAAAGAGTTCTGTTCCACAGGTATGTTAGGCAATTCAAGGCAATGATTTGAGATCTTCATGTCCATTGGCCAAAGAGGTTTATCTTGATTTCATGCTGGAATTACGTGTTGTTTTGAGGCAACATGGTTTTATTGAGGCAGCTGCAGCAGGTTGGAACTAGGGTTTGAATCTGATGCGACCTTTCTTACCCCAACATTTCTTTTGAAATCACCATTATATAAGCTAAATATTTAAAACCTTTTAGGTGTTCAGGTCATAGCTCTGCTGAAAAAGATCCAATGAATTCTGGGTGGCTCACTTTTATAGCCCACTCCATTTGTTCTAGAAGCTTCTTTTTCATCTCACTTCTGATTTTCAATGTGGACTAACCAGTTCTGTTAGACATGTGAAAACTTGTGTCATAGTTTCTATTGTAATATAACAAAAAATAGTATCTCATTCTGCAACTCTAGTTTTTAAAGCATGAAATAAAATCTCATTTCTCTTTTTTCACTACTTAATTCATTCATACATGCAATTGTCACACGCATATATATATCATTTAAAAATGACAGATTTCCTCACTCCACATTTGTGTATCTGTAACCACTACCACATAATAAAAAAAAATTATATATATCTATGTCTACATATGTTTACCGATTAAATGATAATTGTGACTGAGCTCGAACCCATTCTGTCACAATATATATATATATATATATATATATATATATATATATATATAAATCTATTCTTAATACAATATACATTTCATTCTATTTTAATCCAACCTTTTTATTTACTTTTCAACTTTATTGATATAGTTGTTTTTTTCTTATAATTTTATATAGAAGATATACTTAAATACTAGTTGGTTTCAATTCCATGTTTTCATTTATAGTTGGTTATAACAGTCTACGGTTATAAGCAAGCATAGAAAATGATCATGTGAGGCTTTTCTTTGTTCTTACTTTTGTCTTTATTCTGAATTAATTTCATAGAGCATTTTAGTCTATAAACCCAACAATATTATAAAATATACAAATAAATTTTGTTAAAATGAAAATACCACATTCTGTAATGGTGATATTGTAAATACGTTTTGTAAAGAAAGTACTAAAGAACAATAAAACACAAAATAATTTGACAATTTATATATTATGCTTGAAGATAAATTTTAAAAACAGAAACCAGTTATCATATATTACAAAGCAATAAGTCTACTACAAACTTTCATTAGTATTAAAAAATAAAACATTACTTAAGATAATTAAAACTGTTGGAGAGTTTGTTTTCACTGTTAAGAACGGTTAAATACCAATGACTAAATACATTTGCAGTACTTTAAATGATTATATCAATATATAGTGTTAATCTGAAAAAAAAAAAGTTATCCTTTTTAAATTAAAACCTAGGTTATAGGCATGATAAGTGGATAGGGTACTCTTACACAATACTACCTATGTTGGATGTTAACTAACTGTTTATATTTATAATAATTATTGTAAATAATATTATTTTTATAAAGTGCAGTTGATATTGAAATAATTGAGAGAGTGCAAATCTCTCAAGCGCTTATGACTACAACCAGCCAATCAAACATTAAGCACTGGGATATATATTAAGACAAGTTAAGAAGAGAATGGAACCACTCTTTTCTTATTAAAATTATCTGTCCCAGTGCTTAATGTTTGATTGGCTGGTTGTAGTCACAAGTGCTTGAGAGATTTGCACTCTCTCAATTATTTCAATAATCATTGTAGTTGGGAATAAAGAATTTCCAACAAAGTTTGTGAATTATTTTTATAAATAGAAATACAAGAAATATTTTAGTAATTTCTCTAATAGACAGAACATTATTATGTAAAACTGTTGGTATAATAATTAAAAATTAAAAAAAATAAACCTCTACTACAGTTGAAATTAATGTTTGTATTCAGCAACTTAAAAAACTTCTGCCTAACTTATCAACAATTTTTAAGTATTCTGAATATTGTATTTTTTAATGAGATAATTGTTTTTTGTTTTTTAAATATTTTTTTCAGTATAATGTATTCACTGTCAATAAATCATCAATTTGTTGTGAAGAAATTAAATTATGGAGAGTGCTGTTTCATGATTATAATAACTAAATTATTGAAGGCTGAACAGGTTTAATGATGATCAGCCAAAGTAGTGTCACATTTTGTATATTTAATACAAATTTCTCAACAAGAATTATCTTCTGTCATCTGTGAAACAGAATTCTGAAATTATCATGATTTATAGATGCACTAAACTCTTTATACAATAGCGCAAATCAGCGCAAGCTAGAGTAATCAATGATGATTGGTGCTACTGTACAAAGAGTTTAGCTTCTGAATAGTGATTATATGCGATTTATAGATGAACAATGTAGTACATAGAAGTCTGAAATTTAATACTAATTATGCATTCACGAATCAGAGTTGCTTACAATTTAAAATTTTTGAAGAAGATGAAAAAAAATCAAAACAGATTAGTCCCATTGGACAAAATTATTGTTGAAAATAGTCTTCTTTCAAGATAACAATGTTCCAATTCAATTATGGCTTGGGTAATTAAATATTAGTTTGAAAAAAATAAGTTATTTGATTTACATTCCCTTTCCAATCATTTTTGGGCAAGAAATAAAATTATAAAAAAATAAAAAAACCTTAATTATGACATTTATTGTTTGTATAAAGGCCTAATATTTTATAAACATTGTTCATATATTAAAAAAAAGATATAAGCAGTTCCTGATGCAAATCTTGGCCAAGCATCATATTCTTAAAAAAATAGCAAAACGTTTGAATTAGTTTGTGTGTTCTTATATTAAACGTTAGTGAACAGCACATCTTTTTAAGAATTTTAAAAAATAAATAAAATGTCAGAATATATACTGTATAAAGTTTTAGTCTAGTAATTAAAGAGATAATTATAATGTAATTTACTTTAAAAAGCAGTTTTAATTTTAAGTAATTTGCGGCTTGCTGATATTCTTTAATTAAACTAATATCCAGAAGAAAAAAAGTTGCGATCAAAATATATTAGAATTTAAGATAGTTATCTCTGAAAGTAATTAACTTTAAGACATTGAAAAAAAAAAAAACTTTATTTTTTCTACATAATTACAAACATGTGGATTTGTTAATCATTTTATTTATGATGAATATTATAATTTGCTTTTAGATTGAATAAATTTAGTATTCAATGCCCATATGTCTGAAATTAATCTGAAATAGAATAATATTGAATAATATAAACGTTCCTGTTTTCAGAAAAAAAAAATACTCTAAATAAATACTATATATATATTCTTAAATTTAACATTTTTGCTATTGGTGGGATTTTTAATGTTTTATTCAAACCAGTGATTGTAGCGCCTCTACAACCGTCTTTCTACCATTTTATAACTCTGTGGATGGCTTGTGTGACCAAGTCGAAACGTCAGTATATTGATATTAAAAGTTTTTAACACGGATGAACCCGCAAAATATGTATTTTATATATATATAAACGTCGGTATATCAATATTTAAAACTTTTTTAACACGGATAAAATCACAAAATATGTCTTTTATATATGCAACCCGGGAAAATCTTCCTATCAATATATATATATGCGCAAATGTTTGTTTCACTAAGAATGGACAGAATTGTTATAGCGAAATGCCAAAGCATAAAGTTTTAAAATAAAAATAAGCACTATTCAAATTTTAAAATAATAACATTAAATTATGAAGTATTTCACAATCGCTAATTATTAATATTCGTTTATATGAAATAAGTGAACGGTTAAACAAAAATAAAAATCAAAGTATGATAAGTGGTTAGAAAAAACACAAAAAGATAGATAAATGAATGGAGAGATGAATGATTGTGTGGATGGATGCATGGTTAAAAGGATGGATTCATCAATTTAATTTATTGGTAATAGCTTTGGTAAAATTTGTATGATGATTACAGGCTTTATAGATAAATATTAATTCTCATTAATTGATAATCATTTATATAATTAGAGATTGTTATATTAACCCTGATATAATAAACTCAGTTAATTATCAATATTTTCTCTCTCATTTTTTTATAAAATAAAATAATATCATTTTATCCACTCACTTCTTTTTAAAAATATTTGTAATAAGTATATACAGATTTAAAAATTAATACAAATGAATTGTCCATTAATTAAAAACTATTGTAATATTTATAAAAATAATAAATATAACGACCACTAACTATTATATACAGTCTTTTAAGCTGCAGAAGTATTTTTGGTTAAATTCTTAACCTTTATCAAATGCCATTAAATTGAAAAAAACATAATTGAAATATATATTGCTATTTATTTCAAACAAATGTATAGTAATAATAATTAGATAAAGCTAAATGACTAATATGCATTTATTTAAACAAGTATTATCATACAATTATGGTCACACAAACTTATAAGCAGAAATTTTCATAGACACCTGGGTCTGTATTTGTGCAGATTTTTAAAATCCAATTTTGAAGTTATGTGATTCATGTTTCTTCTTAAAATCTTTTGATGCAGTTTTTCTTTTATGCAATAAAGAAATTAATATTTCACTTAAAATTGGGATTTCCTTGTTTTATATACACATATTAAATTTTACATACTTTAAATGCCTGTTGGAAAAAGATTTGGCAATAAATTTAGATACCGTATAAGATTTAGAAAAAGGTAATGGAACAGAAGTGTAATATGTTTATTTCGCAGCAAAAATGATTTGAGAAAGTTTTCAACTCTCTAATCAACTGGAAAATCATTTTCTTGTTAATGATATAAATTATGATCTAAATTCCAATGAGAGATAAATATCTGCTTGCCTGTGTTATGTATTTACATGTGTATATTTTCTTTTATACACATATATACATGGATAAACTTTTAGACAGAAAAAAGTTACAAGTAAAAATATTTAAGAACTTTTAATTTCTACTTAAAGAGAATATATCTTTAAAGGTTTTTAAATATTTTTAGTTGTAACTTTTTTCTGTCTAAAAGTTTCTCCATGTATACTTGTGTATAAGAGAAAACTTAACCAATAGTCATTATTAACACATTTGTGGAAGCATGTTATATTTATATATATATATATATATATATATTTTTTTTTTTTTTTTTATATATATATATATATATATATATATATATATATATATATATATATATATATATATATATATATATATATATATATATATATAGTTGCACTCATAGAAGTGTGTTGTCTAATGGCTAAGCATAGCCATCTGGATATCATAAGCTTCATAAACAATTAGTAAAATCATCATCTCATAGTTTAACTACTGGTTACATTGTCAACAGAAAACCATTAACATGACATGACATTGACCTTGACACTAACTGTATTTCCAGTTGTAATGAATCTGATGTGTTACCAATTCATAAACAAACTGCATATTGTCAAATAGTGATAATGATTAACATATACATGAAAAAATGTAAAATGAATAACACATAAAACATATTGTTTTGAATAAAATTAAATGGTTAATAAAAAAGTAAATTATATTGTATCAATTTTTTTCAAATATTTGAAGTTTATAGTAGTCATACTTTAATTCCTTATTTTTTAATACATATTTTAAAGTAATTTTATTTTGTTGTTTGGTTTTATACAATTTTTGAAACTTTTGGAACCTATCCCACATTTTTCAAGGTAAATTAAGTCTACTTTTGGGCAATGTTTTTAATGCAGTTTTTCTGTGGACCCATCTACTGCATAAAAAGAATCCCAGGGGTATATATGAATAGTAAATACTCTAATAAACACTATATATATATATGACATATTTATATTACTAATAAACATATATATATATATGACATATTTTTATTACTATTTGCTGGATATTCCATGTAGTTAAAAAAAGGTAATGCTGACATTTCAGTACAATATCAAGTACCTTCCTCAGAGCGTTCTCTTTCTCAACTTATAATAAGAATGTGCATGAGATTTAAAATCATTTTTATTGTTTTCATTCTTATTATAATTTGAGAAAGAGAATGCTCTGAGGAAGGTACTTGATATTGTACTGAAACGTCAGCATTTAGCTTTTTTTAACTACACGGAATATCCTGCAAATAGTAATAATATGACATATTTTATCCATGAAAATACTAGAATTAATATATATATATATATATATATATATATATATATATATATATATATATATATAATAAATAAAATATCCGTTAATTAAAAACAATATTGTAATTATAATTGAAATAATATTTTTAACGGTTTATAAACAATTACAAACAATCTTAAAATCTGCAGAAGTACTTTCGGTTACTTTCTAACCTGCCTCAACTGCCATTAAATTCTTCTGCAGATTTTAAGATTGTTTGTAATTGTTTATAAACCGTTAAAAATATTATTTCAATTATAATTGTATATATATATTGTAATGGGCACATACACCGTTACATTATTTTTCTTTATTATTAAACATGAAATTAAAATAAAAAGTTCGCATTTAAAAACTTTTTTTTTTTAAGACATAAAAATTGAAAATTAATTCTATCCTAAACTCGTATATATAAATCACACAGATGAAAAAAAAAAAATTAAACAAAAACTTTATTAAAGAAAAAGTATTTTAAAACTAAATTTTCAGTAAAGATTTAAAGATAAAAATATATCTTTAAGTTTGAAAACAAATTAACTAATGATATTGAAAAATGGAAATGATTATTTCAATTAGTCCAAGTGAACAAGCCCTTTGGCATTTAAATGTATAAACAATGGTCAGATAGGAAAACAATAGAAACTTTTAGCAAATGAAAGAAATCCATTGGGAAATCGGACCTCAACGATCATGACGTAATGTTGAGTTAATCCACAAAATTATTATAAAAGGAAAGTTTTGAAAATAAAAGAATTAATTAGTTAGTACAAGAGGACAGATATGTGTTAGTGTGGAGTCAAAGGAGAAGGGATTGAAAAGATGCACTCTTCAATCCCTTCAGTTCTGCTAAAAAAGAAAGAGAAATGACATAATTTTCTATGTTAACAACCAGCTCAAATAAAGACCTCCAGATAAATAAAAACAATGGCTAACTGGATACCAATATCTTCAGTACAGTGTAGGAATTCCCATTCAAAATTACCAACAACGGCAAGCAACTGTAAAAGATAAAGCTGGATGTTTTAAAAATTGTAAGAACTTTATATTCATTTGAAAACAATAAGAACTCTAAATTCTAAACCTTTTTGTAAATAATACAAATAGAATCCTATCTGACCAATGTAAATTAATGTTAATAATGTTATTTGATGCATTTTTTTTATTTAAAATAATTTCCATTTTTTTTTTTGTTCTTTTAAGTTTTTAATATGATTTTTGTTTTTCGTTAGACTAAATTACATAAATGTTAAACTTAAGTCGGGCATGAATGGCTATATAGATTTGTAAAGTTATATTAGGGAGGGTAAATCTTAGGTTATTTGTTTCATAGTTGAATTAGGTCAATGGATAGGAAATATTGATGTAGTTAGTAGATATAGTATGGGATCTTCTATGGACAGGATTGCATATATATGCCACACACCTGTTTGCCTATGGATAGGTTTGCAAGTCAGCAAAGAACTACAATCCATTCCTATGGAGTTTTTTGTTTATTGTTCTACTTGCCAATAGATGTAGCATTCCTAATGGTGGAGAGACGATGCCTTCTCCAACTCTACTTACTGTTCAGATGTACATTCCTGACAGTATAGTATTTTGTGTTTTCATATTTTCATGCTACATTGAATACATAAATGTATCAGATGGATTGATGCCACTTTTGCTGCAAACTTTTTGCCTAAGGCTAAATCAGGAAAGAATATTTTCTTTACAAATGCAGATCTATGTAGTTTATTCATACTCGACACCCTAAATAAAAATGCATTAAATTTAAGTTGGGTATAGATACTTGCATGAATTCGTTATCGGTTAATTATGTTTTGTTTTTCATATTTGATAAAAATATATAAACATTGGGTAAATAACGATCCCTTACGGTGAGTATCTAAAATATATTTATTCGGATCTCTTTTTAGTTATTGGTGTCAATGTGGGCATCTTACGATGAATGCTATTGGGTTACTTATAAATTTCCCTCTGCAATTGACGGTATCAATGACTTTGTATTTTGATCGTTTATGTTTATTTTGAAATGTTTTTAACCTTAAAATCTATGTAATCGATCTATACTCAACATTATAAAACAAACTTTCATAAATCTATCTGTGCGAACTTAATTGAAATGTAAACTTATAATATTATAAAAATTAAAATGTAAATTTAAATTCTAAAATCAAATTAAAATCTAAAATAAACATACTAAAATAATAATGTTAAATTCTATATATATGTGCATAAATAAATGTTTGTATGTTAATTACTGGCAGTGGCTTATTTTATTCCTTTTTAAAATATTCTTTGATAAGAATTTATGGTAAAATATAAATCTCTGCTGTTCCATTGAGCTAGTGACAATGGGCTAACAACTGGATATCAAAATATATAAATAAAAAAAAATTTTTTTGACTTACGTATCTGCCTACTTTATAAATTTTTCTAGGTACAAATGCCTAGATGGCAACCTGTTAAGAGATATTCTTCGGATCATTACAACTATCCACCCAACTTGGGAAGATCTATTAATAAAAACCACATGTACCCTGAGTAAATTTTTTTTTTCAAAATGAAATATGTTTATCTGTTTACATAAAGTCGGATACTTTAAATCTTATGAAAGCACTGCCAGAAAGAAATAGCACATATATTAAACACAAGAAAGTATTAATAATATTAAATTGTATTTAATTAAAAAGAAAGTCAAAAGGTTGAAATTAATATGTTTTATTTTTGTTAATATATATTATGCTTTAACGTGTATAGGTGCACACAGCCACGTAAGTTCATGATCGAAATGTGGTGCCTTACGATGAGTACCTTTGGGAAATACTTCAGTGTAACCCTATGTATGCATTTCAATCAGTCATAAATAAGCTGGTGGTATTTATAATTGTGCTGCAAATATACATATTTAAAACCATTATTTCTTAAAACACATTTACCTCAATGCAACTTTCTTAAATAAATAATTTATATAATTTGCTTGTCATGCCATACATTAGAAATGAAATATAGATAAAATAGAACTCATGGGAGGAGGAGGTGTAAATGTATATGGTTCTTAGGAAAGCGATGGTCAACATTTTTCTTTTTTTTGTATATAGTCTTTTTATAAAATTACTAAGCAGAAGTTTTGTAAATGTCTTCATTAATCATGTACCGTAATCACTAACCCTAAGTAAAATATGTTTTTTTGTTCATTTTTTAAGCAAGTTTACTGATATGTAACGGGCACATTTGCCATTACATTATTTTTCTTTATTATTAAACATGAAATTAAAATAAAAAGTTCGCATTTAAAAAATTCTTTTTTTTAAGACATAAAAATTGAAAATTAATTCTATCTTAAACTCGTATATATAAATCGCACAGATGAAAAAAAAATTATTAAACGAAAACTTTATTAAAGAAAAAGTATTTTAAAACTAAATTTTCAGTAAAGATTTAAAGATAAAAATATATCTTTAAGTTTGAAAACAAATTAATTAATGTTATTGAAAAATGGAAATGATTATTTTAATTAGTCCAAGTGAACAAGCCCTTTAGCATTTAAATGTATAAACAACGGTCAGATAGGAAAACAATAGAAACTTTTAGCAAATGAAAGAAATCCATCGGGAAATCGGACCTCAACAAAAAGGTTTTCACCATCATGACGTAATGTTGAGTTAATCCACAAAATTATTATAAAAGGAAAGGTTTGAAAATAAAAGAATTAATTAGTTAGTACGAGAGGACAGATATGTGTTAGTGCAGAGTCAAAGGAGAAGGGATTGAAAAGATGCACTCTTCAATCCCTTCAGTTCTGCTAAAAAAGAAAGAGAAATGACATCGTTTTCTATATTAAGGACCAGCTCAAGTAAAGACCTCCAGATAAATAAAAACAACAGCTAACTGGATACCAATATCTTCAGTATGGTGTGGGAATTCCCATTCAAAATTACCAACAACGGCAAGCAACTGTAAAGGATAAAGCTGGACATTTTAACAATTGTAAGAACTTTATATTCATTTGAAAACAATAAGAACTCTAAATTCTAAACCTTTTTGTAAATAATACAAATAGAATCCTATCTGACCAATGTAAATTAATGTTAATAATGTTATTTGATGTATTTTTTTTATTTAAAATAATTTCCATTTTTTTTTTTTGTTCTTTTAAGTTTTTAATATGAATTTTGTTTTTCGTTAGACTAAATTACATAAATGTTAAAATTTAAGTCAAGCGTGAATGGCTATATAGATTTGTAAAGTTATATTAGGAGAGGGTAAATCTTAGGTTATTTGTTTCATAGTTAAATTAGGTCAATGGATAGGATATATTGATGTAGTTAGTAGATATAGTATGAGATCTTCTATGGGCAGGATTGCATATATATGCCACACACCTTCTGTTTGCCTATGGATAGGTTTGTAAGTCAGCAAAGAACCACAATCCATTCCTATGTAGTTTTTTGTTTATTGTTCTACTTGCCTATATATGTAGCATTCCTGTTGGTGGAGAGACAATGCCTTCTCTAACTCTACTTACTGTTCAGATGTACATTCCTGACATTATAGTATTTTGTGTTGCCATATTTTCATGCTACATTGAATACATAAATGTATCAGATGGATTGATGCCGGTTTGACTGTGAACTTTTTGCCAAAGGTTAAATCAGGGAAGAATATTTTCTTTTCAAATGCAGATCTATGTAGTTTATTCATACTCGACACCCTAAATAAAAATGCATTAAATTTAAGTTGGGTATAGATGCTTGCATGTATTAGTTATCAGTTAATTATGTTTTGGTTTTCATATTTGATCAAAATATATAGACATTCGGTAAATTATGATACCTTATGGTGAGTATCTAAAATGTATTCATTCAGATGTCTTTTTAGTTATTGGTGTCAATGCGGGCATCTTACGATGAATGCTATTGGGTTACTTATAAATTTCCCTCTGCAATTGATGGTATCAATGACTTTGTATTTTATGATCGTTTATGTTTATTTTGAAATGTTTTAACCGTGAAATCTATGTAACCGATCTATACTCAACATTATAAAACAAACTTTCATAAATCTATCTGTACGAACTTAATTAAAATGTAAACTTATAATATTATAAAAATTAAAATGTAAATTTAAATTCTAAAATCAAATTAAAATCTAAAATAAACATACTAAAATTATAATGTCAAATTTTATATATATGTGCGTAAATAAATGTTTGTATGTTAATTACTGGCAGTGGCTTATTTTATTCCTTTTTAAAATATTCTTAGATAAGAATTTATGGTAAAATATATATCTCTGCTGTTCCATTGAGCTAGTGACAATGGGCTAACAACCGGATATCAAAATATATAAATAAATTTAAAAAAAATTTTTGACTTATGTATCTGCCTACTTTATACATTTTTCTAGGTTCAAATGCCTAGATGGCGTTCTGTAGTGCAGATCACATTAAGAGATATTCTCCGGATCATTACAATATATATATATATATATATCTGACCAATGTTCATGGGCTCAGAACCTATAAATATATAGATTCACAAACCATTGTCCAAAAACTTGAGAATAAAATAGTAAGCATTTTACTCTAATACATCTGACCAATGTGCATGGGCTCTGAACCTATAAATATATAGATTCACAAACCATTGTCCAAAAACTTGAGAATAAAATAGTAAGCATTTTACTCTAAACCTGTAATTTATATAACATTTGATTTTTCTGATAAGTATAGGAATAAGAATGAAATTGTAACTCAAGCCAGATTTAAGGCAAAATATAATAGTTTCACCTATACTTAAGTAAACAATGGTAAAAGCATCTTAAATGAAAATTCACCTTATTTGTGTACTTATCAGAGAAATAAAGTCTTATTTAAATTGTAGACTTTGAATATAATCCTGTATTATTTCATTCTCTATTTTTGTGACAATGAAATATGAATAAATGTAGTTGTAGATTTATCTCAAAAATAGTTAATCTGCTTGTCTTAATTTGTGTAGTCATATACATATATATATATATATATATATATATATATATGTATATGACTACACAAATATAATATATATATATATATATATATATATATATATTATAACCTACACTCCCAACACAGCTCATATACATTACATGATCGAAATACCCAGGTGCCAGTTCTATTAATGGATAGAACAATATTATAAGATATATAATACAAAATTATTACTGAGACTCTATATTTAAGTTTATGTTCAGCTCAGCTCAGTGAGATGCTATAGGCAGTTCATAAGATATATGATGATAAATGAATAAAAGAAGAAATATTACAAAACATTAAATATAATATAAATTACTTTGTTAATTAATTGTATGATAAAGAATCATAATCTTTATTGGTACAGTCTTTTAAAATATACTTTAAACTTAATTTCTTCCTTCATTCAAATACAACATATATCAGCTTGCGATAATTAGAATACTAAAAATTCTATGACTTGGCATATCATAATCTAAATATCTACTTTAATGCCAATCAAGAAATAAACAATAGGATCAGGGAGTTTAACAAACACAGTTGAATTAAATAAACTATTTTGGCTCATAACTTATAATTCTAAAGTATAATAAAAATGTAATGAAACAAATTGACTAAAATATTTTTACTGTGTTTCAATAATAAGATAATGACAGAAATAGGGTATTTTAATCTCATATCATCATCTAACAAATATACTAACTTGGAAACCTTTCTAATACTGTTATCCAATGGCAAATGTTCCTTATAATGTTTGGATTAATAAACAATATTGTCAGACACCAGCAAATATGACATTATAATTATAAAACAATATATCTATTTTACAATAGATGTGTGAAATGTGGAGATGTGGAAATGGAAACACGAATATATACAATAATAACTCAAGACATAGTTTCAAGGTTTTAAATAAATAAAACAAATCATTTATTACACTAAAATAAATTTGTTTTAACATGATATTTACAATTGGACTACTTGTCTTACAGATTTTTTTAAAATTATCAAATAAACTTTGAGCATCAGTTTGGAATTGTCCCTATTATCAAAGCAAATTAACAACAAACTTAAATATTCTGACTTCAAACACATGCTTTACCTACATGTTTCATCTACATGACACTAAATAAACAACATGTTATATTATTAGGACAAAAATACTTTTGAGAGGATATTACTATTGATTAATCAAAATAAATCAAATTAATTATATTTGGCTCTCAACAAAGCAACTTTCTCTAATTGACTAAATAATCACTTTCAATTACGTATACCTTTCATGCATAGCATCAAAATCATGTTCATTTTGATGATTTGATGATATATAACCTTTATTTAAATAAGTACACTGTATTTTAAAATATTTATTTCCCGTTTTAATCTCAATAACTTTATACTTCTATTTAAATGAATGTAATGTATTTCAAAACATTTATTTCTCATTGTAATTTCAATAACTCTATACTTTATATACACAATATTATTTATATTATGCGTGTGTGTGCATGTGTCAAGCAACAATAATAGAAAATAATCTTTTCTACAAACTCTCCATTCATTAAGAAAATATCATACAATTATCTTATTTCAGACAATGTTGTAATTCATCAATAAAGTAAGACACTAATATTACATCAAGAATTAATTCAACAATTTATCTGGCCACATATTAATTAACACTGAGCTATATTTTCATGATTATAAAGACTATATGTTACAAGGGAAATCTACATGAGGAGCAGATAAACTCTTACTGAACACTTCTATAATAATTCATCTGATTCTAAATACACTGTTAGTGGGGAACCTTTTCCTCATCACCAAGAATCTAAGAAAAACATCACATAACTTTCTAAAAATCATTTAATCATACTTCAACAATAACTCATCTACTTCTAAATACACTATTGGTGGGGACTTCTTCCTCATCACCAGGGCTCTAAGAAAACGTCACTTAACTTCAAAAAAATATCATTTAATCATACGCATATAATATAAACTAGGCTCTACTCATGGAAAATTATTAGCATATACTAAATAAGCAAAATCTTTTATCCCTACAAACATTGTAACGCAATCAGATTTTTTTTCATTCTCAAAGCTTTTCTAAATATCGAACATTATAAATACATGCTGGCAGATAAATACATACAGATAACATACCAATCTGTTCAACTCAGTAGAATAAAACAGCATCCAAAATTTACACATAAATTATTCACAAACTGAACTTTATCAAACAAATGCCATAATTGGGCAAAACAGACACACACCCGCGAATAAAAGTATATATAAAATTAACTCTAAATGACACACTATGCAGGCAACATGGTAATTAAATATTGCATTAAGGTATAGCTTTTAATTCAGAATAAACTTTAGGTTATTTTTAAAATTTAATAGTTATAATTATTACAAACGAAATTTCTTTCATATCTAGCAAACTATTTCTATTATACATTCGTTGATTTTAAAAAGAACAAAATTCTCACTTTGGGATAATAAAGTATACAAAATAAATATAAATCTCTCTAATAATATATTTAAAAAAATATTTCTTTCTTTTACCTTCGTAAAAAAAACAATAAGAGGTATTTGTACAAAATCAATTTTTACCAGTTTATTCCTCATTTGGATGTGCTTCAGAGACAATCTTGAAGGTCAAAATAACCCAAATTATAAATAAAACATAATAATAAGTAAGCCTATCTATCTATAATATACATTAATAATGACAAGTAATAAAAAAAATAAAGAAACAAAAATTATTTGTTTTCTATCTTAAAATAAAAGTTCACTTGCAAAGCTCTGCTCCAGGTTTATGAAACAATATGGGACACAATCCAAACTGAATTTAAATTAAAATAAACTTCTGCAGGATAACTTAAAAATATAATCATAACTTAAATGTAACCTAGCACCTCCAGTGTTCATAGCCAAGCTATTCGAGTTTACTATATCACATGTAAGGAATCAATTTCTCTTTTATTATGATGAGAATATGACATTTTCTGTTTCTGTTGAACAGGAGTTATTTCACTGACTCTGTAGCAATTTTAAATTAAGTACGTGATTATTCTTAATTGTTTTCTTGAATAGCATTTGACACTTTATAATTTATTATATGCATAGTTTATTTTTAAATATTGTCAATTAAGATACCATGATTCATTAGTAATTCCACAATTAATAATACTTTGTTTTATATTCCATCTTTATCGAAGAGAACAAAAATTACCCACATTTCTATCATTCCATTCGATTTAAGCAAATACTTAATTTGAAGTAACTCACATTTTATTTCCTTCATTTAAAATACATTTTATTTCCAGAAATATCAGATCAATAAATACTGTCACCTCATTATGATGAATTTAAACATGGCATGATTTATCAAAATATGCATATCCTTAATTTTATGTTTAATCCTCACAAAAACATAACACGGAAAATAGTGAAAAATTAAAATATATTCTGTAAAATAGTTCTGCATGAGTTTTCCAGATATATTAAAAGACACATGTTGGTTAATGATACAACAATAATATTCATGCAATTTATTCTTATTTAAAATGACAATTAAATGAAGTAATGTAGACTGGATGTTATCAACATACATTTTTAAAAAAAGCAATAGTTATGAAGTGGTTAATTCAAAATGTTTAAATCAAGGAGAGCAAAGTAGACTATGTACCTTTTAAAATTTAGAATTGCATCCTATTTAACTTTTCCCATAATAAATTTCTTAGGATCCTTTCGAAGTTTTATTCCAAAGCCTTTTTAAAATCATTTGACTTCAGCAACTGGCTTTAATTTTCACAATAATGAGCCACTGTTTACTGGCTATAATTACAATACATAATAGGCAAATTTTTTACTGGAGATCTTTGTTAAATAGCTCTCATTATCAAAAGGTCATTTCCCTTCACAAGGTTACTCCCACGCTTCTTTTCTATCTAAGCTAATTACATATTCAAAAAAAATCTTTTCTAAAAAAAAATAAATCACCCTGATTAAATCAAAACAAAAATAATAATAAAATAAATAGCTTTTTCAAACTTGAAAGAAAAATGAATATTAATTAACTATTAAACAAAAATGATTAATAATTTATTTAATCTATAAAATAATTCATTGATTCAACTATCTATTAATCATTGGAAGGAAATATATATTTGTTAAATTATTTAAGATAATTATTGTAATTTAAATGTTTTTATTGTACATGTACTATTGTTTGCGGTTATTAAAAGATGAAAATGAAATGAAACATAATACGGCACATATATGCATGCACATGTACTGCAACCTAAATATTAAACTATCCTAACTAAATATAATTGAAATGGCTATTAATTGTTGACAAAAGGATAAGTATTAATGAATAAAGGATTTTGAAACCATTCAACCAAATATTACACTAACATAAAATAACTTTGCATTTTTCTGCCCAAATATACCAATTCCTATAATAACAACCCCTCTTTCACACATTAAATATTTCATTAACCACAATAATAATAATGAATACTTATAAAGTAGTCAATCAACTGCATAAGCAATCCATATCTAAGCTTTAAACAATTTCCAGCAAAAAAAATTTAAAATTCTAAGGCTATTTCATTTTTTTAATACAATATAACCATTTAATATAACCATTTCAGATGGTCACAATATATATTACACAAAGAAAATGGTATGGTTTTCTTATCTCTTTATTCCTCTTTATACATACATATATATATATATATATATATATATATATATATATATATATATATATATATATATATATATATATATATATATATATATATGCATGTGTGTGAAGATATCTATATAATATTATTTATACTAAAATAATAAATAATATGAATTAGTAAAAAGATAAATGACTTTAAATATTATTTATATTCTATCCATGTTGTTATTTTTTCATAGTCATGCTAAATCCTAAACAAAAATAAACATTATATATATATTGTAACAGATATAAAATGGTTTATTTTAGTCATGCTAAATCCTAAACAAAAATAAACATTATATATATATTGTAACAGATATAAAATGGCATAAAATGAGGAATGGTGATCATCATCATACACAAATATCACAATCAAAATTAAGATTGAATTAATAAATATTAAAGGAACATATATGATAGCATGAGACCAATAAATAATAAATATAAGTATCTATAGTGCTAGTTATAAGTTATATCACCAACATTAAACAAAAATAATCAACTGTCATCCCTTGCGATTGGATTCAAAGGAGAAACACAAAATCTAGGTTAATTATCTTCTCTTTAGTGCCAAACTTACAACATATATTAAAACTATCATTTGAATGCACCTGATTAAGTGCTAAGAATCTATCATAAAAATAAGGCTGGGATTCTGATGCATACTGATCATCATCATTGCTCTAGCCAAATGGTATCATGATTTATTAGTCTAACACTAATAAAATTGCCACTCTAAAAATTGATTGTTATTACTCTACTACTAGATCATAATAATGAGAACTCTAATGTATGTATGAACAAGAAATAATATAAATGTATATGTTTAATGGTGTTAATTTAATTTCTAAATAAATAGAACATTATGCTATATTGAAATCAACTCTCGCACACTGCCAATTCATAGAATGTTCAGATAACTGGGACAAAAGACATTAAAGCATTTTTAGACAATTATTTAATAAAATTAGACATGACAATATGATAATATAAAATCTAAAACATTTTTTACTCAAAATAATCTAATTTCTTATTGCAAAATCCGTTGATGTTTATTGTCTAAAAATACTTAATTTTTAATTTAAACAAAATTATTTTCTTTTTCAATGATTAAAATGAGAAAACAAAATTTGGCAGTAAAAATAAAATTTAAAATTAATTAAAATTTTCAACTGTTTTTTTTTTTTTTTTTTTGATAATGAGAAGGCCCTATAAACGATTTACAAATTTTGAAGGGAAAATAAAAATAAAATAAAAAACATTTTTCAGCAAAGAAAAAAGTTAAGTAAAATTATTCATTATTAGTTCACTAAAAATATTGCTCATTTTAAAAGTGATTTATAAATGTAGATGTACATACTACAATACTTTATTTTATATTTGTTTCATTTTTTGAGTGATTATTTTTAATTTTTACTTTTAAGTTTATTTCTAGGTCAGATTCTGTTTTTTTATTTTTTTCAAATATTGTGATTAAACATTCAGAAGTTTTCCCATTAACAATTGTCTTAGTATGTTTAAATTTCCATTGTAATAATAACTTCCAAAATAACACAAATTTTGAAGATAATTAATTTTATACTATTTACAAAATAATAATGTTCAGGCTAATAAGGGCTGAATTTATTCTTTTTTTCAATATAACAATTTGTGGTAGGTAACGTTGACAGAGATTATTTTAATTTTGGAAAAAAAAAAAAAAACATAAAACCTGTTGAAGATTTCTTACAGAGATATTCTCTACATTTACATTTAATTGTGATATTAGTTTACATCTGACTTCAAAATTATTTCTCACTAATCTTTTCACTGTTACTATTATTTTTTCAACTACTGAATCAAGATTGACTTATGGAGTGGCATATATATTGAAAGCTAATGCTTTACCTGCTTCTCTATCTAAATTTTTGAATTTTTCTTGCTTTCCATCCAATCACATATTATAAATTCAATTTTAATTAAATTGAAAAACATCATTCTTTACCAAAATATTAATATATTATTTTTTTCTGTTTCTAAAAACTGACAACCATTACTTAAAAAATTACTTATTTATCTCTCATTGCTTTGTTTAATAATTAAAATACTAATAAATACAATTATTGTAAAAAGAGAAAGAAATTATTTATTTTATAATTTGTTATTACTTTTTAATATCTTTATCTTGCTTTTACAACTACCTTTAGCAATCTATAAATATGCATATTCTTATTATTTAAATTGGTTGGGAGTTATCATATTACCTTTTAATTAATGTCACTTTAATAAATAATTGATATTCTAAAAAAAATATCAGAAGATATTTTTCAATATGAATAGATAAATAAATATCTCAGTTGAATGATTGAAAAATGTATAGATAAATAGATTAATAGATAGGTATATGACCTAAATTTTAATTCAATAGTTGTATTGCAACATCAAAAATAAATATTTTTTTGTGTAAATAAAGTTTAATCTGTCATAAATAATCCTCAAACATAACACAATCTTCCACTACTAATCCATTGTGAAATGCTTTAAAATAACCATACAGTTAATGTTGTTTTAAAATCCTAAACTTATAAATCATTTAAGATTTTTAGCCCTTTTTATTGGGTTATGTATTTATTATGTAATGAGTTACACATAAGTTAATGAAGAAAACATAATTAAATAAGCGATTCAGTTGAAGAATGATAAAGTTTTATAGCTTTTTTATCTTGTTTTACTCTATAGCAAGTAAAATATAAATACCCATTTAACTATAAAATGCTCTGAAAATATTTAGTATTTATGTATATAAAATCTGAGATATCACAGCTAAAAGAATATATATTTCATTTTACATTGAGATTTCATTCATCTTTCTAATAATATTCTTAATGCTTATACTTTTTATCATTATTAATGAATTTATTTTACTATTGCTTTTTTCCTATGTTTATGATTATTATTCATATCTTTCATATATTAATATATTTTCCATTTGTTCATAAAATAAAAAAAAACATACATTAAAATATTTATGATTTAACATATAAGATCAATATATATATATATATATATATATATACATATATATATGTTATACTTAATGTTATATATATATATATATATATATATATATATATATATATATATGAAGACTTTCATGGGTTGCATATGTAAAAGACATATTTTGCCGGTTCATCCATGTTAAAAAATTTAAATATTGATATACCGACATTTCAACTTGATCACACAAGTCATCCATTGGGTGATTAGTGTGATCAAGTCAAAATGTAGGTATATCAATATTTAAATTTTTTAACATGGATGAATGTGCAAAATATCTTATATATTGAAACAGACAGATCGAAGAACCGATCTTCATTTCATGTATTTTTAAGTACGGTAATTCGAACTACTATCCGCCCGCAGTGAGATTTGTCTATTTTCAGTCATAATATAAAAATTAGTTATATATATTATGTTTTGTAAATAAATATGTAAGGTTCCGTATATAAATGTCACAAACCATGAAATAATATTCGTGTGTGCGTGGTTTGTGAATTTGTATCAATTTAATTTAAAGTTCATTGCGGGCGTATTTGTTTAAATTTTAGCTTTTTGTAAAATTATACAAAGTCGTTTAAAAATACTGATCAAAAGTCACATTCCTTTGATCAGTGTTTTTAATTAAAATCTAAATTGCAAAATGTACAGAGTAATTAAATTGTATTCGAAATTAGTTAAGGAATTTATATGTGTAATTACTGTGTCAATTTAAAAATTGCGTATTAAAGTAAAAGATTGCTGGAAACGGAACAATAAAAAGGATAATTGAGATTGTATGGTCAAGCTGAATGGCTGGAGGCTGGAAAAAGTAGGCGGAGCCTAAAAACAAAAATCAGGCGGAAAGGTCAACTGTGGGGATCTTAGAGAAAAACGAACATTCTAACTTTTGAGGTCTTTGAGAGAGGTAGTCTCGAGACAGCACAGCAGTTGAGAGTAATTCAAACAAATTTGTTAAGAAGTTCACCAGTAAACCGCAATGTTGACGAGCTAAGTGCCAGGAGCTGGTCTCTGCCCTGCCAATTAGGATCTTCGTGCCGCTGACTGATCATGTGTTATGTGCTTCATAATTTCCAGCTTCCAATCTCCAAATTGACAATGCCTTGCAAATAACTTTCAAAATGCGCGCCTACGTTCGTCGGAAATATCAATCGGGAAAAGCCAAGCCGGATGAAGAAAGAAGAGTAACTGTATTACATGAACTTTTAACTTTCTTCCGAGCTTAATGTTATCAATCAAATAAATGACATGTAAGTTTTTATCTTGTTTATAATGCTACTGTTTAACCTGTTAGTAAATTTTCTTTTCTTTTAATCCTCCGCTCTAGTCTTTAGAAATAATTCATAAAAATTGTAATTAATAGTAATAATAATTCAAATGAATGCATTTATATTTTTTTTGTTGCTTATTCCATAAACAAACGATGCCAATAGTAATATTTCCCAACTCTGTGTAAAACTAGTGTATAATGATGATTAAGTTATTTACAAGTAATTCCGTTTTCTGAATTAAATATTCTTTCATATTCCGAGTTGGTAAATGTTAACTCACTTTATTATTCTATGTTAAGTTGTCATATAATTGTAATCTAAGGTTCAATCTTAAATATATAAAATGATTTCAGTATTGTATTAATGTCATATATGAAATAAGAAATAACTCACTGTATAATTTGATACTATCGCTACCGCCTGTCAACCTGGAGGGTTAGGGGTTTCAGAGTAAAATTAATTAATTATTGTTTTCGCAGTCAGTTTAATTCTGCTATGTTTATTGGGATAAGGATCTCAACCTGTGGCGTAGAAATAGACGAATAGATTCCAGGTTTTGTATAATTTCTTTTAAAAATCCACTTCAAGTACTCGTCCTTCATGTTTGTGGCAATGCCTTCCCTTCGCTGAAGTTAGCGTCTCGCCATACTACCATTGGGAAAAGAAAGCAGTTTCTTTCCCAGGTAATCTCTTGGATCACCGGGGTCGACATGATCTCGACTGGTTGTAGTGTCCCGGAACTACTTGGGGGCATTAAGCCTTGTCAAAGTACAAGCCGCCCGGTATTCCGTTGATGCACCGCAAGTGATTACTGTAGGGCTCTTGAATCCAGGCAACCACCAGTACATCTATCTCCTATGTCGTATTTATATGAAACCACCTCCAACTGTTCGTCTACGTAACGGCTCGAGTCTATTCGAATAAAATAAGTTAATAAATAATCTTTAGATAAATACTTTTTTTCAATGCTCAAATACTCTGACTCTCTTAGCCATCCCTCAATCATTTAACTACACAGCTATTGGCATGAGTTTGTTCACCATTAAAATGATTACTAAAGACTAGTAGCCAAATACAAGAGGATTCATGAAAGTCTTACCGTACTATTGAATACTATGTTTATATGCTTATATTTCTATTTTCTTATTAAACAATTTATTTAATATAATTTTGTGTCCTCCACCTTATTACTTTCCAAGTCTATTTAACCATTTGCTGTCTGTATTGGCAACTTAAATATATACGTTACATGAATGACCGTTCCAGTATCTAGAGTCTAATAAATCTATATATCATTAACTGTAAGAATTTAGTCTATGTTCTGAGTTGAGCTAGAAAAGGGATAACCCCGTGCTGTTATAAAGTCATCATCGGTTAGTCATACCGGGGTTTGGGTTTGAATTCAGTTGGCGTTTGGAATGTATTCTTAAACGCGGACTGGGTTTGAACTCGGGTACTGGGTATGAGTAAGCGTGGTGGATTTATACCGGTACAATATATATATATATTGTGACAGAATGGGTTCGAAGCCAGTCACAAATAAAGTATTTAATTGGTAGTCATATATATATATATATCTAATATTTAATTTTGTTATTACGTGGTGGTGGTTGTAAATACATAAACATGAGGGGAAGGGGCTCTGTCATTTTTAATGATATATATGTGTGTGTGATAAATGCGAGTATAAATAAATTAAGTAGTGGAAAAAGAGAAACAAGATTTTTTTTTGTTTCATGTTGAAAAACTAGACTTTTCCAGCAGAACGGGATTTTATTGTTCTGTTATTTAAAACAGAAATGATGACAGGAGTTATCACACTTCTACAGATCTGGTTATTCCACCTTGAAGATCAGAGGTGAGGTAAAAAGAAGCTTCTAGAAACAATGGAGGGGGCTATAAAAGCGAGCCACCCACAATGCATAAGATTTTTTTCCGGCAGAGCTACAATAGTAAACAACTCAACGAGTGAATATTTAAAACTATATACTGGCAGTTTCAACAGACATCTCGGGGTAAGAAAAGTCACATCGGATCCAAGCCCCTGATCCCAACTTATTGCAGCTGCTTCCATAAAACCAGGATACATCGAATAACACATAATTCCAGCGTGGTATCAAATAAACCTCATCAGCCAACGGACATAAAAAAATCTAAGATTGCTATCTTGAATGGCCCAATTACCTGAGGAACGGAACTATAAAACAATGAATAAAATAAATAAAAATTGCTTCTGCTATTTCCCGGGAAAGCAGGTAAAGAACTCTTATTATTAATTTGTTAAAAATCTTCTTTATAAAAAAGAAATTTTTGTGTTTTTATAATCAGTGAAAGGTGACTTGTGAAATAACTTTATGATAATTCTTTAAAGTGTTGCTCCATTATGGACGTACGAAAGCAATGAGGGTTAAAAGTCACGATACCTTTCGTAGTATCAATTTTCGCTACTTAAGATATGTTGTGAGATCTATGAGAGAATGACCTATGATTGTGATAAAAAAAAAGGAAAAATGACAGAATGCTAAATATTTTTTTAATTATTCAATAAACATATATCAAGAAAGTAAAGTATTGACTCAGTTTGATTGTTTATAAAATCATTTTATTTGGTTTAGGAATGTTTAAATATTTTAGACTTAAAAATAGAGATAAAAGTGAACTCTTTACCCCATTCATAGCTACTCATGGCTATGACATCACCCGACCATGAGACTGAGCTAGCTGGTGGTCAGAACCTCTCTCACATTCTGTAAATAGTATTCTTGTTGGTGATATATCTACTTTGTGTAATACTTATATCCGTATAAGTTTGGCGCTTGGTGTCCTTGGACAACCATAAATATGTGTTGGGGATATATCCTAGTTGCAAGAATGACCACAAGTTTAAATAATAATATTTTTTGGTCGAATTAATTAATTAAATATTAATACGCCTCATGCATATTTGATAGTATATATGTGTCTAGTGAGATATAAATACAGGTTTTGTTATAATGGCATCCCAACTAAAGGGCTTTTGAAGAGAAGTAGAGGGAATAGGGAGGGTTATGAGATATTAGAAATACTTTAACAAACAATATTTATTTATAGTATTGCGAGAAAAGTGAAAAGTTTTATATTTTATGGAAGAAAAGGGTTGTTTGGATATATAGTTCAAATGAAGCATTAAATAAATCAAAGGGCGTTAATTTGTTAAATATATATCTAGTAAGAAATAACTAGTCTTGTCATTCTGTAGCAGCGCAGTAGATCAAACATATTTAAACTATTAAATTTAATATCTTTGTCTAGTCCGATGAGGTTTCAAGAGGTAAAGTGGCTAACAGGAAGGCAGTGTAGGGTGCTTGGATGGGGGAGTAGGTCTGAAGCATTAATCGAAGGTGAAATAAAAAAGGATAAATTTATGAAAACAAGAGTGCAAGAAAATATGGAAAAAGAGGAACAGGAAAATATGTTGGAGTGAATTTTAAAAAAAACTCAAAAGTCTAGAATTGAGATTTGGAGAGATAGAAAAGAGAATGGACAGATTAGAACAGAGAGTGGGAATCAAAGATGAGAATGATTTGGGGGAACAGGAGGGTGAAAAGACAGATATGGAGAGTGTAGATGAACAGAAGAAAGGTGCTCAACCAAACCCCTCGGGAAAGCCGGAAGCAGCAATAAGTCACACCATGGTGCAAGGGAGTATGAATCAATTCATAAAAGTTCATCCATTTGCAGGAAGAATAGGGGAAGCACCAGTCGAAGACCTATGTAGTTTAGAAAAATATTTCAATATAAATCCCATGTCAAAAGAAAATAAGATAGTTATCGCGTGCGGCAACCTTACAGACAATGCCCAGTCATGGTGGGAAGTGCTTGGTCAACATCCAGATACTTTTGAAGAATATAAAAAGGAAGTGAGAGAGGCCTTTTGGTTCGAGGATAGGCAGGAGTTAAGGCGCTATCAAATTATGCAAGAAAAATTTAAGGAAGGGTACAATGATAGCTACTCTCAATTCTTTCATAAACAGATGGTGAGACTGTGGACATTGGATGCATGCAACATGACAGAAAGTCATATACTGTGCATTATAAGACACAGTATGCCCATGAGAGTTGAACAGATGATTTTGGGGGCAGGGAAAGCATCATTGGGAGAGATTGCGGATCTGCTCAATGCCATTGACATGAGTCCATATGACTATGGCAGGCATCATGAAGCAGTCAAAGAGGATAAAAGAAGGCAGAGAATGGGAGTGGATACCTTTCCAAAATGGAGAGCAACACCCGAAGAGAAGAGACCACTGGAGAAGCTGAAGTTCGGACCAGGAAAAAAAGCAGAGGGGCATATTGGGCAAAATACATAAGTGTTGTACAAAAGGAGCCGTTCAAAATACGCAAATGTATTTGAAGGCTTTTGGAGGAGGGGGTATTGTGACAGAATGGGTTCGAACCCAGTCACAAATAAAGTATTTAATTGGTAGTCATATATATATGTAAAGATATATTTAATATTTAATTTTGTTATTACGTGGTGGTGGTTATAAATACATAAACATGAGGGGAAGGGACTCTGTCATTTTTTATGATATATATGTGTGTGTGATAAATGCGTGTATAAATAAATTAAGTAGTGGAAAGAGAGAAACAAGATTTTTTTTTGTTTCATGTTGAAAAACTAGAGTTTTCTGGCAGAATGGGATTTTATTGTTCTGTTATTTAAAACAGAAATGATGACAGGAGTTATCACACTTCTACGGATGTGGTTATTCCACTTTGAAGATCAGAATTGAGGTAAAAAGAAGCTTTTAGAAACAATGGAGGGGCTATAAAAGCGAGCCACCCACAATGCATAGGATCTTTTTCTGGCAGAGCTACAATAGTAAACAACTCAACAAGTGAATATTTAAAACTATATAATGGCGGTTTCAACAGACATGTCGGGGTAAGAAAAGCCGCATCGGATCCAAGCCCCTGATCCCAACTTACTGCAGCTGCTTCCATAAAACCAGGATACCTCAAATAACACATAATTCCAGCATGGAATCAAATAAACCTCATCATCCAACGGACATAGAAAAATCTCAGATCGCTACCTTGAATGGCCGAATAACCTGAGGAACAGAACTATAGGACAATAATAAAATAAATAAAAATTGCTTCTGCTATTTCCCAGGAAAGCAGGTAAAGAACTCTTATTATTAATCTGTTAAAAATCTTTTTTATAAAAAAAAAATTTTGTGTTTTTACAATCAGTGAAAGGTGACTTGTGAAATAACTTTATGATAATTCTTAAAAGTGTCGCTCCATTATGGACATACGAAAGCAACGAGGGTTAAAAGTCACATGATACAAACTTTCATAGTATCGATTTTCACTACTTAAGATATGTTGTGAGATCTATGAGAGAATGACGTATGATTGCGATAAAAAAAAAAGGAAAAATGAGAGTGCTAAATATTATTATTATTTTTTTTTATTCAATAAACATATATCAAGAAGTAAAGTACTGACTCAGTTTGATAGTTTATAAAATAATTTTATTTGGTTTAGGATTGTTTAGATATTTTTAGACTTAAAAATAGAAATAAAAGTGAACTCTTTACCCCATTCATAGCTACTCACGGCTATGACGTCACCCGACTCAGAACCTTTTTCACATTCCGTAAATAGTATTCTTGTTGGCGATATATCTACTTCATGTAATACTTATATCCGTATAAGTTTGGCACTTGGTGTCCTTGGATGACCATAAATACGCATTGGGGATATATCCCAGTTGCGAGAATGACCACAAGTTTAAATAATAATATTTTTTTTGGTCAAATTAATTAATTAAATATTAATACGCCTCATACATATTTGATAGTATATACATGTCTAGTGAGAGATAAATACGGGTTTTGTTATAATATAATTAAATAATATTTAAGTTTCAATATAAATACGGGTTTTGTTATAATATAATTAAATAATTTTAAGTTTCAATATAATTTATTTATATTATTCAAAATAATTAACAATTTATAAATACTTGACTAATAGTCAAGTAATTTAGAAAATTAGCTAATGTTAGTCTGCTAATAGTTCATTATACTTATACTCTGTCAATTATTAGATATTATGCCTATTACTATTATGATATAGTGTAGATTTCATAGATATTTATTCTAATGTATATATTTTAATAAGCTGTGAATTTTTAGATTTCATGACTGACTTGATTCAGCAAATATGTCTCTTCACTGCTACTTTAGTTATCTTCATAGCTTCCAGCTGACTGGAATTTTTTTTAAAATTTTACTATTAAATAAGAAGTATGCTTTATATTTATATTAGATGAAATGAATAGTATTCTAATGTATTTCAGATCATCTATTTCTACTTTTTGATTAGTTATGCAATCTAATTAGCTAGGTTATTTTTTGATTAGTTTGATCATTGTTATTGCTCAATAATACATTACATTTTTTCCAACAAACAACTATCAATCTTGCAAATAATTGTTTAAATACCCAAATTATTTCTATTTTTTAATCAACATTGCTGCATTACCTGTATTTTGGAGTAAATCTAATAATCAAGAATATAATTGACAGATTTCTTCCTTCACTTTTATTGGCTTTTTTGTTTTTTATTATATCACATGGTTTACTACTAATCAGTACATAACTATTCCTTCTGTAATCAGTAACTTTTAAAGAACTTCTTTTTACTGTATTTATTTCACTGCCAATATTACTTCAATATATTACAGTTTATTTTCTTCATGAGATTATTAGAAACATATCTGGAACAGCTGGATTGAATCTTATTATTTTCTGGTTTGCTGCATAATCAGTTAACTCCTTTGATAAAATTGCTACTCTATTGGCTGAATTTGTTTCTATTTTTAATTAGAATTAATATTATATGACTTTTTTCTTACAACAATTATTTTTGATAAATGAATGTTGTGTGATGATCTTGTTTAATTTCATTGATGCCAATAGAAGAATTGATGTGATTTTGTTTTTTATTTTTATTTTTACAATCTTAATCATCCTGGGAAAGTTGATTTATTACTTGGTTCTTTAATATAAAGGATCAAAATATATTTTGAAATAATTCTTTTAACCTTCTTTAAATATTTGTTCTCTAAAATGAAGTTATTTGTCTATTTTACTTCATTTTAGTCTAATATTTATTGCTCCTAAACCACTTGAATCAATATACTGTAGTACTTAAAATATTCTTAATAATTAAAAAATCACATGGAATTTTATGACTTGTATTTGTATCTTTATTAGTGGAATCAGGGAAATTCAAATTTATGTAAAGCACACTTTGTATCTTTTTGATTAATTTTTCTCATAAATTCTGATTCAGGTACTCGACTGGTTATCCAAATGACATACCTTTATTTTTTGCATCTTTATTTTTAAATTATGCTTCTATTTCTTAATTTAGTCAGTTTGTTGTTTATTTTTTATGGAATATATTTCTTTCAATATTTTCTATTCCATAACAATATCTGTAGTTATCATTTACAAAGTTTTTTTTAGGAATGATTGAATTTTGTCATGACTAAAATAAACTTTATTAAGCAATTGGAATATTTCCATTACTTTTTTAATTAGCTTTACTATTCATTTTATTTCTTTATATTAGTGGTAAAGCATTTTTGTTGTTTTGCACATGACTATGATGAATAAACTAATTTTTCAAAACTTCAAAAAAATTTTGAATTCAAATGGCAGGGCCAAATTTCTTATTCCATACTATAATAAATGTTATTTTTTATTAAAATAATATGCCATAATATCATCAAGAATTGTACATAAATGAGAGTCAGCAGTTATGCTGCCATTAGAGTAATGTGTAGGGATTTAAAAACCCTGTAAATCTTCATACATACATAGTATATATACATTTATAAAAATTGCAAGTTTAATTCTGATTTGCTGATAGGATTAGCTTACTAAAGAGTCTCATATTATCCAAACACAAATGATCTATGTAAAATTTGCCAGTTTTGATGTTGTTACTTTATTTCTAACTTGTTTGTTATTTGTTTTTTAAATATTTTTATTATATACTATTCTTAATTTATATATCATTTTCTTCATGCATGTCAAATAAAATTTATGTCCACAAATACACACACATGCATACGAAATGAGGAGAATTGTTTTTTATAGATGGTGTTTATTATCAGTCATTAGATTTGTTGGTAAATTAATGCTGCACATATACCATTTATAAAGTTTATCATTAGGAGTTTAACTACAATTTGTATTAATTAATAATAACTGTCTTTAAATTCTTAGAATGATTATAATATGATATTGACTTCATTATTTTGTTTAAACTTCGATATTTTTATGTTATTTGGTATGCTGGTTCAAGTGCCTATTTATAAATGGGTAGAGATACTTATTAAACTTCCAATTTTGTTGGAAAGTTAATGCAGCTTAATCTCTTAGAAAAAAAAAAACATTCTATTACTCCAAAATTATTAGTATCACTTCTTGCTTTTATTCTGGTATTCTAAATCAGGTCTTATAGAATATTCCTGCATTGTCTTATAAATTTGTTTTGATATAAATTTTGAGCATTATTTAGAAAGTATTAGTATATTTTTTATGACTTTCATAAATACATATTCCCTTAATTACTGGGAGTCTTGAACAGTGTTTTGGAACAAATGAATAAAGTATGTGCTCTATGTTTATAAAACAGCATGTGGATTGAACTGTAATTACGGACTATTTATATTTTTTGATTTATTGTAAAACCTGAATGAGTACTTATTTAAAACCTTGTTATTTCTCAGCAATACATTTTAATAATCTCAAGGATTGAATGCTTCCTTAAGAGACTCGCATTGCTAAAAATGGTATTATTAAAATGACTTCTATAATTATAATTAATTCACTTATAATTATATTTTTATTTATTTAAATTCGCTTGTTTGAAAAATCTTCCTGAACATGTTTAAAAATTTTCAGCTGTTTGGAAACAAAAAAAAAATATTTAATCAGGATTTGAATCTCGATTTTGCAAATGCCAAACATATTTTTTTTTTACTTCAATACTATAAAAGCTTTCACTAAAAGTTAATATACACTTTACATCTATAATTTTAAATAACTATTATTAGATATAGAAAAATGTGTGTATTTTTTTAAATAATAAATATTTAAGAAGTGATGTATTCCATTAAGCTAATGTATGTATTCATAATTCATTTGATTTTTAAAAAATGTATAACTACATTTTTGACATTCTATAAAAAATAGTGAGAAAAGATAAAAAGTTATATGTTCATTTAGAGATTTTTTTAAAAAAAAACAACTTTTATCTTTCTTTATTAACAATATGCCAGAACTTAAATAAAAATGATGTATGGAAATATATATATTATTTAATTTAATATAATTTAATTATTATAAAATGATATTTCATGCTCAGAAATTATGGATCCATAAACACACAATGTTATATATATATATATATATATATATATATATATATATAACATTGTATATTTATATATATATATATATATATATTATGACCTCTCCTTCGTGTAGCTCCACTACACTCAAAAATAAATAATATAGTATAGTGAAAATCGCCTCCCCGGGTTCTAGCTCTAATAATTAATGAGATATTCAATTAAATGCTTTGCTAGCTCAGGTTGCTTAAAATTAACTTAGGTTCGGTTTTAGACTAACTCAAATAACTATTCTATAACTCATGAGATTAGAAGTAGAAATAAGGTGACAAAGTAGATTGCATTGAGATAATATCCCATAGAATACCACCTCAATGGCATAAGAACACTATCCCCCCTTTTACTACTGTTACATATAATAACTACATAGTATTCTTATGACTTCTGCAACTTCCAATCACTAAACTCATTTAATAATTAAAGTATTAATCTTTTATCTATCCTAACAATATTAGTAATTATCTAGCTCAGATAAAATAATCTCAGGTTCTTAAATTTATTCAATGTTAAATTAAAATAAAGTAGCAAAACATGATAAGGGATTTTGTGTCATAATTTACTACTCTGAAGTTAGATTAATAATAAAATAATAATAATAATAATCACAATCTTCATTGTTTAATCCCACTAGTATAGCTTTTTTTTTATCGCAAATTTATAATAATAAATTAATTAATCACTCAATATCCTCCCTTTGTTTATCTTTTTCCTTACGTAATAAAATAATTAGTAAGTGGCAGTGTTTAGATAATCTGATAAATGAAGTAAGTGGCAACTAATAGCATATAATTTAGCAAATTACTATAATAATGGATTTATGACCAATAATGTAATGCAATTTTATAATTATTCAATTACAAAACATCAATAAATAATTAAGATTAAATATACTTTTCTATTTATATTTTGTGCAAACAATTATATACTTTAATTTAATGACTGTAAACATACCCTATGAATCCATGCAATGATGTAGAGAAAACAAAACTCAGACACAAGTTTTAATAACAAATTTTAGAATTTTATTAACAACAATCAAAATTAAGATAAAACAAACAAATCTATTTACATTTATTTACAAGGGATATCCTCCTTTCTTTTAACACTACAAAAGTTAAATTATACATTTTTAGATTTCTTTTATAGTTAATTTAAATTATTATACTTTTATAAGTTATTCATTTATTTCTAATTAGGTTTATTATATTACTTAGTTTAACTATTATATGGGTAATACTATTCTTTACCTTTTAATATTAAAAATTACAGTATTCTAAGTTATATATGTGGGTAAACATCATTTATAAACATTATAAATTTATAATCAATATGGTTTTTCCTCTAAAAAAAATTACATTCTTTTGTAACTCTATATAAGTCACTTTGCATATTGTGCAAATATTATTACTACCTATTACGTTTGTTATATAATGCTCGTAAACTCTAATACATTTATTCATAAGCCATACTCATGTATAATGCCATAACACGAGCTTAATTATTTCCTGTTTCAGTTTAACATATATTATAATCATCGAATGTTATTATATTCTTTAAATATGCAATACTTATATTTTTAAATATAATCAACAATAAGAACACGTTAAATCATTTTTTAATATTTTTGTATATTTCTACTTAGATATATTTTTAGCAAATTATAGTTCATTTCTTAAAATTAAAATAATTCTCTGACTCCTTCCTTCCTTAGGATATATGCATCTTTTTTCCATAATTATAATCTACTCTTTGTTAATCCTTAACTATTCTTATTTCAAATAACTGCATAACATACATTCTAAAATATCTATTGTTTCTTTTCAATAGACTTATCAAATAACGATGTAGTTGCAAGAAATACAGATAAAGATAGCGAAAGATGTGTAGGATATTGGGAAGATAGATAAATAACTCATCAAAATATATACTTCAAAATGTATGGAACAGTGTGGATAGGGCCGACATTCCTTGTCTGATAACCCTGACGATAAGCACGATGTGGCAGCTATTTATTCAGCTTTACCAAACATCTAATAAGATTCACAAGAAAGATAAAATAACACTGTCCATGACAATATGTGTAACAGTCGTAGGGCTTTGTTAACTATGCTGATTACCATTTAAACTACTTATAATTCCATTCCCTGTAGCATCCTAGTTTTTAATACATCATCTTGGTTTCCGAATCTCCATGTACTACCAAGTCACTATCCAAACTATCTCTCAAGATTTTCACTGTATCCAACATCGCCAAAACTAACTACTTTTTAAAACAATAAACAAAATTCACTAATATAAAACATTCCCCTATTCTATAAGAACAATTTGTCTTGCTTTATAACACTGTAGGTTCGACATTTACGTTTTATTAAATAACACTTAAATATCCCAATCGGAAAAATTAACAGAAAATATGACATAACCATCGGTTATATTGAACTACATTAATCACACATAAAATGAGTATAGTATGCATATTTTTAAAAAAATCTAATTACATCTCAAAGTGTTTTAGAGTGTTGTTTTTCAAAATGCGTTTTACAATAACTATAACAATAAAATTTTGCACTACATTCATTCGGTTCACAGCTGATCTAAATAAATAAAACATACATTATATCATTAATAACCATAAAATGCACCAAAATAATCTTTTACCTTCCTATTAGAGTTCGTAGTGGGTTTCTTTCTCCTCGAGCATCGCAAACATACAAAGTTTCCACACATATACAATTTTATTTGAACATTCCAAATCAAAAAACATATTATTTTATATAATGTTATATTGCAAATTAATGTATTTGTTTCCCTATTGCTATCTAAACTCAATGTTTAACTTAGATTAATAAAGAAAATAATTTAAACCATAATCACATATTTTTCTGGCGGTAAATCTTGGTTAGTCCCCTAATATTTATTATTTTCTTCTTTGTCCGAATGTTCTCCTTTCTGATTATTAAAGTTTTAAAATAAATTAGTTCATTTAGTTAACTGTTTAGACGATCTTTAGTTTCAAGGTTTAATTCAAAATTATTAAAAATATTTATTTAGTTATCCCATGAAGTTTTTAATGTTGGGCGAATATTACCTCGGCACGTTGATGCATCTTTATTTCCAGCAGGACTACAAATATTTATATCATTACGGTACCAAATTGCGTTTTTTCCATGGATCCAATATTTTATATTTATTTCTCTGTAAACTATTTTCTTTTCTTCTTCTTCAGGCAAGTAATTTCCTTGGTAATTTTACTTTTATTCATTATTATTTTATATACGACATTTTTGATCTTTAACTATTTCTAGGGTAATTGCTCAGGTCATCTTAAAGAAAGTAATTCATAAAATTCTTTTTGTCCATTTATTTTTACATGAATAATATTTATTTTTATTTTTCATTATATTCATTAACTTTGCGCACAATGTCCTTCCATCAATTTTACACGCACTAAAGCAGTTTTCATAGTAATATGCTATACAAACTATATCAATGAACAACGTTAACATTTTTGAAATATTACAAAATTTATAACTTAGTTTTAAGAATCCATCCATTTTTATTGAAAATTCAGATTATATTTTGATAGAATCCACTGGCAGGTAACTGTGGAGTTAGTGAAACATCATTATGAGAACTTTTTTTAAAATTTTATTCTTAGATTCGCTTCGAAAGATTTTAAAATGTTAGTTAGTTTCTTTCAAAGATATTTATTAAAAATTCTAATAAAATTGACTAATAATTGAAGAAAGAAAGAAATTTTTAAAGAGCTTAAAATTTTACCTCTGCTCTGGAGTCAACACATTTTTGTTCTCCTAGTTTATACAATTAATTGGCACGATTTTTCTTGTCTGCCAAAATCTATCTTTTTATTGGTCACTCCCTACTTTGGTTTGTAAACATTTTCTAAAGTTGTAAAATTGTGACGTAATAGACCTAAATATTAACCTATTATTATTTTTAAATTAATTATTATCTATTACAATTTAATTACTTTTAAAATAAATTTGAAACAATAACCAATAAAGATGTATAATCTTATTTTTTATTATAATGTGTGACGATTCCATCCAGCTCTATAATATACTGTTTTAAATATTTTAATTATCATTATTAATTTAAACTGGTGCTTATACATAAAATATTCCAGACAGTCACGTATACATTTCCGGTGTTTAGTCTGGTTTTATCTGTATTAATAAATTTGCTACTTATATCATTTAAAATGATTATATAAAATTTTGAAAAATAATTTAGAAAAATATAGAACTAGATGCAATCCCCACCATCACAATACTTATTATTTAAATATATTATATTAACCCTTTATTGCTTAACTATAGTTTATAATTTTAAATACTATATAATATTAATTTTAAAATTTTTTAGCAATTGACCATTTATAACCATCATTGATCTATAGAAAAGGGCACAATATATATATATATCAATGTCTGTATTTCAATTATAATAAAATATATATAAATATTCAAAACAATACAATAATTAATACAGTAAAAAATATTTTAAAAACAAATATATACCATAATTTAATAGAAGTATTTTTGACTATCTATAGTCGTTATCAACTAGATTCAAATTGTAATACAAAAAACTGTTATAAATGTATACAAAAAGAATTATGTCATACATCATTTTCCCCACAATTCATTAATTTTTATATTAGCAGCCTATCTATTTATCAAATGGTGCTTTTCATTTTTTACTAACATTGCTTAACATAAAATTTTGAAGTATACTGGTCATAGATGGATTTACATCATATAGTTTATAATGAATAATTATAGAATAGTCCAAAAGTTAAATGATTGGTCAGGTAACCATATGTATTATTATATATTTTTTTCTTTATAATAAATCCAGATATGGCCATTTGGGTTAAATATAATTTTTATATAATAGACAACTTATTAATTTGGTATTGCTTGATGGTTAATAAATAGTTAGAAAATTGTACTGATTATTTTATATTATATTCAATAGTTATTGTTGAATAAAAAAATATGTCTGAGCTAGTTCAATAGTTTATAAAATATAAAGGTATTAATTATTTAAGGTAAACAAAGGTGATTTTTCTTGAATACTTGCACATACTTTGCAAATTATTATTTATTGGATGTATATTATAGTAACATAGTATGTAGTTAGTAAAATTATAGTTTTATGATATTATAAAATTAGTAATTGTATACATTGAAATGGCTATTTGAATTCCATTAAATAAATGTTGTATTTTGTTTAGATTTAAAGCTTATGGTACAGATTGCACACTTCATTTAAATATGAAGTTTTTATTATTATCATTTGATTGTAATAGAGTATTAAAAAACTATACATATGTGGGAAAATATAATTTAGAGTTTAATAACTTGATTTTATTGATTTGAAATATAATTAGTTGTGATTTTGTTAATTGTATTTGCATTAAGTTTCAAATAAGAATTTTTCATTATTTCTTGTATTATGATTGGATATTGTAAATCATATGGCTATTTCAGGTAATGATATTTATTTTATATTATCAACCTTTCCAAAATGCAGCAAACTTTTCACACACTTTCAGCATTTTCTGACGTTTATCATTAATTTTATTTGTTTTCTATTTATTCTAAATACTGTTTGATTCAAGGTACTATAATAACAATTATCATCACTGCTTTGTTTTATGTGATTTGACAAAGGATTATATTACACAATGAATAATTATTTATTGATGATATTTGTTAGCTTGGTATATTATATGTGTTCTATTATGAACAATATTATCATTCACAGAGTATTATAAAGTTATTATTATTTTTATTTGAATAATGTTTTATTCACTTACAAATGATATCTAATATCAGGGATCATTTTCATTCTGCTTTATAGGGTAATCAATGTCAGCCTTATATATTATACAAATCATATTAGGGATATTATTTCATTGCATATTTTCAATCTATTACAAATATTACGTAAATGATTGGCACTATAACACTGGTTAGCATACACACATATTTATCCTATTATAAATAATGCCATGATTGGCAGGGCATAATTAAACAATATCATTCTTTGTTTTCATCATATCTGATTTGTTACTAATAGATCCCAAATCTATGGTGGTTTTAAAAAAAGAATATATTTTAATTTTTATCCTATTATTAAATGGTGTCCTAGCTTCCACATGATAGTTGGAACATTCTAGACAATTTTTTAAATAATTGTCAAACCTTTTTCTAAATTATAATAGGTATATTTTAATATGTATTGTAAACTGTTAATAGTGGTAAAAGAGAGATAGAAAAATTATAAAAGCATATAAATAATGAGTTTTGTTCCCTCTGCAATAATTTTATTTAATTTTCAGTTACTTTTCTTTTTTTTTAAAAATGTACTAAGAAAAAAATAATTTTGTCATTTTTATAAAGTATCTAGTAGATATTAATTTTAACTTTAAAAGAAAAGTAAAATTTTATGTTTAAGAATAGGATTTTAATATTTTGGTAAATTTTATTTTTAATTAATCAGTGTTGTTTTTTTGCTTTATTTCTCTTCAATAAAATATCAAATCAGTAGAATTAACTGAGTATCTTGTTTTCTTTTTGCAAGAAAAAAATAATTATAAAGTAAAGTCAATAATTTTATAATGTTAATTTAAGTTATTGACTTGTTTTTCAATGTCTATAATTAATGAGAGAAATAACTGAATAATTGTATTTGTAAAAAAATATACTTAATTGGTTGTTACAAAAATTATCTAGTTAGAGACAGATTATGATTATCCTGTAGGCATGATTTTTCTAGAAAAACATGTGGGGTATATGTAAGTCAGCAGACCCAATTTTTTGTAGAATGAATTATTACTTATGTAGATGGTGAAGAGAATAGTCAAATGTTAATCCAGCTGCTGAATAAGAGAGTAGGAGAAATTATTTATAAATTACCTTATGGAGAGAACAATCAATTCTTATATCCATCTACTAAATAAAAAAAGGCAAAAGTTTTAAATGAACTATTGCATAGTACAACTGAAGTTTTAAATAAGCTTTTAGCATCATATGAGTTTAGTAAAAATGCTTTCTGCAGTAAAACCCATATTCTAAATTCAGCTAAAAGCTAGACATCATCTTTCTTCAAGTAAACTGCCTTCATTGGAATAAAATGTAGAGCAGTTACCCATAAAGTATTCTGCAACTTTGTTTGCAATGAAGAGCATGAATCTCTGTCAGTCTTAATATTATCTGGTAAATATATTAAAAGAAAATGGATACAATTTTGCTGTTGATAACTTGGAAAAACTACTGCACATCAGAAAAAAGACAAAATAATCATGTTCTTGTGTAAAAGTCTTGAAGAAAAATACAACTGAAAAAACTGGAAATTATAATTGGGAAAAAATATTGGAAAAAAAATTACAGAATTAAATCATCATTAAAGTAGCTTATTTGTGTGTGCACACTAAATTTTCATATGTAGTAAAAAAAAAGATTTTTTTTGTTTTTTGTAAAAGTTGATAATTTTAAATATTTTCATTAATTTAATATTTTTTTAAATTGTGAAAAAAGAATTTTTAATCTTCTCAATTTTCTTCCCAAAATTATGAAATAGTTTTTACAGAATTTAGTTTGTTGTAAACTTGATTTTCTTTTTGGAAACATGTTTTTTTCTTTTCATCTCTCTCCCCGGTAAAACCTTAAACAAATGTAATTAAATAAATCAAAGATTATCTTTCATTTTGAAAATGTTGTTTTACCAACTCTTAATTATTTTAAAGAAATAACTTAATGAATTAAAAGTTAATTTATGAATAAAAATCAACTGATTATTTAATATAATTTTATGAAAGTACATTTTTTTTGATGACAGGGATGTTTAAAATTTTATCTATTATATGTCATTTTTTGATTATTGTTAATCAATTAATTATAAAATAAATGTTTTAAAAATATTTTTAGTCTTAATTTATTTTATTTTATCCAATTACTGTTTCATAAATTATAGTGTGTGTGTGTGTGTGTGTGTGTGATTTTATGTCATAAGAGCTTAGTGTACTAGGATCACTTTAAATTATACTAATAAAACTATTTACTTATAATAGTGTAATGCTAGGAATTATTTAAAGTGATTTATAATAAGCTGCTTTAATTATTTATCTCTTGTCATCATAATACGTTATAAAGTTCTTGATTTCTGAGCTAGATTTGTGCATATCAGTTACAAATAATAAGGGTTATGGTTAGTTTTGTGGCCATTTAGATGACGATGGCCCTGGATGGTGCAAAAGGAATATTGTTTAAAGTCCATGCACTATATCTCATATTATTTATTTTTTAGAAATGTAGTTTATAATTGGCCATTACATTAATGATACTAATTGGCTAGAATATTGATAGTGGTGAGGATGTTTCAGTATCTAAGCAATATTTGATTTATTATTGTACTTTGTATGGAGTATGACCTAAAATATACATCCAGTTAATTATTGTTTGTATTCCAACACTATATCTTGCAGTTGTTAAATAATTAGCATGCTTTATAGTAGACAACTTTCAATTCTAGTCATGAATTGACTATTGATTTATTTTTATTATTGATCTTTTATGATGGTGAATGATTATTACATTACTTTTGTATAGGGCTGGTCTACTTATTATAGTTAGTTCTGTGCTGATCTTTTATTATATTCATTTCAAAAGAAATTAATTTATATTTAAATTTTGTTTATTTGGGGATGATGATTGTTCCTCATGTCATAATAATTCAGCACTACTGTGGTGTACAGTTACAATAGCTACCCAACTTGTGGGACCACTATTTTGATACTGTTACAAATGGGACCTAGTTGTGGGCTATTATAACCTCTGGTTCTCTTTATATTATTAATCTATTTTATGTATGGTTCAGCCAATATGGAGCCCAATAATGATCAGTTTATAGTCGTTAATGACCACATAACTTAAAGCTCAGTAATACACCTGAAAAATAAAAATCTGTATTTTGATGCAGAATTAATTTAAAACATTACTGTGAACTGTGACAAGAGTATAGAGGATGATTGTTATAAACTGATTATAAATTGTAAAAAAGACACATTAATGTTTATTAAAAGAGTTTATATATGAACAAAAAAATCAAAATAAGATTTTGCTAATGGATTGAGTTTTTGACTGTTGAACATTGTATACATGTACTTTTAGTTTTGATGCCAGATGGAGAGTTAGCTTGAGGATTCAAATTTTTCATGCCAATCTATGAATATTTTTATCATGGTTCAGTTAATATAGTTTTGCCACAATCTCCAGCCTCTAAGACTCCAAAAAGAAGAAAGGCACAATTATGTATTTTCTACCCACAATAATCAAAGAAGCATGGCTTTGCAAATCTTTTGAATTTTTAATTAAAGCATATGTGGTTGTAGCTTATATTATCTCAACATAAATCATCTTTAGGGTGCTCATGCTATATTTTATATTATAGTCCAGTGAAAGGATACTGTATTTATCTCAGGATGGCAGGTCAGATTCTCATCACATTTCTAAGAAAGGTTTTGATAAATGGTTCTTTATGTAAAATTGTTTTCATACATGCATATATGCTTATAATAAAAAATAGCAAATAAATGGAAATCCATCACACAAACATGAACAGAATAGAATTGGCATATGAAGCAGGAAAAATAAATAAATTAAATAAAGCCAAGTATTGAGAAAATAATTATGAAAGACAGACAGATTATGGCTAATAATAATATAACAGCGGGATTAGGTAAAGTGAAATATGGTTTCATGAAAGAGGAGGTGATGTTAAGCTTATTATATGATATTATTTACTGTGTAAAAATAATTTAACACAGTTTTGCTTGAAGAGTAAAAGTCTATATTAGAAATGTTTTTGCTGACGAAGAGGTGATGCTAAGCTTATTATATGATATTATTTACTGTGTAAAAATAATTTAACACAGTTTTGCTTGAAGAGTAAAAGTCTATATTAGAAATGTTTTTGCTGACGAAAGGAAAAGTGAAAAAGATTGAAGAAGATTGTGTTCTGATAAAAAATATATATTCTGACAAAAAACAATCAACCACCAATGGAAGAACCCCAGAGAATAAGAGATGATTCCATGTTATAATAAATATAATAAATATTAAAAATATTTAAAGAAGATATTAAAAAGACATTGCTAAGAATAAATAGAGAGACCATCAAAGAGATAATAAAAATAAACTAGGAAAAGATTAGTATAAAAACAGAGAACAAGAAAGAGAAGAGGATAATAAAAATAATAAAGGGTATCACAATGTACAACAATAGCAGTTTAAATGTTGAAGGAAATAAAAATAGATTTGTTGCAGAAAATGGATCAAAACAGTAAAAAATATGGATAATTAAATAACAGACCAAATCAAGAAAATTAGAGTTCTTAATGAAGTGAGACAAAACAAAGAAAACAAGATGTAAAAAATAAAATATATACAAGAAGTAATGGATAACTTGTAATATCATTTTTGAATAATGAAATTTAAAGTAGCCTAGAGCCTGGACAGGGAAAAACAAGAGACATGAGTAATCAAATTACATTTGTGTAAATAAGAGATAATGATAAAGTCAGAGAAAGTTAAAAAAATGTAGGATTGGATGGTCATATACAAGATGGTCAAACTAAATAAAAATAGTCATGTCTACATTAAAAAGAAGTAAAACTTGAAAATTAAAAAATACAATAGAAAACAATAGATAGTCAATATATAATGGATATACCTGAAGTTGTAATTCCATCCCTTATATTGATGACTTTTTAGTAAATGCTGGTGAGACACCCACCCAATTTGGAAGCAGTCTGGAAATATGTTTCAGTATTAATGTCATGACTGAATGAGGCAAAGTTAACAATGGGTATGAGGTGTTCCAGGCATGATAAAATTTATTATTCATCATTCCTCATAATTTTATTATGTATACGCAATTGCTCATAAAGTACTACTGGAATGAGAATTACCAACAAGTGGTATACACTTGAGCAGGTAGCTGAAATGTTAATGCATTTGATAACAACAAATATGTGTATGCTAAAAAGAAGGGGGATTTAAACCTCCAACTAAATCAGCTTATAGAATAAACAATTATCCACGTATGAATGCTATCCAACATCAGACATGAAAAATCAAGGATTCCACCATAGTATCAGAATAGAATGGATGAAGTGCTAACATAGATAAAAAGAGAAGATCAACAGATAGCATAAATAGTGCTACCAGAACTTGAATAATTAGATGATCTCTATATGGCTCAAACCTTCACCAGGAAAACATTCACCAGGATTGCAGTCTTTCATCTGTGGTAGAGTACAAATAATTAGATAAACCAGAAGTAGATCTTTTCTCAACACAAAGAATTATTATAAAAGATCTTGTTATGATCCTCAACCTCCCAAAGCAGGGTGCACTTATGCTTTTAACTCAAAGAACAAAAAAAGGAAAATGAAATGAAAACTGAGGATAGAAAATGACACTTTCAGAAATTGGGGGTAAATATAAACTATGATAGCTTTGCTTTCAGGTATAATGGTGGGTAGATAATATTCTTATAAATGTAAGGATGTGGTGCTCAAGATGCTTTCAAAATTTTATCTTGGGACTTCACTTATCTAATGTTTAAACATTTTAAAACTATACCCCTCAGATGAGCATGACTTTCTGTCAGTGAAATACTAAGTAGTCTACTAAGAAGTGGGTTGTTCCATGGATCCTCTAAAACTCATTAAGTAAATTAGTAATGTATTCTATTTGGAAAAACATTACTTTTCCCACTTTTTTTAATTTACCATCTAAGTAGTAAGTTGTGTTTGTGCTTAAACCTTGAAGTTTTATGGTGTTCATGCTCCATTTCAAACTCATATTATATGATGAAATTTTCTATCCATCTTAGTGCTGTTAGCAGGCAAGAATATATTATGCCAATAGTCACCCATTTTTAGAAATACAAATAAATATAAAAAAAGACATTTACCTTTGACAAATAACCTAACATGGATTAATTAATTATAATCTAGCTTGTAAGTCTCTGGAAATGTTAATGCACAGCTAAGCATGAATAACATACATTTTTGTTGTATATATGAAATTACCTGAACCAAAATAAAATATAAAAAAATATGTTTAATTCAATATTATTTTCTATATAAGACCAGGGTAATGCAACTAGTTCATCACATACCCTGCATTAAAAATAATTAGATAGTTGGCATCATGTTCCTCAGGTTTAGTATAGAACTATTTAAATAATGGAGAAAATAAAATTTAATTTTTACATGCATATTTTTAATGATTCGTCAGTTGCTTAAATATTTTATTTTTCTTTCCATATGATAAGAAGAACATTCTAGACATTGTAAATGTTGGTAAAAGAAAGATAAAAATATAAAGTCATAAACATACTTTCTTTTGTTCTCATTCTTTATTTTTTTTAAATTACCAGTAGTTTTTAATTTCTTTTTTCAAAATAAATGTACTAAGAAAATATATATATATTTGTAAAATTATTTAATATATTTTAATTTTAAATTTAAAAGAAAATTAAAGTTTTGTGTTTAAGATTATTTCTTTAAAAAAATAGGCTTTTAATATTTTGATAAATTTTATTTTTAATTAATAAGGGTTGTTTTTTTGCTTTATCTCTTTTCAATAAAAAAAACAACAACAAATGATTGCAAAAACTGAGTATCTCTTTTTTTCTGCAAAAAAATTTAATTAGAAAGTAATGTCAAGAATTTTATGATGTAATTTAAGTTTTTGACTTATATTTCAATGTCTATAAATAAAAAGGAAAATAGTTGAACAATTGTATTTGTGTTTGTTACAAAAATTGCCTGCTTAGAAACAGATTGTAATTGTCTTATAGACAAGAGTGTTCTAAAACAATAATGGGGATGTGAATAAGTCAGCAGACAAAAATATCTAGTAAAACAAATATTTCTCACCTAGTTGTTGAAGAAAATTGTCAAATCTTAATCCAACTGCTAAAAAAGACCTTAGGAGAACAAATTATTTCTAACTTATCTGCTTAAGATATAACAATAAATTCTTAATCCAGCTGTTAAAAAAGCAAGAAGCAGAAGTTTTAACTAATATATTGCATAGTAGAACTAATGTTTTAAACAAGCATTAGCATTCTATATGTTCAGTCAGAAAAATGGTTTCTACATTAAAACATTGTGTTTAGTTCAGTAAAAGATAGACATCATCTTTCTCCATGTAACCTTTTTTTATTGGAATAAAAAAGTAGAGAAGTTACCTCTACAGTAATGTGCAATTTTGCATGACATCAACAGCATGAGTTTATATGTTAGTTTTACCAGGGTAATTTATTAAAAAAAATGGATGCAATTTGGATGTTGTACCAAGAAAATGAAATACATTCCACCAGCAAAACAACAAATTAATTATGTTCATGTGTAAATACCTTTAAGAATAAAACAACTGGAAAAACTAAAAAAATATAATTGTGAAAGACTCTACAGAAAAATTAAATCATAGTTAAATATATTTTTTTTGTTTGGGAACATTAAATTTTCAGCATAGTAAAAAAAAAAAGATATTTTTTGTTTTTTTTTTTTAAATTAATAACTTGAAATACATTATTTACATTAATATTTTAACTTGTGAAAATTTTTATTTTTAAATCCAGTTCATTTTGTCCTCAGAATTATGAATTAATTTTTAGAAAATTTAATTTTTTATAAATTTATTATTTTTTTTGGAAACATGTTTTTCTCTTTTCATTCACCCCCCCCCCCCCAGCACACACTCACACTCTGAAAACCTTTATAAATATTAATTAAGTAAATCATAAATTATGTTTCATCTTGAAGATGTTGTTTTACCAACTGTTAGCTTTTTAAAAGATAATATAATGAATTAAAAATTGATTTATGAACACAAGTTTACTGGTTTTTTAATATAATTTTTATGAAAATATACATTTTTGTTGAAACAAATGTTGAAAATTTTATTCTATCATGTCTATTTATTTTTCTTTCATAAATTGCAGTGTGTGTGACATAATTTCATGACAGTTTAGTGCTCTAGATTTTTTTTAAATGATCCCAATAAAACTATTTACTCATAGTAGAGTAAATCTAGAGATTATTTAAGGTGATTTATAATAAGCTTCTTCATTTATCTGTCCGTTGCTTACAGTAATTGTTTATAGATATGAAAACAATACGTTCTTGAAATAAATCAATGAAATCAGCACCAGTGAGCATTTCTTGGCCTGGAAAATGCATCAGGAGCTAGGACATTAGATTCAAAATATATATTATAACCATCCCCAAAAATCTCTCTTCTCTTTCTTACCAACAAATACCAATGGGTGCTAATTCTATTGATCATAGAATACACTACTAATCTGATCTCACTTTAAAATTACTAATGTATCTCTTAAAATGCTGTCCTACCATACCTTATCTCAGTTGGGGGTTACAAAGATCTATAGGGTGTAAAATGTATATTAGATAAGGGAAGAAACTTTATGATTAATAGGAACAAAACATCTATTATGTTTTAAAATAAATAAATAATCAGAATTGGTAAAGTTCTACCACTTAATAAATTGATAATTTATAGTCTATATCTCATCATTTCCCATCATCCACATTCATTGAACAACCTCTACGATGTGATAAAATTAAATTAATAAAATAAAGATGTAATGGTGAATAACTATACTGTATGTTAAGTTAGAGTTAAATCCAAAATAAAATATAACATTACTTTACTTTTAATTGTACAATAATTTAAACTAAGTAACTGAATTATTGTCTAATCTAAATAATCAGGGAATATCTCAGGGAATTAATTTATGGCATAGCTTAATTTTAAATCTATAACTTTCCAACAACTACTAATTACTATCATAAAAATAATAATGAATTAAGTGTTATCCTAAGAAAAATGGCAGTTAGATAATGAAAGAAATAGGGTTCATTTTGATTCAATTCATCATCTAAATAATAACAGAGTAATAAAACTTTCAGAGAATCATTAAATAATCAAACATTTCATATAGTGTTTGGATCAAGAAAAGCAACATCATCAGATCTGGACACATTCATCATTAAATTATGGAATAGTGCAACCATATCATATTGGATATGTAGGTGTGTGAGCATGTATGAAAATATAGAACATGAATGCATATCAAAGAAAATCATTAAATAAAAATTTGATTTTCTAATTTATGTGTATACATATTTTGAAATAATTCCAACATCAATGGCTAAATTGTCTATATGAAAATAAATAAAATTAAAAATAACCTTTCTGTATTTTGTTTTAACAATTGCCAGCTATCAGTAAATTCTGATAGACTTACAGATGAAACATTATAATGCTAGTACTAAAATAATAACATAAAACTAAACTTCTTGGTATTTTGCTTACAAAATTTACTCAAGCTATCAGTCAATTCTAATAAACCTATTACACAGAAACATGACAATACTAGACTAAGATAACTAAGTATAACATTAACTTCTTGATATTTTACTTCAAATACACATATGTTACCAGTCAATTCTGATAGGCTTATGGAGAAGAAAACTTTATTTAAACATCACAACAGAATAATTAAATATAAAATTATTTTTGTATTTCCATTTTCAATATTCTCAAGTTATCAATTAATTCTGATATGCTCAAAAACATAAGACTATTAAACACTGGCACTAAAACTCTTGGCATTTTACTTCAAATGCATATCAAAGTAATATGATAAAGGTTTAAATGTATGAGTAAGAGATCAAGCTATCCTTCATAAATTAAATTAATAATTCTAGTAATTAGTTGCACTTTTTTCTTTTGTTTCTCATTCAAAATGAGAGTGGAACATTATGAGAGTTGATGGTATAAAACCTAAATAAATAATATGATATGATTTGAAACAATGATTAAAGTTATGCATTATTGATGTATTTTCTCCATATCTTCTGAATTAATGATAATTTATGCATGTGTCTGACTTATGCTACCTGTTATAAAATAATTAATACAACTAAATCTAATATGTTTACTTATGAAATTGGGATAAATGTCATAATATGGATGATGACAATGGCCAACCAAGATTTAACACTAATTCTACTTAAGCTGTTCTGTGAGAAAAATCAATTCTACCTTTATTTTCTTTTTTATCAGAAAACCATCTTAACTTGGCTATGAATAAAAGATGGGAACACATTCCACACAAATACATGTGGGATAAAAATGCTCTTAACTCTAATTTCTTAAATAGCATTACACAGTGACTCACATGTCTAATTTCTCAGGCTTAAATGCTGGTGTGGGCATCGTCTCATCACCAAAAAAACAAGGAAATACACTACTTGGCTCCAAATACTATAATTCATAAAATATAACTACTTAATCTGGAGGATATAATCCACTACTGACAAATATTTCAAAAAGCTAAGGGAGTGCTCTCTCAATCCCTGACAATGCAATACATAATCCACTCATGACAATTATTCAAATAAATTAAAGGAGAATTTTTCTCAATTCCTGACAATATAATATATAACATAAACAATTCTTTCTGCATAACCATAAATTACATTTCAATATAAGCATCAAAAATATAATAAATTAACTCTTAAATAAATCCTTTCTTTCCAATTTTTTTGACACAATTCATCATCCAAAATTGATGGGAACTAAATTATTTCTACTTTCAATTCAAACATTATATCACTGTAATAACTAACAAACTGGTATATAAGCATAATAAAGCATACACAATTTCAAACCACATTTGATAAATACTGTAACAACATTTCTTAATAAGTGATAAAAGAAATAATGAATAAATCTCTCATTACTGATGAAGTATAATATTTTAGCTGGGAAATATAATAATTATTACTAAATAAGCAAGACAAAATAACTCTTTGGTATATTTGGCATTAGCTCATAAATTGAAACAAAAGTCTGGTTTGAGATAAACAATAAATCTTTAAATTTGAATTAAAATAATTATTAAGAAATAAACTACATAACTTCTTGAAAAACACAAAGATAAACAATAAATTTAAGTTACTACTCCTAAAATTTATGTTACTACCCCTTCTCAAAAATGAGCTGTTAACTACAAAATAATGAATGGATATTTCTATTGCTAGCACACACATATAAAAATATAAGTACATAATAGAAAAATACTAAAATAATACTAATTACCCAGTATAATATATCTCCATACTATATCTTTAAGAGATGTTTTTGAAAAAAGAAATAATCAAATAATAAAAAAAAAATTCATAAGACAAAATTTTAAATCGACCTATCTACGAAATGCTAACAAAATAATAATAATCATTAAAGTTTTTTTTTTCTTAGCAGGAATGAAAAGTTCATTTATAGTCTGTAGATGACATATCTTAGTCATGTACTAAATGATGATAATCATTGGTATAATCATAAATATGGATAAACACATAACAAGTTCCTGCAGGGAGATAAATGATATTAATTGGGTATAATTAACAGCATTTCAAAGTTTTTAGCAATAGCTAATGAAACCTCTGGCAATATTACAAATGAATATTTCCATTATGGCAAAAATATTTATTATGGCATAAGCAGAGCCACAATATATTATTTAATTCATTAGATTTATTTAAGCATTTGTTCCAAACTTTCTAGTCATTTATCATGCAAATAATGATTCAGTTCATAAAACTATTTAAATTCACAGTAAGTTTATTGATAATGTACTTTAAAAAAATCAAGTGCAAATGAGAAGAACAATAAAATCAAATAAATTTACATCCAGTTCATGCTCTTCAATTTATTTATTTATCAGCACATTTAGAGGTAAATTAATAGTTCATTAAATCATATGTCACACGTTCGTTTCTTATTTCCAGATACAAATGGTTAGGTATATTTTGTCAATAATATTAAGGCAGGTTATAATAAATTGTCCACACATATCCTTCCCTTTAAACTCCATTCCTTTATAGTTGGTAAAAATTAACAACAAACAGTCCCTGAAGTATTTTATGAAAAAGTTCAGCAAAAGTTTTTCAGCATAGCAATAAAATTTACACATTCCAGTTATTTCTTTAGTATTAGAAATTAAATCTAGGTAAGTCAAACTTATAATGTAAACATACATTTCAATTACTTCTTTAATATTAGAAATAAAATTTAGGAAAAATAGATTTGAAATATAAACACACATTTTCATTATTTCATTAATATTACAAATTAAAGTTAAGTAAAATTATAATATAGGCACATATACACTTCTCAAATGAAGATTCTATAATTTAAATTAGTCAGTTAAAAGCAGGGAAGATATACCTTATTTTACCAATGTTGACAACTGCATATTACTTTCTTATTTTTCCAGTAGATTTTCTGAACTGTTTTCATCTAGAAAATTAATAGTAGTTTTGACTTTCAAGCTTAGACCATGAAAGAACTAACTTGTAGCAATAAAATTGTGCTAAAAAAATTTATATAGAGAGAATTGTTGAAATTAAAAAGGCAAAGACAATATTTTGTAAAAATATTCCCTTTTTATATCAGATTTTTACCCAAGCATCTGTTCTCCCATCAATCCAAGGTCACTCAAAAGTTCAACTCTGAAAAAAAATGCTCCTCCCATTGTACTGGTTTAATTAGTTACAAAATATGCAATAATCTTTCTTTCTTGAAAAAGAAAGAAAGAAATAATTTTATCTTTAAAAAAATATTAAATTAAACCAATAATAAAATATTCTGTATTTTCAAAGTAACAAAAAAATAATTATTTTAACAAATAAAATATTTAATAGTATATTTGTTGTTTGATAATCCACTAGTTCAGTGATCCATTAGTTCATTTAAAATGTAAGTAAGCTGGTTATTCAAGCAATTGGTTATGAAATCAAATATTTTTCTATGATATATGATATTCAGTAGTACAAAGAAGTGCATGAATGGAAAATGAAGTTGAAAGATAACACAAGTATGCATAAACATTCATAAATACTGTCCACTGGTACTAAACCAATCTGACTAAAAAGAAATTTTCTATGATGATGAGTCAAACAGATTGGACTATTTACACTATGGATTGAAATTTACAAGCAAATAAACCAGAAAATTATCTAAACAAATATAAGTACTGTTCTGCAGACAAATAAAACAAAATTGGATCAGTTTAAACTAAACTGATAATTTCTGTGACAAGCCACCCTCTTTCTATCATTAAATACACACTAAAGAAAATTATTAAATATCTCAAAACTTTCAAATTATACCTGTAAGTGCTTTTAAACATAGTATTAGGTTATTAATAAAAATTTTAAAAAAATTCAGGTTATTTCATTTTTTTAGCAAAATGCAATCAGCTGTTATTGATACATTGCTATATAATTATAATCAATATTTCTGGTGCCTATCCAGAGGGTTACAATATATATATATAGCGCTTGTTCTGTTGTGTTTTTTTTTTTTTAACGAAGTAAATAAATTTTAAATTTTCTTTTAGAATAAAAATTGAACAAATATCTCTAAACTCCATATTAAATCGCACAAAAATGAAAATTATAAAATAAAACTTATAAAGAAAAGTTTTTAACTAAATTTAAAAGTTTGGAGATAAATTTATCTAAATTTATCTTTAAATATATCTTTGATTTGGAAAACAGGTTAATTAATCAGAAATGAAATGTTTATGTTAAATGTAACGGGCTTTAAAGTCGTAGAAAACAATAAACACTCCTGTCCGGTCTCTCGTGTATCCTCCTGGGGTTGGGTTGGGGAATATATATATATATATATATATATATATATATATATATATATATATATATATATATATATATATATATATATATATATATATATATATATATATATATATATATAATTGAAAAATCCACATGGAACATAACAGAGAAAATTAATGGTATAACACAAACTGTTTCAGAATAATCCGGTCATTGCCAGGGTGCACCATGAAGACCCAGCACAGCAGTAAATGAAGGTACATTAAATTATCCCAAAATAAATTGTGTGACTATGTAATTAATTATCATTATCAAGAATGACTGTATATTAAAACTAAACTCCAAACCCTAATTTATGATTTTTATTTACATGACACCTTATGGTGAACCATGGACACAATGATATGATCTATAAAACTGCTAAAGATTACTCTTCCTGAATTAAATGCATGATCCATTATACCAATACATAGGCCATTTGACAAAACAGTAGTAGTTATAATCAGCCTCATAATATAATTGACTGTTGCTCAGATATACTCAGAATTTTAGTACAGAAATGTCATGTAGAACATTTGCTTTGCAATAAAAGTTAGGCATATAAACTTTGGGTTCTTTAATCATTAACTTAAATTTTTAATTAAATCAATAGCAATGAGACTGTTACTATTATCTGTAAATCATAAATTATAATGAGAGGTTCAATCATCATACTGGCTAGCATGCTTATTTATTAACTTAGGTTCTAATATCATCATCACTAATAGAAGTAACAAATTCTGGATTATATTCTAGAATTAACTAAAGCAAAGCTGAGGTGATGTAGGAAGTGGATGAGATTTTATTATACCATGTACATCACTAATTACCCAAGAAAAAAGTTTTACACTATTCTCTCAGAATTTCAATAAACCTTGTATGCATTGTCAGTGATAATATGTGCTCCAATATATGATCTCTTTAATATGGTGGATTTTCTGTTTCAATGGATTGCAAATAGCAGTGACATCATCATGTTAACTTACAGAAGTAACATTTATTTACAACTTCATCAATACTAAATAAATAATTAATACAATGTTTAAAATTATTAAATAAATAAATAAAATAAAACCCTATCATATTTCCTTTTTCCATATATAGATAATGTACATGAGTTCCAAAATATAAACATCATACAATTTTTTTACAAATTGATTTAACTTTAGTCCTTATAGCGAAGAAGATGGGTTTGAACAACTAGTCAATAACATCTCTAATATGGGTTTGAATAACTAGTCAATAATATCTCTAATATGTCAATATCAGAAACAATGCACCTATAATAATAATAATAATAATAATAATAATAATAATAATAATAATAATAATAATAATAATAATAATAATAATAATAATAATAATAATAATAATAATAATAATAATAATAATAATAATAATAATAATAATAATAATAATAATAATAATAATAATAATAATAATAATAATAATAATAATAATAATAATAATAATAATAATAATTTCAATTCAATTCAATTCTTTATTTATTTAATGTACATATCAACAGCATTTAGCCAATTATAGATTGCACAGTAATACAAATCTAAATAAGCATTAAAAAAAATAATAATAATAATAATAAAATAAATAATACCAATAAAATAGAAAATCAATAAAATGCACAAATAAATAAAAAGGCAATATATCAAATGAAATTAAGGATAATATTTTTTTATGAGGACTTTAGTGAATTGTTTAAAATCCAAATTAAAAACATCATCATTACCAAAATCTTTGTTATAAGTTCTAGGTAAACGAAATAAAGGGGAAAATCTTAATACATCAGATTTACAATTTTTCAGTTCAAAAACATTATGAGTACGAGTATTATAATTTTTTTTTTAATACCTAAGTTAGAAAGCAAATTAGATACAGAAATATTCTGGGAGATGAATTTATGAAGAAGTTTGAGATCTCTTGTTTTTCGTCTCAGTAGTAAATCAATATAGTGTTCATTACTTAAACTATTTAATTTTGCAAATTTGTCAAAAACAGACTGAATTCTTATGATATCTGTCCTGTTATGAGGATTCCATATAATTGAACCATACTCCAAGATGGGAAGAACTAAGGATATAAAAAGTTTAATCTTTGTAAATTTATTAAATGCTTTTCCATATCTGTAAATAGCTCCTACAATTTTAAAAGATTTATTCACCATAAAATTAATGTGATTATGAAAAGATCCATTATTGGAAAATATTATTCCGAGATCTCTTTGATGATCATTTGTTATAATTTTAGAGTCCCCACTATAATAGGAAAACCTTAAGACTTCAGATTTTCTAGAGTAAGAGACAATGGAGCACTTATCCATATTTATATCTATATAATTATATTCACACCAATTCAAGAAATTATCTATATCACTTTGAAGTAAAAAACAGTCATTAATAGAATAAATATGCCTAAAAATTTTGCAATCATCTGCATAACATAGAAGATGTGAAAATTTAATGCATGTTTTTAGGTCATCAATGTATACATTAAATAATAAAGGTGCAAGAACACTGCCTTGAGGCACCCCAGTGAAGCAATAATAAGGTAATGAAAATTTACCATTAAACTTCACACAAGACATTCTATCCCTAAGAAAAGAGTCAAACCAATTAATTAATAATTTAGAAAAACCTAACCTACAAAGCTTCTGAAGAAGAATTTTATGATTAACTCTATCAAAAGCCTTGGACATATCAAAATAAACAACATCTAACCTAGATTGATTCTCAATTGAATTTGAAATGTGATCAAAAATAGTTAGCAAATTTGTTTCAATGGACCTATTAGGCAAAAATCCATGCTGCTCTGGTGCCAAAACCTTAGAGACATCCAAGATAATTTTATTATACAAACATCTTTCAAAAATTCGAGCAACAGTGTGTAGAATTGAAATAGGCCTATAGTCACTTACCAAATCTCTAGATCCTTTCTTAAAAATAGGAACAACTTTAGCAATTTTAAGGGATGTAGGAAAAGTACCATTTGCTAAAGAGCAATTAAAAATATGCAAAAGAGGAGAAGCAATGTATTCAGCACATCCTTTATAAATGAAAGCTGGAATATTGTCAAGGCCCACACTAGAATGTAATTTAAGCTGCCCAATAGCAAAAATAACATCAGATTCAATAAATGAATCAAATGTTATCCTTTCTTCAACTAGATCATTATTTTCAGTCAAATCAGTAAAAGAATTAGATTGTTTAAAAAGCTCTGAGAAATAATGAGAAAAATCATCAGCAACTAGATTAGAATTATTATTCTGTAATTTTTTTTTTGTAATACCTAAATCCTTAACTAGAGACCAAAATTGCAAGGGATTATCAGAAATATGACTTTCAGTATTTTGTATAAATTTTTGAAAATCTCTACGATATATAACCTTTGACAATCTTCTATAATTAATAAAATTGTTATAATAATTTAAGTTCTTAGTTTTCCAATATTTACGATGATGAAATGATTTCCTTTTAATAATTTCTTTAAGAGAAACTGAAAACCAGCGAGGAAAACGTTTAGTTAAAAAAATTTTCTTAGGAATGTATTTGTCAATTAGTTCACAAAATGATTGTTCAAAAAATTTCATACAGAAATCTACATCAGATGAAGAATACAAATTTTCCCAGTTAAAATTGGATAATTGTAAACAAAGACCCAAATAATTTCCTTTTCTGTAGTTTCTTTTCATAGTTTTAAAGGGACAGAGTCTATTAAATTTAATATTAATATAAAATTCTAAGGGAGGATGATGCAAGTCAATGGAAAAAGGAAGAGAAGAAGTAGTTAAACATTCAATTGTAGGAAAATTACTGAGAATATAATCCAATGTGTGATCATTAAAATTGGTGTATGGATTAAATTGTTTTAAATTCAACAAATTGCAAAACCGAATCATTCTCAATGCTTTAGGTGAAAAAGAGACAGAATCTATGATAGTAGTACCCGAATATAAATCCGGAATATTTAAATCTCCGGTAATAATAAAATTATCATAGCCAATCAGAAAATCTTCAAGTGATGTCAAAAAATAATCAAACTCCAACAACGACAAAGTGGGTTTGAGGTAAACATTACCCAAAATAAATTTAAAATTGTGATTTAAAGTAATTTCACACCATGTAGATTCACAAAAAGAAGAAGAAAAAGAAAGTTCTTTATAAAAAACATCTTTATGAAGAGCAATCAGAGTACCACCACCTCGAGAAATATTATCCATAGATCTGTCAGTTCGCAAAATACTAAATCTATCATCAAGAAAAGAACAATCAGGAAATTGTTGATTTAGCCAAGTTTCTGTAAGTAAAATAAGATCAAAATGTTCTGTTTCAAAAAATTGCTTTATTTGAACACATTTAGTTCTCATACCTCTGACATTCATGTAAAAACAAGAAAGGCCTACCATGTTACCCACAAAGATAATGCAAACAACACAAATAAAAACAAAGAGAAAAAGAAAGAGATAAAGAAAAAATAAAAATAAAATAGATAGTAAAACAAAATAAATTCTCTTAAAACCTTAGAGAACTGGCCAGAGATCCATAAAAAAAAGAAATAGAAGCACCGCAAGGCCATAAATTAGGGGATATTATATCATTATGTTTATGTGCAGAAACAGAAATATAAAAACAAGAAGACTTAGAATTATTCATATTAACTTTATGACAAACAATACTAGTTTGTAAATTATTTTCAAGAAATACTGTAATATCTTTTGAACTTAGATCTACTGGCATATTAGAAAGAAAATATCTATTATAATTTATATTAGTATTAGAATAAACATTAGCAAAATTAGATTTATTAAATCCATGAGATATATTAATATTTTTAGTTCTTGAAAAGTCATTTTTACTAGACGATAAAGAGGAGTATCCAGAATGATTTAACCGATAATTGCTATTTGAATGAAAGTCAAATGAATGTGGTCTATAAGCTGGAATGAATTTGGGAACATTATCTGGATAATTAAGAGTTTTATGTCTAACAGACTTAGAATAAACATTAGCAAAATTAGATTTATTAAATCCATCAGAAATATTAATTTTTTTAGTTCTCAAAAAGTCATTTTTACTAGAAAATAAAGAGGAGTATCCAGAATGATTTATCCGATATTTACTATTTGAATGAAAGTTAAGTGAATGTGATCTATAAGCTGGACTAAATTTGGGAGCAGTATTAGGATAATTAAGTATTTTGTGACTAATAGACTTTAGAGAAGATAAATTAACAGCAATACCTCCATTATATCTTTTGTCCATAAAAGAAGCCCTCTGTAAATTATGAGCTGGAATGACTTTAGGAACTGCAGCCGGATGATTTAGTATTTTAGATTTCACAGACTTTAAAGAAGATAAAGTAACAGGAAAACCTCTGTTATCTCTTTTCCCCATAAAAAAAAAATTTTGTGATTTAAATTTACCATGAGAAAAAAAACCAGAATCAGAAAAGCAATCATTAATGGAATTTACCTCAAGCCAGGATGAGTTATAAAAACATCTACTTTTAAATTTGGAATGAGGCAAATTCCTAAATACATTTATTATTATTGTAATTAATTTCATCACTAACTAAATTAACTTCAGGAACATAATCATCCAATTTGATATTTTCACCAAGATCTCCAGGGCAATAGGCTGAAGATGAACATACAATGCTACCATCTTCAATAGCAGAAGAATGATCCCTAGCAATGGAAGAACTAAAAATTTGATCAGGATATTTACATTGAGTGCCAATATCAATAGCATTAACATTTTTACCAAGATCTTCAAGGCAATTGGATGAAGATGAACATACAATGTTACCACCTTCAATAGCAGAGGAATAATCTCCAGGAATAGAACTAAAAATTTGATCAGAATATTCAGAAGATGACAAAATGCCTTGAGTGCCAATATCATTAGTATTAACATTTTTACCAAGATCTTCAAGGCAATTGGATGAAGATGAACATACAATGTTACCACCTTCAATAGCAGAGGAATAATCTCCAGGAATAGAACTAAAAATTTGATCAGAATATTCAGAAGATGATACCATGCATTGAGTACCAATATCATTAGTATTAATAAGTTTATCGTTGATCACTGAAGAATTCCTACAACGATGAGACATTTCAATTATTAAATTATATATAAAAGAAATAGGAAGAGATAAAATCATTTCAAAAGAAAAATTGCTAGAATCATGAATAACACTGTCAATTAAACTATCTATAGTCTCCAAATTATTAGCAGAGTCAAATTCATTAAATGCAATGTTTTTAATATTATTATTTCCAATCATAGTAAATAAGTCAATATTATTTGTGGATAAATCCATATCAACATCTACATTAGAAAGATAGTCTAAGGATGAAACAGCTTCATTATTGTCAAACTCATTTATAGCAAACCTACCAACACTATTATTTCCAATCTTGGGAAATAAGTCAATATTATTAGGAAGTAAGTCAATATTATTAGGGGATAAGTCAGCCTCAACATTAGAAAGATCATCTAGGAATAAAACAGTTTTATATTCATCACATTCATTTACAGGAGAGTTTCCAACATTATTATTTCCATTATTGATTTTATTTTTGTCAAATTCATTTACAGTAGAGTTTGAAGCATAATTATTCCCATCATTAAAAGATAAGTCAACATCTACCTTAGAAAGATACTGTAAGGACAAAAAATCTTTATTATTATCAAATTCATTTACAATAGAATTTCTGACACAATTATCTCCATCAATTTTACTATCCATATAATTAGTAGACCTAACTATCTCAAACTCATCATCTAAAACAGGATTATCAGCAATATTATCTGCCAAAAATACCTTAGACATATTATTACACTCTATACATTTATAGAAGCCAGAACCAATCGTATGAAAAATATCAGCATCAACTTTACTTAATCTAAGACAAGAGGTATGAAACTTCCCCTGACATTGACCATAACAATTGATACAGTTAATAGGATCCAATATAACAATAGAACAGACTTTACAAACAGATGAAACTGAGCTAGAATCAGAGATTATATCAGTATCAGATAAAACAGAAAGAGATGCATTCATTGTAGAAATTTGGGAGACACAAGAATTCAAAATAACAGAAGCCTTCTTATAATAAGAGCTACAGTATTCACATAAAAATTCAGATGTATTATTAATAGAATCAATGGAAGTATCTTTATTAAATAAATTATAACATACAATATGGTATCTAAGGCCACAAAAACCCAAGCATTTTAAAAATTTTTGTCTACCATAAATATCAGACAAACACAAACCACAAGGAAATTTAAAAGGTGCCATCTAAAATAAAACTAACAAACCAAAAAAAAAAAATTAGATATAGGATAATAAATAAATCTTTTCTAAGTACCCAATTAAATCCCTACAACTAAAAATTATAAAGTGAATAAATACATTATAGTAAAATAATTTAAGTATAAAACAAACAATAACAATATCTGTTACTTAACAAAAAAAATTAACAAAATTAGAAAAAAAAAAAAACATATTCAATGATACTATATATATAAAAACAAATAATGTCCAAAATAAAATTATTAAAAATATCAAAATCACTATGTCTTAATTATTTATGAAATAACATTTTATATCAATTGAAAATAAATCAGACAGTCTTTCTCCAAAACAATATAATAAATAAAATTTGTTATTTCTATTAACAAAGAATCCCTTATAAATGTTTTGTCTTCCATAAACATTACATAAAGTCAAAGGACAAGCAATAAAAAATGATGCCAAATCTTGTTATATATTATAAAAGTGAAGTAATATATATGTAAATAAAATATCCAATTGTATACAATATATCTATAATGCTCTTCATATCCATAAGCAAATTTACATATAAACACACAAACAAGTTTAAAGAAAAGATAAATATCCTAAGGTGAAGTAACTTGGAAGATAAGAAATCACTAAGTAATTAAAAGCAATAAGTTATCAATCTTATCCAAACTGAAGAAATTAATTAAAACTAAAAAAAAAAAAAAATGTTAAATTAAAACTTTATAGTAGATTTTTGTATAAATCGATATAATAGTCAATAGATCCAAAATATAGTAGATTTTTGTATAAATCGATATAATAGTCAATAGATTCAAAAATAGAGTCTTATATGCTTTATTAATAAAATCCTCTAGGCTAATTAGTTCCAACTGAAGATCATTCAAAAAAAAAAAAAAAACAACCATTTATTTATAAAATCCCCAAGGCGTAAACAATCCATTAAAAAAACTCTTTAAAATATCCATTAAAAGAAGCTATTTCAAGTAATTAATTTTGACGTCAAAGAATGTCAGCAGTTATCAAAAGATCAATTATATTAGAACAATAGAAAAATTGAATATCAATAAAAAAACATATTTTGATCCAGTTAATTTCACAAAAAATATGCACATATCAATCTTTGAATAGAGACTTATAAAATGTAAAAATCTTGAAAACATAGTACCAAATTAAACGATGTCAGCCATAAGAATAATGTCTACTTAAGCCCTTTGTCCTTATAATAACATAGAAAAAACAGTATGATATCCAAAAAACTGATAAAAAAAAAAATAACGAAAGGCTCTTTTTTAAAAAAAAATTCCAATGGTTTTAAGAGAAAGAAAAAAAACACGTCCTACTTCTACAAGAATAATAATAATAATAATAATAATAATAATAATAATAATAATAATAATAATAATAATAATAATAATAACAACAACAACAACAACAACAACAACAACAATTGATATTGATAAACCTGTGAGAGATGGCAATGATGTGATAATAAATCAAAGAGGAGATTTCAACTTCATCTCTTCTGGAAGTATCATATAAATTGACCTATAACAAATTATGAATATAATTTAATTGAATGCCCTTTTATAGCTGATAATTGAATACACAAAACCACCACAAAGATGAGTGAAACAATATATGCATTATAATCCATGGAGACTCTGCTGAAACATATATTTATACCACAAATAGCAATGGTATTCTTGTGGATATAATCATCCATGCAATGGAATAACAAAGCATTAACTGCCTTGTAGGATGTTAACCATCATCTGAGCAACAAGCATAACTACATACTGTTCCATGAATTAACCACCAGCACAGAAATAAATATAAAGAATATAATAAAATGGCAATGAATTAGTCTGTGGATTAGACAACCAACACAGAATAATCCCATATAAACTTATAAAATAGTGTTAACATTCATTTACCTAATAAAAGAAAAATAAAATTACCCTCATGAATAAAATTGTTAAATTAGGAGGCTTGCACAGTCTTACAAGCCTGATTTAAGACATAAAATGAAATAAAGTCTTTATTATAGGAAACAACTGAGATAACAGCAGAATCTACCTAAAGCATGGGTGAAATAATAATCCATAGTAAATATAATATGAGTATAGGCACAAACTTTGGAATGACATATAGGACTAAGCCATATGGTGTTGATGCACTTTACAGATTCATTAAATAATCATTAAACCTTTCTGAAAACACTGTTCCCTGTTAAGTGATTATCTTCAATCCCTATATCATGTGTTCACTTCAATGAATTTAAATTGATAAATAATTATTTTAGGCACAATAAAATATATACTGTGAACTTCGTACATGTATAAGATAACATGAAAATAGAAATAAAAATAAAAATACATATTCATTTAAATAACTACTCTAAATTAAAATACATAATATTTTTAAATATATTGACTATTCTCTAATAAATCAATAGTACATTTTTAACACTTAATATACAGCATATAAATTAAAGTTTTCAATCACAACATATAGCACTTTATGAGTTTGATTATATTCCTTTTTGTTTCCACCCACAATAAATATTTCATATTTTTTTTTATGCATAAGCTCTATAAATATACCATGTATTTTTAATAGATAGAATATGTGTAATTTTACTTAGAATATTCCTCAAAAGTTAATAAACTACATTACTTATATTTCAGGCATTACTCTAAAGTAAAAAATATTTTATTACTTTTAATTTATTTAGTTAGTGTTGAAGACTAAGAATGATATCCAAACAAACAATTATCCTATAGTTGCTATGACAGTTATAAAATAATTTTCTAGTTAGCTGTTATTTTCTGTCAACAACTATATTATTATTTTAATAATAAGATAATTCACACAGCAGGAATGTTATGTCTAATATAAGTTCAAAGTGGGGTATAGCTAATTTTTTATCATTCAGACACTGGCACACAAAAAAGGTTGTTATAGCATTCCACTTCACACATATATATAACTATATATGTTAAAGTCACAAATGTAAAATATTATATCTGAGGCTAATATAGACTGTAAACAATAAAGAATATTACAGATAAACTGATGCTATAAAGTTGTTAATCCCAACGTCATGGTTAATAATACTAGTACATTTCAATTATAGACATTTTGGAAGATAATCAGTGGTTAGATTCTTGGTTATCAGACTGGAACAGACTTGTTTAAATTTACCCACTCATATTGTTGTTAGCACATAATAACATTTCAATTTGAATTATATAAGAAAAAAATAATTTAACTTCTTTCTTTGTTCTTAATTTTAAGGAGAAGCTTTCATATTCATTACATGTTTAATAGCTAAAAAATCTGCTCTTTACATACTTGTTGTTTCTATTCTCATTTTAAAAATCTCTGAACATTGTCTTTTTCTTGCATTCAATTACATTTTTCCTCATTTATATATTTCTGTTAAAAGAAAAAAAAAAGTATTTATCTTATTCTATCAGCTAATGCAAGACAAAGTAAATAAATCATTTTAAACAAACTAAAGTTAATCTTTAGGATTAATTAAAGAGAAATACAAATGATCAATATTATTATTTACATCCTACTAAATTTGATATAATATGCTGTTGGTTTTTGCAGGTTAAGCACAGCTTGTCTAACTCAGTGATTGGAAAAAGAGCAAAACTAATATATGCATAAAATATATACAGTAAGCAAAGCAAAAAAAATAAAAACACACAATCTCATCATAGATTCAATTTGACTACAAGTATCAAGTACATACAACTTGCTAAATATGACAATCATGTCACCAAGAAGAAGATAAATAAATTTTAAATCAGCTTCACAAAACTTTATATTTTGTACCAAAATATAAGGCTACTATATATATATATATATATAATATAACAGTATTGTATTTTACATATATATATATATATATATTATAACGATATTGTATTTTACATATATATATATAGTAGCTTTATATTTTGGTACTATATATATATATATATATATATATATATATATAAATTAACAGTAATTGCATTTACCGTTAATTTTATATATATATAACTGTGGTCTGTGAAAATCTTGAAGTTTTATATATTAATTTAATGTCTTTTGTAGATGTTATCCATGTAAACATTGAGATATAATATAACTATTTGATATAATACTTTAAATAATATTTTAAACTTCATGCAATAAAATAATGACAATTTAAAACTGGCAATACTAGCTGGAACAATGTGATCTAGCAATGACAACATTATTTGTCTGATTTATATTAAGAGTGAGGGAATTGTTTTTTGTTTTTTTTTATGGCTTTGATAAATTAAAGAAGATGGCATTTCATTTAAGAGTGATGTAAAATAATTTGAATTTTTAATGTAAAAATAAGAATAAAATATAGAAGTTGTGTTAATAATTACTGTTATTCAGGCATTACATTTCTGATCATCTTTAGTTACCAATAATTTATCTGGATTCAAATTATATAATATAATGATTGACTAAAATCTTAAGAAGCAAAGAAAATAAATTAATTGATAGAGGAAATAAATATAAATTTCAGTTGACTTGCATAAAAGCTCCTCATAGAATTACAATTTATTCTTCTTATTGCTTTTAATGTAATCCATATTGAATCTATAGACAAGAGTTGCTTTCTCTCTGCAAGTGTAGATGAATTTTTTATCAACTAGATATCATCACAATTATATATATGAAAAACAAAAAACACAAGTTAAAAACTTGCATACGCTTGTATTTATGACAATAGATGGCGTTATACCAAAAACACCTTCAAGCGTTTGTTTACATAAACGTCAGAGCGAGTATTTCACTATCTCTAACTTAATTTCCACCTTCATATCATGATTTCAAGCTATTTGCTATCGTCAGTGAAGGACAGGATTAAGAAACTAGATCTATATATATATGAGTAAAGTAGTGGTTATAAATATTTGCAATTTTATTGACAGTCATTTAATAAAGACTACAACTCACCTATAAATGATAAATTAATTGGAAATTTATTTAGAAAAGTGAGGATTTTAAATAAATTAACCAACAAATAGCCAATCTAGATGTCATAACATATATTCCATAGTAGATTAATATGCAGTTTTTTTCAATAGATGTGAAATATGTAAAAGAAAAACTGAAACTATAAAATCTTTAAAATTTAGAAAAAAAGTCTCTCCTGATTAAGGACGCTTTTCATCATTTGTATTATTTTATAGTTAATAAAAATGTTGAAGAGTCTTTTATCTGGCAGTAATTATAATGAATCATCTCATGTTATGTATTATGTATAACTAGTATATATCCATTTTTCATTCATTAAATAACTTGTTGCTTCGCAAATATACTTAATAACAAAAAGTTAAAAATTAAATTAATATTAGTTACACTTTTGTTTATATAATCTTTTATTTTATAAATTTTAAAATCCCTTTGGAACTGTGTTCTATTTATAGAAAAGTAATCTAAAAATGATTAAATGAAAAAAAAAAAACCGCTTAAATTGTTATTTAATTTGAAACTGCACGATTTCTGTTTATTATTTTTGGAAATGGTTAAATTGTGAATTGGCTTTTGTTACAAGTGCTTTTATGAGAATAAACCAAAGCATTTCCTTTATTACTTAGAAAGATTAACCAAGAGATATTTTTTTTCTCTTAAATAAAATGTTTAAATGACGTTACATTTATATTATCAGTAAATGGACAAAAACTATAGAACAAAATGAATTATAATGCTTAATATGCACACAGATAAATGTAAATATCAATGTTAAAAACAAGGCTAAAAATATTTCCATCACGTAATTAAAAGATTAAAAATAAAAAGAATACTGAAATATATTGATCAGAGAAGTATTAAGTTATTGATCATAATCTATATGTATTGAGATCTTTTACATAATTTACCCATGGTTGAGGAGGGAATTATATATTTATATTAACCGAGATAGTACTTTATGCTATACAAGAAAAAAAAATAGAACAATAAAATAATCTGTTATTTTTCAATGGAAAGGCAAAAAAAATGGACATCCTGAAATTAAGAGATATCAGTAGTCAATTATCTAGAGATTTTTTACACTAAAAAAAGCCACAGAAGTACAATGACACAAAATGAACGAATAATTTTAAATATTTTATTGAAAATTCCTACAATCCTGTTTTGGATATTTTGCCTATGTAAAAAAAAAAAAATTCAAATTTTATTGAAAGTAAAAAAGAAAAAAAAAACATTTTTAATAAATAAATAAATAAATAAAAATGAAGACAAATTTAAATATATTTTTGAAAGAAAAACAACATTTATAATTATCAAAAATTTTAAAAATCATTTCAAATGTTTGATTATTTCAAATATTTAACCACATAGTGTGCCAGATATTTATATATTAACAAATATTAAAATTGGCATGTGGTAAAAGGTATATATCTAAAAAAAACATACAATAAAACAAAACTTAGAGGTCATAGTAATACAATCAGAAAATATTAAAATTAAAACTATTTTTACAATTTTCAAAAGATATTTTAAAAAAGAATAAAATATGTAAAAATGAGTAAACATTTTGCAGAATATATAACTAAAATGAGTAATAAGGAGTAAAATTGTGTATAATATCAAACTAGTATTAATGGTTTGCATGAGTGTAATCCCTATATATTATTTTTGAACAATAAATACATATAATAAAAAGAGAAAACAAATAAAAACTTGTTTTACACTTTTCTCAAGATGTGAAAGCATTTCAAGTGCTAAGACATGCTAACACAGAAACAGGGAAAAAAAAAAAATTTTGGCTTGACCCCTGATCTTAATGGGAAAAAAAAACTAAAGCATAAAAAAATGTGCTAAATATATTAAAGCATGTTTTATCAAATAATTCATAGACATTTGATTTTATATTTCATTTATTAAACTATATCTATCTTTCTGCCCTATACACTCATACAACAGTCCATTTATCCAACCAGCTCTCTATTTAGCCATTCATTTATATTCATTCATCAAACCATTCTTCTGACAATCTATCTATAATTTTATCTTTCTATCTATATATTTATCCATTATTTTATCTATCTACCCATTCATTTATTTATGCTATCTACCTATATAAATATCTGTTTGTGTATTTATTTATTACTTTGTGTATCTGCTTACATATCTATATGCCTATTTAACTATCAATGTAGCTTTTTAAAAAAAAATATTTTGTCTAATTCTTCATTTATCTATTTATATGACTATTCATTTATATATTGATTTATTCATCCATCAATATCATCTATCTATATAATTATGTATCCATCATTCTGTCTATCTATTTGTATATTATCCAACCATCCATATACTGAATGACTATCTATTTACCATTCCCTTGATGCATCAATCTATTTAACTTTATAATGTAATTTATCTGTTCATTAATTCATCAATCTGTCCACCTATTTAAAAATCTATATCAATGTATTTTTCTATCTCTCCGTCTATTTATTTATATCTGACCTTCATCTATCAATTGATAAACTCTCATTTATCCAATTATCTAACCATCCTATTATCTATATATTTATGCATCCTTTATAAATTTAGTTAGATAGATATAGGTATATTTATAGATAAGCACATAGATAAATAGATCGATAGATGAATGAGTGGATGGATATATATATATATATATATATGAACAGATGAATGAATAGATAGATAGATGGTAGGTAGATATATAGATGGTTGGATGAATAGACATAAAAATAAATAGATAAATAAAAATATACATATATTCATATATGCATACTTAAACAGATAAATGGATAAATAAATAGACAAGAAGTTAGAAAAATAGATAGATAAACAGCTATGTAGATATCCAGTGGATAGACGGTTCAATAGTTGGGTGAATGAAGAAATAAATAGATTAACAGATTCAGGGCTTATTATTGAGTATATTGATGAATGACTAGATAAAAGGATAAATGTGCATATGGACAAATTGTCAAATAATTTAGATAAGAAGTTAAAAAGATACCTAGGGAGGGAGGTAAAATTTAGATAAATAGAAAAAGAATGGATGGTGTTTAGTTAAATTTATAAAAAAATGAATGGATAGATAGATAGCTGGATAGATAGGTTTTATACATATATAGATAGGTAAATTAACAGATGGTTGGATTGATGAATATATATATATATATATATATATATATATATATATGTATATATATATATATATATATATATATATATATGTGTGTGTGTGTGTGTGTGTGCCTGTGGTAGATGAGGTAATGGAGGGCTATTTTGTAAATACATATATATATATATATATATGAAAGATGGATAGATAAATGACTGGATGGATAGGTTGATGAATAAATTTCTAGACTGATAAACAAAGAAACAGAAGAATATATAGATAAAAAATAGGTGGATGACTGGAAAGATTGTCATACTTTCACAAATTAGTTTAAAAATCCAACTTACTTTCTATGTGTCGAACATAGTTTAATAATTTTTGACATTATTTTTTTTCCACACTATTTTTTTTGTTTTTTACCAGTTTAATATCATAAGATTAAGGAATTGGCCAAACTTTTATGTTTTGTATCTTTCTAATATTATGAACCTAGAATCTGAAATACTGTTATATTATAAGTGACAATTATAACACAACTTGTTTATTTTTCCTCTACTCTCGGGCCTTTCTTTCGAGAAAAAATATTCAACCTTGTCTTTGGAGAAAATTTCTTCAAGCTCGTTTTTATAAAAAAATTTCAAGCTGATATTTTGAGAAAAAAATCTTCCAGATCACTATTGCTAAGAAGTTAAGTAATCATTTGCTGCTGAATCATGTGTCATGCTAACCTGTGAGTAAAAGCTTGTGTCTGCTTCCCTATTTCCAACTGATGGAATGTGAGTTTGGAATCCCAATAGAGTTTGTAAATTGCTGCCCTTCTGAAGTTTGTTGAACTGTGTATCTGTGCCAATGTTCCTGCTCTCATAATATCAATTCCACATGCTAATCTGCCAAATTTTTATTCAAAAAATAAGCTACCTTATTAATGATGTCACCCTCATTTATGTACTATTTTGAAATTCCAACCTGTCTTCAGAATGAAATGCCATCCAGGATCAAATTTGAATTGTATCTTGAAAACTATGCATAGTTATACCAATACAATGTTCTTCATATATTTCCATGATTTAAAAAAATCCTTTGTGAAGGTAATCACAGAAACATTGCATTCTAGGCATAAGACATCATACCCCATATACTGGTAAACCAATTCATATATACTTGAGGTTACATTGGATGGTTAACTTTTATGAGTACTATATATTTATTTTTGTGTTTTTTTTTAAATGATTGAATATATTGCCACATGTAGTCATTCTTTATATATATATATATATATATATATATATATATATATATATATATATATATATATATATATATATATATATATATATATATATATATATATATATATGTGTGTGTGTGTGTGTGTATTTTGTAAATATATTATTGTCTCTTAAATTCCAAATGAAACATCTCTTTCCCCAATATACCCTTAAAAGAAAACATATTAATCAAAAGTGTAAAGATATTTTAATCTCCCTAACCTCACTTCTTTCAAATATTTTGTTTTCTATAATATATTATCAAGTCATACATTTTAATTGAAACCTTACTTTTGAACATAATTATAAAAAAATTTTTAACAGTTATAAAACTAAGTAGAAGTAGCTTCAAATCAATTTTAAACATAAGGTTAAAATTAGATTTTTTTTGGTACTGTTCTATTAGCCAGTATCAGCCACTTGGTGGCATTATCGCTATGCAAAACACAGAAATAAAATGTTACTTGGCCCACCCTATTATTTATGGAATAATAATAATCATATGGGTTAACATAATTCATTTATTTTCTAAATAAACTACTGTAATTTTTAACAATTTTAGGTTGACATATGTTATAATTCCCTATGAACACCAGTGCAGGTAAAACCATTATGCCCTTTCTCTATAAACTTTACAAAGTCTACTATCATTGCTTTAGAGATAACTACATTGTGGTGGGTAAGAAATGATAATGCTTTAATTACTGAACTGTGTTTCATTTTTTAATCATTTTTAAAAAGTAAAATTAATATTTATTTACTGTTTACAATAGCTATATTTAAAAAAATATGTGACAAAGGTATGGGTATTAATGGTATACTATTAATAATGATTAATAATTTCCAACTCAATTGGTTATTATTTTTTTAAGATTAATAAATATATTCTTTTTACAATTTTTTTGACTCTCTATGACTATTAAAAATTTTACAGTATCACATCTTAATTCTCATAGGTGTTCTCAAGACTCATAACTTTTTTTGGGAAAACAATAAACTTGTGATTTTCCTTAAAATTTTCTAATTAATTGCACCTTATATGTTGGGTTTGCAATTGTGGTAATGACCTTATAATTATTACTTTTTAATAGTACATTAGTTAAGTTTTACCATAATTGCTTTTGAATGCAGATTGCAATAGTTCTACAAATTTTAAATCCATCCACCCTGAAATTATACAGTAGAAAAGTGTTAACATAGTTAAAAGATAGAATTGTGTACACTTGCACAAACTGTGAAGACAATGCAAGCCATTAGTGATAACAATAAAAAGAGTTGTGTCTCTTTGGTTGAATTTTGAGCAGCCCAATAAATAACATATTTATGTGCTTTTGCATAGAATTAATGCCATCAAGTGGCTGACACCAGCTAATAGAACAGTACCCTTTTTTGAAAGGCCAAATATATATCTTATATAGGTTTCATTAATCTCATATATGTTTAGTGACCTTTCAAAATATTGTGTAATGTATTTTTTCATATATAAAAATAAGATCCTGTATGATGGACATTAAATTAAACAGGTATTATTTGAATCCTTCATTTTTTATGTATTTATATATGATAAGACAATTAGGCCTTAATTTTAGTCAAGAAAAGTAATATCTGACCACTTTTCAAACTTATATTGTGGCTACTTTGTATAAACCATCCTTTTAGTCTTTCACAATGAATAAATTATTGCTTGTTCATTTATATAAATTGCATTATTGCTAGATTAGTACAGACCATGAGTCCAATCCCAATTCAAGCTTCATGATATTAATGATACTTATTAACCATTATGATGAACAAGTTCTATTTTACTGAGTGAGTTAAAACTCTAAACTTTTGATTGTTGAATTACAGAATCAGGAGTAAAAATATATTCATATTTTAATATAGTTTCATTTTTAAAAGTATATTAATAATTTGTCAGATTATAAAAGTGAAGAAAAGTTTTTTAAAAAAATAGATTTTTATGTATAATTATAAAAATATTCAATAGCAGAAAATATAAAAAGAAGTTTGTGATGAATTACAAAGTGTTTAAACATCATTGATATCTTTCTCAATTTATGTTAGTGTAAAAGTAAAGAATTTTTTAGTAAAATATTATTATTTTTTACTAAAATCTTACTATATTTGTAAAATAATTACATTTTTAGCATATTTTATACAAATATTTTATAATATGTAAAAAATACCTAAAAATGCTCTAAAAAACTTATTTCATTTTCAAATCAAAGCAAAGAAGTTGGAGTGGTGAAAGTTATTGACAGGTGCTTATCCATTTTTTTGTGATGAGAACCAACCAATCAGCATCTAGAAAGGTTTGCCTTCTCTCTTTTTTGTAGCTTTGAATGCCTATATTACTGATTTTTTCTTGTAAAATAATTCAAGAGAGGGCAGCATCTTATGGTATTTTTTAAGCTTTAAAATGAGCCTAAAAACTGCCCCGATTAGAGTATGTTAAGTCATGTACAGGTTAACTTGAGACAGTCTGGAAACTGGTTAAGTAATAAAATTAGATAATGTTAGAACACACAAATGACAAACCAATAACCAAGCTAAACTTTAAAGCCCATTCGAAATAATTATTAAACTAAATTTTAAACCAATTCTGTCAAATACAAATGATAATTAACACAAAATGTATGATGCATATGAACACAAAAGAACAACTCACACTAAATAGGATGAGTAAACACCATCAAGAAAATAATAAAATATATATGTGCATAATATTAAAATGGAGAAAACAATTAAATCTTTGTTTTCTTATTTATATTTACAAATTATTTATGTTAATACAAATTATAAATGGTATCAACAATAAAGAAAAATGATAATGTGAACCAGTTTGATATAAATGATACAAGAGGTTTTCTGTTTTCAAGAAGGATAAAAAGTGAAAAATAATTTTTTTAACCTAAAATTAAAACAAACAAGAAACTACAATTTTCTGCTAGAGATAGTTGTATCTAAATTTCAAGGACAAGTGTTAATATATTCAGAGTAGTAATACTTTCCAATATTTATTTCTAAACATTCAAAAAAGTGAGGATAAACATACATATACAATACAAGTAAATAAGGAATTTTAAAATGAAGGATAAACAACTAAAGTAAAGTGTTGGAATTTCCAAACGGATCTTTAATTTCCCACTATAAGTTTCAAAACATGAATATAAAAGTATACAAAAAAAGAAGGATCTTCAATGATACTCCATTGGAAACAAAATAGTGAAATAAATAGAATTAATAATAAAAATAAACATGCACTGCTAAATGCAAGAAAGATGTAATGGGAGAAGACGTTTTCTTACATGGGGCTATGAGTCAAGATCAATATGGAATTTTTATGTTACTCCCCATTAGATTAATAGACACTGAACTGATTCATTATATTTTTTTTTATTCTACAGTTCAAAACACTGGTTTGAACATTATTAAAGATATTCTACTTTGCACACATTTGAATTCACATCAATATGTAAATGAATTAATACAGCTAGAACAAGCCATTAGGCTAGTTTTGACATGAAATTTCAAGCCAAGTTATAAAGTTGATGTCATATACTTGTAGTTGTTTGTATGTCAGCTTTTATAAATTATTTTTTTAATGTTAACATAAAACCAACTAGCTTTTAGTATTAGTGAGTAAAAGAATATATATATATATATATATATATATATATATTCTATATACTACTAATACTAATAGTTATGAGTATATATATATATATATATATATATATATATATATATTTACTCATAATATTAATTTAGATTAGCAAAAATTATGAGATAGACTTGATTACTTAATAGTCTGATCCATATAAGAATGGGGCAAGATAAGATATTATCTAATATATAGATAATCTAAACATTAATATATTCATCACATACATACTTTCTATGTATATTTATTTCAGTACTTATGTTAGCTGTTGCTTTTTTTTATATTTTCTCTTAATATCTTATTTATTATTTGTCATGAACTTACATCTTGCCTTGATCACCTACACATACTGCATATAACATGGGGATTTTCTATATCATCATGACATTCAATATCTAAATGATAAAACAAAATTCATACAAAGTTTGGAATTATGGCCAAGATAGCGCTGTTAAAATGTTTTCTTGACTGTAAGTAATACAGCAACGTAATTTAACCTTGCGAATAGTCTAACCAATGTTTTTTTTTTTTTTTTTTTAAATGATTTTAAGGAGATCAGTTTAGTAAACAGTATTAATAAAAATTGTGAGTTAACAATATCTAACTTTTATACATTTTAATTCCATTAGATGATCCCATAAACAATTTTGGGTCTCATAAAATTAAACGTTCATACTAGTTTAACAATAGCTAAGTAACATAATTCTATTTAAATTTCTTATTTCTGAAAATGACTTTCATTAATAACCTTCGTTAATGGACTTATTTGCTAATAATTTGGATTCTCAGTTAAATAAACTTAAATTAATTGTTGGCACAATAAAATTAATATCAGATTAAAATAAATGATATCATATTGCTTGATATTCTCTACTATTAAATAAACTGAATGAAAGAAAAGTATGGATTACTCATCAGAAGCCACGTGCATGCATACTATTAAAAATAATTTCAAAAACAATATAATTAACATTTGACTAAAAAAACAACAACAAATTATTAACATTTATTAAGGAACATAAGTCACACATAATCAGAAAAACTATATACAAAAAAAACATGTTATAAAATATTTTCAAACATTTTTTATTACTTCAAAGAATACAAATTAATGTCCCACTACAGAACATGTGAAGAATAATGATATGAAGACAAAATATATTAATGGGGTCATTTAGATCTTGACAAAGGGTTTATCTTTGGCATAAATGATCTTAATTTAATCAAACTCATTATATCGAGGTGTTGAAAGAATTTAAGCATGAAAAAAACAACAACTAATATTACTTATGTAGTTATTAACCAACACATTCATTCAATTCCTAGCTACAGATCTATCTTTTAATTGTCATTCTGTTTATTTATTTATTTATCTATCTATCATCTACCTGCCTATCTGTTTTTCTATATATCTGTCTTCCTATATGTTTATTTGTATATCTATCTGTACATTTATCTGTGTTTTGTATCAATCTATTAATTGAGAACAGATTAGGTATATTTAATATTCTTTGTATCAGTAATTTCATTGGAGTTAGTCAAATTGCAATATTTAGTGTCTATGAAAACATATTGGTTCTTAGATAAAAGTGGGTATTCACCTTTATTGCAAAAGGAGGTTACCTGTCCAGCACCTTGAGATTGTTTATTGTTACTGATATCGGTATTATTTAAGTGTTGATTGCTTTCAAATATTTGCATTTATAAACATAGCCAGTCTTATGCATTATTATCTTTATTATTTAAGTAATTCATAATTTCAACCGAATTTGAATGTTATAATCGACTAATTGTTAGTCTGGTTTCAGAATAGATAATATTTGCCTGCTTAATGACATTTATTTAAAATACTTTTTTATTAATAATCATACTATTCTTAGGCAAGTGGAAATCTTTACTGCCTATACAAAATATTGGAGCATACATGAAAGTGGGTATATATATATCTTTTTATATATATATATATATATATATATATTAAAAATATATATATATATATATTAAAAAGACATTACCTAATAACAGATTGAGATTGTTGATATTGTTTAAGTTTTGACTGCTATCATGCATTTACACACACAAACACACACATATATATATTGTAATGGTCAAAATACATCTATCTCACTAACACCCTGCAGAATTTAAACCATAAACATGGAACTCAACACTAGGAAGGGTCACCTCCCAGAAATCCCAAGTTCAAATCCAAAGTCTAAACTCCACAATGCCCTCTACATAATAATGCATTTGATGCTACTAATAGTATAACTTCATGCTGGTGCTGGTGATCAGGGAGAAAACAGAAGTCTCCTAATCTAAAATAGCCCTAGGTTTAATTAACAATGACTTATAGATGTACCCCAAGATAAGCCTAATATGATATGTAATTTATATTGCACCCTGAATAAATAAATAAAAAAAAATTAAAGATAATATTTAATAATCAGATATTAGACAAAGTTTTAGCTGTATAAATTTGATAGCTATAAATGAAAGCAAATGATATTTCTGATACCTCGTACTTGGATTACAGTTTATATAACATATCTAAAATACAGTGACACAGTACATATGTGCGATCCATGTAAAGTCTTAAAAGAATTTTAAAGTCTAAAACTACTTAAAATTGAAAACTTAAATTTAAACAGAGAGTTGCTCGTGAATTGTTGAGCTAAATTATAAGATCAAACTACACTGATTGGACTTAGAATTCATTTAAAGTAATTATTAAGGGAAGGTATGGTGGTGCCAGCAATATATAATGCCAAGAAGGGAGTGCAGTATCTTGGTAAACAACTTTACAAAATAAAATGAATAAATGGTCTTGGCTTTGGACAGGCATTTCACCTTTCATTTGGGGCATCTGTCGTCTTTACACAGGTCAAGCCTGGCCTGCACCCAGGGACGAACGTGAAATATTTACCATGTGACATTCATCACACATTACTGAAAACCGTGGAGTAAACAGGGAACAGATTTACATTGAAGAACTTGGAGAATAGTAAAGTTTCATCACCCAAACACGTTCGCTAGCAAAACACAGTTAAATTTTAAAATATTTTTAGTAAAAGGGCAATTCATTAAAGAACAGAATATATATCTCTCTCAAGTTTAATATTTTAATAGCTGCATATTCTCAATAAAGCTTATATAGATAAACAATTATTTTGATAAATTTGTTACATGTAAGAAAACTCATTGTAAAATCATATATTAAATGGGGAGGGGGATGTGTGTTTGTGGTTTAATAAATTAATATGGCAACAAAGCATTATTCAATTTCCCCACATAACACTCATATACCTGAAGAGATTAATTAAATATTTACATTACAATAAGGAATTAAATAAAACATTTACAGATACATAAAGAAAATTAACCCAAGCAGAAGTTCAGCGTGTATTAAATACAATTTAATAAATACATAAATATGGAGTATGAGAAAAAGATTAGCTATAGCCTGAAAGTTTCACAAGATCTTGGGTTAACTTTGTTACCTCATTCTGATAGATCAGTCCATAGGCATTTCCAATTTTGCATTAGAGTTCTTGAGCATATTTTTAATTTTCTTTGGGTTTGTTGTTCAGCAGCAGCATTCAGCACGTATACTTTAGGAGCAACATTCTTTGGGCTGGTTCTGTTGGGGCTTGATGGTACAGTGGCATCACATTGGATTGGTGAATGATGGACAGCATAGGCACTGGATCCCAAGGAAAAACAGCCTACTGCCCTTTTACCTCATCATTCTAAGGTTAAACTATCTCAAAACTTGATTTTATTAACAAAGTAAGTAGGTAAGTCTGATGATGTGAATAAAACAAGTAAATCAGAAAATATGAATAATGTCCAAATTTTCAGAATCACAGAAATACAATTTTGCTGTCACAATATGCATCAGACTAATAATCCATTACAATAATCAATCAGCTCTATTTATATGCTCTCTCTGATTATATAAATCTAATCTTGCCATGTTAAAATCCATTCATTAATTTTATTAATTAAATTGGAAAACAAGCAATGTACATTTAATTAAATCTGCTCGTTAACTCTGTTATCTTAATCTTATCAAAATCTATTAGTAAAACTGGCACCAACATAGTTAAAATTAGCCACTATTGTTCTTTCCCTACCCTCACTGTTTTAAAAAGAAAATGGCATGGTTTTGAAAAACTAAAGTAAATTTTTTATATTTACAACTTTCTTTTGAATTTAATGTCCAAAATCTATTTATTAGTGATATTATTTTATTAAATGCAAACAAATATAGTGAACACAATATCCCAAAATAAACAGCCTCAAAAGAAACTAACTTTAAACAACAATTATTTTCATAACCTTTTAAAATATTATCACAGTATGTGTGTAGATGAGAATATGTGACCTACTTTATTGTACAAGCATATATACTTAAAATATACTTGACAGTTTGAAAATAAAACCGTTTAAGACAATTTTAATTATTATAAAACCCTGGATACCCATTAGATATATAAATTTATGTGGGATTTTGGAAAATATACACAGTACACACACAATACAATAAAATTAGGGTTTTAAATAAGGCATGAGGGTGGGAAACAGAAAGTCAAAGTGAAACTAAGATTTGTAAGGCATAACTTACTGTTTCAATATATATATATATATATATATATATATATATATATATTGGTACAATATATATATATATATATATATATATTGTACCTATATTGATATAGGCACATATAATTTTATCTAAAATTATATTATTAAAATAATCGTTCATAAAAGAAAAACATAAAATTAAACATTGAAGAGTTTATTGCAGTTTGTTTTAGAAAAGGATAAGAATCAAATAGTTTTCTAGTGTTAGTTTTGAAATAAAAAAGCTACAATTAATTAATTAATCAGAAGGGGAGAGGGGTGTTTCGTTAGAGAAATTAAACTAAGGGTTATAAAAGAAAGTAAAGAGTTTTTATTAGTATTCGTAAAAATATAATTTAAAAAGTTAAAACATACAAATCTATTTTCATTCAAGTTTAATTAAAGAAAAAATAATGTTAAAACTAAATAGTAAATTGTATTAAAAATATATGTGCGTATATAACTGCGATTGTCAACAATAGAATAAATGTAATTTTAAATAAATTAAAGTTAAAGAAGATTATCATTAAAAAACACAGCAATGGTTATTAATTAATATCAAACAACATTTTTGCATGGCTATTACTAATTAAGCAATTATTCAAACACATTTATCAAATGATTATCACTGGAATTTGACAACAGATCTTTGCAGGAGATATTAGAAAGACAACAAGGCACAGGTATAAATAGACTTTTTTTTATCAGACAGTGGTCAGTTCACAAATTTATTGAGTGAGTGCAGTTCAGAAATTAATTGAGTCAGTTAACAAACAAAATGCAGTGTTGAAAAGATTTTGGGAATTCACGCCTCTCCACAGCCTAAAAAGTCCGATGAAAACAGCAAGATCTGCCCATGAAATAATGTCAACGTAACAACTTAGAAAATCTCCGTCAATATCTAATCGTCTCAAATAATAATAATCGTGAATAATAAGGAACCTCATCAAGGAAACATCCCAGCCGGGTGGAAGCATTCATATTGGAACCATTCATACTGGAAGAAACAACAAACAAGAAGAAAACAAAGTGTTAAATCTATGTTCAAAATCCTAGGTAAAACATTTGCTTATTTTCGTTTATACTGTAATAGCCATTGCATTTCATTAATTCGTGCGAATCCTTTAAGAGTCTAATTATATGAACTCTATATTATACATAAATGAACTATTGATGTGTGTGATTAAATTTCAAATGCTATGTAGTCCTTTATTATCATTATTATGTGTGTGCATGAGTTAATATGTGCGTGATCCTTATATCAATATTATTAATCAAAGTAGATAAATTTCCAGTGTCCTATTATGAAAATATTCAAGAATATTTAAACTATTTAGAATGTTAATTTAAAATATGCGTGTGTTTTATTAAAAGTATAAAATGTTTAAATTTAGTAAATAAATGTTAGTTAATAAATAATCTTTCAAATTAAACTTTATTTGTCGGTCAATTCTTTTTATCAATTCCCTTTCATCAAGTCTTTTAACCACTAATTAAGTATAATCTATTAGTGATTACAAACAACTGAGCTAGTCGTGGATTTAGGTGTTGAGTTAGTGGCCACTGTTCAAAGTGCGTTGTCTATTCTTTTAGAATAAGCGCAGGTGCCCGTGTTTATACACAAACAAAAAAAAGTGCTTTGAACTTGGTGTTGAACTCAATAGCCGAGAAGAAGCTATGTCCTGGAAATGTAACGCTAGTTATATACTTTATAGCTATTGTTTGGGCATACATACTCTCCAAGTATGTTCTTCTCTGCCTAAGAGGCCGGTGTTTCGAATGCACATATTCGAACTTGGTTCAATATATATATATATATAAAGAGATTTGAATCTAGGATGTTTCCCTCTATTTACTTATATTAGAGACATTCAATACACTGAAAGAATGGCTAATTATATATATATATATATATATATATATTGTAACGATATATAAATATGTTGTTACATTAATTTAAAATAAAAAACTTTTAAGTTTGCATATAAAAATAAGTGTATTAAAAATAAAAGTAAAAAAAAACTAAACGCTAAAATTAAAAACGTTTGTTATACGTATATATATTCGCACAGATGCTAAACTTTAAAAAATTTTTTTTTAATAAATAAAAAAAGGTATTTGAATGTATTTTTTATAAAAAAAGATTTATAAAAGTATTTTAATAAAAAAATAACGTAAGTTAAAACAAAAACAGGTATTAATTAATTCCTGTAATCTATAAATGGAAATGATTGTTTACTAATTATCTAAAAGCTGTTTAATTAAAAAGTCAGATGGAAAGTTAGATAAGAGAAGAAAGGGATTTTAGCTTGACCAATGGAAGCCAAATAAAGGTCCGGACCATAACGAAAAAACAGAACAGTGACGTTTTTGTTCATGGAATCCATAGGAGAACTATAAAAAAAAATATTGAGTTCCAGTCAGAGAGCTTTTTCCAACTTGATTTTGGTGGGTCTGGCGACAAGACGCACTAGTCGTCCTCACTCACTTATTTAAAAATGCAAAGACTGTGATACCAGGACAAAATCAGCAACTGCCACCTCCAAAACATCAGATCGGTCTTCCAGGAAAGTCTGCGTGGGAATTGCCAACGGGAACATGGACTTCTATACCGTAAGCAATAGAACTGAACAATTGTTAAAATCATAACATTAATTAAGAACTTTAAAGATTGATAAGTAAATTTAAATTTTATAAAAAGGAACTTTTCTCTGACTTATGTGTCAACTAAATTGATAATGTGAAATTTTATATATGTGTGCGTTTGATAAAAAAAAAAAATCATTTCCATTTATTATTTATTGTATTGATATTTATTGTTAAATTTTAAATGAGGAAATTTTAAGTTGTTTATATACGCTTGCATGGATTCGTTTGCGGTTAATTATATTTTGGTTTTCATATTTGATCAAAATATATAGACATTCGATAAATAATGATACCTTATGGTATCTAAAATGTATTTATTCGGATGTCTTTTAAGTTATTGGTGACAACGCAAGTATCTTATGGTGAATACTATTGGGTTACTTATAAGTTTCCCTCTGCGATTGTCGGTATCAATAATTTTGTATTTTGATCGTTTATGTTTATTTTGAAATGTTTTTGACCGTGGAATCTATGTAATCGATCTATACCCAACATTTTTAAACTCATTTGTGCGAACGTATCTAAATGTTAAACTTAAGTCGGGCGTGAATGGCTATATAGATTTGTAAAGTTATATTAGGGGAGGGTAATCTTAGGTTATTTGTGTCGTTGTTGAATTGGATCAATGGATTGGATATATTTGTGTAATTAGTAGATGTAGTATGAGTTTCGCTATGTGCAGAATCGCTGTATACACCGCACCAACCCTTTGCCTATGGATGGGATTGTAAGTTGGCAAAAAGGATCGCGGTCCCTTCCTATGGAGTTTTTATTTTATTGTTCTTCTTGCTATACAGACGTCATATTCCTGTATTAGACAAGAGTCAATGTTTTCTTAAACCATATTGTTCAGATGTCCATTCCTTACAGTATAGTATCTTTGTGCTGTTGTATTTTCATGCTACATTGAATACATAAATGTATCGGATGGATTGATGCCAGTTTGACTGCAAATTTTAGCCTAGGGTTAAATAGGGATAGAATGTTTTATTTTCAAATGCAGATCTATGTAGTCTATTCATCCTTGACAATCTAAATAAAAAAAAAATTAAAATCATTGAAATTTATGTAAATGTAAAATTAAAGAGTAATAAGAATATAAAAATCTAAAAATGTTAAACCTATTTCTCAAATTTTAAATATTATTTTATATGTGCGTAAATAAATATTTTTATGCGTTAATTTCTGGCAGTGGCTTTTATTCTTTTATATTTAAGATATAAAATTAAGATATTTTATTATCTCTGCTACTCACTGAGCTAGTGACTTGGGGTAATGACCGGAATCAAAATAAGGAAAAAAAAATTTTTTTTTTTACTTACGTATCTGCCTACTTTATAAATTTTTCTAGGTTCAAATGCCTAGATGGCGCCGAGTAGTGCAGTTTACGTAAGTCTAGCTTTCTCCGGATCGTTACAATATATATATAATTCAAACAAATTTATTTAAAACAGTATTCAAAATTAAATAATATATTCTTTAGTGGAAGTACTTTCGATTGTTTCACTGACAATCTTGATCAACCATTAATACAAATGTACAGAAATAAAAACTAAAGTAAAATTTGTGTGTACAATATTTATGTTTAATTTTATTTTATTTTATTAAATGTAAACATCCTACATTTATAATTTTATATCATTTTTTTAATTTTTCTGTAAAATGTTATTTACATGTTAAAACATGTTATAAAGGAAATAAAAAAAATATATAACATAATTAAAAAAGTATTTGTAAATGTTCCAAAGTATATGTACTTTATTATTAAATCATAAGATTTTTTTATGTTAATGCATTAAAAAAAGGCAGATGGCCATTCTTTTACCAAATATAAAAATACACAAATATATATTAATCACCATCCTGCTTTGTGTTCTTAATTTTACAAAAAAAAGAGTTCAAAAAACTAAGGCACCACTGTAGATATAGAAAAATCTTGTTTATTTGCTATATAGATATGTTTAATTGTAATCCATAGTAAAATATTTTTTTTTGTATTTAAATTTGAAATGATGATTATCAGTAGTTGCCCAGATAAAATTAAATTAAAAATAATATATAAAACTAATTAAAGACAACATTATTTAAATAAAAGTATGTGAATTGTTTTTGAATCAATTAGCCACGGAGATAAAAGCTGGGGCAATAATTTAAAAGTAGGTACCCAAATTGACTATGTAATGGAGGTGCTATATATACTCTTTACCAGGTGCTGGAGTTATTATTCTTCTTTTTCCCAGAGAGAATTTCATAAATATAACCAGGAATCATCAACCATAGACCAATATATTGCCTAATAAATAATGTATTCATATATATTAATTTATAGAATTCATATTTCTTTTAAAATTATTATTGAGATCTCATCCTGAGGTAGTACAATCACTTCATGCTTGATATGTATGCTTAAAGATAGAATAGTTAGAGGTGTACCCGGTACTGGAAAAATTTTGGAGCTAAATGTGTAGGGCCTTATTCAACATAACCAGCATTGGAAAAAAAAACATGGCCACTAAATATAATTAATTTTAAAAAAAGCTGCAAAATCGAAAAAAAAGTTTTATTTTTTTTAAAAAAGAAGTTATCATATATTAGAAATAAATAAATTGTTGGAGAAAGAAAAGAGATACTGTATATATATATATATATATATATATATATATACAGTATCTCTTTTATATATATATATATATATATATATATATATATTGTAACTGATGGAATTGATGATTTCTGTATTTCATTTAAATTGAAGAAAGAAGGCCCCAAACGTTGGTGACATTTTGTAACTGAATGGGAATTGATGAAGGCAGGTGATGGCTAGGATGATCAATCTGATCTGATAAAAAACTCCAAAATCTAATTTAATTTGATCTAGTCTAGCTCAATCGGGTCGCCATTATGTAATAAACCATCACAAAGCACAAATAATCTCTTTTAAAGTCTAATTTGTTTAAGCCATATGTGAAACGAAAAAATAATGAGATTATCTGTTCCAGACATCAACAAATCCATCACATTACAAAGTACACTGCATTGAGCAATGAACTATCATATCATCACCCTAAACAATAATATATGATTAGGCCAACCTCTTGATTAGCAATGTAGTGAAAATCAAATCCAATTAAAAAGTAAAGCAGATTCCAATATATATTTTATTAGCCTATTATTATTGTAGTAAATTAAATCTACTTCATTATTTAAAGATGCTGCATTTTATCTTAACGGATAAGCTTCTAAATACCTATAATTGTATTTTACAACATTTTAAAATATAGACACTATTTAAATATCAAAACAAAATAATACTTGACTCAAATGTATATCCAGTTTAATAAACGCTAAATAGAAAGTATAAACACTCGTGTCAATAAGCGATACACAATTATTTCTACTCCAATCTTTAATTAATAATTTTCTATTGACATCAACTAGTTTTTATATCATTTTATAAACACATTGAAAATTTATGCACTCTTTTAAATGTTTAAACAAATTAATCTACGTCTAGTTTACTAAGAAGCTATAAAGTAATATATAAATAATTTATTCATATCTTCCAATAAAGTGATACTTAATTATTGCTTTGTTTATATGTCAAAATAGAATACTCCACAAAACTTATTAGCTATTTTCTATCTTTACAATGTCTAATCATATTATATAAAAGATATGTTAAGTTTCCATTGGATGCCCATCAATCTATAATAATAAATATCATCTATTTAAACGTTCAAATAAATGAATATAAAATTGGTTGGATATAATTAAAATATATGATTATAATTTAGATTTATCCCAATTTAAAGATAATTTTCAATTAAACTATTCAATGAAATTTGTACTCTTTATTTTAGAGAAGTTTGAGAAAAAAAAATATCTAAGACGAGTTATTCTGAACCAACGATAAAGCACGATCTATTTAGATTTTTATTACGGAATCAGACAAACATAGAAATGATTGACTTTGTAATATTAACTAAGATAAATGAAAATATATATAATTTTCAAATGCAAATACAAATATGAAATTCATATGGGAATAAAATAAAATACTAATATGCAAAACATACCACTTACCAAGCTGAGTTTGAACCTTGACATGTAAATAGCTACATCATCTCATGCAATCCAAATAATAAAACAAAAAAATTAAGGGAGTCTTGAAATTTGAATCACTCAATTTATTTGATTATATGAAAGAAAATTGGCAAGGTTAATAACAAAATACATCGGAAATTAATTTATATTTCAGATTGATTGAATAAATAAAAATGATAAAATCACTATGTGTATCTCTAAAATGTGTTGTGTAAACAATAATGACATAAAAAAAAGAATGAATGAATGGAGAGACTTTTGGATATTTTACTGAAAAAATTATATATAACAGATACCAAAGATATGAAAAAGGATGAGATTGAAGTCTAATAATCAAAATAATAACCTATAAATGAATATGAAATCATATGATATATTTGAATCTCTCCGATCATTTTCATTTAATAAATTATATTACTCTTAAAGATAATTTAAATAAAATACACATCCTTTTTAAAAAAATGTAAAAAAAATTAATATGCACACATTTTTATATATATAAAAAAATCATACCATATATAAGAGTATCCGTTTTCACTATTTATTTGTCCATTGACTTATCCTCTGTTTTTTTGACGCAAAGAGAAGTTTATTTCTCAGAAAAAATAATTCAAACTTTATAATGCTTCCCTAACAGTCCCTTTTTTTCAGAGAGGGGAGTGCAATTTAATTAGCCTTTTTTATTTTTTTAAGATGCAAATTAATCCAGTTGATCCTGTGTTTCTTAGCTCGTGACACAATATTTATCCAAATCCAATGGTGGTTATACGCCAAACTTTAAACCATAAATATCTTTGTTTTTAAAACTAAAATAGCCGATTTTATATAAAGCATTTTTTTTTCATAGGTTTCCTTTTTTTTTTTTATTTTACATTTTTTTTACACTTTGTTGCCTCTCCCTTGGAAATCCTTCGCAACTGCCCTTTAAATGATTGAACGGGAAGATAATTGAAGTTTATTTTTTCATGTTTTATTGTTTAACAGTTTTAAAAAAAATATTGAAGAACTTTTATTTATAAGAACATAGAAAATACGTCCATCCGTGGCAATCACAAAAAGGATGATAGCTACTCTTCTAGTCTTTTGTGGCTTTTTTATATGTTCTCTTTCTGACGTTCTGGTATCATAACAACCACTGAATACTACTCAAATAAAGCTCAAAGCAAACAATAAAACAGAACAAATTTGTCCGCTTGGTATTCAAGCACAATGTAAGTTTGGAGAAAATGGGTACATGGAAAATAAATCCAAATTTGATTAGGTTTTTCCTATTATTTGTAAACCAAAATAAAAAATTGATATAACAACCTTTATTCACTTTATAAACACAAATAATTTACACATATATATACTTTGTTAATAATAATATTTTTTAAATTAATTTATAAACAAATATACATAACACAAAAACATTGAATTATATGTAATAATGTTACTATGGTGACTGCATTAATATACATGAAATATGTATAATAATATTGATCCTATTTAATTAAACTTTTAGATCATACTAAATTGTTTTCAAAATTTATTTATTTACCTATATGTTTTTCCTGAGTTTGATTATAGCGAATTTATTATTTTAAAGTTAGAATCAACAGTAAACAATTCTATTTAAAAGCTTTCAGTTGCCATGGTGATCAATTTAAATCCATATTTCCAAGATCTTCCATTATCTATCTATCAAGCACAAGAAAAATCAAACAAGATCAACAAACTACTTTATTATTTTTTTTTAAATACCCTGATCATTAATCTGAATATTATATATATATATATATATATATATTATTATATATATATATATATATATATATATATATATATATATATATATATATATATATATATATATATAAACATTACAAGCATAAAGCTAAACTAGTCAATATATAATTAAAATTACCCCAAATCCATAATTCAACCAGACCAGCATAAAAATAATATTAAAACACTACTAAAGGTTTCATAGCTACAAGCAGACTTCTCAAGTGTAAAGTACTACAAAAACTACACAATAATATATAATATTAAACATTACCCATAAATCCATTCACATCCCATCCACCCTTAATGTTAAAAAAAACTCTTAAATAAATTAATTGCTTCAGAATAATAAATTTTCAATAATAAAGATTCTTTAATTCTTCTTTTGATTTCATTTCTCTCAAAGAAGACAACATTAGCTTCATCAAAATAAATAGTGTGGCCTGTATCTTTTTCATGGACATACAAAGTAGAACTAAGCTATCTATTTTTAACTCTACTTTTATGAACCTTTATTCTTTCATTTAAACTCAAACTACTCTGACCTATGTAAACCTTCTTACAAATAAACAAGGAATAAAATATAGTACACCAGGAATAGTCTTTCTATCAAAAACTTCTTTTGTATTATTTAATAAATTACTCAATGTAACACCCCTTTTCCAAGCAATTTTCTTATTTCCAAACAATTTACTATTTCTACACACAATTTTATAAGAAGACAATTTAAATGGCAAAGAAATAAAATCATATTTTTCTTTAACCTTTACATCCTTACAAATATTCCTATTAAACAAAATACTTTTAAAAAATTTATCAGAGTAACCAACCCTCAAGTAATCTTTGTAAAATTTATATTTCTGCAACAAAGCTACCCCACTAGAATTATTTACTTTAATATTCCTATGACAATATTTCCTTAAAGCAGCTACTTTATGAGATACAGACTGATTGCTATCAGGTTTAATTATAGATCTTAATTCTTTACTTTTAACCAAATGACTGCACAGTAAACAATTAGTTTCTACATTTCTAATCACCAAGAGATCTAAAAATTTTAACTTACCAAAATCTAACCCCCCTCCTTCTAACACAAATTTTATAGAAGGATCAAAACAATTAAACTCTTTTACAAATTCTTTTAATTTATCATTCTCAACTACAAATAAACAATCATCAAGATATCTGACAAATAACTTTACATATAAACAATTATTTTAATAATAATTTCCTCTTCCATATAATTAATATAAACTGAACATACTAAAGGAGAAATAATATAATATATTATCCACCCTTCCTTAATCTTATAAAAAATTACCTTTATAAGTAAAATACATAGAATCTTCCAATAACAAAAGCAAATCTTTAATTACCTTAATTTGCTTTTGTTATTGGAAGATTCTATGTATTTTACTTATAAAGGTCATTTTTATAAGATTAAGGAAGTGTGGATAATAGGTTATATTATTTCTCCTTTAGTATGTTCAGTTTATATTAATTATATGGAAGAGGAAATTATTATTAAAAATAATTGTTTATATGTAAAGTTATTTGTCAGATATGTTGATGATTGTTTATTTGTAGTTGAGAATGATAAATTGAAAGAATTTGTAAATGAGTTTAATTTTTTTGATCCTTCTATAAAATTTGTGTTAGAAGGAGGGGGTTAAATTTTGGCAAGTTTAAACTTTTAGATATTTTGGTGATTAGAAATGTAGAAACTAATTGCTTACTGTGCAGTCATTTGGTTAAAATTAAAGAATTAAGATCTATAATTAAACCTGATAGCTAGCAGTCTGTATCTCATAAACCAGAATATAATAAACATCTCCATACTTCCCCATTCTTTTTAAATACATATAAATAAAGATATAAAAAAAGACTAATGACCCCCAAGATGCATTTCATGCTGAACCAGCACTCATCAGTTGGCCCAGGTCACAATCTTTCATATACAACTTTATTATATGCAAAGTATTTATCTAGAGTAAATTGTTACATTTTCATTTACCATTGTCAAACTTTCTCCACTCACAACTTTAAATAATTCTAATGGGGTAGCTTTGTTTTAGAAATATCAATTTTATAAAGATTACTTGAGGGTTGGTTACTCTGATAAATTTGTTAAAAGTATTTTGTTTAATAGTAATATTTGTAAGGATGTAAAGATAAAAGAAAAATATGATTTTATTTCTTTGCCATATAAATTGTCTTCTTATAAAATTGTATGTAGAAATATTAAATTATTTGGAAATAAGAAAATTGCTTGGAAAAGGGGTGTTACATTGAATAATTTATTAAATAATACAAAAGAAATTTTTGATAAAAAAACTATTCCTGATGTAGTATATTTTATTACTTGTTTATTTTGTAAGAAGGTTTACAAAGGTCAGAGTAGTTTGAGTTTAAATGAAAGAATAAATGTTCATAAAAGTAGAGATAAAAATAGATATTTTAGTTCTGCTTTGTATGTCCATGAAAAAGATACAGGACACACTATTGATTTTGATGAAGCTAAGGTTGTCTTCTTTGAGAGAAATGAAATCAAAAAAAGAATTAAAGAATCTTTATTATTGAAAATTTATTATTCTGAAGCAATTAATTTATTTAAGAGTTCTTTTAATATGTAGGGTGAATGGGAAGTGAATGGATTTGTGGGTAATGTTTAATATTATATATATTGTGCAGTTTTAGTAATTTTTTACACTTGAGATGTCTGCTTGTAGAAGTGAAACCTTTGGTAGTGTTTTAATATTATTTTTAAGCTGATCTGTTTGAATTTTGGATTTGGGGTAATTATATATATTTTGGATTTGGGGTAATTATATATATATATATGTAAATTGCACATAAGTGTAAAAATGAGCAAAGGTCTTTAGTAAGGAAATATTAAATCATATTTATTAATTAAAAAAGGGGCAATCATGGAAATCAATTTTTAATAAAAGCATTAGCATGAAAGTTTCTCATTAGATTTTTTTAAAATATAGCTGGTTGGTCATGTCCTTTGAGAGTTGGATATGTGAATCAAGTTTCCTGGTGTTATGTGTATTGGTCAGTCTGTGTCAGTGTTTTCTTTACTCTAGGATTGAAGGCAATGAGGGTTCAGAGTGTTGGCTGGAGATATTTATGCAATATGGAAATTTTGTGGCTATATAACATTGTATGCTCAATCAAGAAAAGGTGGGAGGTACTGCATTTTTAGAGAAAAGAGAAAAAAAAAACTATTTGTTGGGGACCATTGCCTTGTAATGCAAAAGACCCTTTAAGCCTCAAAATGAATGAGCATGGGTGCATTTTAATAAGATTTTATATTTGTAAGGCTCTTCAAAAATAGAGAGTTCTTTTCTCTCTCTATTTAATGATGCAAAATATCATGTAAGACTCAAAATGATAGAGCATGAATGCATTCAATTGATTTTTGTACTTTACATACTTTGTACTGTCATAGAATTCTGGATGAAGTAGGGATCTTTAGACTGATATTCTGGGTTTCTTCTTATTTCAAACACAGGATCAGGAAGCTAATGTGATTTTGGTTTGTCATAACAATACTTTGAGGGATGTGGGTTTGCATCTCCAGCAATTGAATGTTATGTCTATCACACTATAATAGATAGGATATAAGGGAAAATTTTCAACTTGTATATATTTTCATTTTCATTTAAGTGTAAATAATTAGTGAAGACATTTAATGGTTAATTCAATTTGAACATCTCAACAGAGAGCGGAACATGGTGCCAGTCACTCTATGAGTTACCACACTCAAGATTGATGTTGTTGAATCTACAGGTCAGGTATAGATATATTTACAATGATTAATTTACATAGATAAGATGTAAACAGTAAAAAGTGGATGAATTGTCTGTGTATATATTTTTTACCCATACACACTCAAGAATATTAACTTCTAAGTTGTAAATTTATGCATAATATTATACTATATATGTGTACAATATTTTTTTTTCATTTTATTTTGTTATTTTAATAAATGTAAACATTCTACATTTATAATTGTATATCTTTTTTTTTTTATCTGTAAAAAGTTGTTTACGTGTTGGAACATGTTATAAAAAAAAATAAAAATATATAAATTAATTACAAAGTAATTGTAAATGTTCCAACCTATCTGTACTTTATTTTTAAATCATAAGTTTTTCTAGTTTAATGCATTAAGAAAAGTCAGGTGGCCATTGCTTTACCAAATGTAAAAATGCACTAATATATTACAGGTATCCACTTTGTACTCTTATTTCTACAAACAAAAGAGTTCAAAAAATTAAGGTACCAATGTAGATATAGAAAAATCTCATTTATTTGTTATATAGCTATGTTTAATTTTAATCCATAGTAAAATATTTTTTTTTTACTTTGTATTTAAATTTGAAACTGATGTTTATCAGTATATTGGTCTGAGTCACCCAGATACAATTAAATTAAAAATAATATATAAAACTAATTAAAGACAACATTCTTTAAAAAAGTATGTGGATTATTTTTGGATTAATTAGCCACCAACTCGAAAGCTGGGGGCAATGATTCAAAATGGGGTAACCAAATTGACTATGTAATGGAGGTGCTATATATACGCTTCACCAGGAACATGACAACAGTGGTAGTTATATTAAGAGTTATTGTGGTTATATTATTCCTAGTTCTCTCAGATGTATTTTTTCCAGTCTTCCAAGATATAGCCAGAGAGATTTTCAGAGTGATCTAAATTCTTTAGTATATATTGTGTGATTATTGCAGACTGTATATACTTATATTTTAATCAGTGCAATTTTTTTATGATGCCAGATCAATGCAAAGATTACTTAGGAAGACTACTACTGCTAAGGCGTTCTGACCTAATAATTGAATAGTTATATCTATAGTCAGTATAGAGGAGATTGGGATTGCCATAATCTTGTGGTGTTAATGAGCTCCTGTCACTTCCAGTTATATGCTGCACTCACTTCATATCCAGGATGCAATCTAGAAGACATGGACTGTTAAGAAAGAGTATAGAACTGAGTCTCTATTGAATTCATTTTTAATAAAGTAAATAACAGTGTTCATCTGATTGATACAACATTAACAATATCAAGATGAAGACCATTTCTACATCCACCAGTGAGATAATTATGGGAATAAAACCCACTTCAGAGCACCTGTCCAGTTTCATCCAAGACATGGAACTATAGCCACCCAGGTCTAGCAGATATTGATGATGAATATTGTCTGACCAGCATAGTGAAAAATAAAAAAGTCCTTGATGCACTGGTGAACAGATATGTTTAGCACATTCAGAATTCCCAAGCCCGGGTGAAGTCTCAAGACATTGGAGAGTAAAATTTGTTTTAATCTCAATATTATTTTTTTAAATATTACTTATATGTGTATATTATATAGCCATAATCTTTTTAAAATATGATTATGACAAAGATCTAAATTATATTTCGTTAGCGTGTTTATGTTAAATCATTTATCTGCTACATGCAGGATTTTTTAAGATAGTAATTCTTCCACATTTAGTTCAAAAATGTATATTTTTAAAATACTATTAAACTGTATAATGAATGTAGAAATGAGCATACCGGTATGACCAAATATTTAAGGATCTCATTTTTTATAGTGTCTGATATAAATGTGTGGTTATAGAACTCAGACCACTTCATCCAAACATTTTTATAAATTAAGAGAAACAGATTAAATAGTATTTTCTTTTCTTTTATTTGTGCAAATGGTGGTGAGATAATGGGGTTTAAGAATTAATTAATATGTGTAATAAATGTTTTATAACTTATTTTATTGTTGGTATATTTATTTTCTTTCATTTCCTAAAAAGATAATAAAGTAAATATATTTCCGAGAGTGGCTTTAAAATTTTTTTTTATATAATCTGAAATAATAGGGCTGAGCACAGAATAATGGGACACAACTTTATCAGGCCTTAGAAAGTTGGTATGGTCCTTCAAAGATATACAGCAATTAACCTTTGACATCTGTTGACATGGTAATGGAATAATCAACTATGGTCTAATATATCACCTAATAAATAATGTATATATATATAAAATACATATATATATATATATATTAACTTACAGAATTTTTTTTCTATTAAAATTATCATTGAGATCTCACCCTGAGGTGGTACAATCACTTCATGCTTGATATGTATGCCTAAAACTTAGAATGGGTTTAGGGGCACCTGGTACTATATATATATATATATATATATATATATATATATATATATATATATATATATATATATATATATATATATATATAACTACAACCATTAAATGTCTGTATTTTTAAATTATATAATAATAATTCAAACAAATATATTTAACACAGTATTCAAAATTAAATAATATATTCTTTACCAGAAGTACTTTCAATTGTTTCACTGACAATCTTTTTCAACTGTTAATACAAACGTACAAAAAATAAAAACTTGCATTACCCATCATTCAATCTATTCAAATTTCCCACAATTCTGTTGTCTTTATATTTGCCGATTGTTTATTCATCAAACCACCTCTATTCCTAGATATCATCATTGCCTCTTTAATTTTACGTTTTTCACTACACCTTTCAATTTGAATAATTTTTATATCTCTATTATTAAATTTAAAACCATAATTACATGTTTTATTATGATCAAATATAATTGATGGAGTATTCATATTTACTGAAGATATATTTTCTTTCTGTACACGTTTATATAATGTCTTATGATCATTATATCGTTTTTGTAATGTACATTTGGATTCCCCTATATATTTTATTCCACAACCACATTCCAACATATATATAACAGAACTTAATTCAAACTTAGAAATCTTGGCTTTGGAGTTATTTATCATATCATTTATATTATTTGAAGAGAAAAAAGAAATTCTACACAAACCACTATAAAGTTTATAAATTAATTTAGCTTGTTGATTAGATATAAAAGGAATAGAAATCCATTTATCACTTTTTAATTTACTTAATATTTTCTTATTATTACTCTTATTTTGATTATATTTTGTAATTGTATTATAAATAATATTCCTTCCATAACCAACATTCAACATATCAGTAATATATACATTAATATTTTCAATTTTATCACTAATAAATTTGCACAAATAATCATTTCTAAATAAAAATGACTTCAAACCAGCTAATTTATGACTCATATGAACTTTAGAATTATATGGAATATAACCCCTAATTTCAACAGGCTTTAAAATCATATTATAATCAAACACATTATTATTTCTTTTAATAAATATATCTAAAAACTTTATAGAATCTTCTTTCTCCTCATTTAACACCCATTTTACATTATTAATCATATTTAACTCATTAAACAAATTAACTATTATTTCATTATGTGCACATATAAATACATCATCAACATATCTACAATATACTTTAATTCCTTTATATTTTATCTGAGACAATATCTTAACCTCATAATTAGAAATAAAAAAATTACAAAGCTGTGATACCACCGGAAGACCCATTGGCCAACCAAAATTCATTTTATAAAAGCAATCATTAAACCTAACATATATATTATCATTCACAAATCTTAATATTTTAACAATAAAATTTCTAATATTATTATCTATAGATTTTAAAAACAAAGCTCTTTCAATAATCTCTATTGATTCAATACGATTAATTGAACCATACATTTCAGATATGTCAAGTGTACACATAACATCATTATTATCAATTTTTATATTTTTAATCCTATTAATAAAATCAAATGATGATGAAATCGTATAATCTCCAAATCCAAGCACATCTTGCATTATTTTTTCAATATATCTACAAGCATTATAATAAAAAACACCACCAAAATCAACAATTACTCTTAATGGATAACAATTTTTATGCAATTTTATATTTGCAAAGATTCTTGGAAACACTGCAGACGACGGATATAAAAATTGATAATAATGATGTTATGTGTACACTTGACATATCTGAAATGTATGGTTCAATTAATCGTATTGAATCAATAGAGATTATTGAAAGAGCTTTGTTTTTAAAATCTATAGATAATAATATTAGAAATTTTATTGTTAAAATATTAAGATTTGTGAATGATAATATATATGTTAGGTTTAATGATTGCTTTTATAAAATGAATTTTGGTTGGCCAATGGGTCTTCCGGTGGTATCACAGCTTTGTAATTTTTTTATTTCTAATTATGAGGTTAAGATATTGTCTCAGATAAAATATAAAGGAATTAAAGTATATTGTAGATATGTTGATGATGTATTTATATGTGCACATAATGAAATAATAGTTAATTTGTTTAATGAGTTAAATATGATTAATAATGTAAAATGGGTGTTAAATGAGGAGAAAGAAGATTCTATAAAGTTTTTAGATATATTTATTAAAAGAAATAATAATGTGTTTGATTATAATATGATTTTAAAGCCTGTTGAAATTAGGGGTTATATTCCATATAATTCTAAAGTTCATATGAGTCATAAATTAGCTGGTTTGAAGTCATTTTTATTTAGAAATGATTATTTGTGCAAATTTATTAGTGATAAAATTGAAAATATTAATGTATATATTACTGATATGTTGAATGTTGGTTATGGAAGGAATATTATTTATAATACAATTACAAAATATAATCAAAATAAGAGTAATAATAAGAAAATATTAAGTAAATTAAAAAGTGATAAATGGATTTCTATTCCTTTTATATCTTAATCAACAAGCTAAATTAATTTATAAACTTTTTAGTGGTTTGTGTAGAATTTCTTTTTTCTCTTCAAATAATATAAATGATATGATAAATAACTCCAAAGCCAAGATTTCTAAGTTTGAATTAAGTTCTGTTATATATATGTTGGAATGTGGTTGTGGAATAAAATATATAGGGGAATCCAAATGTACATTACAAAAACGATATAATGATCATAAGACATTATATAAACGTGTACAGAAAGAAAATATATCTTCAGTAAATATGAATACTCCATCAATTATATTTGATCATAATAAAACATGTAATTATGGTTTTAAATTTAATAATAGAGATATAAAAATTATTCAAATTGAAAGGTGTAGTGAAAAACGTAAAATTAAAGAGGCAATGATGATATCTAGGAATAGAGGTGGTTTGATGAATAAACAATCGGCAAATATAAAGACAACAGAATTGTGGGAAATTTGAATAGATTGAATGATGGGTAATACAAGTTTTTATTTTTTGTACGTTTGTATTAACAGTTGAAAAAGATTGTCAGTGAAACAATTGAAAGTACTTCTGGTAAAGAATATATTATTTAATTTTGAATACTGTGTTAAATATATTTGTTTGAATTATTATTATATAATTTAAAAATACAGACATTTAATGGTTGTAGTTATTTATATATGAAATGGATTTAAAGCAATTAAATGGAATTTGGCTTTTAAAGGAATGGCGGAAAGTAACGGTTAAAGTTATTACGTTAAAGTGCAGAATAAAATTTTTGTATTCCTGTCGGATTTTTAAAGTGTTTCCTAACTGTTGTTGTATTAAAATAAATAAGTTATGTAAATTGAGTTTGAGATCTATGGATGATCTAAAAAATATAATACTTCGTAATATAATTGACCAATGTAAGTATTTGCTGTTTTATAATAGAAAGTATTTAAGAACATTAAATCATTTTATTTACGTTAATAATATTGATTATTTATATGAATTTAAACAGATTTGTCAAATACGTTTTAATAATTTGCATTCAAAAATGATGGATAAATTTAATAGGAAAATTGAACATTTGTATAATAAAAAGTTTCCAAGAAATTTTAGTGATCAAAACTATGTGAATATCTCTGGAGTTGATTTGAATTTTAATCAGCGTTATATTTTAAATTTTGGATCTAAATACGTCGGTGGAGGTTGGAAAGATTCTAGTATTGAATTAAATGCGGCGATTGAATATTCGTTTGGTGTTATAAATTGTGATTTAAATGATAGGAATAAAATAATTAATGAAATAAAAAATAAAACATTTGATAAGCAAAATGATAATGTTTGGTTAAAACAAATTTATGAATTTAAAAATTTTTTAAAAAGTAATAAATTAATTTGTTTGAAGGAGGACAAAGGTTTACGGATGTGCCTAATGAAACAGGATGAATATAATATGAAAATTATGGATCAAATGAAGAAGCTTTGTTTTGAAAAAAGTGAATTAAATAATATTGATACATATAGAATGAAATTTATCAATGACATTTTAATGACTGCTAAAAAGAAAAAAGTTATTGATGCAAAGACATATTACAGTTTATATCCGTCGTCTGCAGTGTTTCCAAGAATCTTTGCAAATATAAAATTGCATAAAAATTGTTATCCATTAAGAGTAATTGTTGATTTTGGTGGTGTTTTTTATTATAATGCTTGTAGATATATTGAAAAAATAATGCAAGATGTGCTTGGATTTGGAGATTATACGATTTCATCATCATTTGATTTTATTAATAGGATTAAAAATATAAAAATTGATAATAATGATGTTATGTGTACACTTGACATATCTGAAATGTATGGTTCAATTAATCGTATTGAATCAATAGAGATTATTGAAAGAGCTTTGTTTTTAAAATCTATAGATAATAATATTAGAAATTTTATTGTTAAAATATTAAGATTTGTGAATGATAATATATATGTTAGGTTTAATGATTGCTTTTATAAAATGAATTTTGGTTGGCCAATGGGTCTTCCGGTGGTATCACAGCTTTGTAATTTTTTTATTTCTAATTATGAGGTTAAGATATTGTCTCAGATAAAATATAAAGGAATTAAAGTATATTGTAGATATGTTGATGATGTATTTATATGTGCACATAATGAAATAATAGTTAATTTGTTTAATGAGTTAAATATGATTAATAATGTAAAATGGGTGTTAAATGAGGAGAAAGAAGATTCTATAAAGTTTTTAGATATATTTATTAAAAGAAATAATAATGTGTTTGATTATAATATGATTTTAAAGCCTGTTGAAATTAGGGGTTATATTCCATATAATTCTAAAGTTCATATGAGTCATAAATTAGCTGGTTTGAAGTCATTTTTATTTAGAAATGATTATTTGTGCAAATTTATTAGTGATAAAATTGAAAATATTAATGTATATATTACTGATATGTTGAATGTTGGTTATGGAAGGAATATTATTTATAATACAATTACAAAATATAATCAAAATAAGAGTAATAATAAGAAAATATTAAGTAAATTAAAAAGTGATAAATGGATTTCTATTCCTTTTATATCTAATCAACAAGCTAAATTAATTTATAAACTTTTTAGTGGTTTGTGTAGAATTTCTTTTTTCTCTTCAAATAATATAAATGATATGATAAATAACTCCAAAGCCAAGATTTCTAAGTTTGAATTAAGTTCTGTTATATATATGTTGGAATGTGGTTGTGGAATAAAATATATAGGGGAATCCAAATGTACATTACAAAAACGATATAATGATCATAAGACATTATATAAACGTGTACAGAAAGAAAATATATCTTCAGTAAATATGAATACTCCATCAATTATATTTGATCATAATAAAACATGTAATTATGGTTTTAAATTTAATAATAGAGATATAAAAATTATTCAAATTGAAAGGTGTAGTGAAAAACGTAAAATTAAAGAGGCAATGATGATATCTAGGAATAGAGGTGGTTTGATGAATAAACAATCGGCAAATATAAAGACAACAGAATTGTGGGAAATTTGAATAGATTGAATGATGGGTAATACAAGTTTTTATTTTTTGTACGTTTGTATTAACAGTTGAAAAAGATTGTCAGTGAAACAATTGAAAGTACTTCTGGTAAAGAATATATTATTTAATTTTGAATACTGTGTTAAATATATTTGTTTGAATTATTATTAATATATATATATATATATATATATATGCATTATTAATACTCCTACTATAAGCTAAAACATATTATTTACATTTATGAAATATGTATTGTATATCTAAACTATTATAAACTATGTAACAACTTATTTTACCAATAAAGATTATGTTAAAATTGTTTATTATGCATGACTTATCAAATCTTAATTTGGTTATTTTTTTGCTGATTAAAGATTATTTGTTAAACTATTGCTTTTGAAATTGTTTAACCCATATTTTTTTTTTTGTTCTGAAAAAGTTCTTGAATGTTTTTACCCCTTTAATAAAATATTCATAAAGTTTTAATTTTAATATTTAATAATTACAGGTTACATATGTGTATTAAGTACAATTTATCAAAATAGCTTTGACAAAATATCAAATTTACTCTTTTGCAATAAGCTCAAGTTTTTTTTCTTTTGGATTAGTTTAGTATTTTCTAATATGTGGTTATTCAGTCATAAAAATCATTTTAATGTCTTTCCATATAAAAAAAGTGTGTTTCATTGAGTATGCTAGTATTTTTTTCCACTTTTGTTAAGTAATTTATTTTTCCAGCATACATTTGGTATGGAATTTTAAAAGTAGAATATTTTAGCACTGTTATAAAGTCTTAATTATGCTCATTTTTGAGCACTTTCCTATTACTAATGCATTGATATTTAATTTTGAAAAATATTTTATTTTTTGGTCACATAATTACACTAAATTTTTGGTCATTTCCTAATTACTAAAATTTGCAAAATATTTTATTTTGATATGTCATATTGTAAAAATAAAACATTTTATTATTTTTAATTTTTTTACACTAATTTTTGTTACTTCCTAATAACTAATATTCGCTAAATATTTCTTTGTTATTGTTTTTTCTTCTTTTGGCTATATCATTTGCTAATATTTTTTCTCATGAGTTTAATTGCTAACATATTTGATACATGATTCAAGTGTTATTTGCACTTTTTGTCATGTGATTATAATTATTTTTATGAAAGTTGCAGTCTTTTTTATGAAATGTGCTACTTTTGAATTGTTTTGGACAAAATAAATGGAACACTTTGCATCACTTATTGATGATATTATCTGAAAATTTTTAGTATCTGCTTCTGACAGTTGTGATTTTGGAGCTTCTCTTAAAAACCAAGATGGCAGAGAATGCATTCTAAATCAAAACCATTACCTGGAAATTATATAGCAAAATGGACTTCAAAGTTCAGTCATAATTTTCTTTTATTTTTTATTTCTGTCTAGTATAAATAGAATATTACTTTATAAGTATTTGTAAATAATTGTCTGAATGAAGTTTTTTATAAAATTACATTAAATCTTGTAATTAATAGAAAAGATTTTTTGTAAAAAAACATCATGATATGAATTAATACAGCATTAATTATGAGTAAAGTCCTGTAAATATGTTTACTAAAAGTGGTTCACATTAATGACTTAGAATGTTAATATAATGTTTTTACTTTGGGGAAAAGTCAAAACAGACCGGAATAAGAAAGTAGTTTTCTCTTTAATTTGAAAGAAATCAGTGGAGATTGATTTTGTGAAAAGAGGAGAAAATAGTGATAGAGAAATACTAGTTTAAATGTAATTTTCTATTTAAATAGTTTTCCTCAGATTAATTAAAGATAGTTTTATCTTGTTAATTGATTAAAAGTATTTTTAAATACTAGATATTAGCTAGCAATAACCTATTTATCAAAAGAAGTTAAAACAGCCCAAGGCGCACAAATCAAAAACCTAGAATAATACAGTTTCGCATAGATATAAACATTATAAATATACATACAATGTAACTTTACTTGTTGATAAGAAGAAAAATGTGTGATAAAAAGACTATACCTTAAGACATACTAAGTAATTACCTCTTGTTGAACTCCTATCCATTGTCTTCTATCATTGATAGCCAAAAAGAATTTCTGAAATCAAGACTAAATTAATGAAAGCTATTACTAACTCCAAATATTTAATTACCTTTTATGAATTCTTGTAATTGTGATATACTTCTTATAATCAATAATTGGGAAAAATAATAGCTAATATTCAAAACATTTACATTTCACTAAGTGGGTGAATAGATAGATCTTCAAAGATTGCCTACCATACATACTTATACAACAAAGCAAAAACAAATAATGAATATAATTCAATTTTCCTGGATCATGAGCTTGCTATGGGTCATACTTGTAGTTCTATTATTGTAGACATGGTTTACATAAGGAAGCATGGACAATTGCAAAGGATTCAAATGCAAACAACCGAAAGGATTCATGTGTTCCACTGTCAAAAAATGATATATTTAAATGTCTCATGTACATAATAAAAGATATACATATATAGCCATAACTTTCAACTGCAAAACTAAATAGCACTATCATTATGACAGGGGTCTGCTAAAAGCATGCTTAGTACAATGCAAAAATATTGAATATTGTCTATTACCTTTTCTTAATACTTGGTTGTAATGACTTTATAATAAAAGCTGTTATTAAAAATATGTGTGTATATAAAATATAAGACTATGATAACAATGTAAATCATGGTTTAAAATATATTACTATCTGATAAGGTTTTTCTTTATATATGTTATATAAGGATTTAAAGTTAATATTAATATAGATTTAGGTATATTATAAACTTTAAATTTACAATTTATGATTAGTTATTAAGTATATTATATTTTATTTTAATATATATATAATTATAATTGAAATAATATTTTTAACGGTTTACAAACAATTAAAAACAATCCTTAAATCCGCAGAAGTACTTTCGGTTACGTTCTAAACTTCTGCAGATTTAAGGGTTGTTTGTAAACCGTTAAAAATATTATTTCAATTATAATTATAATATTGTTTTTCATTAACGGATGTTTTTTTTGTTATATATACAGCTAAAAGTAATTTTCCATTTACTGAAAGAAGCCACTTTGATTCCTATTGGAGGGGGGGGGATTCCTAATTTCCAATCCATACCTACTTGTCATTGCAGCTTTAATTATTATGTGATTATTCATATTGTACATGAATATGGATGGGTGCTCATCAATGCATATTAATCATCATGGTGTGTTTATTGTTTTTTTTTACTTCTGAGTTTAAGACAAAGAAACATTATGGGCTTCCTTCCCATTACCTGATTGCTCTTAACTGAAATATCAGTTGAATTTTTTTTAAAGCAAAATAAATGTGTGTGTAAATGATTTTTCTTACTTCTGATAGATATTTACAATCATTACAAATGAAAAAAATAATGACCCTTATTCTTAGGAAGCTGAAGGTAGAGGGTACTAAGAATCTTCTGATTGTGGATACAAAGTGCCATTGGGTGATTACCTTTTTTAGGTACTTAAAAATGCAGATCATTTTCAAGTAAGTGAAAATGGCAAGAATTGTAAGAACTGTCTTATATTAAATGAGAGATTATTGGACTTGGTTAAGTTAAAAGAAAAATTGAAAAAACAGTTCATCTAAAAAGGGCACATGTAATGTATTACAAAGGAACAAACATTGGAAATACAAATGGTGTAGATTTCATTATAAGAAAAAAGTGGAATAACAACCTTATGGAGATTGATGGTGTATCAGACAAAATGGCAAGAATAGTTATTCACTTTAATAGCAGATGTCAAATGCTGATAATTCAGGTTTATTGTAAAGAAGTTGTAGAATATTTATATGGATGTACAAAAAACATTTGATGAGACCAAACAGCATATTAAAATTGTCATGTGGAACTTTAGTGCTAAAATTGGTAAACAATTAAAAGATGAAAGTTGTCTAGGTAAATTTGATTATGGTGATAGAAATGAAAGAGGACATAGTGCAGAAAAAGATAAAATTTATAATATAATGCTAAATGCAAATGGACATGGAAACATCCAAACGAAGAGGCAGGAAAACTAAATTATATTTTAAATAACATGAACTATGTATTTCAAGATTGTAATGTTCTTAATAAATTCAACACAGGATGGAATCATCGATTAGTAAGATGTAATATACATGCTAATGTCAAAGTAGAGAAAAAATTATTAATAAAAACAATATTCACAATTGATATTCCTTGTCTTCAGAAACCTTCCAATGAATTTAAATTAAAACTTCAAATCATTTTTAAATATTATCAAATCTTAACATGAATCAAATTTGAATGAATTCAATAGGAAAACATCTGATACACTTTTAAAAACTACAACAAAGCCATCTGGTGCAAAAAATCAACAATTTAACAATAAATTTCTTCTAAGACAATTTATGATGAAAAGATGGACTATATAAAAATGATCCCTGAATTTTATAAAATGGTTCAAGAAAGAATTGATAATGATATAAGAAAGTATAATTGTTAACTAGGAAGAAAAGTTATAGAAGAAAATAAAGGTTTCAAGAGTGTAAAACTATATCTTTGTATTATTAGGAAACTTATTTATGCAATAAAAAATAAAGGTAGAACTATTATTTAAAAAGGGAAATGACATTCATGAAATATGTAAAAGAGTTCTGTTGAGAATTATGGAGTTATAAAGAACAAATACCTCCTACATCTATTACATCTTCAGAATTGCCCAGGATTTTAAATGAAGTGATACATGCAATTATATTTACAAAGAAGGAAAAGCTCCAGGTAATGATGGAATTATAAAAGATATTTTTTTAAAAAAGCAGGTGAAAAAATAGATTGAGTTATATAGCAAATGTCTAAATCATTCAAAAAATGCAGTACTAATATGAATATTTTTAAAAGGTGCTAAAGAAGGTATTAGAAATTACAGATCTATCAGTCTTTTATCAGTTTTATAAGAAATCTTTACCAAAATAAATACAATTTGCCTACAGCAAACTTTAGATTTTAGCCAACCAAAAGAACAAGCTGGATTTAAAAGTGTTTTTAGTACAGTGGATTACATCCAGAAATTGTGAGAAGTTATAGAAAACATCAATATTAGCTGTTATTATGATTTGGATTTGTAGATTATGAAATGGCATTTAATTGTATAAGGATTTCTTCAGTGCTTAAAACATAAAACCATCAAGGAATAGACACAGGATATTATATTCTGAAGAATATTTATAAAAAAGCAACAACAACAATTGCATTAAGTAGCAATAATAGAAAGATTACCATTTAAAATGGTGTACAACATGGTGACTCCATATCTCAAAATTTTTTACACCAGTTTTGCAAGAAATATTTTGTGGAATAAAGTGGTAAGCTAAGAGAATAAAAGTAAATGATATTATTTATGTCATCATCTAGATTTTGCAGATAATTGTTATTGTTTTTTCTAAATAATGCTTCAGTGCTTCAATAAATTTTGCGAGAGTTATCAGATGAAAATTAAAAAGTAGGATTATAAGAAAATGTTAAAAAGACTAAGGTAATGTTCAATTCCTTTCCTCAAAGAACAAAAATAAAGATAGGTAATGACAGTTAGAAAGAGATAATAACTACAAATAACTTAGGCATATTCTTACTGCAGTTGGAAATAGATGAAATTAATCATAGAATTAAATTTGGTTGAAGTGCTTTTGGTAGAAATAACTCAATATTAAAAGGAAATATGTCTATGTGTTTAAAAAGGAAGGTTTTTAATAAATATGTTTTATCATTTTTTTATCATTCTGAGACTTGATATTTAATAAAAGAGCAATAGAGTTTTCAGACCACTCAATGAAGAATGGAGAGATGCATGTTAGGAATAATAATAAGGATGAAAAATGAAATACAAAGATAAGAGAACAAACAGATGTTGCTGATATTATTGAAAGAATTAGGAAATTGAAATGGAGTTGGGCTAGACATATTGCTAGAAGAAATGAAAGTAGATGAACAATTGAAATCTTAAACTGGATTCTAAGAAATTGTAAATGACCTAAAAAAACAATCTGTGAGATGGATGGGTGAAATAAGGAATGTGAAGAAGATAGGCTACATATTGAATTAAATGGATTGAATTTGGAGAGATCTCCATTTCTCAGTGGATTGATAATGATTGAAAATGATGATGATGATATATATGCTGCAATTTCATTATTTTATTTATTTTATAAATAATGTCAATATATTAGTAAGTTATTTTATTATAAACTGTAATTTATTTTGCTCTTTGAACTCATTGAATGTTAAAAGTCATTCAATTCACTAGTAGACATGCTGTGGTAACTAAAGTACATTGAAATAAGGATGACCAGACATAAAACACCAATACTTAATGTTTTTGTAAAAAAGAAAGTGGTGTTTAAGATTAATTTAAATTGGATTTAAAAATAAAATAAAATGCTTGGAGTAATTTTGATAAAAATAATGTTCAGTATTGTAATATCATTTTGATCATCGTCACACTGATGTTTGTAGTAATTAATGTGAATCACAATTTATTTTAGTTTTTGCAAACTTTATTATGTTTTTGTTTTGAATTGTTGCAATATTTGGTAAATACATTATCCTAATTGTTGATTTATTTTCTTGTTGTATGAAGTTATGTTGAAATTACAGCATACATCTTGTATCAAATATCCTTTATAGCCTACATGATTTTAATTAATATATTTTCATTATAATACCTGGCAGATATTTGCTTCTGAATAAATTTTTTCTGTAAATAAGCAGGTTTAGAGTTAATTTAAATAGAAAATATTCAACTAAATGTTTGGTATATATATATATTGTAACGATCTGGTGATATATATATATATATATATATATATATATATATATATATTATAATATTTTCACGGATAAAAGATGTCATATTATTATTATTATTTGCAGGATATTCCGTGTAGTGAAATAGCTAAATGCTGACATTTCAGGACAATATCAGTACTTCTTCAGAGCACTGTGAGGATGGTACTTGATATTGTACTGAAACGTCATCATTTAACTATTTCACTACATGGAATATTCTGCAAATAATATATATATATGAAAATATTTACAGTGCATACTGCTATTTGAAATAAATATCAAATCATACCAAACATTATGTGAATAAACATTTAGAACCTATATCTCAAAAGAACTATTTGAGATGCAAATTCTAAATGTTTATTCTAGAGAGTGTAGCTAAAACATTCTTAATACTTAAAATGATTTTATATATATATATATATATATATATATATATATATATATATATATATATATATATATATATATAATATATAATATATATATATATATGTTGTGCCCTTTTCTATAGGTCAGTAATAGTTTATAACAGTCAATTACTAAAAATTTTACATTTTAGAATATGTTCTTTTAATACATTAATTATAGTAAGTCAATTATATCTGTAAAGTACAATTTGAAGCTAAAGAAAATACGTAGTATATAAAATTATAGCGAATTATTTAAAAAGTAGTTATGTAAAGTTTAAAATATTGTTTCATATAGTTGTAAAAGCTGGCCATATTAAATAACACAGCTATAAAATTAAAAGTATATTTAATAAATTCGATTTTAATAGTTTAAAACTGATAAGTTAAATTTATAATCATATTTAATAAACAAAAATTAATATCGTACATTTTAAAAATAAACTTTATGATGGTGAGAATTATATTTAATTTTATATTTTCTAAATTGTTCTTCCAAATTTTATAATTATTTTATATAATATAATAAGTGTATCAATTATATAAATCTAGGCAGAGAAATAGATTGAAAATCGTCTGTCAAAGTTATTAATCATGTGACTTGTATACAATATACGTTCACACACACGCTTGTTTGAAATAATAACAAAGTTTAAAATATTTTAAAAGTTATATAGGCCACCTAGAATGTTTGCCAATTCTAAGCTACATAAACCCCAAGAACCTTTAAGACTTATGTTGGATTTTGGAGGTGTGCACTATTTCGAAATGGCCAAGCTGGTAAATTGGTGGTTAGTTGACTGTGTGGGTTTTGGTGACTTCACCATCAAATCTTCATTCGAATTTGTTAGAAGAATCAAGGATATATTAATAGATCAGAATTTTGTAACTGCAGCCATGGACGTGACCGAATTATATGGATCAATTAATAGGAAATGGTCAATTGAAATCATCCACAAAGAATTAATAAATAAGCATTGCCCAAATGAGTGCATGAACTTCATTTTATCCTTCCTCAACTGGTTGGACAATAACATCTTTACAACTTTTGAGGGTCGTTGGTATGATATGAAAGAAGGTTGGCCTATGGGTCTTCCCTTAAGTGGAATAATATGCAGCATCTTCTTAAACTTTTTTGAAAAACATACCATTGTTAAACACACTGCTAACATTGCTGGATTAATTTACGTGCACTATGTAGACGATGTATTTACGGCAGCGCCAAAAAATGTAATTGTCAATATTCAAAATGAATTACAACTACAATCTAAATTGATCATAAACACCACTTGGGAGAATGAAGGGCAGAAGCTTAAATATTTGGATTTGCTGGTCCATAGAGAAAACAGAGATCTGCATTATAGTATGATAGTTAAACCCCTTGAGATTCGAGGCTTTACTCACCCAAAATCCATGTCACCTACTGCACATAAATTTGCAGGGCTCAATGCGTTTTTATTTAGAAATCAAAATTTATGTAAATTTGAAGCCGATAGAAAGACCAACATCACAATTTATATAAAAGATTTGCTTAGCGTAGGTTTCAGCTACAGATCAATTGCAAAGAAAATTAAGCAATTTCACAGTAAACTAATAGCTAACCACAAAAATAAGGATAAGCCTCAAATTACACTGCCTTATATTCCCAAAGTATCACAACAGATAATAAAGACTTTAACTGGGGAATTTAAGGTTGGTTTTCATACTCCCCCTAATTCTAACAGACTCATTAATAATTCAAAGGATAGAACAGACCCATCTCAAACACCCCAGGTGATTTACAGCATGTCATGTCCACAGGCCGGATGCAAAGCCATATACTATGGGGAAACTAAGGCCACTGTTCACAACAGAGCTGCTCAACACTTGTATACCTATAGAAGAGCAAAAAAGAACAGCGATAACTTTTCAATATTTCTGGAACATGAAAAGCAGTCTGGCCATGTGTTCGAACCAGGCAACCCCAGGATTGTATGCCCTGAAACCAACGACTGTAAAAGAAAGAAAGATCAAAGAGGCGTACTTTATTGTTTACGACAACAATTCTATCAATAGACGCGACACGTGTTTTTCCATTTCAAAAAAATGGTCAAACTGATTTGCATTTACATTTGCATATTTGTTATTTAATAACACTACGTAAAGATTTATTACTTTTGTCGGCCATGAATATGAGGGCAAACCTCGAAAGCGCTTGGCCCATTTAATAGTTTTAAGCGAAATTTGTTTTGTTTATTTGGAAGCTTCTTCGTCAGCGAGTAAATCGTTTTTAGGCTATTATAGAATTGGATAGAATTATTGCCTATCATAAAAGTAAATAGTAATAAATATTAAGTTAACTATCGTATGTAATGTTTTAAGTAATGTAATAAAGACGAATACAGATATAATAAAAATTAAATATTTTGTTTAAATAAAAATAGCTAAATGGAATAGGTTATTAAGGTTATTTTAAAAATTATTTTAAATGTTTAAATAATTTTAATAAAATAATAATTGATTCAAAAGTAATATTTTAAATAATATTTTTTAAATTTTATTACGCCATAATTTCTAATTTTGAATTTCAATTCTACTTGAAATTGGAAATATGTAAATTTGTTCTCAAGCTAAAGTAAGAATTAACCAATAGGAATAGGTATTCTTACAGACTATAAATATGAATTGCATGGGGGTATAAGAGGAGATTAATAATGTATTGAAACCAAAGAAAGGTATATTAGCAGCTCTCAAAGAGATAGTATTTTTTTTTTAATTTTTTTATTTTAGTCAATTTTTTTTTAGTACTTTCTCATAATTTATTTGCAAAAAAAAACTAATTGATAATTTTTAACAGTAACTTGCAAAAAAGAGAGTGTAAACTAAAAAATATTTTAATAATTTCGTTTAACATGCTTTGTTAAATTTTTAAAGTTCCTTTATCAGTCGTATTTTATCTAAAAGTTTAACCTAAACTATGCAATAAAAAATGGATATACTACGATATAAAATGGATATAAATTGTAATACTGTAAAAATGTTTGAAATATTTATTGATACAGCTTTATTAATATTTCACCGAAGAACTGTTTTGGTACATAAAAAACCACAGTTCGGACATCATACGGAGTCTAATGAAAAATTGGAGACGCATTATTATTTATAACCCTATCCAAGATTTATTTTTAAATAGTAATAAGACAATTATATTTCATGAATTATTTTATATAATATGATATTCAAAGGAGTAAAATGTTATATCCTTTCTGAAGGTAACATTTTTTTTATTTTAAAAGAGATTTTATAAAAAAATACTAAACGAAAGTTTAAATGTATCAAGAAGGAAACATAGATAAAAAAGTGAACACATAGATGAATAAAAGATGTATCCATGGAAATACAAATAGTACTTAAAAGTTTATCGAATATTTTAAAAGTTAAATTAGATGGATTGATGCATCAGATACACAGAGAATATTGGTAGAGAAGATTAAGAAGCTTCACAGGATTAATTAATATTATGATTTAATAATTATCGTCTTAAATACTAAAACCAAGGATTATTTTCTATAAATTTTATTAAATGGATTTATAATTATTTTTATTTTAAACTTTAACGTGCTTGGAGAAGAACATTTTTAAAACTCTAGAGAAAATAATAAACATTTTGGACTTATCAGGAACTATTGTCAAGAAAATATGTAAATATAGTTTTGATTCCTTTTATTTTGTTAACCTAGTTTAAATCTAAATTTTTTATATAAGATTAGGAAAAACACAAAAACATTAATTTATTAATATTAAAATTTTATAATATAACAATCTAATCGGAAATAACAATCTAATAATTTAGCTAAAAATATTTTAATATAAAGTGTATGGGTGTGAATTTTTTTATATCTGCAATGCTCAAGTGGGCAAAGGAAGCCTACTGAACACGATGACTAGATAAAGGTTATTGGTAATAATAATAACTATTAATAATTTTATAATGTATATTTTTTTGTGTTTTCTTTAGATCATCTATGGATAGTAAGAATGAAGTATAAAAGTTTTTTTTTTACTTATATGTACCGCATTTCATACAACATTTTAAAAAACATTATGAGATAGGATTGATTTGAAAATATGCATACAAGATTATTATTATTATTTTTTTATTAGTAATATAATCCAACATAACAAATAATTATGTGATTCTTTTAAAATTTTCATGTTATAGGATATTCAAATATTGTCTAAGTAGATCGTATATGATTAAACATACAGATCAATGAAGTAAGCAACTTTTCTTATGGAATCGTAAGATTGTTCAACTATTAATGAATTTTATTTATTGTTTTGTAAATGCAGATAGTTATTTATCGATGTAAGATGTGGAAAATCTTGAGAAATAATGTTGAGATAGTGGCTTGGAAGTACTTAGTGAACAGGAAACCAAGATGATGTTTTAAGAAATAGGATGTTATAAGGAATGGAAATAATATTTAGTCTTTATGTGGTTATCAGCATAGTTAACATAGCCCTGTGACTGATACACATTTTATTTCGACAGTGTTTATATTTCTTTAAATATTTGATGTTCTAATAAAGCTGAAGAAATAGCTTTAATATCGTCCATGTACTAGAGGATATTAGGCAGGAAAATGTCATATCTCTTCACATTGTACCATGATTTTGAGATATGTTAAGAGTAATACTATAGCTTTCTTCCTTAATCCTATGCATCTGTTTTCGCTATCTTTATTTCATGTAACTGCATCATTTAGTAAGATATGTTTAAGAGAAATGATAAATAATTTAGAACTTATGTTATGCTATCGTTTTGTATAAGATTGGTTTATTTGCTTAGAAGGAATAGGACGTTATAACTTAAAATTGAAGATCCAAAGTATCCTAAGGAAAAAAAAGAATCATAGAATATATTTTGAATTTTATTTCGGAAATGAAATATAAATTTTTTTAAAATAAGGTATCTAAACAAAGATATTTTCTTTAAAGTGATAATAATTTTAAATGCTTTAGTATTATTTTTTTAAGAGAAAAATAAGTATTGCATATTTTAAAATACAATAGTACAAAGTAAATTATGTAAACAATATGCATAGTATATTTTTTGTTTATTGATTAACTGAAATATATTGATGATTACACTTATATCATACTAAAGTAAGGCTTAAAGAAGAATATATTATGATTAGTAAACATTGTGTGATAAATACTAAAATCTAGTACTTAATTTTGGATAATATTTTGTGTAACATCTTTGACTTTGCAAGATGAAATTTTTTTTAATATTTTGAGAAGTCCATACTCATTATAAAATTTTGTTTTCTATAGAATGTTTTCTAAGTATGAATTTTTAAAATAAGATAGTTTAATAATATTATGGATAAAATGCTGTTGCTAATAAAGTAGATAAATATACTTGTAATAAGTTAACCATAATGAGAAACCAAATAATAACATTTTTTTTAAAATTTTGTCCTAAATCTAAATAAAGATGTAATTGAAATATAAATTATTTTTTTATAACCTGGTAGATCAAACTGTAAAGTAAAAAAAAGTTGAGGATATCCACTGTAAATAGTGTAAATAAATTATTTATTTATTTGTTGTTAGTAATAAACTTTGTTAAATTTTGTTATTTAAAAAATTTTGTGTCCGATTTATTTATTTCTCCACATCGCTGCATGAAATCATGATATATGCATAATAATCAAAACAAATATATAATTTTGCACAAAAGATAAATAGAGAATTATTTTAACAATTTTAAATATTTTATTGGTATTCATTATAATTAAATAATCATAATCTTACATTATTTTATTGGTCATAAATCAGTTATCACAATATTATATTAAACTATATGCTATCAGTTGCCACACATATTTTGTTTGTCAGATTATTAAAATGCTACCACGTATTTATTATATCATTACATGAAGGTATAAGATCATATTATATTATTTCATTATTTTATTATGGTAATAAAATTATAGTAAAAGAAAAGATACACATAATTAGTTAAACAATGAGGAATATTATTATTGTTATTTATTATTATTAGTTTAAGTGTAGTAGATTATGATATAAAATCCCTTCTCATATTTTACTACCATATTTTTATTAACGTAGAATAAACTTTATGAACCTGAGATTATTTTATTTGAGCTATATTATTATTAAATAGAAGATTAAGACTTAATTATTAGTTTAATCTTAGTGAGTAGAAGTTATTAAAGTCGTAAGAATACTATGAGTTTGTTATTTGAAATAGTAATAAAGGGGGGGGTAGTGTTCCTATGCCATTGATCTAGTATCTTTTGGGATATTGGCTCAATGTAATCTATCTTGTCATCTGTATTTTCAGTTCAAGTCTCATGAAAATATTAAATATTTTTTTAATATATTTTTATAAATTGAACCTTATTCGAATTTTAAATTTGAGCTAGTGGAATATTTTAATTTTAATGCTGAATATTTTAGTTATTAATTATTAACTGAGATAGAACCCGTTTTATTTCATATCATATATTATCTGGAAGTGAGGATGCACGAGAGCAAGGTCAGAATATATATATATATATATATATATATATCCATCTGCTTCAATATATATATATATATATATATATATATATATATATATATATATGTTTAGATGAAAATCTTTATATTAGATCTAGAGTGACATTTAAAAGAGATACTGTTTTTGGATGCATCAGTCTGTCAGTTAATTTTGAAATCTTGACCTGAACAGTTGTTCTAGGTTAAGGACTTTGCAATTAAATTGATTTAAATGAATTACACATTCATGATTTTCACACATACACACACACACACACATATATATATATATATATATATATATATATATATATATATATATATATATATCAGAGAATACAAAAATCATTTATGCATTGAGCACTAGAGGCTTCTGAAAGAGTTTATATCTACACTATTCAGACATTGTAGAAAAATATTATTATTATTTTTTCTAAAACTTTATTAAGGCTTGGGGTACAATAGTGAAACAATAGTGATTAACATAAAGTTTGATAATATGGAGAAGATGTAGTAACAGTCTGGAGAGTATTCTCTGTCCATGATTAGCAGCCAGTGGGTAATATGAACAAGCTCCATGTTCCACATGAATGTCAGTAGAAGCCAGAGTCTTGTATCTCTGTCTCATTCTCCTGATAATATTTAGAAATAAGTTATCTTATTCATTGAGCAAATGTCAGTTTACAGCTCATCAACAAAATACTATGCAAAAGGAATGTTGCCATCCTTATTGAGGGAAAGAAGCCTCTCTCAATACTTTCAGCATAGGTATACAGATCTGACAACCATTGGATTTAGAACAGGATGTGATAATTTGTCTGGAAATTTACAGACTTTCTCATTGAAATAAAGCATGAATTCTGGTCTTTTCCCTTTTAAGGCAAAACTGACAGTTAAACTCTAAGTTATATTATCTTCTTTTATAAGCAAGAAAGTGATTAGTAGGAACCACGTTTAGTTTAATTTGACAATAAAATCAAGGAACTTGGGTTCAAGATTCCAATGTTGAAATTTAGTGATGATTTGTTTATTTGTGATTTGTAGAATTTTGGGTGTTGCTACTATGTTTTGATTCTATTGTTTGTAGGCATACCAGTAGGGGATCTTTGCCATAAAAGTGTGATTTGAAATTTGAATATGGTAGTCAATTTATGATATTAATAGTTGACTCCATGAACATTTACTAGGCAGAGGATGGTTGGCAACAATGGAGATGATGTTTTTTCTAAATTAGGGTAGCTTATGTTAAGACTGTATAATGTGTTGAAGGTTTTTGGAATGAAAATGTGGCAATAAAAGTGTAAGGACATAGCATTGTGTGTAGTTGTTTTTTACATATTTTCATACTGATGGTGACCAACTTTTTTCTCTAAAGTAGGTGATAACATAAGGCAATAATTTTCTTTGAAATTTTGGTAAATTGAATTCCAGAAAAAAAATAATTGATCATGGGATATTAACATGTTCAACAATGCAGCTTTATCATGGATAGATAAAAACACCCTGGAGAGTGAACTGTTTACTTTCTGGGTGGTAGATAAGATTGAATCTTGTATTTTTCTTCATGGCAGAAGATGATTCTGAGATTGGGAATCCCAGGAATTTTTGTGGATCAGCCATGAAACACGATATTATGTTGTGACCTGTCAAAAGTTTCCAGGTATAGGATTTATTAGGATTAATTTCAAATCCATAATGCTCTGCATATTTTTTGAGAATTGCTACAAGTTTGTGAATATATTTGTCAGATAGAAGAAGTACTATTACATTGTCCATGTAAGAAATATGAGATATTATTTTTAAATTTTGGGAACAAAACCTCCCATAGTCTCTCCTCAATCTCTCACAGAAGCAGATTTAATAATGAGATAAAGAGAAGGGCACTAATTGGGGAAATCCTGTTGGATGGAGTTTGAGGGCATAAATCCTTGACTGATCCTCTCAACCAGAGTAACAAAGATTTCTCTGTTGTAAAATAGGTTTCTGATAATCTGAATGTATGCATTCATGACTGAGTAATCATGTAGCACAGTTAACAAGGTTCAAGGGTAAATCAAATCAAAAGCCTCAGTGATATCAAATTTCACAGCTACTGGGCATGGCATCATTTCATTTTGATGTTATCAAGAAGTGATTAAAACTAGCAGATGGTATCATCAGTTGATGCTCCTTTTTTGGAAAATTGAGATTGCCACCAGTTGATGCTCCTTTTCTGGCAAATTGAGATTGTGAAACATGGAGATAAATTCAGTTTTGGATTATATCTTTGAAGATTGACTCTATGACTTTGATTAATGATGGAGTCATAAGGTTGGGTCTGAGATTGAAAATCTGGGAATGTAACATGCATTTTAAAAATATATATACCATGGAAATTAGATAAAGATTTTCAATAGATTGGGGACCATTTGATAACTGGTTAATCATTTTAAGGATGATATGTACAGATAATTTATTTAAATGAAGAATTATGTATCTAGAGATTGCATGAGGACCCATATGTGCATAACCTGGAAGGGATTTTATTTTATTTTGAAATATCCATTTCAGAGAAGTCTTGATCCCCACTGTCCACCTTATCACTTGGGCTGTCTCATTGAACAGAGAATCACTGTTTAATTTTACCTTAAAATATTCATATATTTTTTGCAGCATGTAGATTGCCATGTAAACTTCTCATTTTATAGCTACTGATGTTGGAGTGGCCTTATTTCTCTTGGAACCCAGTGCCCATCTAATGTAACTTCTTCTGTAGCTGTGTGTTTGAGCTAAGAAAACCTTTGATCACTTTACTGTGATGTAATCAATTAAAATTTTTTGCTTGGTTATATATTATGTTTTGATCTCCAAAATAGTCCCTATGTTATTGTTATTACATAGAAGTCATTTCAGTTTATCATTAATTTTTTCCAGTTCTTTGAGGAAGTTTGTATGTCCTTTTATTTTGTAGGCATAATGTTTGATTATGGATTGAAAGCTTCTAATATGTGAAAATTATGTTTTAATGGCAGGGATGGAAAGTATGTTAATTTTGTGAAAGTAAGTATAGGCTTCCGAGATTACCTCCTCAGGTGTTGACAATCTAACCTGCATTCTGATTGTCTTGTTAAAATTAAACAGTGTCAAATATTTAAAGTCAATGTTCATCCCTACATCCAAAGTAAGATAGGTGGAAAAAGCAGGTGATAGGAAAGCTTCAATCACAAAATGAATTTCTGGGGTGTAGAATAGGTTTATTAAAGACACATACTTCTTAGTATAAAGTGAGAAAGTGCCTGGAGGAAAAAACCCCTCACCACTAAGAGTTTCTGATTTAGTAAGTTAATATATTTTGATGCAAACTAATTGTATGACATATTAAGTCCCCCCAAAAATGTATGGGGATGAATTGCTTGCAAGGTAGGTGTTTATCTGATGTATGACTTTGTGACTTACGGCTGGTGAGTTCTGTAGATATACAAATGTGCTATTCAAACTGGTAGCACTGTGATTAAATCTAATAATAAACATGAGGAGAAATGAGAAATTTTGTTAATTAAAAGTGTGACTCCTCCAGAAGCTGTTGGGGAAATGGATTGAAAGAAAAATCCAAATTTGTTTAGAATATCATTAATTTTATCTTTTTATACACAACATTTGTGGTAAGTATTGTTTAAACCAGTTATTAATTTTATATACTCTGCTGAGAGAATTCATTCCTCTGCTATTAATGCCAGCTATTTTTATTTTCATAGTATGATCAAAGACAAGCTATCAAGAAAAGACAGACATACTTATATGGCTAATGTGGTATTTTAACTCATCACGATAACTCTAATTCTGTACAGCTGAAGAACTGGATAAATGATTATTTCTGCCGGGGTTGGTTATCTCATCATGAGCAAGTAATTCCAGCTCTGGTAGGTTAGTGCCAGCAGGGAAGAGGATGGGATTATGAGGGTCAGATTTGAGTTTAGTAAGTTTCTTGGAAGGTGGCTTTTCTGAATGGTGTTTTCCAGTGGAGATAACTTCTTTAGTCTTTTTTAATTTCTTCTCATCTAATATTTCTTTTTTTTATCACTTGATCAGAGAAAATGTGATTTCATAGTTCCAGTCAGTAACTGTTGATCTTTATTAAGGCTTGGGTCAGAGGTCCAGAAATCAATTTTTCCATAGTCTGTTTTTGTTTTATTTTATCTTGTCACTTTTATGTAAGGAAGTTGGGGTGATTTTCCAGGTATATACTAGATTCAGAGAGGATGGAAAGTGATTAAGACTCAGAGATGTAACCATTTGTATTTGGAATTTCATGTTTGGTGGTAGAGCTTTTTTTATCCATCTCCACTGTTGGTTGCTTTATTATAATTGTTTGTGTGATGACAGAATTGTTTGTTTTATTTTGCAGTTTATTTCTTGGGCCATTGCTTTGGATTTTGTCTTCATTACAATGATTGTATTTGTTTTTTTTTTCCACTGCAGACCAGACATAGTCTAGTTGGGCATTTCCTGATAAAATACAATCTTTGTTTGCAATGGAAGCATTGTGATGGAATCCCTTGAATGAAACAATCAACATAGAGTTATCAGCAGAGACAATTGTAGGGATATCAAGTGGTGAAATAGTTTTCCTCAGCATGAGATTAAAGAACATCATTTTTGACAGCATTGGAATTTCAGCTTTTATTTCCGTAATGTATCTGAAATTTGAAACCGTTTCATAATCATAGAGCAGTTTTTGCAAGTCACTCTGGAGAAAATTGATGTAACAATTGCAGATTTGACCAATTAGAAATATGGGTATTTCCATATCAATCCAGCACAGTATTTTTTTTTTTTAGATGTTATCATTCTTTTGAAATATTTTCTCTGGGTGGTGTTATGAAATTCTAATATTAGGTACCTATTATTTGGGTGTGTGAAAACTTTCTAAATTAATCTCCAGCACTTTTTAGTTGTTTAATCATCAAAGAAACCCTTGATCAAAAATTTAAGTAGTTGACAATGCTCATCCATGACAGCCCAAATTAATGATTTATCATTGTAGTAGTTTTTAAAGGATTTGTATTGTTGCACAGGGATGGATGCATAAAAATTATTATTGATTTGCTTAAAATCAATTTTGTCAGATAGTGTTTCCATTGCTTAGCTTAAATTTCTTGTAAGATTTATAGTTAGGTCTATTTCTTCATTAAACCAGTTAAATACTTCTCTATAATTCTCTTGAGAAATGATATCTGTTGTACTAAACCCTGCCACTTCAATCTCAACCATCTCAACATAGCTTTGATTGCCTGATTTACTTTTTTAATTCATGTTAGATTCTTGATTATTTTCATAAAATTGATTATTTAACCTGTTTTTATTGTTTATTTGTAAGTAATTTCTAACATTTTTAATTTTAATTAGAGACTGAAAATTTTTATTAGCGTTATCCCTAACCTGTAACATTGTAGACTGTCTTTTTGAAATACTGCTTCCCCTGTGTTAGGATGAGAGCAACAGTCCAAGTCCATCTGAATTATTTCTTCTTCATTACTGGTGCTATCACTGGTAATTTTCCTATTACTTCAATGTTTTCTTATATGTTTTTATCTTTTTCATTTAATAGCTGGCTTGAAATGGCTTCCATATTCTTACGATCAACAGCAATGTTAACAACATCACAGTAACTTTCAGCAAAGCCAAAAATTTCACTCATTTATAGAGAAACTAGAAGGTAATGAGCTAACCCTCACTTTAAACTAACTTTTCACTCACCAAATAACTTAAGTGCTACTAAATTCACTTTAGATACAGAAGTCAGTAGGATTGCAGTTGAGTGCCATCTTGTGAGAAAAGACTAAGAAATATCTTATGAAAAACAGAATTACAATGCAGAAATAAATAAAAAATATTTATTTATATTACTTCACTATTTGCTTATATTTTATAATTAGTGATATATATATATATGCTTATATTTTATAATTAGTGATATATATATATATGTGTGTGTGTGTGTGTGTCTGTGTGCGTGCTTATGTGTCATTCTTACACTTGAAAAGGCTGCTTTGTTGGTAATAGTGCATCCATCAATCTAATATTTTATTTCTGCTAAATCTTCTATTTGTTTTCATATACAGATCAAGATCAAAATTTGTTTTCTAAGTTTTCAGTCCACATCCAAACTAAGAAACTATTTCTTTTGTGCCAATAAATCATAATTTGAGAGTAGAAATATACTACAAGTACAGACTGTTGTTCCTTATCTTGAGCTTTTCCAATAAATACTCATAGAAAACATTCTTTAAAAATGAGTGATGATAATTATAATGGAATATGTTACGATTAATTAAGCAGTGTATAAATAGAATAATAAAATAGATATTAACTCACAAACTCAATAAATACATCTTAAAGTCATTTTAGTAGAAGTTTATACATACATTTTAAAAATATTTATGTGTGATTACAAATAAATAAAAATCGCAATGTTTTTTTTATCAGCTTTAAAATTGATATTGTAGACAACGACATCATTCCAGCTTGATTAATTTTCTTTTAATTTTTCCAAGAATATAAAATCATTCTATTTGTTTGCAGATCTTTTTGTATTCCGTTTGAGTTTAAAAACAACATTTACCAGTTTTTATAATTATATTTCAACACGTTCAGCAGCAAATGTAGTTATTATCATCCCACTATTCTTTTAAAACTAATTGAAAATCTTTTCTTTGACTTTCATCTCAACTACTTGACATTTCTCAGATTTCACAAGATTATATAAAGGAATTCACATTTTTAAATAAAAAAAAAAGAAAGAAAAGAAAGCAAAGAGAATTGTGATCAAAGACTCCAAAGCTCATCTTCACAACCACAATTACTATTAACTTTAGTGAACCAAAAATGTGTTTTCTAAATTATAAATGCATTGGCGTATTGTTCATCAATAAACTCCAGTCGCCTTTTAATTTTTTTTTAAAAATATCAGTCAACGTTTTTTTCTTCATCAAAACAAATTTATTAATATATAGATACACATACATAGACTCTTTTAAAAAAAATGAAGCGATGTCAAATATCAAACATTTAAATTAACGAAAATATAAAAGTGGGCCTATAATTAAATTCACAATAATAACGTTTTAGTAAAATTTGAAGTCCTTATATTTCCATGTGACTTTATATATAGTATATTATAATGATATCTGTTTTATTTGCAACTCCAATTTGTATTTTTTAAAAAATAAATCAGTTATTCCTTTGTTATAAAAATATTATTCAGAATTTGTATATATATTCTGATGTGATAGACTCCTATCGAAAGCTAAGAAACCCAAATCAAAATAGCAATTCTGCAGTTACAGTGTAAAAATGTCAAATAAATTAGTTATTCCTTTGTTATAAAGTTTTTATTTAGAATTTTTATATATATTGTGATGTGATAGACTCCAATCGAAAGCTAAAAAAACCCAAATGAAAATAGCAATTCACCATTTGCTGCGTAAAAATGACATGTAACCAGAGGAAAAAAATCATCATTGCCTAATTATATTTATTTTAGTGATATTTTAGGGTGCACATTTAGCTTGCACTGTCCACCATTTTAGACAATAGGGAAGCCCAAAAACCACCTCTGACACAAACAAGTGATAAAAGTGTCACTTAACATATCCAACAGGAAATGAAGTCCACAAAATATTTTGTCCAGTGCAAAAAAAAGGGGAATTTCTATCAACAACAGAAAAAGATTAAATAAAAAAATCAGAATTTCATTAACGATATTTAACAAATTGTGCAACTTAGCTGATAAAATAGGAGGAAAAATTTGCTGGCATAATCAAGTGACCAAAAAATCAAATTACGAGCACAATCAAATATCAAACCCATTAGTAATTAGCACATGACTAAACAAAATCAGCAAAAAATAAAATTCCCAAAACAATATTTAACAAATATTAGTAATTAACAAATAAGCGAATAAAAAAATAAAAGAAAAATTTTCCTGCATAATCACGTGACCAAAAACAGAAATTATTATTACAATGAAACATGAAAAAAAAACAAAAAAACAATATTTAATAAAAATTAGTAATTAATAAATGACCCACAACAAAGTTACAGTAATCACACATACATTCCGCCAAAGAAAAAAATCAAATAACTTTATGAATCAAATATCAAATATATTAGTATTTATTGTTTAGCAAATATTAATAGTTGTGATAGACAAAAAATAAACTACTATTATTTATTAATGAAACACAAGTTATGCATAAGTTTCAGGCAATTTCTTTTGACAATATAATAAAAAAAAGTTAAAGTGGGGAAAAATACCACCATTGATCTGTTTACTAACCAGTCATCTAAGCATTTATTCATCTTTAAATACTTTTCTCTATCTATCAATTTAATACTTGTGTTAGATATCCATTTGTTTTTTTACTTGTCTATCTGTTTATCTACATACTCACCTATCTATCTTTTACTACTGTCTCAATCTGCTTATCTAATACTGTCTTTTGCTGTTTTTTATCTATCTATATGTCTCTCTATATATTTGTCTATTAATATATCTGTTTAGTTATTTAAAATCCTTTCTGCCAATCTATTTATTTATACATCCAACCATCCACTTAACAACTTATCTTCCTACAATGACATTTGTCTCTATTTTTGTTTATATATCTAATTAGCAATCCTTTTCATTGATTTATCTGGCTTGATATGTATATTTATTTATGCTTTCAACCTTATATTTAGGTATTTCTCCAACCTACTATCTGATGAATAATTATTTGTCTGTCTACATATCTATATATCCGCATTTCTGTCCATCTGTTTTTATGTTATTAATTATCTACATCTATGCAACTATCCAGCTATTTGTTTGATTTTGTTCTTATCTATTTAATTATCTAAGTATTTATTTATCTATCAATCTGATTTTATAACTATATATTTATTTCTACATTCATCAATCAATTTAACTATCTAGCCAACAAACCACTAACTATATATCTATTAATCTGTCTACCTACCTATCTATATTTACTCCTATTTATGTAGTTTTTTATCTGCATTTATGAAACCAAACAACAACTTCACTATTGAGCCTGTAACCCATATGTGTATTTATATTCAAACCTATCTATATCTAACTATCTACTCATATGCATTTTAATTTAATTGTATAAATACATTTAACTACATGTGACTACCTCTTTATCTATCTATCTACATATCTATCTATCTATTTACTTGTTTATTTTCTGTTTATATATTTATCCATCCACTCATTTATATATTTATTTATCTACTTATTCATCCATCCATTTATCTAATCTCTCTATCTATATATCTAATTTTTTTTTCTTTAACTATCAATCTAGTTTTCTATCTATCTAACTACCCATATACCCATCTCAGTTTATTGAACTTTTTTTTCAATGATCTAATAACTTATCCATCAATCTATTCATAAATCTTTACTTATTCATCCATCAGTTTATCCAACATAATCTATCTACTTATCTACCTATTATTTATCTATCAATCAATCCATCTATATGCCTCTATGTCTTCATTGTTAATACAAACATATATCTATTTAAAACTCTTTATCTATCTATTTATCTATCTATCTATCTATCTATCTATCTATCTATCTATCTATCTATCTATCTATCTATCTATCTATCTATCTATCTATCTATCTATCTATCTATCTATCTATCTATCTATCTATCTGTCTGTCTGTCTGTCTATCTATCTATCTATCTATCTACCTACCTATCTATCTATCTATCTATCTATCTATCTATCTATCTATCTATCTATCTATCTATCTATCTATCTATCTATCTATCTATCTATCTATCTATCCATCCATCCATCCATCCATCCATCCATCCATCCATCCATCCATCTATCTATCTATCTATCTATCTATCTATCTATCTATCTATCTATCTATCTATCTATCTATCTATCTATCTATCTATCTATCTATCTATCTATCTATCTATCTATCTATCTATCTTTCCACATACTTCTATTTACCTGTCTACTATATACTTTATCTACCTGTTTAGATGTATTGATAGATAGACAAAATGAGTAAAAACCAGATAGATAGATACAGAGGTGGGTAGATGGACAAATTGCTTGATGAAATGTATAGATGAAAAAAATGAATCAATGGATACATAAATATAGAGGCAGATATAGTGATTGATTGACAGATAAATAAAAAAAAATAGAGAGAGATAGATAGAATAGTAGATATTAATAGTAAGATAAATATGAACATGTATGAACTGATGGATGAATGGATGAATAAGTAAATGTGTAGATATATGAATAGATTGCTGGATAAAAACAGACAGATAGTTATATTGATAACTGGATAGGCAGATAAATGGATAGATTGATAAAGTATGAGATAAATAGTTAGATATAAATCGACAGGTAGATACATACATAGTAAGGATGAACAAATGGTTGACTGAGTAGATATATATAGATAAGATAAATGGAAATGTTAATGAATAAATTGATCGATATACAGATTAGTACAAATAAATAGATATATAGATAGTTAATAGAAATATAAGTTTATATAGATAAATAGGTAGGAAGATAGATACATTGATAAATATATGGACAAAAACAGAAGTAAATAGGTAGCCATAAAATTAGATAGATATAAAGGTAGATAGACAGATAGATGGATAAGCTAGATAGTGACATTGATGTATAAGATGAAGAAATTGACAGATAGAAAACAAAATAGGCAGATGGATAGATAGATAAACTTATAGAACCAGATAGTTTTGAAGACCCTTTAATGGAAAGATTGTAGATAGGTAAATGGATATATAGTTAAATTGATGAATAGATAAATAGAGAAATATAGATAGATAGAAAAAGATAGATAGATAGATAAAAAAAGATAAATAGATAGAATAGCAAAAAGAGGATAAATTCCATATGAATCAAAAGCACCAATGTCACATAAAATGGCAGGTTTGAAGTCCTTTTTATTTAGAAATGATAACCTTTGTAAATATGCATCAGATAAAACTAAAAATATTGAAGTTTATTGTAATGAGTTGTTAAACATTGGATACAATTATGATTGTGTATATTATACCGTTAAAAATTTTACTTCTAAATATAAAAATATTAATAATTATGTTAATTTTTCTGATAAAAAGTTTTGGATATCAATATCATATATATCGAATCAACATGCAAGTTTCATTAAGAAAATTTATAAAGGAATATGTGATATAGCATTTTATGTACCACCTACATTGAATAAATGAATAAACAATTCAAAAGATAAAACTTTATTGACAAATAAAAAATGTATCATTTACAAATGGACATGTAGATGTGGTAGTGGATATATAGGTGAATTGAGGTGCACATTGGAAAAAAGAACAAAAGCGCACATATTATTTAAAAGGGTTCAAAATACGAAACAAAATTTTAAAAATAGTGAGAATTTATCAGCTTCTGTTTTTTATGAACATAATAAATCATGTATATATGGTTTTGATTTTTATTATAACAATGTAAAAATATTGGAAACTGAAAGAAATAACAATAAAAGAAAAATTAAAGAGGCAATGTTAATATATAAATACAAGCAAAATTTAATTAATCGGCAAGCAGCAAACGTTAAGATAACAGAATTATGGGAAAGTTGACATTTTAAATGTAATAGTTGACAAAGCTACAACATAGTGAAAGCACTTCTAAGTTATAGTTATACATATAATTTTTATTGACTTTTAATTACTGTATTTTCAAATATTTATTTATAGAGTTACATATATTATTTTGAAGAAATACAGATATCAATTTGTAATATATATATATAACTATATAACTTCATCTTCTATATTTAACATTAAATACAGATATTACATTTATCATAATCATTGTCATGTAATTACACAAGCTGTGATATTTCCCAACATTCAGGTGAATGACATTTTATTCTTGCATGTTATTGTAATAAAGAATAGAAATAAGATTTTATCAAGGTAAACATAGATAAGTATATTTATCTTTCTATGTTGTTTTTGATATTATATATTGTAGGATATTGAGTTCAATCTTTACATAACAAATTACCAAATACCAGAAAATGCTGGAAAAAATATCTCTATATTCAACTGATTTTATTGAGCAAAGAAAGACAACATATATTTCCAAATATTTATTAGTTATATAATGGGAATATATAAAGAGATGTCTGTAGAGAAACTCAATAGAACAATATTCTGAATTTGCTTATTAACCTTCTTTAAAATTAATTTATACTTAATATTCTCTCTTTAATCATATTTGATTGTAGTAGTCTTGCTGACTTATTTTATAAATTTTAATTTATACCTCTTAAATAATTTGTATTATTTAGTAATAGACACGTTTTACATATTTGGGGATATCAGTTGCAGATATATTAAAAATATTTTAATTAAATCATTTCATGATTTCTTTATAAAAAGTTATATTGTTTAAAAAACAGTTATTCTTGTTTTGTGTAAAAGTGTTTTAGAAGAAAGTGCAACTGATATTCTCATGTCTTACAGTGAGATAAAGATAAATTTTAGACTTGAGAAAAGGGGGAGTGCAGCTAAAGGTGATAGAGTCTAGATCAGTAAACTAAGAAAAGATATAATCCAGAAGATTTTGGATTTCTTACTAAGTGATAAATTTAAAACAAATTATCAATTTTTGAGAAGATTTTTACCTGATGCCTTAATTGATGGAAGCCATGGGTTTCTGGTACAAAAACATATGAGTTTTCAGACAGACTTGGTGTATATAAAAACTGAAAATAAGTCTGTCAAAGGAGGGGAGAATAAAAACTTGGTTGCTTATCAGAAACCCACATTATTTTTTTATATATTTGAAGTATTCTACAACCCAATAGCAGGTTAAAATATTTTGTTGGACTTCCTTAGGCCTTGAGAAACCAGTGCACATCAGAAGAGATTGAATGCAAAATTTTAAAACATCTTATAACTGATTGATAAATATGAAAGAAGAAACTTATTATTTGACCTGTGCTGTTCAATCCAAATGCTAACAGTTACAAATTAAAATGCTGAAATTCATGAAACCATGTCATTTGCTGAGTGTGAATCAAAGCAAAGCAAAATGTGCAAATATATGGAAGACAGAAATATCTATCTATCTATTAAAAGTAATTATACCCAGAAGAAATGAACAAACCATCCCAATGATAAAAGGATTCTTATAGAAGCAAGTTCTTTCATCATCAGACTAAAAGAAATGCAAGCCCAAGCCAAAAATAGGACTGTACCAGTAAACCACTGCAATTTGTAAATATATGCATGTTACACATTGGTGTGTGACTGATATCAAATTTGAAACATTCATATATTATTTTAATTATATTTTTATCAGTGACTATTAACAAATCTCTTTAATAATAAATTCATTTGTCTTTCTATTTAAATCTTTGAATCTTAAAATGAAAATCAATTAGAGAAGATTTTCAATAATAATATATATTGCACTATTGATATATTATGAATTCTTAAATTATTACATTTAAAAATTTGTGTGTGTATCTTATTTTTATAAAATGTCTTTATTGTGTCAATGCAAATATTATAAAATATGTTGATTTATATTATATTCGATGCAAAAAGAGTTTAATAGTTTTTTATTCATAATGAGAATTGACACATATACACACCCATACATAGTAAAATAATTATGTTTACATGTATATTTGTTGAGCATGAATGTTAAAAATTGGTAGAAATTTAGTATTTGATGAGATGGATTTTTAAAAATACCAATTGACCTAGATTGGAAAAAAAGGAGATAGGTAATTTGAAGCTGATTTATCTAAATTTTATCTCTATGATCTAACATACCTTTCTTTGATCATTTCTCCTTTTAATATTATGTTCATTTTTATTAATATAAAAATATATGTTGTATGTAATAGGCAAGTATGTGCACGCATAGAGAGTTTTTTTAAAATAAAAATTTTTTTTCTAGGATATAAGATTTTTATTTATCCACTATAAAAATTAATGTACACACATCACATTAGATGATATTAGGTGAGATGGATTTTAGATTGGTAAAAAAAAAGATATGTAATTTGAAGCTGATTTCTCTAAATGTTATCTGTATGATCTAGCCAACCTTTCTCTGCTCATTTCTTTTTTTAATATTTTATTTATTATTATTAATATAAAATATATGTTGTATGCAATAAGAAAGTGTGTGTGTGCATAGAGTGTTTATTTATTTTTTTCAAAATAAAAGTGTTTTTTCTTGGATATTATTTTTATTTATCCACTATAGAAATTAATCCACACACATCACATTAGATGATATGAACATTGAGTATGTATCATTAAGGGAAAGAGAGGTGATCTTTGATATTATGATTACTACTATTTAAATGTAAACAATTGATCATTATTAATTATGTAAATCTTCTATATGTATTATTAATGATTGATCAGTAACAAATGATAATTTGTTTTTTAAAGAAGCACATATCTTTCTTAAAAGTTAATCCTTGTCAAGTGAAATTGGGTGTGATCATCATCATCATTGATGGGTCTCAATTGTTAAAATATATTTTAAGTCATTATAAATTGGAAATAGATATGATTGATTGTTGTGAGTTAATTGCAAAAGCTGTGGCTGTATACATTATCATCTTCATCATTGTTATATTATTATTAATAGATAGACCAAATAAATGTGCTTAATAACCTTATATTAATAATAGTTATCACTAACTATGTTTGTTATTGGTGAGGCATCACAAAAGATATGACTACCATTGAAGCATCTGATACATCTATAGTTTTGAACTGAGTTGGTAACACTTATGGAATGTTAAACATAAACTTATGACATTAAAATCTTGTAACTTTATCTGAAAATTATCTGCACTTACTATATTATAAGGACATTTTTTCTCTTAACACAAATGTATGTGTTATAAATAATGTAGCAATTGGGTGTGACCCAGACATATATATATATATATATATATATATATATGTGTGTGTGTGTGTGTATGTGTATGTGTGTGTGGGTAAGTATATGATATAGCTTTACCTAGGTTTACAATATATATATATATATATATATTGTAGCCTTTTGGTTTATTCCATCTATAAACCAAATGTAATAAAATGAAGTAATTGCGGAAAAAAATTTTTTTGATGTAAGAAAAGTTAAGTTTTATTTGAGAAGGTAATGGCTATATATCTCACAAGTAACATATATAAAGACAGTTTGTGTTTGTATAAAATGTCTATTACTAAAGAGTTGATGAGAATTAAGATTGAATTGATTGTCAGTAGCTTTAGTTAACAGTTTCTTTCTAGAGAATAAGTTTAGAGTTATATGAGATTATAGTGAATATTTATGTTTATGATTATCAGAAATTATAATTGATTTTATGCTTGTAATTATAAGAAATCATGATAGATATTTGTGTGCATATAATCTGAATAATCAGTTTTTCTGTTTCATGTTCTGCACATATATGTGTGTGTGATACAGATATATGAGTTTGATTTTTTTTCCTTTATATAAATTGACATGATTTTCTATATTATTAAAAATGTGAATCTAAATAAGAAATTATTTAGATCAAATGAATGTAACGTTTGTTTGACCAAAAAGTGTTAGTAAGCTTATGTTTTTAATTCTATCTTTGTTGACTAATTTTCATAAATTGGTCACCAAAGTGTTAATTAAAGAGATCTGGTTTCAGATCAGACAAAGTTGTTAATCTAAACACTTAAGAAAGAGTCATTTTTCATTCTGAGTGGAGATTTTTTTGATTAGACTTAAAGGGAAAACCACCTGTGGAGAGGGGGGAGTAGCATGTTTTTTTTCCCTTCACTCTATAAAAAAGTTTGAGAAAAAAGATATAGAGGAACCTTTTGCTAATTGAGAACAATGGGCTAACTAAGAATTTATCAAGTTTTTTTTTTAATTTTCTTTCTCAGAATTTATTAATGAAGTTAAGTATTATAGTATACCAAAATATGAATTTGTAATTCATATATAGGTGGTGCATATCTCTTTTTCTCAAGTCAATTATGAATGAATCCACTGTTAATAAGACATTTTATACTAAATGCTACAACTTATCCATTCTGTTTATTAAAAATTCATTGAAGGAGAGAACTGTCAAAATTTTGTATGAGTTTGAAACCCCAATTCAGATTATAATAATTATTTGGCTGTTTAAAATTCATTTAAAGAGACTGCAGCAAACTTCTGAAAATGTTTAATAAGTTAATTCATGTTTGGTAATCAGAAACTGCTTATTGTATATGATTTGAACCTTTAAATGGAAAAGAAGATGAAAAGAAACCAAGGAATTAAAATCCAGGAAGAAAGTCATCAAATGGAAGGTAACCAACAGAACTCTTTTAAAATTTATTAATTCTCCTGTAGCTACACTTTTGATTTAAAATCTATGTTTTTTATCTATCTTGATTCAAATGACTGTCTGTGTGTTCTATACACATTTAATTAAAGTAACTATCTGATGTGCAATTATATAGCTATCTCAAGTAAAATGAACTGAATATATTAATTGATTGAGGATCAGTGGAAGGAAAAGACATTTAAAGAGACTATCTGTAATGTTGATATTTATTCTTTATTTTATTTCATTTATATAATATGTCATTTGTATTTCATTTTGTTTATATGCTATGTCACACTCTAATCACTAGATTATTTAATGTAATATTTCGTTTATGTTAAAATGTTTGAAGGAAAAAGGGAAAATGATTTTGATACCATTTAAGTATAGATGCTCATGTAAATTTAAATTTAAAAGTAAAGAGAAAAATGATATAAATATTTTTATTATTCTTAACAAAATTTTAATTTGTGCTTAATAGTAAATATGAAGAGTGAGGTGATGGTCGTAAAACACATAAAATGCTAAAGTATTGTTGATTTGTTATTGATATAAATGTTAGGTATGTTGTTGGCTTGACTGTTTAAAATTGAAATATTTCATATATGCTTTGATTCGGGATTCCATATATATATATATATATATATATATATATATGGGCATATATAAAGCCATAAATGCTTGTCATTACTAACATAAAGTTATTCTACCACCCAATAGATGGGAAGTGGCTGTCTCATGATTTATATACCATGGCAGGCGGAGATGACTAAGTTTCACTCCATTTATTTGTTAAGATAGGGAATTATTATTAAAGTTACTGTATTAGTGTAGGAAATGTTTTGCATGCCAATATAGAGAATAGGTGTCTAAGAGGAGCTCTTTACACGATTCTAGGTCTTAAGAAAAGATCTCTCTTTGGCTCAAGCAAATAGTTTAAGTTTGAAGTTGATGTTGTTGATTTCAGTTTCTCTTACTAAGATGTGGCTGTGTGCACATTATACATACTGCATGATGATGTGTGATATGAAGAGAGTTTTCTTATGTGTGACAGAATAAAGTTGCCCTGAAAGAATAAGGATTCAGTCAGATGTATGTGTATGATGAAGAATGACAAAGATTTTAATTAATAAACTAACCGATCTGTGTTGATTTTTTTTTAATGATGGTAAATTGATGTTGTCAAGCTGAATGGACATACTGACCTATTAAGATATACAGTCAAAAACGTACAGATCTCACAAGCATGAATGTCAAAGTGTGGGTTTTGAATTTAAACCTGTTTGCAAAATTAGTAGGGTAATTTTATGACATATCCTTTTTCATTAGAAATGTGAACATTATTGCTTGATACAATGATTTAGAAATTTAAGATTATTTCACATTGCTAGTTAGAATAATTGAAATGAATATACTATTTTGGAATAGTCCAATGGACAATGTTTACAATAAAAAAAAGGGGGGGGAGTAGAAATTTATAGGTTTTCTTCTCTTTCAAGATATAAGTTTTCTTAAAGCTAAAACTATAAGGAATTCTGATTCCATGTGTGAGCGTTTGTATTTATTATTATTATTAATTATTTATTTAATAAATGAATGGGTCAAAATAAGAAGTGAATCATCCAGGAAATTAGTTAATTCTAACATGTATTCGAATAATAGTCCTGAATAGATCGGAAGCATATTTGTGTAACAATATTATAATTTAGTGTGTTTTTATTTTATTCTTTATTATTATTATTTATTATTGTTATAAGATTATATTGTGTTTTGTGTTTTCGTGTTTCAAATATCTGGAGAATCTGTATATCCAGCACCTATAGTTAAAGGAATATTAGTTCATATTTAAATTTAATTATTCATTTTATATTAATAATTTATTTCCAAGATCGATTTGCAGTAGTCATTATTATATCGTTTCCATATTCGATTCACATAGTTAAATTTATATTGATAATTTATTTCCATGATTGAATTACAATATTGATTTTAACTTGAATATTTATATTTGATTAACATAATTCATTTGTATAAGTCACTTTTATAACTTTATTTTCACGTGGTTTATTTTATAATTAATTAATTTGCATAAACTGATTTATGATTATTTCCGTACTTTGCTTTCATAAGTAAATTTTGATTGATTTATCTGATTGATGTCAATGGTTTACTTCCATAGTTTAACTTAGCAAGATATAATAGTTTTAAAGTCATTAATTAAAATTTGGTCAATAAATTAGAAATGACAGAATAAAATGACAGGGAATAGTTAAATTAAGTTTAATAAATTTAATCTTTTGATTCATTGTAATGTTGTGACTATTGGGAGCAGACATAAAATCCCTTTTCTGCTCTCGGTGTTTAGAGTGATTCCCACTATTGAACTTGTATTAAAATTTATTTTAGCATATATGGGATCATATCCATTACAGTGTAATCACTTACATGGGCACCTCTTGACAGATCTAGACCTTGAGAAAGAGCAGTTCAATTATTAGTCTAAGAGCTAGTTTGGAAGTCAAGTAGCATACTATAATAAAATTATTTTACTATTATAAAATAGGGATCATGAATTGATAGTTGATCGAAAGATATATGTGTGTTAGAGAAATAAGATTAGTGATTTTCAGATTAGAGAACATAACACAGACATTCGTGTTAAATAATTGTAGCTATTGAAATTGATAGATGCTGAGAATGAAAAATAAAGTAATGAAATTGAATAGGGAGGATTATTTGTGATTAATTTTATCTAGTATTAAATTTAAATAATAACTTATATTGTGAACCTAAATTAGGAGTTCTCTGCATTAATTATTGAGTTATTTCCAGTCAGATATAAATGAGAACTATATATAGTATTTTCTGTAGTTACCACTAGAGATCAGATATTTATAATAAAGTTGTGGAAGAAAGTTGTCTCATTATTATGAATTTTATAAGAAATTTATCATGAAATATTTGCATGACTTATGCTAGGTTTAAAATTAAGACCACATAGATTGAATGGTTTTATCCATATTATTATTATTAATTTTTTGAGAGACAATTTAATTACTTTCTCCAATATCTTCTGTAGTCCTAAATATGGCTAATGATGATGACCTCTGGTGGGCATTACAATTTATAGCTGCAATTTGGCACCCCCAGTATATTTGATCCTAAAGTATAAAATTCAATTGACGAGATACTTGAAATAAATGAGTGTATTGAAGTTGAATAAGTGAAAGAGTGTGCGGAGAAAATTGAGGTGACAATATATATATATATATATATATATTATAATGATTGAAATGAAAGTGAAGATCGAATCTAACCGCAAACTACGATATCTGCTCTACAAGGCGCCATCTAGGCATTTAAACCTAGAAAAATTTATAGAGTAGGCAGATACGTGCTGTTAAGATTCCACTTTATTTAAATATTCATATCATTAGCCCAAGTCACTAGCTCAGTGGAGTAGCAGAGATAATAAAATATAAATTTTATATCTTAAATATAAAAGAATAAAAACCACTGCCAGAAATTAACACATAAAAATATTTATTTACGCACATATAAAATCATTCTAATTTGAGGAATGAGTTTAACATTTTAGATTTTTCTATTAATCTTTAGTTTTACATTTAAGTAAATTACAACCATGAGTTTAATATTTATTTAGGGAATCGAGTATGAATAGACTACATAGCTCTGCATTTGAAAATAAAATATTCTTCCCTGATTTAACCTTAGGCAACAAATTTCGCAATCAAATCGGCGCCAACCCATCTGATACATTTATGTATTCAATGTAGCATGAAAATACGATGACACAAAATACTATACTATCAGGAATGTACATCTGAACAGCAAGTAGAATTAAAGAAGACGTTGTCTCTCCACCGACAGGAATGTCACATCTGTTGGTGAGTAGAACAATAAACATAAAACTCCATAGGAATGGACTGTGGTCCTTTGCCATCTTACAAACCCATCCATAGGCAAACAGAAGGTGTGTGGCATATATATATAATCCGGCCCGTAGCGGATCTCATACTACATCTACAATTACACAAAGATGTCCAATCCATTGAACCAATTCAACTACGAAATGAATAACCTAAGATTACCCTCCCTTAATATAACTTTATAACACTATATAGCCATTCATGCCCGACTTAAATTTAACATTTAAATATGTTCACACAAATTATTTTTATAAATTTGTTTTTAAAATGTTGAGTATAGATCAGCTGCACAGATTCCAAGGTCAAAAACATCCAAATTAAACACAATCGATCAAAATACAAAATCATCGATAACATCAATTGCAAAAGGAATACACAAGGCCCCATGGCATTCATCGTAAGATGCCCATATTAACATTGTTGACCTCTATATTCTAATCAAATGTGAAAACTTCAACATAATTAACCGCTAACAAATCTATGCAATGTCTATACCCAACTTAAATTTCATCATTTAAAATTAAACAATAAACAATTTATACAATAAGAAAAAAAAAATGGAAATGATTTTTATCAATCAGTAAACATATAAAATTAAACATTATTAATTTGATTTTAAACTTAAAAAAGTCAGATGGAAGTTCATAAGCTTGAATGAAAGTTCTTAATTATTTTTAAATTTAGAGTTCATGTCAATATAGCTTACTGTAGAAGAGTCCAGGTTTCTGCTTTTAATTCCCATGATGCCTCCATTGGAAGATAATGTTCTGGAGATGGCAATAGCTGGTTCAAGGTATCACAGTCTTTTTCTTTTTAAAATAGAGAGTGTGGTATGTGCATCCTACCACACCTCTCAAACACACAACACTGGAACTGGAACTCCAGAAAAAACTGTATTTCCCTTTTTATATTATCCACACAGATTCAATCCACAAAACGTCACTAATCCATCACTTTCATTAGGATCCTAGCCAAGGCTTAGTGCTTCCATTGCTCAAGCTAATTTCTCTTTTCTTCTTATCTATCTTTCATCAGATCATTTTAATTATACAAGAGCCCAAGGCTAGCTTGCTTTTCAAACAATTTATAAACAATCATTTCCATTTACAGATTACAAGAATTAATTAATACCTGTTTTTATTTTTAAATCTTGTACTTTTTTTTATAAAAAAGTACATTCAAATACTTATTTATTTGTTTTTTTAAAAAAAATATTTTTAAAGTTTGGCATCTGTGCGAATGTATATACGTTTAACAAACATTTTAATTTTAGCGTTTAGTTTTTTACTTTTATTTGCGAACTTTTAAGTTTTTATTTTAAATTAATGTAATGACATATTTATATATCGTTACAATATATATTGATACAGTTATGTGTCTCAAAGCATACAACAGCCTAATATAGTTAAAGTAGAAATAAACACAGACAGAAATAGTAGATATGTTTTATATTATAAATTTGGAGTAAATATATTATGAACTTTTTAAGAAGGCATAATTAATATTTTATTAATTCTGATTTTGAAAATAGAAAATGCATGTATTTATGTTAAATGCACATGTTGGTAATTATAAATTTCTAATACCTATATTCATTAGAAAAATTTTAAATTAATGCTAGTATAATATATTTCAATAAAATTCCACAAAGTTGGTTTGCAAAGTATTAAGTTGAATTGAAAACGAGTCATTCACTTTTTTTAATAAAGTTAGAAAAATGTATTTTTAATTATTGTATTTTTTTATCCTGACTACAAAAAATTTTGAAAAGAAAATTAAAGGAATTTTTTTACAATTTTTACTCATTACTACTATCATGAACTTATAACTGAGTGCAAGACAGTGGATCCATTTGTTGTTATTAGTGCAACAACAGTAATGTTTGGATTCACATGGAAACATGACCCAGAATGTATATTCTCCAATATCCCATATATATGTATTAGACAATATATTGACTGAATGAAGCTGATTTGAAAAAAAATTAACAAAATTATACCTTTCCCGAAAATGATAATAATAGACTATTGTTTTAAAAGGGTACAGCTTTCCACGAGAATGTATCTGTTGCTAAACAATTAGTTTCTATATGCAGAAGAGTACAGATAAATATACTGCATATATATATATATATATATATATATATATATATATATATATATATATATATATATATATATATATATATATATATTGAAACAGGGCTGAGTTTGAGTAAACTTTCCTATATATGCATCAATATAACCCAATTAATGGAATTTATATATATATATATATAACTAGACATGGATTAAAAAAGGTTAATATAAACTTAAGAGGTGTGGGTATGTGTGCTCTTTGTTTTATGGAAACGCGTGTATAAATTTTTGCTGGATAGAATAATATGAAAGAAAACAAAAGTAAAAAGTATATATGCAGATATAGAAATTTGTTTTATTTTTTCAAGATTGAAGCTCATGAATTTCATTTTGGAGAAGTTAAATGAAAAAAAGATATGAAAAAGCACTTGATCGATATCTGAAGAATTTAATTACGGAGATTTAAATTTTGGATTCAAAAGAAATTCAATCAAAACAAAAGAAGAGCAAAATTAAATTTTGAGGTGCTAAAAGCTTTTGTTGTAAAAGAATCCAGATTTTGAGTGGCAGAACTTTCTGATAAAAATAAAATAAAAAAAAAGATTATAATTATTCTATTGAAGCACAAGTGCGTGTGCGGCGCAACTGCTCCCAAAAGCTGTTAATACAAATACAAATAGCTAACTAAAAATATTAAAACAGCTGAGCACTTTCAAAGGATCTTGCCTTCATAATCATAGCTTGCTTATGTTTAAATTTATGCAAATATGCTAATTTCATCTTTTTGATAGAGAAAAACATGTGTCCTTCCTGTTTATGGCATCGCTGTCGCGAGAGATAAATAAAGCCTCGTTGATCTTTCTTTTGAGGTCATGTCTCTCTCTACATACGATGGTAGGATTGTCTGGAATGCACTCATGGTGACTTGTGCACTGGTGCTGATAAAAAACTGAATAAGTAGAAGGATCGTTGCGAGCTCTATTGTACGAATACTTATGCTGTGCCAATCGTGTATTCATACAATAGAGCTCGCAACGATCCTTCTACTTATTCAGTTTTTTATCAGCACCAGTGCACAAGTCACCATGAGTGCATTCCGGACAATCCTACCATCGTATGTAGAGAGAGACATGACCTCAAAAGAAAGATCAAAGAGGCTTTATTTATCTCTCATGACAGCAATGCCATAAACAGGAAGGACACATGTTTTTCTCTATCAAAAAGATGGAATTAGCATATTTGCATAAATTTAAATGTAAGCAAGCTATGATTATGAAGGCAAGATCCTTTGAAAGCACTCAGCTGTTTTAATATTTTTTAGTTAGCTATTTGTATTTGTATTAACAGCTTTTGGGAGCAGTTGCGCCGCACACGCACTTGTGCTTGAATACATACATTTCCCAAAAGTAAAATTATTTAACTTAATCGAATTATTCTATTGCTAATTTTAGTAGAGTGCTGCGGTGGAGAATTGTTTGGAAATGTCTGCTAGAATTATGTACAAGCTGGCTTAAACATGCATAAGCATGCCAGACAGTGCAATCCTGCCCCATGAAGGTCCAAAAGTTGCTGCAAGAAGGGTAACCATCTAAGATAGAAACTAATTTCTCCAAAGTCTAATTTAAATCCAAAAAGGAATGGAATCAACAAACAAGTATTTAGGACAGCCAGAATGAATAATCCAATTTGATTGCCATTACATCATGTGTTATAAATAATTTTAAATGAGTAAATTTTTTTACTTTTGGTAATCCTTTGTTTTCCTCAGAGAAAAAGAGCAATTCAGGTATATGCACATTCAAGAATATAATATTTAGTTTTTCAGATAGCATCTGTTTTTTTTTTTAATTCTTCAACCAAACTTTCCTTTATAAACTTTTTTTTCATGAACAATCTGTGTAAACTTTTGAAAAAAATCAAAATGACTTTTTTCTACTCATATGAACCTGATATATGACGTATTTATCTGATTTTATACATAACTAGGATGTGTGTGTATGCATGCATTTTCCCCAGTAAATAAAGAGAATAAAATTTAAATAATATTTAATCATGATATAAATAAAATATTGTACCAAATTTTAAAATGAAATGTATGTTTATTGGTATTATTTATTTAGGTCTGTTTTTATGAAAGTATAAGGAATCTAGAATAGTAAAGCAAACATATTTTTGTATAGTAACACCCCCTCCCCACCATAGATTTTCTTTGATTTGTCAGTCACCCATCCTGAGTGAACTACTGAAGGGCATTTGCAGATTGGTATTCCAACTTTCCCAGCATAATTCTAATAGTAATATAAGATTGGCGCTTGAAGTCATAAATTGACAATCATAATTGGGCAAAAAATAGGAGTATAATTTTTAAAATATTTTAAGAATAATTTTTTTTTAATAATTATGCATATACATGTAGTGTTATATGCATACACACAATCTTACAAATGGTTATATATATATATATATATATATATATATATATATATAACCATTTGTAATGGGATTTCCATATATTTTATATATATATATATATATATATATATGGAAAATGACAAATCCCATTGCAATGGCATCCCTTCAAAAGGCTTTTGAAGAATAGAGAATATGGAGGGAGAGTGTATAAAGATTAAGTATGAAGAAAAGGAGGGAAATGTAAAAAAAGTATATAGTGGTTTAGCAGAAAAGAAATTGGAAAATAGGCAATGGAGAGAAATAGTTAGAGAAGTTAAGTGTGCGGCATAATCCTTCAAGGGATGGAAAGTAGTCCTGAAAGTTTTTTTTTGTTTCATTTTTTTTTTAGGTTGTGGGTTCAATATTTATCATAGTCATTATAGGGGCAGTTATATATATTGATGTATATAAAGTAATGGTTTATACGTTTGTGTTTGCCAGTTTATAAGTGTAGAGAATAAATAAGTTTTGACTGTGAAGCTTTGGGAGGAAAGCGGTCTAATTCTGACAGGAAGATATGGAGTTGGCTGCTGGATTGGGCATGTGGTGTGTTGCCTTCTGTGTATAGCTGCTTCTTACTCTCAACATGGTTAGAAATTTTTGAATAAGAATTGGGCATTTTTCCTAGTTACCCATAGCCCTAAGACTGGGAAGCAGCAGAGTGTGGTTAGGAGATGTCTTCTCGTTTAAAAAAAACCAAGTTTTTTATGTTTTTTTTTGTTATTTGGTGGTCGACTAACCAAGAAAATTGGGGTAGAGTTGGCTGTATTTGTTTATAGCATGGCATATGCTCGTGGGTTGTGGTCAGACCCAGTATATATCATTAGGCCGATGGCCACTTACTCTTAGTTTTTATAGCTACAGAGTGAAAGTCAAATAAAATTAATTTTAGGACATACATATAGTTTTGTTGGTTTTGACATAAGCCATTCAAACACATAAACTGTATTTAAAGGCTTCTTGCTGGGGGGTATTGAAACAGGGCTGAGTTCAAACCCTGTTTCAAAAGTAAAATTTTCTATCTATGCATCAATATAGCCCAATTAATGAAATTTATAACTTTTTAATATTTATATTTATAACTAGATAGGGATTAAAAAAGGATAATATAAACAGAAGAGGTGGGTGTATGTGTGCTCTTTGTTTTATGGAAATGTGTGTATATATTTTTTCTGGATATAATATTATGAAAGAAAAAAAGTAAAAAGTATAAATGCAGATATAGAAATATGTTTTATTTTTTCATGATGGAAGCTCGTGAATTTCATTTTGGAGAAGTTAAATGAAAAAAAGATATCAAAAAGCACTTGATGGATATCTGAAGAATTTAATTACGGAGATTTAAGTTTTGGATTCAAAAGAAATTTGATCAAAACAAAAGGAGAGCAAAATTAAATTTTGAGGTGCTATAAGCTTTTGTTCTAAAAGAATCTGGATTTTGAGTGGAAGAACTTTCTGATCAAAAAAAAAATTAAAAAAAAAGATTATAATTATTCTGTTGCTAATTTTAGTAGAGTGCTGCGATAGAGAATTGTTTAGAAATGACTGGTAGAGTTATGAACAAGCTGGCATAAGAAGGCATAAGTGTGCCAGGCATTGCAATCCCACCCCATGAAGGTCTGTAAGTTGCTGCAAGAACGGAAACCATCGAAGATAGAAACTAATTGTTCTGAAGTCTAATATAAATCCCCAAAAAATGAAATCAACAAAACAAGTATATAGGACAGCCAGAATGAATAATCCAATTTGATCGCCATTACATTGTGTGCTATATATATAAAAAAATTAAACAAATGATTTTTTTTACTTTTGATAATCCTTCATTTTCCCCAGGGAAGAAAAGCAATTCAGGTATGTGCACATTCAACAATATAATATTTAGTGTTCCAGATAGCATCTGTTTTTTTGAATTCTTCACAAACTTCCTTTATAAAGTTTGTTTTCATGAACAATCTGTGTAAACTTTTTAAAAAAAAATCAAAATGACTTTTTCCTACTCATATGATGAACCTTATATATGTCTTATTTATCTGATTTTATACATAACTAGGCAGTGTGTGTATGCATGCATTTTTCCCAGTAAATAAAGAGCACAAAATTAAATAATATTTAATCATGATAAAATATTGTACAAAATTTTAAAATGAAATGTATGTTTATTGGTATTATTTATTTAGGTCTGTTTTATAAAAGTATAAGGAATCTAGAATAGTATATCAAATATATTTTAGTATAGTACCTCCTGCCATGTAGATTTACTTTGATTTGTCAATAACCCACCCTGAGTGAGCTAGTCAAGGGCATTTCCATATTGTATTTTAGCTCTTCCAGCATAATTCTTATAGTAATATAAGATTGGCGCTTGAGGTCATAAATTGATACTCATAAATAGGCTGGGCAAGAAATAGAAGTATAATTTTCGAAATACTTTAAGAATTTTTTTTTCTTTAACAATTACGAATATACATGTAGAGTTATATACATACACACAGTCTTACAAATGGTGATATATATATATATATGGAAAATGGCAAATCCTGTTACAATATATATATATATTGTACTGACACAGTCATTACACGGTATTTATCATACGTAAATTTGTTGAAAGAGATTTGTTTAAAAAAAAATTTAAACATTAAAAATAAAATGTATATTTACATCTAAAAAAAAAGAAGTTTAAAACTTTGAGAAAAAATAAAGAACAAAAGGACAAGTGGGGATTTTTGAGTTAAATGATTGAAAGTAGGGGGAAAAATTCAGAAATAAAGAATAGATAAATGAAAGTAATTTACATTTTTTTATTATTAATTTATAATATAAATAGTATTATTTATTTATGGTGTAAATAGATTCATTATTATCTTGTGATAATGAAGTAATGGAATGTGTGTGTATATAAAAATAAATGTTAAAAAGAAAGGAATTTTCCTCAAAATAGTACAATTGAAAGCTAATGAAAATAAAAAAAAATAAAAAACTAAAAAAACAAAACAAAACAAAGGAATAAAATAATTACAACAGCTAGTGATAAGTGACAAACAAATGCTTAATTACTACTATTTACTTAAAATATAAACTGAAAGAAAGAATCCTATATGCTAAAAGAAAAAGTTCAAAAACCCAATAGGAGTGCAATAGAATATCTGATGGATCGTAAGATAAGGAAACACTGGATATATAAGGGAGAGCTTGATATTGTTTAAAAATAAGTACATGCTTATTATTATCACAATATAGTATTATATTATATTGAAAAATCTGGTTAAATAACAAAAAATGCATTACATACCCCATTGAATCTTGCGGTCAGAATGAACCTTTACTGCAATAACACATGCAGTTAGTTCAAAGAAGAAAAATGCTAATTTGAACCTTAGAATGAGTGGAGTGTCCATTCAAGATTTGTTCATATGTCATTACCAAAAAATAAAAAGCCTACAAGGAATCATCATCAATCGGTTGGAGCAACAGATTCAGCAGAAGCTACATTTCCCTATTGTGCATATTACAGTGTTCAAATCCTAGGTAAAATAATTTTATTTTTTATCTTCAAACTTTTAATTATAGCTATTCAAAACTGGTGATATAAAACTTTTGAACTTTATAAAAACTATTAATTTCTGGATTATTATTATTACATACATTAGCATTCATAATCAGATGATTAAAATCAAATCTTATAAAGGTCCGTTTGTACTTTATTTAAATATGCTTTTATTTCTACTTGTATTACTTAAATGTATTAAATATCTAATGCATTACAAAATGTATGCACACATTTCTATTATGAGATAAGAATGAAAACTTAAAGAAAGAGAGCAGGGTATAGAAATAATTAATTATCATTATTGATTTGAGCCAATAATAAAAGAAAACAAAAATTTTAGGCAATAGATTTTGAATAATGCCAATACACATTGATAAATGGAGGTTTATAATGTAGGCAGAGAATTTGGAGCAGCTAGAATCTGATGAGTTGTCTGTGAGGGCCAGTACTAAATTTGTTGCTGGTCAAGCAGGCATGTTAATTACATTGTAATTGACTGGTGCCTAAAAATATTTTTTTTAAAATAAACTGCTTGGATGACCAGTGTTATAATTTTATAGCAGAGTGTTGATATTATTGGTAGCTTGTTACCAATGTTATTAGTATCACCACCTGAAGGACCTGAAGCCTTCAAAGTCAGTGAGAGTTAAAAAGAAAAAAAAGAAGCTGGGTTGTACAATGGTGTAGCCAATTTGGGCCATAACTGACACAGGTTACCATTAGAGGGAAAACATCAGTAAGCAACTTGTTTGGTTGAAAATCCTGCTAGTCAATATTCAATCAACAGTATGTTTGAGATTTCATGGGACAGTATAAACATGGATGAATAATAAAAAATGGACACTCTGGGTGAGTTACAATAGAAGAGCAAGCAGAAATAACAATCAAACTAAGAGGATCTGCATTGGACATGATTCATTTAAACTTTTATCATATAAATAAATTTTTGTTTAAATAAGAATAGATAGAATAATCAGTTTTAAAATGGAACTGGTGAGCTGGGTTACAAAAATAAAAACTTTCATGGAAAACAGAGGGAAGCACCAAATAAATTAAGCAAGTCAGTCAAGGTTAATATAGCTAGTAGCTACATATGGGATGATGCTCAAATTTGGTGGCAGTCAATGGGAGTAAAACCCACAAATTTCGAGAAATACAACAAAGCACTGTTAATAAACTATTGTAAAACCCAGCTATTGTTTCTAAAAGATAACCTGAGGCAGCAGAAAGTAATAAATAGTGGCCCTTTTTGAGACAGAGAGTGACGAGAACTAGAGAGAGAACGGACAGAGTTGTAGAAAGCACGCTATGATGATCGAGGAGTAAAACAGGGTAATCACTGCCCTTTCCCTCCTGAGACCTGAAATCTTCCATTATGCTGCTGCCAGAACATGCCATCAACTGCCATAAGCCATCAATGTTCACCCACAGAACTCATCCCGGGGAGAACCAAGGTAGTCATCCAGATTTGACCAAAGTATTATTAGAATGTAAATATAATTTTGTAAAGCTTTAAAATGTCAAAAGTTAATTTTTATTAAGAATCTTTTTTTAACTGTCTCTTTAACCTGTTCTTTTAAATTATTTATAATGTTTTTTCTTTTTGATAACCCAAGCTCACAATAATTTTTCTAATATTTTTAATTGAATATGAATTTAGTTGTTTTATATTAAATTTTAGCATGACATTATTTTATGCTTTGATTTTTTTTGTATTTTGACAAGCTTCACTGGCAGGGGCTCAGAGTAATTTTCTAAGAGAGCAAATTATGTTTTATTAGAGGGAGTTCGGGAAAGAATGATTTGATTTTAAAAGTAAAGTAAGTTGATCTATTTTCGCAAGTGAGGTTATGTCGCATATATATATATATATATTGTAGCGTTTACCGTTTTACTAGACCACTATACGCCCCAAATGTATATTTGAGCGTGAGTTGATCAAGCTGTATCAAGGAAAAAAAAAGAAAGTTGTATTTCTATTCTTAACACAGCTATTTTTCCTGATCAACTCCAGCCTATTAATTGTTACGAATTTGTGCTATTGACAAAAATCAACTTTTAATTTTATTTACTATGGGTGCCAGGACTCCTAAGAATCCGCTGAAATATGTCGCCAGCACCTCTCGCAAGTTGTAAGACAAAGAAAAATAAAAAGATTCTTTTATAATATTTTTTTTTTCAAGGGACGGTAATTCTACCGTAATGAGAATTAATGATTTTTTTACGATTATTAGCCCTGGCGTATTGAAGCATATTGGCAAAGGTAACTTACGTTTAAATCTTATTTCACTAAAAACAAATTTAATAATAAAAAATAATAACCATTATTAATAACGCACAATAAAAGAAAAGGTTGATAAAAGTATAATCTCTTTTATTCTAACCAACTAAAATATTTATCAGTTAAATAGCTATTTAATACTTTGGAGAGAACACATTTAATTCAGGTGGGAAATACTCAGAAAATATAAATATCATTTAAAATAAACAAAAAGTTCTTGGTTAAATAAGAGTCTCTCATATAGAAAATTAAAGTCACTATCAGGATTCTTTATACGTATATTTTTACGAGTAGTTTTTTTTTTATAGTTAACTGTCACAATCAGGATAATTACTCTTACCGGTAAGTTTCATGAATTCATTAGTAGATAACTATGCATAGTTTTTTGGTAATAATGAGCTCGGCCTTTGGTTCTTGCTTGACTCTGGTCAGAAGGCTTCTCCATTTCCCAGAGAATTTTCCTGGTGTACATCATTAGGTCCGATGTTTTCAGGAGCTCCGTTTCTGCGCCATGTGCGGAATTCCTTCAGCGACGACGGATCTTGGATATATTAAATGTTATCCAAGACCAACTAGAGAAACAAAACGAACAAGACGTTCCTTCAACCGGATCCCTCCTTTTTATATCCAGTTTTCAGGACTTCTGCGCATGCTCGTACCATGCCTTTTTAATTTTATCCAGTCTTTAAAAATTTTATGTACTAAAGTCTTTATTTTCTTCAAGTTTTCGGCCATCTTTAATTAATTTGAGTATTTCTACTTTCAGCTTATCTTTTTTTCTTACTTTTGGAATTCTTTTGTTCTCTCCAATTACTGTTATTACTAATCACATAAAAAAAATACCGAAAGAATAATTTAACTTTCATTGTACGTTTTTAACAAAAATTATACTAATCAAAAAAAAATCTAAATTTACTTTTTTTAGCTTTTACCAAAATGCCAATATATTTGTAACGTATATAAATAAACGTCACAATATATATATATATGTTTCTAAGCAAATGTACCATAATTTCAAATAAATTTATTATAGATTTCCAACAATAAGATTCTATAATATTATATTTCTGTAATTCAAAATAGAATAAAATATGCTATGGATTTTTGACCTAGTAACAGCACCACTGGATAGCATCAGTTAGTTATTATGCATTTTTTTTTAAGTTAGGAAAGAGGAAAGGGGGGATTTTTTCGAGAATTAAATTCCCTTATTTCTATAAGTATGTTTTTTTTTTGTGTATACGTTAAATATTTATATAAAGTAGTTGTTTACGCAGGTTGATCTCTATGCAGTATTAGATAATTTTAAGGCTATTTAATTATAACCAGTTCCTATTTAATAATTATAATATCTCAAGTTAATAAAGAATGCTTGGAGTTTAATGAACAGACCTAAAATGGTCATAGATTTGGTGATATGGAGTTAGCTTCTGTTTTTCGCATACACCTGTGAATCGGACAGCAGTTTTGAGATAGAGTTGGGTTGTCAGCAGAATTCGTAGAGGTGAATATGAGGGCTCTCCATAATTCTTATCTCCTATCGATATATGGACATGACATGTGGACGTATCGATTTTCCTTTTATTCTTCGTTGGAATAGACATACGAGTTTCCGTAATCCGGCTTGTATTTTCTTACTTACATTTCTTCTCTCCATTTTGCATTCATATATTTATTAACCTGATATTATGTTGCTTTTATTTTGCCTATCTAATATGTAATGCGTAATTAGTTAAAATCGTTTGGTTTTGGCTAATTCACAGTATATTTCATTATAGGTATGATTTTAATTGTAAGTCCAACTAAAGTGACTTGTTTGCTTTGATAATTAACTGGTAGATTTTTTTTTATTATAATCACTTACAGTTTTAAAGTTATATATAAGCTATGCCTGCAAAGTCCACTAATGTCATAAAGCATTAGTTGTTGAAAATCCAAATTATTAATTATATAAAGATAAATAAAAATCAATTTTTTTTATATATGTTAATGGAGTAAGACATCAAATTAGTCTTACTACAATCATCTATTTAATTAATATCTTTTTCAATAGAAATGTTTTTTAAGTCATTCTTATATATTTGCATTAGGCAGATGTTTAAACCTATCGCTATATTATAAGCTTGTAATAAATGTGCATGGGGGATTTTGTAATCCGTGGTCATTTAATTATGAAATAATTTTTGATATTTAAAAAAAAAAAATTTAAACACTATGAAAGATGTATAAACTTCACAAAATAAATTGTACAAAGTCAATAATGTCAATGCTGACCACTAATAAAAATAAAGTCATCAGGAACTCATATAATTATGAATTTAATTTAAAAATTGTAATTTTTTTTTTTTTTTTAGCTTGAGTTTAAACTAATGTAAAATAACTAATGTAGAATGCCCAATGATTTTAAATATATATATAACTAAAACAAACTTCCAGTGTTCTTGAATTATTTTGTTTACTTTTATTTTAAATAAACTTTGATTTTTAAACATACATATCAACCAATCACCCAAGTTTTCATTTAAATGTAATAAAATCAAATCTCATGCTAAATTTAAGACACAGCTGCCGGCACAGTGAAAATAAAGGAATTCGATTGTATCATTGAGAAAGGCCATTGATTAGATCTGTGACCTGGAGATATAGGATGGCAGAATTCACGATGTACCTGATTTATCTATCTTGTACGTGGTCGGACTCGAGGTACTTTACCTGTATTCAGGGGTTTGTTGGATCGATGTGTGTTTTTTGACCGGTACAATGCACTTCTCAACTTAGGAAGTCAAGTATTAATGATGTTGCAGAAAACCTTTAATGAGATATGTCAGAGCAATTTGAAAAAAAAAAACTTACCATTAAGAATGTATCCATAACATTGACAAAAGTAAAAGTTGCCAAGCTGCCATCATAACAAACTTGGGTGAGAATCTGTATTGCAGGAAAGGAATACAACCACATCATGCTAACCCTATTGGGACTAATACATGATGATATACTGGAGACAGATTTTATGTGCAAAGCAGCCTGTGTATTAAATTATGAATATCAACAAGTGAGGGTAGACAAGGCAAATATCCCATTTGAAGTCTGTAAGACAAATGATGGTAATGTGGGGTGCAATGCTGAAAGTGCTGGGATAGAAATAGAGGGGAAAGTGAGAGAAGATGGATGAGGAAGTAAGAAGGAAAGGGGAAAGTTGAAGGACTTGTTGGGCACATATGAGAGTATGTATTCAGATGTCACGGGAGTTATTGAAGGATATGAGCATAGCATTATGCTCATAAAAGTTCAACCATATCAATCTTGAGCATATCCTATACTGCATCAACATAGAAGCACAGTGGAGAAACAACTAGAGAATATGTTAAAATGAGGTATTATCTCTTAATGCTAATCCCTTGTACAATATTCTGATAGTGACAGTAAAGAAAAAAGATGTGTTTATTAGGTTATGCCTAGATGCATGGCAATTAAACAAAATAACAGTGCTAGACACCAATGCCTCAAAACCTATAAGTGAGTTACTAACGAAATTCCAGAAAAAATGATATTTCCAACATTTGATTTGACAGCTAGCTACTGGCAGATCAGGCTGCATTCTGAGGACCAGAAATACACTGCTTTCTGGTATAACTGACAGACATATAGTTTAAATTGAATACTTTTTGGTTTAAAAAATAGTGGGGTTAGAATTATACATTGCCTGGACCATATATTGTCAGAGGAGATTAAGGACCTGATTACTATGTATGTAGATGACATAATTCTAGCTTCAGAAAGTGTAGAAGAACATGTCGAGTGTATGAAGTGATTTCTTTGCAAATGTAAAAAAGGGAATTAAAAATTATTTTGGGGAAGTCATTTAATGACAACAGTGCTAAAATTTTAGGACACATGATTAGTGAGCAAAAAATATCTCCAAATCTAGAGAAAGTTCAAGCTATATAACATTTTCTGAGAACAATGAAGAAAAATGACATTAAATCTTTTCTCAGATTATACAATTTTTTCAATCAGTTTTTTTTTAATTTTCCTCAGACAAGGAGCCGCTATACCAATTACTGAAAAAAAGATAAAAAAATGGGCATGGTAAAATCAACGTAAGCAAGCTTTATAAATGTAAAAAGGGTTTTCAAAGGAAAGTTGTGCTGCCACATCCAGATTTTAGTAAACCGTTTCTTGTGCATAAAGACAGCAGCGAATCGCATTGTGGCTGATGGATGGCATAGGCTACCTTTCTTTGTGCGTCACTTATTAAGTGGGCCAGAAAAGAATTACATTGTAACTGAGAGAGAGGCTATAGCGATTGTGTGGGCATTTAAAAAGTTTAAACAATACTTCAAAGGATCACAGGTGATTGTGGTCACTGAGCATAGGAGCCTTGAGTTCCTTAATCACAGCTTTCTCACAAATAGTAGGCTGATCTGGTGAAATCTATTTTTGCAGGAGTTCAGTTATAGTGTGCAATACTGCTGAAGCAAAGATAATGTGGTGACCAACACTCTCAGCTGCTACCAATAACACAAAAGCAACAATATCTAATTTGCAACAACACATACATGGTAACAGTGGAAGTACATGGAGGTGAAGAGATAGAAGATAGTTTACATAGATTAAAAGAGCTCCAAGAGGAGGATGCAGATCGTAAACAAATATTATGGTATTTATGCTATCAATCTATAAATAGGCCTATAAACAGTTCATTATGGAAGGAGAGAAAATGATAATGCTTAAAAAGAGAACTTTTGCAGTGCGAGATGAAAGAAGGTGAATATATGTGAATCGTTCTTCCAACAGCCATACAGGAACAGGTGATTGTATGCATACAAAAAACACATGGACCATATGACATAAGCAAAACTGAAGGATGGATAGGCCATTGGGTTTTTGCTCAGGAATATATAAGAAAATCTTAAATGTCATTGAGGAATGTACCATATGTGCAAAGATCAAACCCCTAGCAGTCAAACATGGGGCCATTGAGATTCATATATGCATATCAGCTGAACAGTTTGTTGGCAATAGATTTCTATGAACCCCCACCTCAATTTAATATAAAGAAATATCTTGTTGTGGCTTATTATGTCTTGTCCAAATTTGTGGCTATTTATCTGGTGATGTAGGCTAATGCTAGACAGACTACACAAGTACTGGAATAGCAACATTTTCAACACATGGGAATTCCAATGCAAATAATATCAGACCATGGAATGCCCTTTCTATCTGTAGAATGGGAAAGATGGATGGAATGTCACAAAATAAGGCATGTCCTCACTTTGATTTGCAATCCAAGTTCAATCTCTGCCAACATATAAGAAAGTTGGGACACTTATTTCACATGTACCTACAGAATGATCATTGAAGATGGGTGAGGGAAGTAACAATGGATGCCAGCATGATAAATTGGTCAAAGAATGGGTCAACTGGGTTTGAACCCCTCAAACAACACCACTGTAAAAATATTCCATACACATTTAAAAACATTTTGCCGATTGGAATACAATGAATTAATAGGGAAAAAGATGCTGATAAAGCATGCCTTAGGCTAAGAAGAATCAGTAATCTAAGACAAAAGAGGTAAGGGAGAGTCAGGTATCTGTTTTCATTGGAAAATGAAGTCATGGTGAGGGTAAACCCAGTAAGTATCTTGAGAAGAAAATATATAAAAAGTTTCAAACAATATAGGATGGGCCATATAAGATCATATGAGAATATGGAAACAATGCATACTTGAGATCACTCATGGAACTGAAAAAAGGGCAGTTTCAATGCTCGATCACTGCAATTAATAAAAGGGAATAGATAAATTTTAGCAAATAAGAGATCATGATTATAACAAATTAACACGATTTTGTATTATTTTAATAATTTTGGGAATTAGAGGTAAAATGCTGAGAATAACATTTTACTCTTGAAGGGGGGGGGGGATGGAAAAGATGTATTAATGCTGTCATTACATGGTGTGTATTATGTGTAAATTTGTTGAAAGGAATTCGTTTAAAAAAAATAAAAAATGAAATATAAAATGTACATTTACGTCTAAAAAAAAGAAGTTTAAAAGTTTAAGAAAGAGAAAACAATAAAAGGTCAAGGGGTAGAGGTTTTATTGAGATAAATGATTGAAAGTAGAGGAAAAGATTTCAGAAATAACGAATAGATAAAAGAAAGTGATTAACATTTTTTATTATTAATTTAGAATATAGTATAAATACTATTATTTACTTATGGCATAAATAGCTTCTTTCTTGTCTTATAATATTAAAGTAACAGAATGTGTGCGTGTGTAAAAATAAATGTTAAAAAAAAGGTATTTTCTCAAAATAGTACTATTGAAAGATAATGCAAATAAAAGAATTAAAAAACTAAAAAACAAAACCAAGGACAAATAATGGCTAGTCATATGTAACAAACAAAGGATTAATTACTACTATTTAATTAAAATATAAACTAAAAGAAATAATCTTATACACTAAAAGAAAAAGAAACAGAAAACCAATAGGAGTGCAGTAGAATGTCTGATGGATCCTAAGATAACAAAACACTGGATATATAAGTGAGAGCTTAATATTGTTTAAAAATAAGTATATTATTATTATTGTTATTATTATTATTATTATTATTATTATTATTATTATTATTATTATTATTATTATTATTATTATTATTATTATTATTATTATTATTATTATTATTATTATTATTATTATTATTATTATTATTATTATATTGAAAAATTTAATCAAATAAGTCAAAGTTGACCCTGTTAAATAAAAAAATACATTGCTGACACCAATGCGGCCAGCCTGAACTTTTGCTGCAATAACATGTGCAGTTAGTTTAAAAAATAAAAAATGCTTGTTTGAACCCGAGAATCAGCAGAATGTCCATGTCCATAATAGTTCATATGTCATCTCCAAAAAATAAAAAGCCTACTAGGAATCATCATCAATCTATCAGGGGAACAGAATCAGCAGATGCTACATTACTCTATTGCACATATTACAGCATTCAAATCCTAGGTAAAATCCTTTTATTTTCCTTTATCTTCACACTTGAAATTATGTCCATTAAAACCCAGTGAGATAAAACTTTTGAACTTTAGAAAAACTATTAATTTCTAGATTATTATTATTATGTACCCTAGCTTTCATAATCAGATGGTTAAAATCAAATTCTCATTAGTGTGTGAGGTGTGTACTTTAATTAAATATGCTTTTATTTCTACTTGTATTATTTAAATGTATATGATAAAATGTATTAAATATCTAATGTATATTTGAGGTGAATGGTTAAATGGTTCATTTTCTTAATTTCAGTTGCCGGGATCTGCTCGGTAGTCAGCAATCTTAGTCACTACCACTTCTTCATCGGTGGCAGCTTTCTTCCATGGCAGGAGTTTCACAGCATCATACTAGAGGCAGTCCCAAGAGGTTCAGGGAAAGATGGTTCAATTACCTATTCAATACCTATTCAATAGACATTCTAAAAACTAAGAGCAAAAAGAGAATAAAAACAAATACTGTAAGACAAAAACTAAGACTCTGACCAAGACTCTGATTATTTTCTAATCTATTTTATTTATACGACCCAACCTGTTAAAGGAATGTTTTGATTCATTTGCTGAGAGGCAGATGAGACAATTATTAAAATCCTCAGCAAATTACAGTCCATTTTAATTAAAAGTAAGATATAAGAAGATAAGTTTCAAATCACTTTCATTAGCAAAACTTTTAATTAAAGTCTTTATAATATAAACATAAAAACTATGATAAGACAATATTTTGATTAATAAAAATCAAGCTTTTTCAAAATATTTAATTAGAGAAGATAACTTCATAATGGGTTAATTTGAACCTGCCATCTTGGTTATATCTTTTTTCTTTTAAATTTTACAAAATCAACATTAAAAACAATAAATTCTTACAAATGACAAACTTTACATGATAAAAATGTTATATTTTAAATAAAAAAAACCACAAGCTTAAGATATTCCAAAGTATCAAAATTATAAAATATTTATTATAGAAAACACTTTTAGCATATATATATATATATATATATATATATATATATATATATATATATATATATATATATATATATTGTAACATTTATTTATATTTGCTGCAAATATATTGGCATTTGATGAAAGCTAAAAAAATAGAAGTAGATTTAGATTTTTTTTTTGACTAATGTTTTTGTTTTTTTTTAAAAAAAAACGTACAATGAAAGTTAAATTATTCTTTCATTTTTTTTTTTATGTAATTAAAAATAAAAAGTTAGAATTGGAGAGAACAAAAGACACAAATTACCAATCTAGATAAGAGAAAGTAAAAAAATATTTTACCTAATTAAAGATGGCAGAGTTATGCTGAAAAAAATAAAGACTTTGTAACATAAATTTTATAAATAATATATAACATTATCAACATATATTTTGACAAACAAAAGATATGCGCAGAAGTCTGAAAACTGGGCCTCTAGTATAAAAGGCAGAGGTCAGTTTGAAGAACATCTTGTTCGTTGGTTTCTCTACTTGGTCTTGGATAACAATAATATATCCAAGATCGCTCTATGCTGAAATAATTTGGCATGTCGGAGTGAACCGGAGCTTCTGCGGACATCATGCCTGAAGATGTACACCAGAAAAGCTTTCGTGACCAACTAGGAGAATGGACCGCAAGATCAACTAATAATCAAAGGCTGTGAGATCATTTTAACCCCAAAAAACTATGCATAGTAATCTACAACCAGTGTGAATTCACTAAAACTTACTGGTAAGACACTTATTCCTGATTGTGACAAAATTAAGTGTTTGCAAACAAGTCTTAAAATAATCCCGATATAGACATTAATTTTCTTATTAAAGAGACTTTCGTTTAAATAATTTTATACAAGATCTTGAAAATGAATTGTAATAAGTGAACATTATTAAATTATTTTATCCAACTGTTTTTTATAAATTGATTCATGTTCTCTCCAATTTAGTTAATTCGTAATTTAACTTACAAATATTTTTAGTTTGTTGGGATAAAAGAGATTTTACTTTTATCAACCTTTTTCATTGTGCGTTATTAATAATAGTTATTAATTATTATTATATTTATTGATATTATTTTAGTGATGTTTAAATATATAATTTATCTTTGCCAATTTGTTTAATAAATTCCAGGAATAATATTATTTTAAAAAAATAATTCTTGTTATGGTATGATGCAATACCAATTAGTTTAAAAGTATTTTCTTTTTTTTATTTGCAAGACGTGCTGGCGACAGATTTCAGCAGTCTCTTTAGAAAAAAAGGATCTGGTGCCCATATTGAATAAATTAAAAGCTGATTTCGTCAATAGCATAATTCTCAACAATTAATAGGCCGAGTTTGATCAGGAAATATAGTTATGTTTTTTTAGAAATAGAAATACAACTTTCTTTTTTTTGACATAGCTTGATCAACTCGCGCACAGTTTATATTAGCATGTAGAAGCCTAGAAATATGGAAAACATTATATAATATATATATATATATATATATATATATATATATATATATATATATATATATATATATATATATATATATATATATATATAATATATATATATATATATATATATTGTGCCATTACAATTTAGTCACTAGATAAATTTATAGTAATGTGCATGTAGAAAAGGTAAACCAAAAATCATCATCCAATTTTATATAACCATAAGAAGCTGTAGGCTCCAAGTTCAAACCCTTCCAGATCAAAATTTCAAAAGCTTTAAACGAAGGAGTGGGACAACAATTATATGCTTTATTTGTTTGTGTGTTGATAGAAAGGTAATACACACATTTAAACTATTTAATATTTAAATTTTCTGTTAAAAAGCAAAGTTATAATGCATACATATAGGCAATGTATGTGTAAATTATTTAATTGTTTTATATTTCAAATATTCAACATTTTAACTTTCTTTAAAACTAAGCTATGCTTGATCAATTGTAACATTTTATTCTATACTTCTATTTTGCTTTTCTTTAATTATAAGTGGGATTTAAAAGTTACAGATTTAATTAAATAATTGGGTTATAATTCCTAAGCTAGCAATCATATTATTTAAGGTTAGTTTATGAATGATTTGAAAGAATGAAGGATGTGTGTACATTACATACAAAAATTTACATTTCCTAAATATTGAAAGAAAAGGAAGTATTAAATCTGACAAATTATTTTTTTTGTACAATTTTTTGTTAAAAGAGGAAATCTGTTTAATCAGATATCGATCTTTGTAGCAATTTTTTTTTTGTAAATGATTGTTTCACTTTGGAAGCTTATAATGGGTCAGATCTCTAATTTTGAAATTGTCTTATCTCAAGATCTAAAGAAGGAAGCTCAAAGATTTGAAGTGTTACCTGGATGTTAAAAAGAAAAAAAAAAGAAAAGAAAGGAAATAAGGATTGAGTCTATTTTTTTTAAACAAAAGTGTCTGGAAAAAGGATTAAACTTTTCAGTTGAAAAATAATGTAGTTGAAAATAAATTACAGATCTAATTAAAACAAATTTGTCCAAAAATAGCAAGTGATGCTATCTCTGATTGGTTAAGTTAGCTAAAAATTGGATATAAAAAGCTGTCTTGAATTATTATTAGGATTATTGTGATTGATTCAGATTATTAAACTATCCACTTGAATGCTGAAAATATAAGAAATGTCTGGCTAGAAAAATTATATGTATGTCCCATCGGTTCCGGATCCATCTGGGGAAGCTGCACATCACATAGGAAAGAAAAGATGTGTCTAAAATAATATTCTACACCTTTCAACTGACCAGAGAAATAAGATGTTTTAATAGAAGGAAGAAAGCATTCACCTGCATTCAAAGAATATGAATTAATCTACTGATAAATATTAATCATCAAGTCCAATTAATTGTTCCAACAACTGATTTTAAACTCAAGAAAATTTATAAATGGGAAAACAACTGCTGTATTTCATCCACATGCTTGACAGGAAGAGAAGAAAAATTAATATAATGATTTCCAAATTGTCCACTAAAGCAAATAACCTCAATAGAGTCATCAGCATCAAGTAGTTATACACCTCAAGAAAGAGATTGTTCCCACATAAAACGGAAATAGTAGCTGCAGAAATATAAACATTATACAAGACAAGTTTGAACCCTTGGAAATTCGCCACAAACAAAAGATCGGTAATATGACTTTTTATATCTATTTTCTTTATGATATCAGTCTTAATAAACATTTTAGCAATAAAGTGGTATATTTTATTTAAAGAACTTTTAAAGACTATTCAGATCAATTAAAACAGAATGTCTTACTAAAAATAACTTTGAGCTTCATAAATGACTTTGAATGTATGAAAATTATTTGTTTATTAATTTTACAATATTAATGTGTAAAACAATTTTTTTATGGTATTATGATTTTAGTTTTAACTGATAATATTATTATTATTTTGGTTTTTAATAATATTTTGTTATTATGGGATAAAACACCCATACTATATTTTTTATATGTGTATAATGGGGTGATTAATAGGTATATTAGATATTATTATTTTGTTCATTCATATTTAGCTTGAGGGGGGGAAATAATTTAAACTCTTTTCTAACTTCTCTTTCATTTTTATTTTTTTTATCTATTTCTGTTTTTTAAAGTTGTGCTATGGCATATTTTTTAAATACTTTTCTCTGGTAAACAGGTCAGTGCGCCAACAATACAAATCTTTGAAGGGAAGGGGACTTAAAATTAATCTGAGGTTGTTATATATCAATATTTTTTTTTTCATTTTCATATTTATCTAGATTTTTATGTATATGTTAGAAATGTAGTAATAAATTTATTTTTTTATTAAGGATATATTTCATTAAGTGTAGTCTTGGTTAAGTGTGTATTCATCATATCAATGGTTGAATATTAGTTATTTAAGATATAAGTAAAGCTAAAATAGCAATAATTATGTTTCTTTATAAAATTAGTTTTATGTTTAGGCTTAGTCCTAGAGCTGTGTTAAACCCTTCCATTATCATTTTTCTCCTCTCTCCCGTTTATTATGAGCTGTTTACTGTTTAAAGGCTAAATAAATATTGATTTTATAATATTTAGTGTCTCTTAGTATATTATACACCCACACTATTCAAGGATGATGCTCTAAATTATTATATATATCTGAGCAGTAAACTTACAAAAATTGAAACATTTGTTATGCTAAGATCTGAGAAATGATTTATGTCTAATATACTCCACTTTAGTTTATAGTTGTTTTACTTTTACCTAACTATTAGTGCTTATAGTGATATGGTCAAAGCAAATCTCTCTTTTTATTAGAAATAAAGTACCAAAAGGATTCAAACCTGGTACATGTGAAAGGTTATCAGATATAACCATGTCTAGATTCAGATAATCTAGTGGCGCCCTGCTAGACCATATTCACTTAGTATTTGTTTAAACATGCACTTAACATCAAACTAAGGAATGAAAGTGGATAAGATTACTGTCTGTATACCTGAGTTATATTTTATTGAATTACTAGTGTACTCACTTCACGTGATTTCATATAATACTGGTTATTAATAATTTGATCAACATTTAATTTTGATATTGGACTCCTTTACTCAGATATAATAATATCTTTTGATCATCATTTAATTTTTGATATTTTGCCATATACCTGAGTTATAATACATTGCTATAATAATTTGCTTATAATAATTCTTGATAGTGTTATATTTTGAACCTTTACTTAGTTATTTCTATGGACTACTCAGGTATGGTAATATCTTTTTTTTTAACTCATTTATTATGTTACAATATATACATTGACACATAGGTAATCTCAAGGGTAGTACATTAAATATAATTGCTGGGTTTGAAACATTGTAAATGGTTAGTTTTTAGGAAGAAATGCATGAAGTTCACTCTGACTATAGAGTGATTGCTTCAATATATATATATATATATAAATTTTTGGGCATTTCATTTGTAGTGTATTGAAAAAAGTATGTCATTTTCTAAGTGTGCTACTTTATAAATTTTTGTGTGTGTACACATTTCCATACACAAATGTATATATGGAAACTTCATTATTATGTATCATTAAAATGTGATAATTTTTTTTATCACTATATAACAATTCCCATATGTTATTGCACATTTGTGCATTTATGGAGATGGTCATTTAGACACATATATGTTAAATTGATGATATAATTATGTATTATAAAAATTAACTTCATTTATAGATTTATGACAATTCATATATGCAAAAATTATTATACAACACTTCTGTGTGCTTATATATTAGTGTGTTTATGTAAACCTTTGGAGAATATATATCTTCATTTATAGATTTACGACAATTCAAAAATGTTCAAAAATTATTATACAACACATCTGTGTGCTTATATATCAGTGTGTTTATGTAAACCTATTGGAGAATATATGTAAATTAGAACATAATATGTTTTTTGGATTCAAAATCTGATGACTTAATGCAATGTATAGTTATAGTCTCAAGACCTTAATTTCATGTTCATTGTTATTAATACAATGTTTCAATGTTAAAGTTATTTCTGTGAATTTACTCAACCCTAAAAAGTTTAAAATATTATATATTATATCATTTTTTCATCACCATAACAGTTATAGAGCTTTTATTCTCTGAACTAGATTCATGCATGATGGTCTGTTATATAAAAAGGGATTATATTTAGTGTTTATGAACACCCAGTTGATGATGATTTTGAATTAGTAGAAAAATAATATCATTTAATGTCCATGTACCACATTTTTGTTATTTGTTATATATTAGAAATTTAGTTTATTGTTGGCCAGTACATTAATGTTACGAAGTGGCCAGACAAATTTATGATGATCAGCTTGTTTTAGTACCCTAGCATTATTTAATTTTTTTTGTTGTATTCTTATGGATTACCACTTACATTTATACATCCAAATTAATGTTTCAATATTCTCTCTCAGTCTGGCAAGAATAAATAATAAATAATAATTAGCCTGGTTTACTATAAACCAATTTCAAATCCAGTCACAAATTGACTGCTGACTTATATTTTATTATTGATAATTCTTGATGATGAATAAATATTATTGTCAGTAATGTTGGTCTACTTATAGTTGGTTCTGTGTTGATTTCTCAGAACTATCATTTTCATTTCTCATATTTATTTGTATTTATTTTTATATTTAAATTGTATGATGAGTGGCATATAAGATCATGAGTGCAGTCAACCAAGATTCACTTTTTCATTTTTCCATACTGTTACAACTGTGAGCCAGTGATGATCATATTTTGGGGAATATCATAACATAACTGCCACACAACATGCTATCAAATATAAGTCCATTCTTGAAAGCAAAAAAAGAATGCATTTTACACAGAATTAAATTTAAAAATTACTGCGAAATATGTTACAAAAGTATTGATGATTATATATTATAAAGTAGTAGTTTTAATGTAAATTTAAGGAGTTTATATTTGGAGTTGAACAGAAAATCAATGATTTTGGAGATATGATTGAGTTTTTGAATGTTGTAGTTTGTTTAGGTGTAGTTTCAGTTTTGAAAATGGATGGATGGTTTGTCATTAGCTTGATGATACAGTGTGTCTGTGCAATTTTGAGGTGTTCTAGCTCAGGCATTGTTCCAACACAAATTATGAATTCCTAGCATGTATCATGGTGTAGTTAACATAATCCTACCAATATTCCAGCCTCTCAGGCTTCAAACAAAAACAAAACATAGTTCTGTATTTTTGAATTTTTAAAATTCAAAGAAGAATGGTATAGTGTTGTATTTTCCAGCCCCTAACTTTCAAAAGAGCAGGGCGTTGCAACATTTTTTGCATTTATATTTCATATAAAAGGTTTGGGTAGATTTTCATGTATAAATTGAGGAAACTCTCTTGGTGTTCATGGTGTAAGGTGTAGTTATTGTCCAGTGTCATAATTGTTTATCTATTTCATAATTGCATGCCATTATTCATCTTGTTAGCTGTCAGATGCCTATTAAATCTCTAAAATAATTGATTGAGTACATAGTTTGAGGTCTGAATGTTATATCAGTTTTACATATTATAACAAATTTAATAAGATGGATGTTTCATTTTTATTTTTATTTTCATATAAAGGGTTGTCATAGAGTGTAGTGTGTAAATTGAGATAGCCCTCTTGATTTTCATGGTATATGCTGTAGTTTTAGTTCAGATGCTAAATTGTTTATCTATTTCATAAATGCATGACATTATTCATTCTGGTAACTGCCCGATACCTATTAAATCTGTAAAATAATTGATGAGTACATAGTTTGAAGTCTGAACATTATATTAATTTTACATCTATACTATAACAGATATAGTAAGATGGGTGTTTCATTTGTATTTTATTTTTCCCCATGAAGTGTTTTATGAGAATTTATGTCTCATGGCATACAACAACTTAGTAGTGTGTGTGTGTATATATATATATATATATATATATATATATATATATATATATATATATATATATATATAATGATTAGAATAAATTAACAACTTTATTTTGCTTTGAATTAGTAATCAGACTCTTCAACATGGGTCTGACTTATAGCTGAGCTCAATGGAGGGTTATAGAAAGTTAAGGATATATAGAATATAAATAAATGAAGGAAGAAATACTATTGATCATTAAAATAAGATACATGCTTCATTTGTTAATCAACCAAATGATAGAAATCAATAAAGTTTTATTTAGTCAAGCTAATAAACTACAATTTACATTTGATCTCTTTCATCATCTAAATACACTCATATATTAACTGCAATATAACTTCGACAGAAAAACATGATATTGAATAACTCACTATTTAGCAAGTTTTAATCTAAATAGCTAAATTGATATTAATTTGGAACAATGGAATCATATATCTCTGGGAACCTTTAATACAATTTGATTAATGAAACTCTATTGCACACTAACTTATAACTATTATAAAAAATAATGGAATGAATTGAATGGTTTCACTGGACTAGCAATTAGATAATGAAGTATACAACCTTATTCATAAGTTTACCAAATGGTAAAGTATTTAATTTATGCCTGGACCAAGAGAACAATATTATCAGATTTAAGTATGTTCATTACCAAATTTATAAAGTAGATTATTTATGTTGTAATAGATATGTGGAATGTAGAAACTAGAATACGAATGCATATAAGAACAACTCAAAACAAAGTTTTAAATAAACAAATAAAGCATTTATTTACATCTTGCAATCAAAATAAATATAGTTGGTACACATTGGGATTGATTATCCTAATTCCTAACTATACAAAGACACTTGCCCATCTGAATTTGATATCTCTTTTATTACACATTTTATCATTTATTGATTAGACATTTACAAGACATGAATTAACAAATAAAGTAATGCCTTCATATTCTAACTTCAAATATATTTAGGCTGTTATTTAACTCTAATATATTTATTAGTAAACAACACTGAATAAATATATTATTATGGGCATAAATATACAAATTGGAGAGATTACACTATCAATTATTGGCATAAAACAAATTAATAACTTTGGCTGTTAAAAAAGTAATCTTAAATAGCTCAATGAAATAATCCCTTTAAATATCTATAATTTTCACACGTTCAAAATAAAAGTAATCATTCTGATGACTTGATGATTTAAAACTTGTGTTAAATTAACATGATATAATTCAAAATATTTAATCCCTGATGTATAAATTCAATAGTATTATGCTCTCATGTCTTCAAGATTATTTGCATTATGTGTGTCACATCTTATTATAATTAAGACAAAAGCAATATATTTACAACTTGTCAGTTTAGTTACGAGTTACTAAATAAGTGTCATAATATGGATAATTCCACAGACCAAACAACAAATATAACACTATTTCTGCTTTAATATTCCATAAAGAGTTTAATATTACCATTTATTTAACCACCGACTACATTACATATAGCTATGATTCCATGATAACACAAAAATAAACATTCAAGAAAAATGTAAGCACGTGAGGAGTAAACAAGCTTCTTGGCTAATAAATCTAGTGACAAATGATGGATCTTCATAACCTTGAGGTATACTATTGGTGTAAAACTCAGTATGACCACCAGAATAAAGGGGAAACATACTATTCAAATTCATCAAATATCATTTTATAATGCATACGTACCCAATCTGGAAATATACTTCACTCATGGCAAATTCTTAACTATAATAAGGGAGAGAATTCTCAATTGCATCAACATAAAACATATCACTAATAACTTCTTTTCATAGCTACTTTATGCATTTCATTCCATACAATCGAAAATAAATACACATACAGATAGGTCACTAATTCTTTCATTTCTTTTAGCATATGACATTATCTGAAAATAACAGAGAGAAACAATTATAAAAACGAATATTTACTAATTATATAAAATAACTGCATAATACAGACACACATATGTATGAATAAGAGTATGAAAATAACTTCAAATTATATAATATGCAAATGTTGTGGTAAAGTAAATCGTAAACTGAAAATAAAACTTTTAGTTTTTGACAAATTATTAGCTGTTTTAAAATTTTAAATGGCAGTAGTTATTGTCAATGAATTTCACCATTTCTGATAACAGTGGTTATCTTTCATACATTTACTATTCTCTAAGCCTCCTTCTCACTTTGAGACATTAAATAAATAAAAAAAATATGTCTCTTCAATAATACACACAAAAACGTACATATAACCTACACACTAAATTCTATTTAAATGATAATAATTTACTAGCATATTGCAACTTGCAATAAGCTGTACAATATGTTCTTGAAGTCAAGGAAGTAACATAAATTAAATAAGCAAATACATAAATAATAAACCTATCTATCTGTTTATGGTATACCAATAGTATCAAACAAAAAATGTCACTCTTCATTAACTTTTAAAAAAATTCACTTGCAAAGTTGTTAACATAAAGTATCATGAAAAAGATGATGACAAAGACAATAAGTTCAGATGAGTATTTGTTAGTAAACATAAAAATAAATTCCTAGAGGATAAACATTCACAATTAAGATTTAACTCAGCAATCTCAAATGTTCTTAGCAATAGCTAATTGAGCTCACTATTATGACATGCAAGTAGTAAACTTTTCATAACAACAGAGATAATTGATAATTTCAGCTACATGTTTAGTTGGTATTGACCATCTAATTAACTCTGAAAATTTTCAATTTAGCTGAAACTTTAGCAGGTTTCCAAAAGAATGTTAGCTTTCCATAATTTCATAAGTTAGCATGCATATCATTATTTTGGTCCATTGCTAATTGATTATTCACATAAAATCTGCAATTCCTAGGCAACAATATTTTTCATTTATAATTAGTCCACATATGAAAGAGAACAAGAAATATATAATATTAATGTCCTTCTACTCGACTTAAATTGGGTAGCATTAAATAAATATAAGTAATTAGTTAATTATTTGCAAGCCACATATTCACTTTTTTAATAAAATATTTTATAAACATGAATAATAAGCATAGTTATTATCACTTAGTTGTTCAAAATATAACAATAAATTATACATGCATCCTCTCAATTTAACTTAACCTTTGTATAAACAGAAGAAAATTTAAGTTTAGAGTCTATGATAGGTTTTAATAGGCAGTCCTGCATAAATATTCTTAAAATTTAATAAAGTTGACACAATGTCATTTTTTTATTTAATAATAATAGAAGACATAGAAAAATAAAGTAGAAACAACCTTAGACAATGTTTTTGTAAATATTTCTATATTAGACTGGAATAAGTTAAGGATCAAATAATTTTGATTTTAAAATAAGGACAAGCATGTATTTATATTGCCATAGATATACTGGAAATTATAAAATTTCCCTACATATTGATTAGTAAATTTTTTTTGTTAATGCTAATAAAACTCCACAAAATTGTTTTTGAAAGGGTAAAACTGAATTGAAAAAGACTCATTAACTTTGTTTCAATGAAGATAAAAATACTTATTTTTAAATTCTGTATTTTTTTCTATCATGCCTATAAAATGATTGGGTACAATTATCAGGGGGAGCTTTTTTGACATTATTAAAGATTATTACAACTATGATGATATAACGTGAAGGCAAGGCAGTGGACCCAACTGATGCTACTCATGCATCAAAAGTACACTTTGGATTCACATGGAACAATGCACAGCTTTTGTTTTTTCTTAGCATATATATATATATATATATATTGTGCCGGTCGGATTTGTATGTTCACATAACAAGATCTAGCATCTAGGCAAAAGTACCTCAAATCCAATTGTGCACAAGATACACAGGTCAGGAGCACTCATGAATTCTGCCCTATTTGCCTATTCCCCAGATCTATAACATTATGAGCAACAATCCCAATGACATCGATTAATCCACTTCTCATCCGCCGGCATCGATCATTGGAGACACAAAAGACTCAAGGCTAACTCATGACAGAATAACTTAATAACGAGCATGTTAATTATGTGTAGAGTGGAGATCATCTAGTCATATTTAAGCTTAAGAAATAACTTAATATTTATCTTAACTAAAGAAAGCACTGATTCGAGTTTGATGTATATATATATTTACGATTTATTAATAATAATAATGTAGGGTCATTTAGCCGATGTGAGCCTCAGGATTATTATAGATATTTATTTGAATCATTTTATACAATAACATGATAATTGCAGCTATGCCAATAATATATATATATATATATATATATATATATATATATATATATATATATATATATATATATATATATATATATATATATATATATGTTTGAGTAAATTAGTGCTATTAGAATAGATTATTAGAATGCTATCACACCCCCAGAAACGAAAAGAGCTTTTGATTACTTCAAACAATAATTTTAACACAGATAATATTTGATTACATTCAATGTGATGGTTAACTGGAAATTTTAGATAATTAATGCGTGGGATGGGTAATGAACAATTTACGCAAACAATACTAAATTTATCGTATTAATACTTATATTAAAATAAGGGACTTATGTTTGTTTAAATAAATCATTTTATTACAACTTATGAATACTTCTGGGCGAATGATAAGATAAGGGAAAAGTGGTGCATGCATGGTGGCTTATTATCGGTCCTTTTTATGGATCCTGGAGTGTGCTTCACGAATTCTAAGAAGTGACCGATTTCCTCTGCAAACTTTGGCAGGGTCGGTTTTACAAATGAAAAGAGTCCACATTCCTTGGAATGAGGTACAGGTGAATCATGGATGATGAGGAGTGGTCAGCTATGTCAGTGTTGGGCTGGTTTTTCCAGAGCGATCCCTGTATAAAGCATGCACGAACCAAGGATGTCCCGAGAGTGGTTTTACAACCTGGTTCAAGGACATTGAGATAACAGTGGTGTCCAACTTTGTGGTTGCCTTCATGTAATAAAGAAGCATGAACATATATATAAAATAGAATGGCCTTTATGCACTAAACGCTTATTAATAAACCATAAATATACTTCTGAAATTAAAGATTATTGGGACATATTTATTGCCCACGAATGATGAACTATTCAGCATAATGACATGGCTTCACTTTAAGCAAACAGGGATATTAACTGTACATATAAACATAGAATAAAAGGTTAAGGTCCCCCTCCCCCCTTTACATTATATTACTTAATATTATTCATTATGTTTTACACATTAAACCTCGATTTTGGTTGATTTATGCCCTTGTGGAAATACATTAATTGATTGCAAAATAAAAAGGGTGGTCATAATAGCTAAGATGAAATTTACATATATAATATAGTTGAAAGATAAAAGATAGCACATTATTTAGGCAGGAGAATGGGAAAAACAGATGTCAAATCTGTTTTTCAACAGTAAACATGAAAATATAATTATTTTATTTCTCTAAAACCGTGAGCATCTGGGCAAGCCAAATAAGACTTGTTTTTATCAATTATAAATTATTTACCCAGTAAATGATGGATGGGGAAAACAAAATTAGTTATATGCTGGCGATTTTAGAATATTATTGGCATTAACTTTAAAATATAAATACGTAAATTGGCCGCTTTTAAATAAAATAAAATAAAAACATTTTATAAGAGGCTTAGCATAGATTAGTTATATAGAGTTATATATATTTGAAGACATTTAAAAGATATAGTTTAAAATATACACATTCCATAGAAGGCAGGATTTTAGGAATTATAAGTGGTCTGAATTCTTTACCTTGATGATTGAGAAAAGCATTTCATTAGGAATCAGCCCATCGGTATTGTCACTAGATCTAGGGAAGCAGGATGATTTGAGATAGCACTTCATTTCATTGGAAAGGCATATGTAAAGTTCAGTAGCACGGAGTATGGAAGCTTCGTTCATGGGATCAGCATGTTAGAATGGAGGGACAAAGCCAAACTTACTACTCACAACACATTGCATGAAAAATACATCGTGTGTGGATTATGTTTAGCAGCATGGCTATTTAATGATCTCTTTTCTGTGGATTCAAATACAGCAGTATTTATACTTTTAATTTGAATTTGTAACTAGGCAACTACTGCTGGACCTGAGGTGGTTTAAGCACTTAGATTTCATTTGGAATCGTTTGGCCGGATACTCTTATCTGGTAAGATGTTTGAAACAATGCAAGTTTGTTATCAGTTTCTCGAACGATTGTTTTAAAATGAATCTTATGATTTTAAAACAAGCTAGCATGGACAATTTCCACTAATGGGTTTATTTTATTATTACCAATTTGTAATCTTCTATTTTAATCTAAAGGGTCTTCTGGGTTATTGTTTTTCGAGAGACTTACTAACAAGATTGCATCATTTCTGGCTACAAACTTATATATGAAAAATGTAATAAGTATCATATATATAATATCTTATATATATATATAATATACTATTAATTCAATCACAATCTCCTATGCTAAAATATACATATATATTTATTATTTACGCCCGCATACACATGAGAATATTATTATTAGATTAAATATTAAATTAAGACACATACATTTACATTATTTTATACTATTGGGTAAAGAAATATATTATTAGTTATGTGTATATGTGCATAAGGATGTGTTTGAATATGGTTAAGTGGTAGGAGATTGGACGTGGAGAAAAGAAAAAAAAATCTGTGCCAGTCAGATTTATATGTTCATGTAACAAGATCTAGCATCTAGGCAAAAGTACCTTGAATCCAATCATGCACAAGATACACAGGTCAGGAGCACTCATGAATTCTGCCCTATTTGCCTATTCCCCATATCTATAACATTATGAGCAACAATCCCGATGACATCGATTAATCCACTTCACATCCGCCAGCATCGATCATCGGAGACACAAAATACTCTAGGCTAACTCATGATAGAATAACTTAATAATGAGCATGTTAATTATGTGTAGAGCAGAGATCATCTAGTCATATTTAAGCTGAAGAAATAACTTAATATTTATCTTAACTAAAGAAAGCACTGATTCGAGTTTGATGTATATATATATATATATATATTTACGATTTATTAATAATAATGATGTCGGGTCATTTAGCCGACATGAGCCTCAGGATTATTATAGATATTTATTTGAATCATTTTATACAATAACATGATAATTGCAGCTATGCCAATAATATATATATATATATATGTGTTTGAGTAAATTAGCGCTATTAGAATAGATTATTAGAACGCTATCATACCCCCAGAAATGAAAAGAGCATTTGATTACTTCAAACAATAATTTTAACACAGATAATATTTGATTACATTTAATATGATGGTTAACTGGGAATTTTAGATAATTAATGTGCGGGATGGGTAATGAACAATTTACGCAAACGATACTAAATTTATCATATTAATACTTATATTAAAATAAGGGACATATGTTTGTTTAAATAAATCATTTCATTAGGCTTATGAATACTTCTGGGCAAATTGTAAGATAAGGGAAAAGCGGTGCATGCATGGTGGCTTATTATCAGTCCTTTTTATGGATCCTGGAGTGTGCTTCACGAATTCTAAGAAGTGACCCATTTCCTCTGCAAACTTTGTCAGGGTCGGTTTTATGAATGAAAAGAGTCCAGATTCCCTGGAATGAGATACAGGCGAATCATGGATGACGATGAGTGGTCGGCTATGTCAGTATCGGCCTGGTTTTTCCATAGCAATCCCCATATAATATATATATTGTACCAGGTTCGATCTGCAGATAGATCTTACTTACACTGCAAATGTTTTGGCTGGTTATAAACTTCTTTATAACACATTTATGATGTTATGTGAATGAACTGGCAAGTTCAAGCAAAGTGGTAAATCCTATTGATAGCTTTAACTATCAACAAGACCCATGATCAAATCATGGCCCACCATGGCTGCTAGATTCAAACCCCTACTATCCAAACACTTTGTTTATTTGGGAGTAAACCCCAGGTGCCAGCTAGTCTAAGACTAACATATTCAGACAGTAGGCTCATAATCCAGTGCTCGAAACACTCCCTAAATCTAGCTCAGTCTAATTTTAATTCAATAACAAAATATTATTTAATTAGTGGTGAAAGAATTGATAAAAGATTGGTAAAAGAATTGGTAAAAAGAATTGACCGACAAAATAAGGCTTAAGTTTAAAAACAATTTATTAACATTAATGATACTAAATATAAATACTTTTATAGATTTTTAACTAACATAATATTGGTATTTTTAATCATGCACACACTGACATATATAATAAGGCATTAAATAATATTTGATATTTAGAACACACAAATTAATAGTTCATTTTTATGTGCTATAGAGTTCATATAATTTGGCTCTTGGAGGATTCACGAGTGTGATGGCTACTTAGGAAAGAATATAAGAAAAGAATGTTATTTACCTAGGATTTTTGGAATGAGGATACTGCTTGCTGTTAGTTGCTTTTAATGAAGTATATCTAACCGATTAGATTTGAAGTTTTCCTTGAGGAGGTTTAATGCTTATTCACTGATATTATTCTTGGAGACAGTTAGATATTGATGGAGGTTTTTCAAGCTGTTACACAGACATTATTTTCACAGGCAGATGTTGCCATTCAACTGGACTCCAGGATAGAGATGGCCATATGATTCTGATGGTTTTAACACTACATTTCTGACTGATACATAATAAATGGAACCATTATCTGAACTGACTGACTGCACTCTCTGAACTGATTGTCCAATAAAATTTTACTATTTATACATGACACGTGTTTTCATTTCGATATGCCCCGGCAATATCTGTTGTTGAATTTCCTTTAGTAACTAATACTTTCTAATCTTGTTGTTGGGTATTTTAATTAGCAGCCATCACAAACATGTTGTTTATATTTTTAATTAGTAGCTACCGATGTGTTTTTAAATATATTTAATTTTAATATTTATTTTCATGTGTTTTTCAATATCATTTTAACATGCACATATACACACATTTATTATATATTTTATTAACAAGCTTACATTTACGCACATGTATAATTTATCCTAATAAACTCGAATGAAAAGATATTTATATTTTAGACTTTTAACTATTTATTTTAATGAATACTACTAAAAAAAACTCTTTACTTCCTTTTATAAAACTTTTAGTTTGACTTTTTCTAATGAACAACCCCTCTCCCCTTCTAATTAATTAATTGTAACTTTCATTTCAAAAACTAATGATAGAAAGCTATTTGACTTTTACTTTTTTCGAAAACAAACTGCATTTTGTTGAATAAGGGAATTTTAGATTTTTTTAGCTAAATTATTGTGCCAATTCCAGGTTGGTACTATATATATATATATATATATATATATATATATGTGTGTGTGTGTATATATATATATATATATATATATATATATGTGTGTGTGTGTGTGTTAGACAGCATGGAGATAGAATGAATATTACTGCAGGCCAACAGTTACATAGAATATACGTTTTCTGAAAATGACAATAAGTCAGTTTACAGCTTGAAAAGAGATCAGATTGCCAAAAGAGTCCATCAGTTTGCTGAACAATTAGGATAAACATATACTATTTTATCTATATGCAGAAAAAGCACAGGTAAATATACTTCGTACTGCATATATATATATATAGTATACCTGGTATATATATATATGCAGGTATACTATATATATATATATATATATATATATATATATATAGTATACCTGGTGAATTAATTTACAAAATTTCTTTATTGATAATCACATTTAAAGTTTTAATTTAAAAATAAAACAAATAAATAATTTTTCCTTGAATTGAAAGCCTAAAAACAAAGGATTGATTGATAGACCATAGACCAGATGGTATAAAAGAGTATTATCTTATATTATAATATGAGTATAAGCACAGCATCCTGGAGAGATATCCAGGATTAGATTATGTGTTGATTATGCATTATGGATACATTTAATCAATCACTAAATTTTTACGCAAATGCTGTTCCCTAAATTCACTCCTTTTAATACCTATATATAAGTGAATAAGTAATTATTGAATACACTAAATATTATTTATATTGTGAATTTAACATACTTATAAGAGAATATAAAATACAAATAAAACATAAAATGCATGTTTATTAAATTACCTCATTAGATTCAAATACATATTATTTAAGTCTTTTGGCTATTAGCCAATCAATTAATAGCAAATTTTTTAATCTTAATGACAAGTATAAAATATGTTTGTTTAATTAATTATAACATAGAATCTTAAAAGTTGATTGCATGCTTCTTCATCTCCATTTATAAGGAATACATATAAATTAGTAGATCTATACATTCATTTTCTGAAGATCCAATTTATTTTTTAGAGGTAGGACATATTTCATTTTAGTCAGATTATCTTCGAAAGTAAATGAAATTGCATTGTACTATTTTAGGTATTATTCAAAAATCAAAATATTTATTGCTTATATTTATTGGTGACAAAGGCAAATAATGATAATTCAAGCAAATAATTATCCCACATGTGCTATAACAGCCCAAATAGTTCCTAGTTAGCTGTTATTTTTTTCAACAACTATATTGTAGTTTTAACTCACAATGTTGTTTCTAATCTAAGTTCAAATTGGGATTATAATTAATTTTTCATCATATAAACACTGTTGAACAAAATGTTAGAATAGCATTTCTTTCCACACACATATAGCACTAATAGAGGAGCTAAAGTCATGAAAGTACAACATTATATCCAAGTTAATATAGCATTTGATTCCACATACAGAAAACCCTCCCATATGTGTTAGAGTCCATGAAAGTAATTTATCCAAGGTTAAATATAAAATTTTATTCCACACTTATTTAACACTTTGTGTTAAAGTCATGAAAGCAAAAATTTATCCAAAGTTAAATATAATATTTCATTTTGCACATACATAACACTATTATATGTTTAAAGTTATGAAGGTAAAACTTTATCCAAAGGCTAAATATAGTCTGTAAACAATAAAAAATTTCAAATAGATTGACCTTTTGGAACTGTTATTCATGCTATCATGTCAACAATAATTCCTGTGAAATTCAGTTGTAGACCTTCTGGAAGATTTTCAGCATCTAGAATCATGGATGGGAGACTTGAACAGATTAGTTAAGATTTAGCTATGGATTTTGCTATCAACACCAGATAATATTGCAACTTAAATTATTTAAGACAAGTTTTAACTTAATTTTTTTTTTTTTATCTTTACATTTTTTTTTTAAAAGAGAAGCTTTCAATTTTGTTACATGTATAAGAGTAAAATAATAATAAAAAAATATTTTACACTTGCTATTACTACAGCAATTCTTCAAAGAAAAAAAATCACTCTGGCAGTTCTATTTTGTTTCATAGCCAATTATTTTTTTTTTCATTTACATGTCTGTTAAAAAATGAAAAATGAAAAAGAAAAAAATGTGTTTTACTTATCATATTTTATAAATTAGTTTTAAAAATTTAAATAAATCCTTTAACTAAACGAAATAATTTCTAAGATTATTTAAAGAGTCAAACAAACAACAATTATTTTTTATTTATTTTTCTTAACTTGATAAAATAGACTGTTGGTTTTTACTTTCATATTAAGCACAGTTTACCTAACTTAGTGTTTGAATACAGAGCAAAACAAATAGATAAAAGAAACAAAATACATAATAAGTAAGGCAAAAAAATGGAATCATATAATCTCATTGTTCAATTAATTCACTGCTAGCCATGATAATCAAGTCATCTGGAAGAGGATACAGAAATTTTAGACTAGCTTTATCAATACCAAGCTATATATTTTATACTAAAATATAAGGTTACAATATATATATATATATATATATATATATATTATATATATATATATATATATATATATATATATATATATATATATATTACATGGCAAACCTCATCAGCTTTAACTGAATTTCAAAATTCAGTTAAAGCTGACAAGGATTGCCACATAATTGAAAGCTCTACAAAAGAATTTAAACTAAAATATTGTATTTACCATTAAAATTTATTTATTTATTTGTTATATATATATAATATTTTATAATGGGTACTGTGTATATATATATATATATATATATATATATATATATATATATATATATATATATATATATATAATATAATATTTAAATACATGTGGTATATTGTCCATGGCATCATCAAGATCTTTGAGCATCTCATAATTTGATTTTCAATCACATGGATGGCTGAATATTTGTAAAGTGAAGAAGATTGAAGGTTTCTCATTAAAGTGTGGAGATTAGGTACCTTAATATAAACTGAGCAGTGATTGTATATATGTGTTGAAGATAATGATCTGGACCAACTGATAAGTCCTGGTTCAGCAAAAAAAATATATATACTGGAGATCATTTATCTTCTTCACATGTATAGTTGTCATGTATATCCATTAAATAAAATAAATTGGATAGCTGTGGGAAGTTGGAAAGTCTGAGTTCAAGCCACTTATATATATATATATATATATATTGTACCGGGTCGAACTGCTGAAACCACTTACTTACACATATATAAGTTTTGGCCGGTTTCAAATTCCTTCATGATACATTTATAAACTTATAAAGATTACATGAATGAACCAGCATGTTCGAGCAAAATTGGAGATCTTATGAATAGCTTTAACTATCAACAATGGCCCATCTCGGCTGCTAGATTCAAACCCCTTCTATCGAAACACTTTATTTGTTTTGGAGTAAACTCCAGGCACCAGCTATCTATTCAAAAGAATAAACAACATATTTGGTCAGTAGGCTCATAATCCAGTGATCGAAACCATCCCATAAACTAGCCTAGTCTAATTTTAATCAGTAATAAAATATAGAAAAAGAATTGATAAAAAGAATTGACCGACGAATAAAGTTTAGGTTTGAAGACAATTTATTTTAATCAACCTTAATTAAGTTTAAAGATAATTTATTACCAAACATTAATTGACTAAATTTAAACATCTTTATAAATCTGATTTAACACACACACATTTTTAAAGTAACATTTCTAAACTAGTTTAAATATTCTTGTAGATTTTAATAGTAGAACACTGGTATTTATATAATTTAACTAATAACACTGATATAATGATTATGCACATATTAACTCATATAGCATTCATAAATATAATAATAAAGCATTAATAGCATTTGAAACTTAAACACACATATCAATAGTTCATTTTATGTATGATAGAGTTCATATAATTTGAATCTTGAATATTTACGAATTACAGCAGTGGCTACTACATATAAATGATAATAAATAAATGTTTACCTAGGATTTTTGGAATGTGGATATTGCTTGTTGTTGGCTGCTTCTGCTGCTTCTGATGGATTATATCTAACTGGTTAGATTTGGACATTTCTTGAAGAGATTTTGTGCGAATCCATTGGTCTTATTCTTGAAGACAGTTGAACGTTTGACGGAGAATTTCTGAGTTGTTATGCAGACTTTATTTCTCAGGCAGGTTTTGATGATCTTGTTTGACTAAAAAGGCTGAAGTATGAGTGTATATTTCCAAAAGCTGCTCAACAATGCATTTTTGTTTCTTGATACATAATAGAAATTGCACAAGACTGTCACTGCAAACTAGACTGAATAAAACCGAACTCTGATAAAAATCTAGCTATTTATATCTGCAAAGTGTTTTTTGTTTTAATATCCTCCGGCAAATGAGTGTTGTGAAAATTTCAGTGATAACTAATCCCACGACAACATGTATTTTGACTGATTGTTTAATTAGTAGTAGCTATTTCAAAATGTGTTGTTTTCATATCTTTAATTAGTAGTGCACCGCTGTGTTTTTTAAATATATTTTTCATTTATTTATAATATTTTAATGCTGATACATTTATTTTACATTCGAACACACATATATAATTTTATTCTACACATCAAAACTAGTTTTAATACTATTTTTTTTATTCAATTCGAATGAAAAGAGATTTATATTTTGAAGCTTTTAATTTATAATAATAACACTCTTTAACTTTTATGAACTCTTAGTTTTATCATTTCTAAACAAAACTCCCCTTTTAATCAATTAATTTCTATTTTTGTTTTCAAACTCTTTTACAAAAGATTTTAATAATAAATATATATATTTTTTAGACAAAATTATTTTATATACATGTGCCAATTTGGCCTTGACACAATATATATATATATATACTGCTACAAGTGGTATTTACAGCACAGTGTGCTCATTTTAAGATTATTTTATATTTTACCACATTGTTTACATTAAGTATCTTTAATTTAAAATATATATATATATATATATATATATATATATATTTATATTGTAACAATATATAAATATGTTGTTACATTAATTTAAAATAAAATATTAAAGTTCGCAAATAAAAATAAAATCTATTAAAAAAAAAACTAAACGCTAAAATTAAAATGTTTGTTAAACGTATATATTCACACAGATTCAAAACTTTAAAAATATTTTTTTTAAAAAAACAAATAAATAAGTAGTTGAACATACTTTTTTATAAAAAAAGTACAAGACTTAAAGATAAAATATTTTTGTAAATGGAAATGATTGTTTATTTATTATCCAAAAGCTGTGTAATTAAAAAGTCAGATCAAAATTAGATAAGGAATAAAGAATTAGCTTGTCCAATATAGAATCAGCAAATAAAGGCCCGGACCATAACGAAAAAATGGAACAGTGACATCTTTGTTCATGGAATCCATAGGAGGACTATAAAAAGAAAAATATTGAGTTCCAGTGAGTTTTGTTTTTCCAACTTGATTTGGGGAGATGAATGACAAGACGCACTTGTCGTCCTCTCTCCCTTATTTAAAAAAAAATGAAAAGTCTGTGATACCAGAATGGAACCAGCTAATGCCACCTCCAGAACATTATTTTCCAATGGAGACATCGCGGGAATTAAAAAACAGGAATCTGGACTGTTCTACCGTAAGCAATATTGACATGAACTCTAAATTTAAAAATAATTAAGAACTTTCGTTCAAGCTTATAAACTTCTATCTGACTTTTAAGTTTAAAATCAATTGAAAATGTTTAAAATTTTATGTTTTGCTTTGGAAAAAAAATCATTTCCATTTTATTATTTTTTTATTTGTATTAATACTTATCGTATAAATTATTTAAATGCATGAAATTTAAAGTTGGGTATAGATGTTGCATAGATTCGTTAGCAGTTAATTATGTTGCTGTTTCATAGTTTATTGGAATATATATGTCATCATGTCACTGCGGTGTCTAATGATGAACACCATTGGGCTTTTTGGATACCCTATGCAATTGACATTATCGATGACTTTGTATTTTGATCGGTTATGTTTATTTTGGAATGTTTTTAATTGTGGAATCTGTGCAGCTGATCTATACTCAACATTTTAAAACAAATTTTATAAAATTCATCTGTGTGAACATAATAAATGTTAAATTTAAGTTGGGCATGAATGGCTATATAGTTTTGTAAAGTTATATTAAGGGAGGGTAATCTTAGGTTATTCGTTCATAGTTGAATTGGCTCAATGGTTTGGATATATTTGTGTAATTAGTAGATGTAGTATGAGATCTGCTATGGGCAGGATTGCATATATACACCACACACCTTCTGTTTGCCTATGGATGGGTTTGTAAGACAGCAAAGGACCGCAATCCATTCCTATGGAGTTTTATGTTTATTGTTCTACTTGCCAACAGATGTAGCATTCCTATTGGTGGAGAGACAATGTCTTCTCTGACTCTACTTACTGTTCAGACGTACATTCCTGACAGTATAGTATTTTTGTGTTGTCGTATTTTCATGCTACATTGAATACATAAATGTATCAGATGGATTGACGCCAGTTTGACTGCGAACTTTTTAGCCTAAGGTTAAATAAGGGATAGAATATTTTCTTTTCAAATACAATCTGTATAGTCTATTCATACTCGACTCACTAAATAAATATTAAACTCATTATTGAAATCTATTTAAATGTAAAATTAAAGATTAATATAAACATCTAAAAATGTTAAACTTATTCCTCAAATTAGAATGATTTTATATGTGTGTAAATAAATATTTTTATGTGTTAATTTCTGGCAGTGGCTTTTATTTTTTTTATATTTGAGATATAAAGTTATATTTTATAATCTCTGCTGTTCCACTGAGATAGTGACTTGGGCTAATGATCTAAATATTTAAATAAACTGGAATCTTAAAAGCGCATATCTGCCTACTCTATAACTTTTTTTAGTTTTAAATGCCTAGATAGCACCCTGTAGAGCAGATATCGTAGTTTGCGGTTAGATTCGATCTCCACTTGCTTTCTGATCGTTACAATATATTACATATACATTAAAATAAATATTTATGTTAACATGTAACAAGGAAAACTAGCTATTTACAATTTTCATTGCAATTTTAAATCTCATCAATTATTAATAGATATATCTAACCCACCTTTAAAAGAAATATTAAATCACTTGTAGTTTATTTCCCTCACTTATTTATGATTAGTATGATATACATATTATATTTGTAAGACCTTGAAATATCAATATTTCTAAATATGAAAAATAAAATTCTTTTGTAAATTGTTATATAGAACAAATATAAAATGTTTTTTTTTTTTTTTATGTACTATTAGATGTAAATATTAAATGTTTCAAGGAGATTTTATGTTTACTTTTGTACATAAATTTGAGCTAATTTATAATCAGACAAACGTCAGTTTGAAATTGGTTATTTGTCTCATTGTAAAATAATTAAAGTTTATCTAAAAATACAAAAAATTCCATTTGATTTTTCAAATTAAGTCTTCTAAATATTATATATATATATTTATAAATAAATATTAGAAAATACATAAAAAAATGATAATTTATCAGCTTCTGCCTTTTATGACCATAATAAATAATGTATATATGGATTTGATTTTAACTATAGTAACATAAAAATATTGAAAACAGAAAGAAATAATAATAATAAAACAAAAATTAAAGAAGCGATGTTAATATATAAATACAAGCAAGATTTAATCAATAAGAAAGAAGCAAACGTTAACATCACAGAATTATGTGAAAGTTGACATCATGTAATTATGGGAAAATTGACTTTTTAAAAGTATTTGTTGACAAAAACTATAAGGATAGTTGAAAGTGCTCCTAAATGACGGTTAGAGATATATTTTTTATAAACTTTTAAGTACTGTATTTTCTAATATTTATTTATAAATTTATGTATATTATTTTGAAAAAATACGGACATCGATTTGTAATATTATATATATATATATATATATATATATAATTAGGAAATACTTAGGGTGCTTTGATCTGGTCACACTTGGACTATCAATGATAATAGTGTTGAATTATATAAGATAGTAACCCAGTGACCCAATCATAAAACATGCTGAGCATACTAAAGAATGTAATCAAGTTAAAGCCTACTGCTGATAATGTTAACTCCAAAACAATAAAATTTCCTACTCATCATATGGATATGACTTATGACACCTAAGGTGTTCGAATATTTGTTAGTTTGGACTGATTACATTATTAAAATCCATAATGGCTACAATGAAAACCTAGGTTTGAATTTATATTCTTTAGTAGAAATTTGTTTGTACTGAATTATATATTTGCTGTTCATAAAACTAACTGGCTATGTTGCCTTACTAAGTTAACTTGGTGAAATGCTTAATAGAAAGAGAATAAAGCAAAAATAATTATAAAAATAACAATTTAATCCCCAATAATGTAAATGTACATGTTATCTCAACATTCTTCAAAACAATATTTTTACAACTCCTGACAATGCATATGCATTACTATGTAATGATAAATTACATTATCTTTTTTTTTTAAAAAAAAGAAAGTTAAATTCACACGCAAAATAATTTTTAAAAGTTGCTTCATCAAGGTTGAAATACATGCATGGATCATCATACTAATAGCACATATATCCAATTCATCAATTAGGAATTAGATAGCATACACATAATACTGAAAATAGTTGGATTAGTATAAATAAAAATTGATACTAGTTAATTGTTTACCAAAAATATATTTATATAATATAATAAAGAAAATAATAATTTCTACTTTAGTTCTGTCCATCTTTTGCCAGAAAATGTAATTATATAAATATAAAACTGACACATTAATTATCTGACTGTAGCAATCCTCAATATTATTTTTATTTTTCATTTGTCAATGAAGTTATAGAGGTATTAATCCAGTTATTAATCCTATACACTTTTTGGGTTTCCAATGAACAATTTAATTCACATGATTTTTCAATAGCCATTGAGTTCATACATATAAGTTGTGGTATTCTTCCACTGGTTGACCATTTGACTGATTTATGAATTTGTTGTACTTTAACTGGATCATTATCAGGTGTCACTATATCATTTCTTCTCTCTTCAGTAAGACACATGTTTGTAAATATACATACTAGAGCTGGAAAGGGAGAATCAAGTTTTATTCATCATGCTAGGTTATTTTTCATTTAATGAATGGACAACATTATTATTTCTCTCCTGTGGACAGACATATGATCAACACCTGGAACACTAAAGTCTCTAGGAATTTATTCTAATAAAATTTAAGCCATATACATATAAAGCTGTCACTTATTTAAATAGTAAAACACTTGTTATAATAGTTTAAATTTTACATGTAAATATGCTGTATAGTGATGGCCTTTATGGAAAAATCTGTTATGTCATGCTATCTACCAACAAACAACTTATTTTCTTTTTAAATTTATAGGCACAGACTTTTTTATGTGTTATCAAATGGTTTTGAGTAACAACTTAATTTCTCACATCCAAACTTTATTTCAATCTTCACTCAGTGTTGTGCTATTGAAAAGACAATTAATTAACTCTTCCTCTTACAAAAATTATCAATGATTGTTTTTCAAAAACACAGGAAAGAAAACAGATGATGTTGATTTATAATCAGAAACAAAAATAGAAAATAGAAAAATACATAAAAAAAACATTACTCTTATTACTAATAGAAATTCATTTTAGAACACTGCCTTTATATAAAAAAATAATTAAAAAATATTATGGAGTTAATAACACTTGTTAACAGATTTAGGTTCCTTATTCTTTCCAAAAATAGTTTTATGATCTGCTAACAAAAGGCTTTTCGAATTATTCTCTTGAGATGTAATGCTATTTAACTCACATACTCTCCACTCAAATAAAACTTAACCCTTTCTCTCTTGATGGTTTATAATTAAATTATGTTGTTATTTATTATCATTATATTTGATTCTTATAGCTGGGCATGCATTGCTTCAATTTGCTTTGCAGCTAAGATATGTTAACTTATAGAAATATTTTTAAAACTATTATTTTAAAATTTCCCATATTTAATAATTTGTATCAATTATATTTAAAAAGCTAGGATAATAGCTAAATAATAATAAACAAATGATTTGTAGAATAAATGAGTTATTGATATTGATACATAAGCCAGATAACAAAAATTAATGGAAAATATATATAACTTTTTCTTGTGGTACATTTGACATCTTTCTTTGGTCGTGCATGTGTATAGGTTTCTGGATACAAAATACTATTTTATGATTATTTTTCATTATATAGATAATTAAGTTTATGCTTTATCTTATGGTTTATATTCACAATTTTTTACTTTTAGTTCATTTTGACAGTATTTCATTATAAAAATTTGCAGATATGTGTGCTTCTTGCTAACTATCTCAGGGCATCAATTTTAGATCATGGTATCTAATAAATATGACAAATCTATGGGAATTGTTATACTATTTGTTCTACTTAATGACTCATATATATATATATATATATATGAGTCATATATATATATATATATACTATATATATATATATATATATATAGTAAAGTCTATGTCACATTGACACATCATGTAAACAAATACAAGTTACTGAAAAAGTGTATTCAATAATGCATGCTTCTGTGAGGATTTCAAACTATAATTCCTTCAAAGATTGTACATATAGAACATTATAGATTTCTATTTTTATTGTTTAGCTTTTTTTACTCTTTTGGCACTGCATGTACTCTTATGCTCTCATTTGATGATGTGTTATTTTCTTTCTTTACTTATGTAAAAAGTATAAGCATGACGCCAATCAAAATATGGCCATTTTATAGCTCAAGATCTTAGCTTTCAAATGGTCTTTACATAAAAAAAAAAAAAACGGCTGAAATTTGGATTTTTGGCAACAGTATTTATTTATTTTTTGTTTTTTGATACGTTTTGTACTTATCATGAAGCAATAAAAGACAAAAATGGTTTACAGGCTGCAAGTGAGAATTTCTCCAGTGTTATTCACAAACAAAGCCTACAATAGAGCTTCAATGTAATTACTTGTAAGTTAAATTTTCAATTTTTTTTAAAATTTTTTTTGAAAAAATTATCTTTTTTATTAATTTTAGTTTGTAATTAGTCTGTGTTAGTTTGTAGTATGTGTTATATATTTATTTATGATCATATAGAATTCATATCTATCATAATTTTATAAAGTTAGTTTGTGTATGTTTGTAGTTATATATTTATTTATGCTCATATAGAATTTATATCGTAATTTTCAAAAGTTAGTTTGTAGTTATATATTTATTTATGCTCATATAGAATTCATATCATAATTTTCAAAAGTTAGTTTGTAGTTATATATTTATTTATGCTCATATAGAATTCATATCTATCAAAAATAGTGTGTGTTAGTTTGTAATTATAAATTTATTTATGCTAATTTAGAATTCTTATCTACCGTAATTTTCTAAAGTGAATTTGTAATTATATATTTATTTATGCTTGTATAGAATTTATATCTATCATAATTTTCCAGCATTCTATCTACACTAATCCTCTTATTTTTATAAAAAATAATGATTTTCAAAAAGTGAATAAGTTATTATACTTTTTGAAAATCATTAATTATGTTTATATAATATGGTTTATAATCAATGAGTTATAGAACTAATAATCAAATATATACAAACATTGCATACACAAACATATAATCAAATTCTGATTCTTGCTTATATTTTTTATACTTGTTCATGCTTTGGTTTAGCTATATGTTTCATAACATTATTTTCAAGTCTATAGCTAACAAATGGACTATATGCAAATAAATTATATCTATGTGGTGCAATAAATATAACAAGATAGCATCACTTCTGTGCATAAAGACTATAAACATCACTTGTGTGCATAAAGAATATAAACATCACTGGTTACCATAAAGAATATAAACATCACTGTTGTACACAAAAAATATAAAGTGAGATGAAACTCATTTTATCAGTGATATAAACAGTAGCCTACAATTTCTAGTTTTAGATAGACAAGAAGCTAATTGCTATGATAATTTGTTTTGTATCTTTTATTAGGATGAATCTTTTTCTTTATAGACACATTTGACATTTAGAACATTTGGGGTACAAGATCTGATGTACACAAAAAATATAAAATGAAGAGATGAAACTAATTTTATCAGTGATATAGACAGTAGCCTACAATTTCTAGTTTTAGATGGATAAGAAGCCAATTGCTATGATGATTTCTTTTGTATCTTTTATTAGGATGAATCTTTTTCTTTATAGACACCTTTGACATTTAGAACATTTGAGGTATAAGATAAAAATGAAGAAGTCATATCCGAATTATTTTGGAGATTGTGAAGCTGTGTATTAACTCAGGAAAGACATGTTATACATGTTTAGAAAGATAATTTTGTGAGGAATATAAAGAAATTATCACTGAAGATGTATTTTCAATTTTAGTTAATGTTACTTTTTAAATTATGAACAAACAATAAAATAATAATTATTTTGGATGTGAAAATTTTTTGTTCCTTCATTTTTATATAGTTATCACTATTTATTTTATGCTTATTGTTTTCCTTAATTTTTCTAGTTTCTAGCAATGTAATTGTTTTTGCTCTAACATAATTAAAACTGAAGCTATTGTGAAAATTGTGTCTCAGGTCAGTATTTTAAAAAAATCAATATGGCGGCTTGAAGCTGAAGTAGTTAGAACTAAATCTAGACAATAATTAACATTGCTTTTATCCAACATTTTCTAGTTTGTCAGGAATAATAAAAAACAAGTAAAATATCAACAGAATTAGAACTCAAAAAGTAAAACTATCCATTTATTTTACTTATATCATTGTTTTACAAAATATATTTTTTTTACATTCAAGTCTAACATTCATATTACCAGGTGCTCACAATCGTCTCTTGTGATTTGATTGTTAATTGATTTGCTAAATTAAAATGTTTTCGATGATAAAAAATGTTTTACTCTTTTTAAATAAAAGAAATAGCTAACAAATTGTTAATGTATTGTTGTTGTTTTTTGTTCTTGTATGTACATTCAGTCTATTTTCACTCATTCAATATTTTTCCTCCAAACTTATTAAGAAATTTGTTTAAACCTGAAAACAAATTAGTTCAAATATTAAATACTTTCAAATTTTAAATGAAGAAAAATAAACAGTTGCCAGTATTTCTTCCTTCTTTTTATATCAAATCGTTATTATTTCTCAACTTTCTATTTATTTAAAAAGCAATAAAAAGTTAGTTTCTCTTTTATTTAACATTAAACTGAATTGTTAAAGATAAAGTATTCTAAACAACTGAAATGTGTCTTTATAAATCATAAATATAGTAATTTTGTTAGTTTATTTGTCATTATTACAATATCAATTATTTACTTAAGTATCATTAAAGCTTTGCATATATAAATTTTAGCTGTTTTTTTAAAAAAAAAAACATGTGAATTAATGGTATATCAATGTATATAGTATATTAAGACAATATTTTATAGTTGAAAGTCAAATGTAAATTAAATTTTTAGTGATTTTAGTGTATCACCTGACATCTCTGTATTGTATAGGTTTCTCAGTAATAATATTTAAAGATTTAGATAATAATAATAATAATAATAATAATAATAATAATAATAATAATAATAATAATAATAATAATAATAATAATAATAATAATAATAATAATAATAATAATAATAATAATAATAATAATAATAATAATATACAAACGAAAATCAAAATATGTTTCGCACGTACATACTTAAGCACATACCACAAAACTTTCCATCCCCACAAACATTTAAAGAAAATGAATAAAAACATTTGAAAAAGATAAATATATCCATATATATATATATTATTTAATAAATAAATATTGTGTAAAATATTTTTGAAATATATATATATATATTAAATTACATTTTTAATATTGTTTTAAAGTTTATATGATTACGATGTAAAGTTTGTATGAAATGCAATTTTATTAAATTATTAATTTATTAATTATCATTAACAATTTTCTTCTCATCATTATCGAAGTAAATCTTTTTGTCTCAGCAAGGATCTTCTCATTAGTCGATTAAAACAAGTTTTAGTACTTTTAACATCTTTTAATGGCAGTTGGAATTTTGAAAAGGATGCAAAGACAATCTTTAGTGCTTTTAACAAGGGTTTCTTAGTAGTTAAGAAATGGGAGTGATTATTATTTTCCATTTGTTGTTGAGTTATTAATGACGATATTAAAGGAAATGAACATCTTGTTCTAAAGAGATCTGAACGAAAAACTAAAGATGGATCCTATTGACTAAAGTTTAAATAATATTTATGGCAAGACTTTAATAAAAAAAAAAGCTTTTTAACATGAAAGGAAATTACATTTCTAAATGGTCTTAATGATGTAGGAAAAACAAATAAAATAATTATGTGGATAATGACTTTTTTTACATAACATTTTAAAATTTGTGAAAATATTGGCTTTTTGAACGAAAATGTAAATGAACATTAAAATGAAAATAAAATGGGAATTAAATTATTTCAGACAGTTTTGATTTAATAGTTGTTTGCGTATATCCAGTCAATTATCTTAGCTTTCTTTTTTTTTAAAAAAAACGTATATTTCATTTTTTTTTACAACTGAATATATATATATACGTACGTGCACATTTTAAAGATATGCTTGCATATATAGAGATTATAATAACTTTCATGATAAATTCTACTTAAACATGAACATATTTTGAGATTTCAATCAGGTTTAAACATTTTTTTCAGACTATAACCACTGACGTTAAATTTTTTATATTGGTTAAAAATTGAATATCTAGCAATTCTTAGATACAAAGTAAAATAAGAATAGAAAATTACACTAGCATTCATTGCCCAGACATTTATAAATTTATTGAGAAAAGTTTTTTTATGTCTTTTTATAACATTCATCTGTTAATGCCTGTTGGCTAAGATTTTGATGTGTAAAAGGCTATTTAAATATTATTTTTCGTATCTAATTTTTAATAAAAATATTGAGACGATAAAAATAGTAAAATATGAACATTGGATATATGTATATATATATACAAATAATTACTGGCTAACAATTATGACAGCAATGAAAATAAAATAGACACTTCTATACTATAATTACTAGCAAAATAATATAACTTACACCAAAATTGTCTCATAATCAATTCTTCTCAAGTGACATCAACCATATTTAACACACACACACACATATATATATATATATATATATATCAAAATCCAAATGTTCATTATCAATGGTTTGAGTCTTGTTTTCAATGAACCCATATGTCACTTAGTGCTGGACGTTTGTGCAATAATTCACAATAGCAATCATCAACAGTTTACAACCATTATTTGAATTAATAATAGATTATTGATTATAATGATTTTAAAAACATTCAATTTTTTAATAGCTACTTTGTAAAAATAATTGTTAAACCTATGTTATGAAAAGCAACATAGCAACATTCATAGTAAAATTTCATGGTACAGTTTGATTATAAACTTAAAATATGATTAATGAATGTATGGTTTTATTTAATTTTCTTCCAGTGTCCTTAAAGACAATCAGTGCTTCATTAATCACATATCCAAAACAAATATTTTTATCATTAACTATTACAAAACTTAAAAGTGTATTTATTTAATTTTATGAATTAAATCTGTTATGAATTGTAATTTACTTGTGGCAAAAACTAAAATCTTTGTATTGTAATTTAGATATTATACTCATTATTTTGAAAGAAAAATGATGTCATGGATTATGAAATTAATAATCAATTTTATATAATCAAAAATTATTAAATCTAAATTAAAAATAACATTCTATTTTCTCAATTGTAAAATATTTCATAATTTGTTTCAGATTATCGCAAAAGTGTAAAAAATATAAAAAGCTCCCCTTCTCCCCCCAAAAAATAAAAATTTTATTTACTATAAACTAAAAATAAATTTTGGTCATATATTATTAACATTTAATTTTAAATTGTGTACACTGTAAATATTGGCTAAAATATTTAGACAATTAGTTTTGAATTAAAATCTTCATAAATGGTAATTTCAATCCAATCAAAAGTAATATTGTAAATGTATTTTCAATTTAAAAAATGTAATAAGGATGTAATAATGGTTTCATGCATTATGCAGTTAATAATACATTTTGTATGATGAAAAAAAATTACCATTAATATTTATTTAAATAGTCTGCATCTTTACTTCACAAGTATTGCATTATGTAAAAAATTCTAAGTCATTCTAATGATAATAGTTACTGCTCTTAATAACGTAATATTTCATGACAAAAAAATTCACAGCTTGAACATTTGTAGGTAATGTGTAGTTAATTTATATCTTCATAGCATATATAAAATAATTCTTAAATATTGATTACAATATGCAAACATAATATGCATTAAGAAAAAAATTTTAATATGTTAAATTTTATTTTTTACAAAATTAATTGCTCAATTGAAAATTTATAATGTACAGTTTTATAATTAGATTAATTTTATGCTGTTAATAAATAACAAATTTTATGGTCAAAATAGAATAGTTAAATATGGTATTATTTAACACTGATTTTTGAATTATCACTAATTTCACACAAATAATATATATATAAACTTCAGTAAGGACTTTTTTCAAAACAAAGAGTAAAAATAAATTGTAGAAAAATATATAAAATTGTCAACTGTGAGTTTGCTCTTTTTTTATACTCATTTTCCTATATACTGAAACAGTAAGATATGCTTTGCAGATCTTCGTTTCACCTTTTCTCACCTATTTCCTACCTCATACCTTAGTTTGAACCCCAATCTATCGTAGTTTGTCTGCAATACGCTTATATACCGAAAAATCCCGCCTAATTTTAAACCACGAGTATAATGCTCGTATTATATATATAAGTCATTCCCAAATAAATAAAAGATTATAGATTATGTATATGTTCACATAATTTTGATTTATTAAAAAGTAGGTTATATAAGTCGTAATTGCGCACACATTATGATATGCATTTTAAAACATATCAAAATTATAAATTGTTAAAGTTATTTTGTTTGAATCTATTTACAAATATATTACCATCGTAATATATTTTGATTTAAAATAAAATTCATTTAGTAAATATTTGTTTAGTAAATAGATTCAAATATTGCAATTTAAAAAGTAAAATCATTTTCTTTAATTTAATAAAAGTTATTCCAAATATTTCTGTTTAAATAAATCAGGGACAATAGTTTAATTAGTTAATATTATATAAGTTTATCTAAAAACAGCAGATGTCCACTTAAGATTTTCTTTAATTAATAAAAGTAATTTTTAATTAAATCTAGTTTGTAATTCGAATGTCGACAGGGAAATTAACAAAAGAAATTAATTAATGTTGAATTCCTTTAGACATTCGGATAGATTTAATTACAGCTGATAAGTCCGATATATTTTTGTAATGCTCCAGGGCAGTTCTATTGTTAACGTCTACTATAAAAAGAATGGTTTTCTTTTGTTATCGAGTTTTTCTTCTAATGTTTCTAAGAGAAATCATTCTGAGATCTATGCTAGTAATTTGTAAATTTTGACATGACAGAGTAGAGCACGAATAGGCTATTTCTTTCCAGAATGGTCATCTGCTGTCGTAGACCATCAGAAGTTATCACCCAAACCCGGAACTGCTGCTGCTGCCAAAAATATGAACATTTCCAGATTTTGCTGTTAAATTATATAAAAACCTGCTGATCATCAATCTACCTAAATGCTTCTCCAGAGGTAACCCTAAATTAACCCAAGAGCTCTTGTGATTCCTAACTAACATGCTATAGCTATTTAACATTGTTTTCTTGTATTTCACATAACTTCATTTTGTATTTCTTTAATGTGTTTAATTATATTCAACATTTTGCTCTTTATCCTTGGGTTAATATTTTCTATTTATAAAGCTTTCTTTTATTTTATTATGATAATGTGTCAGAATCGTCTTTGACCGAGTGAACTATTCCCTTTATTGAAAGTAAGACACCGCTATTAAGGCATATTCTAAATTTATAATTTTCCAATTTTATTATCTTGCAAATCACTCATTCGAGGGTGATTCTTTTCTTTAATCTAATATAATCACATGTTTTAAAATCTACATGTTATTGATTTTAATCTACCATGAGAGTATGTGCGAGGTCAGTGATTTAAATGTGTCCCCAAATGCATGATTGCATATATAAATCTATACTTACTTTTCAAACCCACAAGCATGCATTTTCCTATTTTAATTACCATGTTCTACTTTAATTATAAAGTTCATCATTGATGTGGAGAATGTGCGGACCCTTTTCAATGAGTTTTGGGGAATTTGATTGGGCATTTCTCTTAATCCGAGTAAAACCCATTTAGTATGTTTTTATATACCCTAGTCTCATATTGCTGGTAAATGAATTGGTTGTTGAGACCACTTTATTTTATTTTTCCAAGGATTCTTTACATGGCAAAGTCCGTTCTTTTCGCTTATTGCAAGTTTCCAGGCAGAGGGTGTCCCAAATGACACCCCTGGCTATTAAACACAATCATCACACAGTCGCTACGTTTTGGTTGTTCATAAAATACTTTCCTATGGGTTAGTGGCGAGATGCCCTCCATAATTATTCCGGATCTTTAATATTGTTTTATTTTATATTTATTTTACAAAGCATCCGTGACTTAAACGTGTCACACTCTCCAACTTTAATAAATTCATTATCAGCAATACTGACCTCCCAATGTAACTCTATTATTATTATTATTCCCAAATAAATGCCTTGATCACATTCCCACTTTGTTGCTTAGTAAGCTTTTGTCCGTGCTATTCTTGAAATCAATAAATATTTTATAACACTTAATTTTAAATATTTTCTTAAACTTGTATAATTACTCAAAGCACCTCGCACATGTTCCTATCTCTTCAAGCACATTATCGTAACACTATTAGCCCGAGGAATAGAATACATCACTTTGTTTTAAAGTCTTTTTGTCAGTTGTGGGAATATAATGCCTACAATTATTTAATATGCGTCCCTGTCTCATATAAGCAGACAGTGGCATTATATATATATATATATATAATTTATATGAATAAATTTTGTGAAATTATTTAAAACTAAATTTGATCTCTTATTTTATTTGATTCCTATCAAAGAAATGCAGAATATATATATATATATATATATATATATATATATATATATTCTGCATTTCTTTTGTAAATCCATAGACATTAATTAGCCATTCAAACTTCTTTTAGTATAGAGTCTTTTGTTTCTCCCTGACCACCAGGCACCGGTCAAAGGTCATACTAGTAGTGGCATCAGATGCATTGTCATGTAGATGCACTGTGAAATTTTGACTTTAGATTCGAACTTAGTATATCTAGAAGGCAACCCCTCCTAGAATGTTCAGTTTCGTGTCTGGGGTTTGAATTCTACAGTGTGTTAGCGAGATAGATGATTCTGACTGTTACAATACTTGCACAGTGAAACTACACTGTATATTTCTAACAATATTGAAAAAAAATGTTTGAAGTTGAGTTATATACATTTTCAAGTAAAATCATACCAACAATTAATACTACTGAACACCATATGATTTAAACAACCTATAAATCAAAGAATCATCACAACTATCAAAATATACTAACTTCAAATAGTAATACAACATTTTGTCACCCCTTTGGATAGAGATGCCTATAAGGAATGGTAATGGCAATATTAAAAAGATTTTGCAATAACACATAAAAATAACAAAGTTGGAATTAACACAATTGGATAAAGAAAAAAATTAACAAGTCTATAGAAAAAGAACTTGAGCATTACAAAACTCAATAAACTGATTTCATATCATAAAGTGAAAAACTGCACTTTCAAAGAATTTTACTCTTAATTTCAACACTCCATCAAATCTAAAAATGCTTGAAATCAAGCAAATCAACATTCATTTAACATTTTTCTCTAAAGATCTTCAGACATGAATACTCGGTGCACTCTTCCAAAAAACATGAGCATCAAAGAGTATACAAAAGCAATGATAGATTCTTAGAATGATCAACTGATAATTACAAAACTGGATGATGATGAGTTGTGAATAGAATAATTATAAGAAAAAAACAACAACTTTAAACTAAGTGTTTTGTTTTTTTAAGTTGTATTACCTTGTCCCATATCTACTTTAGGTGCATACTTGCATGTTATACATACAACCCCAGTTTTCATTGGTATATATTGTTCATTAGAATTTTAAACTACAGTATATATTAGGTTAAAATTTTTTTAATACAATATTAATAATTTATGATATTCTACATAGTTGAGCTATTTTCTTCCATAGAAACATTATATATATATGATGGATCTGTCATTACTGTCAATTATGATATAATAAATATAATGATAATTAACTATTATATACAGTCTTTTAATCTGCAGAAGTTATTTTGGTTAAATTTGTTAACTTTTTCTGATTAAAGGACTGTATATAATAGTTAATTACAATTATATTTATTGTTTTTTACGATAAGTTTTTAATTAACAGTAATTATATATATATAGGTAAAGTGTTTTTTAAGAAAATCCAAAAAAAAAAAAAAAAAAAAATATATATATATATATATATATATATATATATATATATATATATATATATATATATAGGATATAAAAGATGTGAATAGATGATATTTTTTATATGAAGTTTATATATATATATCATTCAAATTAATTAAGATTTAAATCTTAATGTCCAAAGATTTTATTTTCATTAGTTTGTCATGAAAAATGAATGTTCCAACAGGTGTTATTTTTTTTTATTTTTGTTTTGTTTTAATAAAATATATCTAATATATATGACAGATACATAGTACAAAATGAATGGCTTTACAATAATTTTTATTACTGTTACTTCACATGAGGACCATTTATATATATGTTGTCATCAAATAAAAATAATATATATGTTGTCATCAAATAAAAATAATATATATAATGTGATATTTAACACAGCATTACGCTGTTGCACTTGCGCTTTGAAGATTTTAACTATAAATGAATGAATACTAACACTCAACCACATGTTAGTATTCATTCATTTATAGTTAAAATCTTCAAAGCGCATGTGCAACAGTGTAATTCTGTGTTAAATATTACAGTTTACAAACATTGCGATATAAAAAAATGATTTATTTAAATATATATAATGGCAAAAAACTATTGTAAAGTTTTTCAATTCATAGAAGTACTTTTGGTTAATTTCTTAAACCTGTCTCAACTATGATCAAATTAAATTTCAATATTTGAATTTAATGGCAATTAAGGCACGCTTGCAGTTGGAGCAGATTTAAGAAATTAATCAAAAGTACTTGTCTTGCATTGGTGGTCGAGAGGTCAGCGTGACTGCCTTGCACTTGCAGGCAGTTGCCGGGTTGCCGGTTCACGTCCCGGCCAATGCTATGACACTTAAAAAAATCAAAAGTACTTCTGTGGATTCAAGAACTGTTTATAATAGTTTATTACCATTCTATTTATTATTTTTATTATGATTGCAATTTTGTTCTAATTAACAGACATTATATATATATATATATATATATATATATATATATATAATGTCTGTTAATTAGAATATATATATATATATATATATATATATATATATATATATTGTAACCTAGTGTTATTGACACTTGGTTTACTTGGCATTATTTCTGCAGGAAAACAATGCTATTCTTTAAAGAAATAAAAAGATAAAATAACAATAGTAATAATTGATTAATAAAGTATGCTATTCACTCACTTTGGCATGTTTTGGGTGAATAACTAATAGATTTAATAACTCAATGTCATTTTTAAAGAGAGAACATGAATAATTTAATTGAGATATTAATAATTAGAGCAAATTAATATGGTATAAAAGCTAAACAGTAATTGATTTTGGATGGGTAGAGGGGAGAGTGGATGAGTGTCTTATCATAAAGCACAATAACTTCTGGTAATTTCTTTTTGTAAAAAAAAAAAAAAAAAAAAAAAAAAAAAAAAAATAATGTTTAAAGAATTATACATCACTGATTGTTAATTTAATGTATTTATTATTATTTTTTATATTGTCAAATTACTTTGTAATCCAGGTAAATAATACTAAAACTATATGATTGTAATAGGTTTTTCCTTTCTTTTGTTTATGTTATAATCAAATGATTATTTTTCTGGAAGAGGTCGCTAAAGTAAAAAAAAAAAAAAAAACAACAACAACAAAACGAAACAACCAATTTCATAATCAAGATCATTTTTTTTGAAAAAAAAAAATATATATATATAGTCTGCTTTTAGTTTTCAAGGAAGGAACAGTGCTGAAATTTGGTAACTCAATTTTTTCATTTTATTTTGCAGAAATAAATGTAATCAAAGTAAAATTTTAATAATATAATGTGTGGCTAAATTTTTTTGATAAGATATCCTGATTTTCTTTGCCATCTACCTATTTAAAGACCTTTTATACTTAAAAATTTATTGTCTCATGCTAAAGTTCAAAAATGACAGATGTAACTAAAAGAGTCACGAAAAAGTATATTATATCTAAATTAAGGAAAAGAAGCGATTTCCAAGAAAAGATTAATTATTTATTAACTTTATGTCATTTATTGATATTTTCTTGGTATAGAAAAAAAAATAATTGAAAGAAATATTTTGAAACCAAGGAAAATCAACTAGAAACATTTTCGCGCTCTTTCTCAATATTGTCTGCCTTTACAAGTAATGTAGTTACATATGTTAAAATATGTTTTATTCACCAAGAATTGTCTGGAAATAATAATAATGATAAATAAGATTAAATTATGCACCTGTATATTTTTTTTAAAAAAAATATAAAAAAGAATATAAACTTTCTCAGAGTAAATATAGGAAAAGTTATATAGGGGAATTCTTACGGAGAAGTTACCGTTAAAAAGAAATTTATAATTCCTAAAGTATGAACAAAACCAAATATCTTAGTGACTTAATGATAAAAATAAATGATATATTATATTATACCTCAGTTGGAATTATTAAAACTTCATGTACAAGTAAATTGACTGCAGTTATTATCATAATAATCTCTCGGAAAATTGCGCATTTTCATCCATAAGTAAGCTAGCTATTAACTATACGTATCATCAATAAAAAAAAATATTGTGTATGTTTATCGTCTATAGACAAATATTCGTCTATGTTAGAAGTCTATTTTTTTCTTGGATCCCAAAATTGTAGTAGTTTAATTCAAGTAAGAATTAATCTTCATTTCTGCTATATTTTTCTTTACCTAATTTATTAAGCGCACAAAATAAGAGAAAAACTCTTATTTAAAGGAAATAATACCATGCGTTTATTGTTTTTAAACTTGCTTCGTGAAATACGACTGGATAAAGCTCTTCAACTGGACTAATTGCTCAACAGAAAAACATTTTCTAATGAGAGAGTATGCACTTGTTAATTAATGATTGTTTAAAACTAAGTTATAAATAATATGTATTTTTTTTTATATCACATAGATTAAAGTCTGTATGGTCAAGTGATATTTAATAGCCTTGTAATGACAAAGGTATGTTTTAATATAATTATTATAGGTTAAGTTGATATTTAACATGAAAGAAAAAATCTATAAAATATGTTTTAATTATTACATACAATTGTAGGTAGAAATTTTGTATGTTAGATACGTAAAAGAAAAATATTTAGATATTTAAAGAGTAAAATAAATATTGAAAATTATCAGAAGTAACTAAAAAAAAAAAAATGCTATAACAAAATATTTTTGTTAAAGTTTTGAAACGATTTTATACTGTATTAATTGAGGAAGTTATTCCTAATTAATCTTAAATAACACATCCACTTTATTTAGTTTAAGATAGTATGCTACCAACTATTTTGAATGTTCCTTTATTAAAATTAAAATTATTATACTTTTATTGTATGATGTCCATTGATTTCAGATGTTGATCAAAGTATACACGGTAACATAAGTTTATTATAATCAGTGTATTTACTTATCCTGCCCAGATATAGTATTGGTATATGCTTAATATTTACATAGGTAATAATTATAATGTATTTATTTTGTGGGATGAAAAAATGATCTCCCCAAAAGCTTTGTTTTCCATGAGAGGAAGATTTTAAATATAATGTTCGGGTATGTTTATAGCCCAAGTGATCGATTCTCATAGATAGGACGATCAAGAATGTATCTAGCATTTAGTATGTTTCATTCGTTTAAATCCCAGGAGAGGATTGTATTTGGTGTGTGTTCGTTGTATGCCCAAGTAAGAGGCAAGAAACCACCAAAATATTTTAATGTAGTAGATTGCTTTACAAACCTTCGTGGTTATTCCATATTCCTCATGTGAAAATAAAGATAGCTCCACCATGGAAGGTGTTGATTATAGTGCTTAATTTTGAAAGTTTGGGCAAGATAAAGGTTATATTGGAGGTGTTAGTTCCTCAAGATCCACCTTAGTATAAATAGTGCGTTAGTAACTAAGATCAATATCTGTATTGTGCTGCTAAATATTGCTAGTAATTGACAAGTAAATCAATGGAGAAAGTAATTAAAATTGTGTAAATTAAAACGCTTATTTACTGAAGGAATATTCAAATGCAATATTTAATTCTGGTTAGTAATTAAATAATACTCATATTTAAAATTATACATATGAATAAAATTTGTATCATAACTTAAGTTAGCATTAAGTTAAATGTAAGATGGTAAGTGTAATTTCTGATAACTGGCCTATAATTAGAATAGGTTATCCCCTTAAAGACCATAAATAAAGTAAATGTATTAGAAATAAATTTAATATTTTGCGTATTGCATATGATGGGATTAATCATTTAAAAAAAAAAAAAATAGTCAATAATTTTGAGTAAAATCTTCTACAAGGTTATCAAAATTTAATAAACAATGTATTGGTAATGAAATGTATTTTTGGTTAATCAATCCATATGATTGCATACAGGAGAAGTAGTAACCTCTAGTCCATAACCAAAAGAGTATACAGATTAATGTCAGTTATATTTTATATTTTTGTATTACTATGGGATTATTGAATAAATGTTCATATATATATTTTTTTGATAATAATAAATTATAGTATTGTTAAAATTTGTTGTAGATTCATTTTTTTGTTTTTATATGCTAAATATAAGTGTTTGCACAATATTTGCAAAACCTTTTCTTGAGTCCGAAATCATTCTAAATTCTTAAAAACTTAATATACCAGATAAATAAAGTTAAGCAGATCGGAATATGTCATTATATTTTAGTTTAATGATAATTATTTATGGAGTTGAAAACTTAAGACTAAACATTCACCTTTGTATAAAAAAAAAAAAATGAATTTATTCCCAAACCATTAACTTTGGTTGCACATTATTCCATTCCCATTTAGTTAAATTGTCTAAGTAATAAATCTTAGTTATATTATTGTGTTGTCATGGATGATGGAAGGACACAAAAAGCATCCTTGTCTTTTTATTATTCTGACTGAGATTCTGAAAAAAAAAAAAAAGGCTGTGTTATTCAAAATTATACGTCATTATTAAATAGAATTATCATCTCTTTAAATAATATAGCAGTGGATATGAGAGATGAAGACACATTGAATTTAAGTAAAATAAATGTTTCCTATAGCCGACCAGAATGCCAGTCATATGCGACAACACAATACTGCCGAGCATTTCATTACATTAAACAAAGAACCCTGAGATTAATATTATTATAATTATTCTTTAAATTAATAAGTGATCAATTATTATTGTTATTACAATCGTGGCATGGCTTAAGAGAATTGAATGTACAATTGTATTATATGAAAAGTATTTTAGATCATATTGGAAAATTAATGGATATGTTGCTTTTATTATGGTTGCCTTAACAACAAGTGCAGATAAAATAAATACTTAAAAATATTGGGTGCAAATAAAATAAATAAATAAATTTCTATTAAAATTTCTAATAATAAAATAGACTGGGTTAGATTTTTTTTTTTATATATATATATATATATATATATATATATATATATATATATATATATATATATATATATATATATATATATATATATTAAAAGGTGTGAAGGTTGCCTTGACAGCAGTTAGAAATATTAGTTGCTATATTTATTTACTGTGAATGTTTAGGTGGTTAGTGGTGGGAAACTAATTATATATATATATATATATATATATATATATATATATATATATATATATATATAACAAATATCATATATATATATATATATTATAATAGTAACTTACAGTTGTTATTATTAGTCTAGCGTGTTTTATCTCTTGTGAAATTATTTATAAATATAAATTTTTATTTGACTATTTTATTATGTAACATATATGTACTATTTATATATACATTTAAGTGTTAAATAATATATACCTTAAGCTTTTGAGTAAAATGCCAGATTTGAAGTTAAGAATAAATACTTATATATTTTTTTTATTTTATTATTAAATCTTAATGTCAGTGGAACAATTGATAGTTGAATTAAACATGAACTTATATAACACACGAGCAGATTCGTTCGTGCTCTGGAAAATAAAAAAAAACGAAAGAAAAAGAAAATCTTTTCTCTTTAAAAATATCATTTTTCTTCTATCAATACTACTATTTAGCGATTGGAATTTAAATATTAACTTTTTTAAATTAAAATAATTTGTGGATTCAAAGTCTGCAAGGAAAATATATTTAATTTTCTACTTAATCTTAAAGGAATAGCAATATAAAGGAAAAGAACGTCTGTTTAAGTTTTGAAACTACGTTGTTTTAACTCTTCCATTATTCTTCGGATATATATAAATTTAAGATAATTATAATTATATATATTAAGGATAAAACAATGTGCACTGAGTAGTACACTCATTATATCGTAAAAGGTTTCGAAACCAACCTTGCATGCTATTTTAAAATATTTTGAAATATTGAATATATAGAACGTCTAGTGATAATAGAGAAATGAAGATTAAGAACATCTACATTCGAAGAATATTTATTTTATTTCACATTGATCCGGTCATTGGATGTTATTAACAGTTTATCGTTTAAGGATAAATGGAATCATCATTGTACAAATGGATTGGTGATATGCTTCGTAAGAGATCTTCATTGGGATGATGAACTATAGACTTCAATATCTACTCTCAACTCTCTTATAACTAAGTTTCCTTTATTATTTATTTACATATATTATAATAATGCTTATATTATTTTAATATGTTTATTATTATTATTATTATCTTTATTTCAAATTTGGCATCGCATCATATATATCTTAAAAGGAAAATTATATTTATTATTAAATATAATTAATTGAAAGCTTAACATAATTCATTAAATTAGATGAGGGATATAAAAAAATAGTTATTATTTGACAGATATCTTAAACAGGATTGTATTGTGTTTACTACGTAATATTGTAAACGTTTAATGTATTTTTATTTATTAAAAATACATATAATATATAAGTTATACAATGGCAAATAATACTTATATATGGGTAATTGTGAAGCATATAAATAAGAACGGTAAATAAATTAATAAGTTACATAAATTATTAATTTTTGAACCCAGATATTGTTTTTATATATCTGTTAATTTAAGCTATTTTCTTTAATTTTTGAAAGTTTATTATAGTATTGAGTTTTATCATAGGGTATTAAATAAAAAAATATCATTTATTAATATTCTTTTAAAATGATAAAATTCATCCGTATTTATTTATTAATATTTTATTATCTATTCTATTATATTTTTTATTGTTTATTAAATATTGATTTGTTAACGTGATCTCTTTGTCTAATCATTATTGAATTATATTATATATATGCTAGTATTATAAATGTCATATGAATAATAGTTATAATTAATGCTTATATAGAGGCATATGAAATAACTTGTTTTTGAAATTATTCCTGAAAAGAGCTGATTGCAAATTCTCCGTGAGTTTAAATATCGTGGCATAATGGTGACTGAAAGAGGGATGAAAGATGGATGTCCTGGTCTAAATTGTATTTAAACTTATTTAAAGATTAATGAGCTAGCATAATAGAGGTATATATAATCATGGACTTGGTATTTCATCGATTCATTTCTAGCATTCTACTTGAAGACCCAAAGTCCGATTGTAGTGAAATGCGTATCCTCTTTCTAAGGAATTTAATCATCTCTTTATATTTAACAAGACCAACTTAGATTTTAAATATAATCCATTCTGTTATATTTGGCGAACCTAACTATGAAGCATTAAGTTAATGATTTCTAAACATTAAATATAATTGATTATATTACAATTAATACATCAACTGGGATGATTAAATGCCGTTCCGTTATATTTGATGCCTCAACTAAGGCTATCAAATAGGCTGTCCCGTTATATCTGGCGCAACAACTAGGGCTCGAAATAAGCTAATTAGGGCTTGAAATACCCCACATACCTGAGAGATGTGTAGTATATTTATTGATATGAGATGTATAGTTTAAAGAAAATTTTCATTTGAGATCATATAAAGATACATTCCGTTATATCTGGCGACCCAAACATGTGGGCTTTGAACATTTAAATCTCATACCCTGAACCATGTCCCGTTATATCTGGCGCAACAACTAGGGCTCGAAATAAGCTAATTAGGGCTTGAAATACCCCACATACCTGAGAGATGTGTAGTATATTTATTGATATGAGATGTATAGTTTAAAGAAAATTTTCATTTGAGATCATATAAAGATACATTCCGTTATATCTGGCGACCCAAACGTTAAGGGCTTCGATTAATTAAATCTCATACCCTGTAGACTGCGTTTTATCTGGTGTGCGACGTTTTAGGCATTGAATCTATAATTTCGATTCATTATATATGGTATTTATAATTGCAAGATTAATATAAAAAAAAAAAAAAATGGTAATATATATAATATGATTTAGACAGATCAATATTTGAATAACTAATTATTAAATTATGTTTTAAACAAGAGTTGAGTGGGATAAAGTTTTATATAGACATAGACGTTTAAAAATATACACATATATTATTAGAACATCATAAGTATATATAAATAGCATGGGGTGGTAGAGAACTTTACGATATAATATTTTGGTTATAAAAATATATATACACTTAAGTAATATTTGAATTAAGTTAAAATTTGTTATGCTGCGAAGTGGGAAAATGTATTCAAACAAAGATATTAAATGCTCTAGTCAAATGCAAGATGATTTGCAAAGTGAACTAAATGATGATAATATTATTATTGAACAATCATCATTAGTACAAGCACCTGGGGGTTCTACAACCATAATTGAATACCCTCAACAAACACCGAGTTTAGATCAAGTGTTATCTCAAACACAAAATATAGTTGATGAAGGTTTAAATCAATCATCTACAATTGAGATTAATCAATCATCTAATGTTGGTACAATTCAGCAAATGTTACAAATGTTTATGAATAAATTAGATGATTTAAAAAATAACTTGAATAAAAAAATGGATGATAATAGTACTAGTTTTAGAAGTGATATGTGTA